>JADAZR010000005.1:0-600000 GCA_014872995.1 Diaporthe citrichinensis | reverse complement strand
TGCAGCAAGGGCATTCAAACGCGCCCTCTTCGGCACGCCTGCCCCCCAAAGGGAGGTTCAGTCCCGGAAAGAGGCCAGGGCTGCCGCCGCAAAGTCAGAGAAGCCCAAGCCGTCCACCGCCGAAGACAAGAGATATGAGTCTCCCACAAGGCCACAAGGCATCCTCCTGACCCCTGGCACCGGGACTTCGCGTCGGAAACGCGTCTCGTTCGGGCGCGATGTCAAGGCCAACACCGCCGCGGCCAACGCTGAGGCAGCCAAGTCACGTCCGCGCACAAAGCTACAGGAGGCCCTCGAGAAGTCGCGTAAAGAAAACAGCAGGGCATTGGGCGAGGACCAGGCTAGGAAGCCCAGCTTCGACCCAGAAGAAGCTGAGGGGGACGGTGCTTGGGAGGAGGTCGATGAGCTCGACCGCGAGCCGGACATCACAGTGGACCTGAACGAGCCAAGGTCACAGTCAGGGCAGTATTGGAAAAGCGAGTTTCAGAAATACCATGGCGAGGCGCGAGCCGAGATGGAGAAGCTTGTTAAGTACAAGCAGCTGGCCAAGTCGTATGCGAAAGCCAAGGACGCCGAGGCTCTTGACCTGAACGAACGGCTCAGGGAGGAGCAGTCCAAGGTCGTACAGATGGAGCAGAAAATCACAGAACTCGCGGGTCAGGTCACGGCGAAGCAGGGCCAGGGCAAAGACACCCGAGACGATAGGAAACTGATGAAAGATCTCACGCGCCAGACGGCCCTCGCCGTACAGTACAGAGAACAAGTCGAGGAGCTGGAGACACTGCTTCGGGAATCAGGTTATGGCGCTAATGGGAACCGCCGACGACGTGGAGGTACATCTCCAAGGACTGCACAGACGCTCCTCGAGACCCAACGGGAGCTTAGGAAGGCCCGTGAGCAAGTTCAAGAGCTGAATGATTTGCGCCATGAGCTCAAATGCGTCAAGACAGACTTGAGCACATCCGAGCAACGGAGCCTGAAGCTCGAGGGTGACAAGAAGAAGGCAGTCGCAGATCTGGCCAAGAGCGAGATCAAGGTGGCCGAGCTTGAACGGAAGTTGGCCAAAGCTGAACAAGACCGACAGAGGAAGGACAGTCAGTATGAGAAGCTCAAGGCCGAATACGATGCCCTCAGAGAGAAGAACAAGATGCAAAGGGCGTCTAGAATTGGGGATACACAGCAGCCAAAGCAAGACCTCGATTTGCTGTCTACCGGACGCAATGCGCTGAGTTCCTGGGAAGATAAATTTGTGGATGTCCAGGCCAAGGCGAGGGACCAGCACGGCGCCCGTCGTCGCGGGATAGAGGATGCGAGTGTCGCAGTCAACAATCCCAGGCTGGACCAAAAGAGAGCCTCGGATTACAAGTCGCTCGGACAACGCTTTCAAGGCTTGAGAAACAAAGGTGGTGATGGGATAGAAGATATCACTCATGATCTTCTGCAGATGAGGCCTCGCGTAGAGGACATGCGGACCGAATCGCCACTTACTCGCTCGGTTTCCCGCTCGGGTAAGAGGAAGGCTTCAGGACTGGCTACCCTCGACCATCAGCTTTTCCCCGAAGAAGAGTTCACATTAGACACCCCTAGTCGCAAAATCAGCCGAACACCATCGCGAGAGTTCAGGGTGTCAAAATCTCCACGGCCCAAGAGTAGCAGGCTTACTGCGAATCAGCCCGCGCTCGACAGTGAGCCCAAGAGTCCAGCTCTTGGTCTGGTCAGAGACAGGGCGCGGAGCTGGAAGCTCGACCACGTGCCGGATAATCCGACGACGGATGCCATTTCCTCCAAACCATCGTCTCTTCCTGCTGATCGACGTGCTGCTGCTATCGCCAGGTTGGAGCAAAAGAGAGCGGAACGAAGACGGGGCCACGAGAGTGCAGCACTGCCTGGCAAGGAAAACTTGAGACCCTGAGCGAAGTCTTTTGTTGGAAAGAGGCATAGCGGGCTTGTATGCTGGCGAGGATGATTCATTGTTTGGATTAGCGACTTTGCACAGGGCTATGACTTAATTTGTCCCAAAGTTTGGTGTCTGGAGTACCGTGGAATTGCCATGAGGTTGATACTAGGGACTAGGCCTGGTTTTGTATGTTTGGATGTCCTGCTATAAGTAATTAGAGCCCAGCCGTTGTGAGCGCTTGCCCCGCAGTCTCAAAGACCAAAATAAGAGAGACACAACCAACCTTTCATCGCTGCATTTCTACTACTATATATCTCACAAACAACTGTAGCATGAACTCGAGGCCACCGGAGGGACACGACACCGAGTCGGATGACCTAATCGAGACTGAGATCCAGGACCTGGAGCAGAGATTAGAGCAAGCCAGATTCCGTCAGAGAAACCGCAAAGCAGCGCCGCTGAACGGCGTGAGCCATGAATTGCACAATGGCAGTGGCGCTCACCAACAAATCGCATTCACACTCAATGGTGAGCCTTGCCTATGAAACAAACCAGTAGATGAGAGACACCGACTGACCCAGCAAGCAGCGCCACCCACCCACAAAACAACGCACTTCCTCCTCCTGCTGTCGGACTCCGCCCTGCCCCTAGGCTCCTTCGCCTTCAGCAGCGGCCTCGAGTCGTACCTCGCCCACAACCGCGGCTCCGGCCCCGGCGCCGGGCCGCCATCGTCGCGCCCGCGCCAGGGCCACTACTCACAGTTCGACCTCTTCCTGCCCATCTCGGTCTCCTCCTACGCCTCCTCCACCCTGCCCTTCGTCCTGGCGGCGCACCGCGACCCGTCGCGGCTCACCGACCTGGACGACCACCTTGACGCGGCGGTCATGTGCACGGTGGGCCGGCGCGCGTCCGTGGCCCAGGGGCGCGCCCTGCTGGGCATCTGGGAGCGCTCGTTCGCGGCGTCGGCGGCGCTCCAGAAGCCACCGCCGCCGGCGGAGGCGTCTGATGCTGGTGGTGCTGGTGGTGGTGAGTACGACGCTATCCTTCGGGAGTACGCTCGGGCGCTGCGGACGCCGACCAAGGGCTACGACGAGACGGGGCTACCCCCCGTGGCGGCCCACCTCGCGCCGCTGTTTGGTGTCGTCTGCCGCATCGTCGGGCTGGGCCTGCACCAGACGGCGTATATCTTCATGCTTGGCCACGTCAAGGCCTTGATATCCGCGGCCGTCCGGGCCAACCTGCTGGGCCCGTATCAGGCGCAGCGGGTGTTAGCGAGCAGCGAAGTCATGGGGATGATTTCTGCGGCTATTGAGAGGGAGTGGGACACGCCTGTTGAGGAGGCGGGACAGAGCGTGCCGGTGATGGATCTTTGGATTGGGAGGCACGAGGTTCTATACAGCAGGATATTTAACAGTTAGAGGCTGTGTTTGGCTGTCTACTTCGTAGAATCAAGTTGGCATCCGTTTGAGAATGCCATCCATTATAAGCCGTGCCAAAGTGGCCGCTGCGCTTCTAGTCGCTATCATCATCGCTGTCATACGAAACTAATGGGCCTGCCGGAGCTTTCTTCTCCTTGGACGCGACCGCCACTTGTGCAGAGTTCAGTGCCGCCAGCGTGCTACTCGAGAAGATCCCATTCTCCTCGAGCTGCCTTTGAGTTTCATCTGCCGCAGCCTGCGCCTCGGCCTCTCCGCTCTCGAGCATCAAGCGCTGCTGTTGCTCCAGATCCAACTGATCGCCGTGGCCTGCCCTTGCCCTCGGATTGACGGCGTTCTCCCCCCTGGCAAAATGTACTTCGTCCGGTGCCTCGTAGCCCTCCAAGCCGTAACTGCTCTCCAACTTTCTCCTCTTCCTCGCCTCCGGGTCTCTGCCTTCTATTTCGGCAATGAAATCCTCCGGAAGTGCGCGGCGGACCGCCTCAGCAGCTTGCTCCTCGATCCTCCTCGCCTCTCTTGCCTGCGCCATTGGGTTGGGGTCGGCTGTCGCCCACCGGACGTTCAGGATCTCGCTGTGGTCGAGGCTCTGATGCGCCATTGCCTCCTTCGCAAACTGAGCGTTGGCCTCGTTGGAATATGTGATGAAAGCAACGCCCCTTGTGTTCAGAACTCTGACCCGCTCGACCTCTCCCCACTCGGCAAAGTGACGCGCCACGATCTCCTCGATATCGTCGCTGACATGGATTCGTCCGGCGTATATGGTGCGATTCTGCCTCATGAATGAACCCACACCGCCCATGTCGTCGCGGTAGTCGCTGAACTTGTCACGGCCGAAGCAGTCGACGTTGGGGTTGAAGAGGTCGTGGATTGTGGGTAAGCGATGCAGGTATTCACAGTCTTGACCCTTGGGACCTGTCACAACATCGATCGTTAGCAAGATGTCCCTCTTAGCAGAGTCGAAGAAGGGAACTAAGCCAGGGAAGGCTTACATATTCCTCGCGCAAAGAACAGGCAGAAGTAGGAGCCGGCCACCTTGTCTGCCTTTGTAAATCCAGTGTCCTTCGCGATGTTGCATCTTCCTTTTGCCGCCTTCTGGGATGCGTATTTGTCCTCGCGATCGCCACCGGACCATTTGTTGTACCAGATATTGAAGATCGTTCCGGTCTGTGGTGGTGGTTCCGACTTGATGAGGGCGGGATCGATTTGCGGTCGCGCTGGGCGCTTCTTCTTCCTGATGATCTTCTTCACTTTTCTGGCAGCAGGTTCCGCAATCTCGTTGCTCGTTGTGGTGAGCGCGAGCTCTTCTTGGGGTTCTTCCGGGGTGTCAGCCATCTTCGTGTGGTGATGGCAAGGGGCGAGAGATTTGGTGGTGGACGGATGGTAGAGATTCTGGGTGATAGTGTATACAGTAGAAGGCACGAGGCTGACCAGGTAGACTACCTAAGGAAAGATCACTGCAGAGCGAGCTTGGGGCAAATTTAAGTGGGGCACGCAAAGCCCAGTGTGCCCCTCCACACTGCTGCCGCTGCTTGCTGCGCTCACCCAACCGCATATCTCATCTCATTCACTCCAGACTCACCGTACACGGAAATCCGTATATCGAGAGGCGGAAAGAGACACGAGCTCAATTCCTGTGGTTAATCTGCGTTTCCGTGGCTTATACCCGAGTTATTCGCTTCATTCGATGCGAACAGTCAAGTGCCCGATCTCATCGTTCTCGACATACGCTACCCGGGCAGTGAAGACCTGATTATATTGTCACGGCGATCATCGTCAAATCTCTAACCCAGTTTGACGGACAATTTTCTTTTCCACCAAAATATACATCATTCTCTAGTACTCCGTCGTGACCTCTGGTCACACCCACCGCAAAGATGGTCAACATTGTACGTATTTCCACGAAAGACTTCGCTCCTTCTCGCCTTTGTTCCGGCTCAGTCTCTCCTTACCCTGGCGCCAGAGACAGAGGTGGAAGGAGGCAGCATGAAGTGTTCCTCTGCGCCTTCTCTGTGCGGGCCATGGCTAACTAATTTACTCGCCTAGACGGACAAGATCAAGGAGATCGAGGATGAGATGAAGATGACCCAGAAGAACAAGGCGACAAACTATCACCTGGGTCTTCTGAAGGGCAAGCTCGCCCGGCTTCGCGCGCAACTTCTCGAACCCGGCCCAGGGGCAGGAGGTGGTCCCGGATCGGGCTTCGATGTGAGCAAGAGCGGTGATGCGCGGATAGCACTGGTCGGGTTCCCATCCGTGGGAAAGTCCACTTTCCTCTCGAAAGTCACCAAGACGAAGTCGGAAGTCGCGAGCTACGCCTTCACGACTCTTACGGCCATTCCCGGTGTCCTGGAGTATGGCGGTGCGGAAATCCAGCTTCTTGATCTGCCCGGTATCATCGAAGGCGCGTCAGAAGGAAAGGGCCGAGGAAGACAGGTCATTTCCGCAGCTAAGACAAGTGACTTGATTTTGATGGTTTTGGATGCCACAAAGAGAGCAGAGCAGAGGGCGCTTCTCGAGGCGGAGTTGGAGGCCGTTGGCATCCGCTTGAACCAGGAACCACCGTAAGTCCTGCAAGGAAGGCTCTTTCCCAGATCACCGCTGACCAGAAGCCTACAGTAACATATATCTGAAGCCGAAGAAGGCAGGCGGCATGAAGATCAACTTCCAAAACACACCCAAGAACCTCGACGAAAAAATGGTGTACAACATCTTGCGTGACTACAAGATCCTCAACTGTGAGGTTCTCATTCGTGACGACGAGGCCACGGTGGACGACCTGATCGACGTGATCATGAAGAACCACCGCACGTACATCAAAGTGAGTCTAAAGCGACGCCTTCCTCTCACGAGTTTGAGAAAACGGTGCAAAGCACCTGCCTTTTCAGCGGCTGCCCCTGCTTCTCTCCTTGTTTTCGGGGGTGAAATCACATACTGATGTGACCGTAGTGTCTTTACGTGTACAACAAGATCGATTCCGTCTCGCTCGACTTCCTGGACCGGCTGGCGCGTGAGCCCAACACTGTCGTCATGAGCTGCGAGCTCGACCTGGGCATCCAGGACGTGGTTGACAGGTGCTGGAAGGAGCTGGCACTGATACGGGTGTACACGAAACGGAAAGGCATCGATCCGGACTTCAGTGAAGCGCTGATCGTGAGGAGTAATAGCACCGTTGAGGATGTATGTGATCGCATTCACAGAACCCTCAAGGATACCTTCAAATTTGCCATGGTGTGGGGCGCGAGTGCGAGGCATGTGCCACAGCGAGTTGGATTGGGACATGTGGTGGCAGATGAGGATGTTGTGTATATCTCTACAGCGTGGAAGGCGTAGAAGGGAATATACTACTGTGGATCCAAGCATTTCTCTTGCCAAGCAAAAATCGTGTCTGCGCTTCATTATTCTCGGGCAGTGTGTTATGCTGTTCATCAATTCGTTACCCAGGGGCCGGGATTCGGTATTCACTCCCGCTTTCCCCCCTGACCCATCAAAATGCATCACTGGTATAGTTCCCTCTTCCTGACAAACGCCGAAGCCCTTAAAACCTTGGGACCGCCGATCCAGCCAACCCTAACCGAGAGCCCATCCATCATCAATTACGTGAACAGGCCAAGCAAGCCCTGGCATCTCGGGCATAATAAGCGAAGGGCATCAGTGCCGGAAAACCCAATCCCATGAGGGCTTAGAGGGAAGAGTCCCAATCCATATCTGACAAAGGAGAACTTTTCGTTAGAACGGGTAGCACGAGGCGCCACGGTCGTTCTCTATGCGTTGTTGGATGGCGGGGAGTCAGCCTTGGAGCCGAAAAGGCCCTCGCTGCCCCGCAACCTCTTAGATGATGCCTGGGCGAAGAGGGACTTGGGCTTGACCCTGTGTGGGCAAACGATGGTTAGTAAATATGTCCAATGTCTGGGGCCATCCACGGTCGGTAATACGTACTTGCCAACTTGCTTGTTGCGGAGGGCGTTCAGCTTGGCCGTGCAGGGGGACATGATCTCGTCTGAGGGGGAGACGTAGTTGGTTCCGGACCTGTGATCGCGGGTCAGTGGTGGACGTAACGTGTATCATCTGGAACCAAGACTTACTGCTGTGCCTCCATCTTGGACTGCAGAACCTGGCGGTGGTACTCCATGCTCTTGACCGACGAGTCCTTGCCGTTGGGGACGGCAGCGGCAGCCACGGGTAGGTTGGCGTCCTTTGCGCCCAGTACGTTGGCACCGGTGTTGCCTGTGGTAGAAGACATTGTCGTCTCGGTTGGTGGTGTATCGCTGGAGATTTCTGTGTTGAACAATGGACGCTTCGGGAGGAATGTCTCGCTGGTAGGTGTGTGTCTGTGGATGCTGCCGTGAATGGATTGCAGTGGGCTTTTTGATTTCGACTGCACAGCGGAACAAGAGAATCTTTAGGATTGTAAGAAGGGTCTGTGTTTAGTGAACGGGATTGTGGATTCCACCTCGAAGACCTTGGGGTTCTTAAAGGTTATCTACTGCAGGTGTGTAGGCGGCAATGACAGCAGTGGCGGGTTATTTACTTTTAGGGGCCCTGTTGTCATGGGCAACCGTCAACTTTTTTCCCCCTTCCCATGCAAGAGTCACTGCAAGAGTCACTCTGGCCCCTGCAAGTGCATAGCACCCGACCCCTGTCCTTTAGATCAGCTCCACCATGACAGCATTGCAGCGGGTCAACGGCCACGGCAACATCCACACAAGAGGACTGCTCGCTTTGTGATCTGCAGGGGAAATTGTGCTGAAAGTCAGAGTGTCCATTTACAGCTGGCAAGGTTCCAGAGCATGGAACAAATGCTGTTAATAACCAGAAAACATGGCCATGCGGGACAACTCAAATCAGGTACAGCATTTTGGCCTTTTCAGTTTTAAATGAACAACCAGAGACTTATGAGGTTATCCTCTACGATGGAATAAGTCACTACAGGATAAGCTTCTATCGGATAGCCTTCTATGGAATTACCTTCCATAGGACAACCTTCTATAAGACAGTCTACCGTAGGATAATCTCCTATAGGATAACCTTCTATAGGATAGTCTACTGTGGGATAACCTTCCATGGGATAACCTACTATGGGATTCTGGGCTTTGGTAAGCATTCCTCCACAAGGGATTGTCCCACAAGAGCTCACTTTCCATGGTGAGATTATAGTGAGCAAGTCACATGCTTCTAAGTCTTGGGGACTTTGGGATATGCAAACATAATCAATTTTGGTTTTATGGCGGCCAAACTGCACTATTGTGAAGCAACAGTCTAGAGCTTAGATCTCTGGATGTTCTGGCCCGGCTGCGCATGCTTCAAACCAAACCTCTTCAGCAGCTCCTCCGTCTTCCTCTTCTGCGCTTCGATCTTGGCCGTGACCTCCTTGCCCCTCTTGTTCTCGTTCCTACCCATCTGCTGGAGATGCACCTCGTCCGGCCCATCCGCAAGCCGCAGCGTCCGGATGCCCGCCCACATGGACGCCAGCGGCGTGTCCTGGCTGACACCGGCACCGCCGAACGACTGTACTGCGCGGTCAATCACAGTCAGAGCCATCTGCGGGACGAGGACCTTGGCCTCGGCGATCTCCCTCAGGGCCGCCTTCGGCCCGTGGTCGTCCATGGTGATGGCCGCGTTGAGCACGACGAGGCGGGCAGCGTCGATCTCAAGCCGGGACTTGGCGACCCATTCGAGGATCACGCCGTGCTCGCGCAGCTGTTTCTTGAACGGGGTCTTGCTGGGGTCGTTGATGCGCATCAACATCCACTCAAGAGCTTTCTCCGCCTAGTTGTCCACAGGATCAGCACTCTGTCTCACATCTTGGAATGCTTGCCGTAGATTGTCGGTGCACTTACCGCACCAATGGTACGCATTGCGTGGTGGATGCGGCCAGGGCCAAGTCTGCCCTGTATGATTTCGAAGCCGCGGCCCTCGCCTAATACGAGGCTGCTCACCGGGACGCGGACGTCCTTGAAAGAGATGTGCCCATGGCCGTGGGGCGCATCGTCATACCCGTAAACGTTCAACATCCGGTGGATAGTGACGCCCTTGGTGTCTGCTGGCACAAGAACCACAGACTGCTGACGGTAGGGGTCCTTGTTGTGAGGATCGGACTTGCCCATGACTATGTAGATCTGGCACCTAGGGTCTCCTGCGCCACTGGACCACCATTTCTGTCATGACGATCAGCTGAAATTGTTCCAACGATGGCGTGCCAGACAGAGGACATAGATCTTACCTGGCCATTCAGGACATACTCGTTCCCCTCCTTGCGAATGTCAAGCTCAATATTAGTAGCATCACTCGAGGCTACCTGGGGCTCGGTCATCAGGAAGGCAGAGCGAATCTGGCCCTCGAGCAAAGGCTTCAGCCACTGTGCCTTCTGCGCGTCATTGCCGTACTTGGCCAGCACCTCCATGTTGCCCGTGTCAGGAGCAGCGCAGTTGACTGCCTCGGATGCAGACTTGGACTTGCCGAGCCACTCTGCCATGAGGCCGTACTCGAGGTTTGTGAAACCCGGGGACTCCTTGTAGTGGCCCTTGGGCAGGAACATGTTCCAGAGCCCGAGGGCTCGAGCCTTTTGCTTGAGCTCGTCAATAATGGTTGGGTAGTGGTCCCATCTCGCGTCCCCAGAGCCCACCTGGGCCTCGAGGACTGGATCAGCTCTGCCACTTGTCAGTATTGGCGGCTCGGCGATGTCAATGGAGAGCTGCAGCTTACGGGATGCATTCCTCTTCCACGAATTTGGCCACGATGTCCAATGTCTTCTTTGCCTGGTCGCTCACACGATTCTTGCACTACAGAGTACCTCAGCTTTAGCCAAAGCACTTTGAAACTGGGGATCTGGTCTGGGCCTGCATCTGTAGACTCACAATCTCTGGAATTCTGGACGACATGATGATCTAATGATAATGTGGCAGATTCTTGAGAAAGACTTGTATACACGATCCAGTGTGAATCAAGGGATTTAAGTATGAGGATCAAGAGAAGTGGAGGAGAAGGACGAACATGTCGGACCACGCTTGATGTTTGGTAATAGACCTTCCGAGGTTCCCTGTCTCCCCCAGGTTTGGACCGAGGCTCACAACGCCCAGAGTTCTATAGGGGCAGAGGGGGTACGCCGACAGCGGGGAAGAGCCTGGGGTCGAGCGGCTGGCGGGGCTCCCATGGTTGCATAGAACAGGGATCAGCCATCCCCGGAGCCGGGACTTTGGACCCAGCAGGCGCGTCCTCTCGGGCCCACAGAAGAGACTGCTCTCATTGGCCTGAGGCACACAGCATCGCACCTGCTTTGGCTGCACGCACATGGACTACGATGCTGCAGAGCCTCAACGTGCATCTACATGCTACTGTCACCAACTCCGTCACTCCATCACTCCACAACCTATCTCATCACCAATGCCATCTCATATCGTTGTTATGTCAAGAGCTCACTTCCTTGGACTTCTCTAAAGACTTACGTTTTACACAAACTCTGTGGGAGTGAATCCCCGGTTGCTGGCAGTATTGGTCTCAACACAGAAGCTCACTCCTGCGCATCTCTGCCAAGGCAGTCAAGGCTCCAGCACAACACAGATACATCCAAATTCGAAGCGGCACATTAAAGTAAACCAGGGACTGGAGTTTGCTGTGTAAACAGCACGTGATGTCTGCACCAGGTGCTCCCAGCTCCGGTGGTGCTGGGCAGGCCGGTGGAGGGTATGGCGGGCAGGCTCATCATGGAGGAGGAACAGGTTCTGCTGCTGGCCAGGGGTCATCAGCATCGTCTGCTCCTGCCCCCCAGTCCACACAAAACCTCAACCAGATCGTAAGTCCATCAGATTTCATACTGTGACTCGACCGTTCCCCCATGTCTCCAGAGCTCCGTTCGTGGCGTGCCATTTCGTACCAGATTCCCCTGTGTTCCGAGGACCTTCCTACCCGGAGAGCTGGCACTCTAAGTGGAGAGACCATGGTGCCCTGGAAATGTCATTCGTTTGTGCAAGACTCGGTCATTAGGGAAGCGAGGGGCCTGCTGGCATATGTGCCAACTGTCCCTAGGGCGGTCATGCGCTCATAAATTTCGGGAGACGCCTTCTGTTGGGCACATGGGCTAGCGATGCCTATCATATTCGGACAATGCCACAATCAAAGCTCGAGAGCCATCTCACATGGCTCAAGAAGCTATTGATGGAGAGCTGGCCTCATACGCTACTGGAAGCCTAATCATCTCGCAAGGGAATGTGATGAGTGCACAAATCTCGAGTTGGTTACAAGGACCCTATGTGAAGGCTATGCGAGGAACATGGGCGTCTCGAACCAGGCGAGAAGGACCCCAGTCAGGCAACCAGAAAGGAGGCTGCGAGCGAGGAATATGCCAGCAGTGCCATTTGAGGCGATGTCTATCACATTCACCGCACTGGTGCAATTGGCGCGACTTTTCGTGACTTCACCCCGTCACAGTCTACCTCTGCCAACGAAGCGGTTTAACCTGTTGGGACTTGGTAGCGCCAAGACCAATTCACTGCGTCTGAAAGCTGGTGGGGAGCTTTTGTTTGCTCAGTGCGATCATTCTGATTTAAACTCGGGCTTTTCAACTTCTGCTGTGGATCTTTCCAGGACCCTGTCCAAGTGGCGCACACCCCAATCGCACCTCCACATCACCTTGACCTCGTGGTGTACTGTCACACGCTATTGCTAACTGAACTTCCCTGATTAGGTCACAGACTATCTACTCAAAAGGGGCTTTCTGAGAACTGAGGAGATATTCAGGAAAGAGTCAGCAAATCTCGGGCCTGACGGTCGCCCACAGCACAAGTCAACCGATGAGATGGGGTCAAAGAAGTATACCAAAGCGTTCAGCTTGCTGAAAATATTCGTCGATAACAATCTTGACTACTACAAGGTAATTGGTTTAACATACTTGTGGCGCCGGACGCGGCTGACCGTGCTGGCTGGTAGTTCGAGCTGAACAAGTTTCTGTGGCCCATGTTCATTCATTCCTACCTCGAGCTTGTCGAGAACGGTTACCCGAACGAGGCCAAGACCTTCCTGGCAGACTTCGGCGACGACTTCAAAATCATCCACGGTGACGACCTCAAGTTGTTGTCGACCATTACGTTGCCTGCCCACGTCAATGAGAACGAAACCACACGGCTCTACAAGACCTCCAAGTACCAAATCCCAGTTACTGACAAGGTTGAGGATCTCGTGTTAGGCCATCTGGAGAAGGAGTACGATAATGGAGGTAAGACCATGCTTCATTTGCTCGGGCGGTACTGCACCCTCAAGACCGTCGACCGGGGCCTTGCGAACCCTAAGAGTTTCTATGCAATCTTCAACAACCAACCAAGCGTCCGTGTGGATGAGGCCGATGTACTGGAGGGCATTCCGGGTGTTTTCACGGGTGTTAGGTCCAATGTTTCCCCCGACGTGCCGCTGAAACTCGGTCCTCTACCAATGGAGGCAGAACTGCAGGAGGAAGTCCGGGCCGAGATCGAGGAGGAAGATCGGCGCCATCCCCCGCCCGATGGAAGATCCACTCTCCTCGAGGAGTTCGACAACAAGATCAAGCGCGAAGAGAGCATGGATGGGCCCGCTCGTGCGGACCTGCCATTGCCGGCTTCCCGCGCAAGAGATGTCTGGGGTGAGATCGAGAAGATCAGGGAGCACAGAGACCGTTTCCGCATAGAGGGAAGGACTGGTGGTGTTGGTGCAGCTGTGTCTGTGTGCATGTACACATTCCACAACACCCTCGGAAGGCAAGTACATTACTCCGTGGGCCAGAAGAACACTGGCTAACGCTCCTCCTGTAGCTACAACTGCATCGAGTTCTCCAACGACCAAGAGCTGGTTGCTGTCGGCACTATGGACTCGTACATTCGCGTATGGAGCATGGACGGGAGTCACCTGAAATCGGCCCTTGACAACGGCACGCAATCGGCGACGAATAACCGTATGCTTATAGGACACTCCGCCCCTGTCTACGGGCTTTCGTTCTCTGATGCTGTGTCCGTGCCGCATGAGAGTAGGGACACTCCGAAGGCACCACGATTACTGCTGTCATGCTCAGCCGACGGCCACATCCGGCTGTGGTCACTCGATACCTGGTCCTGTCTGTGTATCTACAAGTCTCATGACGGTCCCGTATTCAACGTGCAGTGGGGACCCCACGGCCATTACTTCGTCAGCGGTGGTTGGGACAAGACTGTTCGAATCTGGATGCAGGATCACGCGACGCCAGTCAGGACTTGTATTGGCCACGACACCAGCATTTCCGCTGTCGCGTGGCACCCAAATGGCACATATGTCTTCTCAGCATCCGACGAGACTGACAAATCAATTCGCATGTGGTCCGTCATCACCGGAGACTGTGTTAGAGCCATGGTTGGCCACCACCATTTCATTAACACCATCGAATGCGCCCCCAACGGCAAGCTCATTGCGAGCGCCGACATCGACGGCAATATCTTCTGGTGGGACCTCGAGAAGGGAGTCTGTATCAAGAAGAGTAAGGGCCACGGCAAGGGTGGCATTACTTCCCTCAGCTTCAGTGTCGAGTCCAAGGTCCTTGTCTCCGGTGGCGTGGACAACACTGTTCGCGTTTGGGACGTGGACCTTCCTGCCGATGGCAGTAAGCCTATTGGAGGCGCGGCAGGCCAAGCTGTGCAAGCCGAGAACAACGCTAGCACAGGAGATTCCATAGGACCGAGTGACCGGAGTATCACTGTCGGTGGGCAGCCTCAACAGCCACCTGCTGCGGCAGCTTCCTCTTCGAATGCCGGCGGTGGTGCGTCCGGCAGCACTGGTGTCTCGGGCACTGGCAGCGGCAAGAAGAAGGGAAAGGAGGTGCAAATTTCGGCCGATCAAATCAGCGCGTTCCCTACCAAGAAGACGGCCCTCAAGAAAGTTCGCTTTACACGCATGAACCTGGTCACTGCGGCTGGGGTGTACGAGCCCGAGCGCTGAGAACCACGGTCACGAAGCAATTTGGCGTCCTCAGCTTCTTTCTTGACTTCTAGAATGCTGATGACTTAAGGCATGGCAATATTTCCTAGCCTTTACCACTACCCAATTCGGAAAATCGGACCACAAGGTCAAGTTTGATATCATTTCCGACCCTTTGATATTCTAGTCGCTCTGAGTGGGAGAATACCCATGTTTTATGGCGTTAGGGAACCGTGAAAGGCGGAATGCTCTATAAAAGGAGCCGCAGAGCCAGGTTTGATGGTCGGTCTTATCGTTTTTGTACAATTAGTGTAGACCCCAGGAGTCATCGGGGTCGGGGATGGGCCTTCATTGCTAAGCACTTTCTAGTGACTGGGGAATGCTCGGCCGATGGTATCCCAAATGCTGGTGACCATGGTCAAATCTTTTACGGTCTTTCAGCAGAGTTTGGCATCGAGAAGGGGGGATACAGATGGTGAGCACACAGAAGAACCAACGGCACAGCTGTAGATATTTCACCACAGTCACATATGCCTCAGACAGCAGACCAGGACTAATTACTGAGGCATGGTGAACCCATGTTTTGCAGTGACGAGCTATGACAACGGCGGAACATTGATATGGAGATTCATTGTAGGTCAAAATTACCTAGGCAGACTGCATGATCGTAGGAAATATGACGGCAATCGGCTTCTCTGGTCGTGGTTTTGGCCAAGTACCTACCTAGGTACCTATTAGGCAGGCAGGTACGTCAGGGATGGCCCAAGCTTCGCCAACCGCGCGGGCACAGGAACGGCGTAGCTTGTAGACTACAGCAGATGCAATTCACCGGACCACGACGTGCATGCCTTTGGCCGCCGCCTACCCTGCCAAAGAAGAGACTGTCCAAACTTGCAGTGTGTGATATTTGCACAGGCTGGAATCAGACAGACAGCCGTCTCTCCGTCCACGTAGGCACAGAAGACAGCACAGAAGATGGACCCCCTGGGAGAATCGCCCTGGGCCGACGCCCCTGCCCAACCACCTCCCTCCTCAACCTCCGAGTCTCAGGCAGCCGGCGACGGCGAGACCTCCAAGCCAGCTTCAGAAGCAGCAGCTCCCGCCACGACTAGCACCGGCCCCCGACCTTCCCGCCTGACGCCCCGTCGCCTTGTCGCGCAACCGACCAAGCTGCAAGCCGTCGAAGATGACCCTCTCGGGCCTCTCGGTGCCGCGGAGCCAGTGGTATCTGGCGCCGAGGGCGAACCGCCCATGCCTCCCCAGAAAGAGCCACCCGCGCCGGCTGCCATGTCATCTACGCTGCCTGTGCGCACAATGATGTCCCCGGGCCAACAGCAGCAACAGCAGCAACAGAGGAGGGGCGTGGTCGACCCGCATCGGGTCGACGACGAGGACGACGGAGACGACAGGCTGGGAAGCTCAGGGGGGAGAGCGCCGCCACCAGTGCAGGTTGCCACGCCCGTGCAAGGACGAGGGGGCGGACCACCGAGCGTCAGCGTTGAGCAAGCGGCCAAGCCGTCCTTTTCCATCACGGTCGGGGACCCGCACAAGGTTGGCGATCTGACTAGCAGTCATATTGTGTATGCCGTGCGGACAAAGGTATGTTTCATTGGCTGTCTCGAAAAGTGCCAACGGCCACTGTGCCGCAAGAATGGGTGCTAATTACGTTTCGTTGGCTTAGACTACATCCAAGGCCTATAAGCAATCCGAGTTCGAAGTCAAGAGGAGATACCGGGACTTCCTGTGGCTCTACAACACCCTTCATGCGAACAGCCCCGGAATAGTCGTACCACCTCCCCCAGAGAAGCAGGCCGTCGGCCGATTCGAGACCAACTTTGTCGAGGCGAGACGCGCGGCTCTCGAGAAGATGCTCAACAAGACTGCTGCACATGCGACGCTGCAACATGATGCGGATCTCAAGCTTTTCCTGGAGAGCGAGTCGTTCAACGTGGACGTCAAGCACAAGGAGAGGAGGGAGCCGAACCTTGGGGAAAGCAAGGGCATGTTTAGCTCGCTAGGCCTTGGCGGCTCGAGTAGCAAGTTCGTGGAGCAAGACGACGTAAGTTTTCACATTATTTCCAGCTACTGCCCTGATTTGGCTTGCAAGGCCAAGCGCTGACACTCTGAAGTGGTTTCATGATCGTCGGGTATACCTTGATGCCCTTGAGAACCAACTGAAAGGCCTCCTCAAGGCTATGGATACGATGGTGGCTCAGCGCAAGTCAATGGCAGAGGCAGCCGGCGACTTTTCGGCTTCTCTACATGCACTATCAACGGTCGAGCTGTCTCCGACCCTATCCGGCCCCCTGGAGGCCCTGTCAGACCTGCAGATCACCATCCGTGACGTATATGACCGGCAGGCCCAACAGGATGTTCTGACTT
Organism: Diaporthe citrichinensis; assembly: GCA_014872995.1. Lineage (NCBI taxonomy): Eukaryota > Fungi > Ascomycota > Sordariomycetes > Diaporthales > Diaporthaceae > Diaporthe > Diaporthe citrichinensis. The sequence continues at coordinate 583,377 of JADAZR010000005.1, read as the reverse complement.
TTGGAATCACCATCGAGGAGTATATTAGGCTGATCGGGAGCGTCAAGCAGGCGTTTGGGCAACGTCAGAAAGCCTTCTACGCTTGGCACGCCGCGGAGTCAGAGATGCAGAAGCGCAAGGCCAACCAGGAGAAGCTCCTCAGACAGGGCAAGTCTCAGCAGGACCGGCTGAACCAGGTCAGCGCCGAGGTTGCAGACTCCGAGAGGAAGGTTCACCAGGCGCACTTGCTTTTCGAGGATATGGGACGGCTGTTGAGACAAGAGCTGGATCGCTTTGAGCGGGAGAAGGTGGAGGACTTCAAGAGCGGCGTGGAGACGTTCTTGGAGAGCTCGGTTGAGGCGCAGAAGGAGGTTAGTGCTTGTGGCAATAAAAAATCGAACACCAGTGCGCGTTGCTGACTTTCCTCGCAGCTCATCGAAAAGTGGGAGACATTCCTCCTGCAACTGGACTCAGCAGACGACGAGACTGTCTTCTACAAGCCGCCCGTGTTCCAGCCAGCGGGTGGCAACAGGCCAGCGGGAGATACTGCGGTCGACCGAGCTCGGGCCCGTATCGACGAGGATTCTGACTAGAAAGTCCAGAATCCCACGAGACGCTACAATAGCTATAGCGATCATGGACTCAGCCGGCATGGCTTCGTGGGGATGAGCTTTACCTGGCATGGCACCTGAGATGCTACTCCGCTCTATCATGCAAGATGGGATTCCCAAGGGGTAGGGGGCAAGTTGTGGTCGGCCCTTGTGTATAGGTAATGTCTCCTAGAAGTAATGTACATAGAACATTGCGGCGCGTCGTCTCTCTATCATTCCTAGCTACAAAATCGACATGACAGCCGGCAAATGTTCCTCTCAAGTGGTCGATATCATGTATGCCAAGAACAAGACCTTTGTCTGTCCGAAACGAGCGCTTCAATCGTCTCTGACCACAACCAAGCGTGCACGCAGGACGCCATCTCTTTATTTCTTTTTCCCCTTCTTCGCGACACGATTTGAAGCGACCTGTCCGCCCTTCAGGTTCGGCTCATCCCTCACGTACGTGGCCATCAGGTCGGACAGGTTGTCCAACGCGCCGTCGTCCTTGCTGGCCTCTTTGCCGCCGTCCTTGCCGTCCTTGCCGCCTGCGCCTGCTGCTGCTGCCGATGCGTCCGCGGCGTCCGGCTCGTCCGCCAGGTCGTACATGGTTCCGAACCGGCCCCTGAAGCTCGCCAGCTTCCCGGCCTCGTCGAGCTCGACGTTCTTGAGCGACACCTCGGACGGCTGCCAGGTCAGGTGGTTGCGCGTGTCCTTGGTGGACCGGTGGACCGGCGATGGGGACGTGGACCGCGTGGTGTAGGTCGACCCGTCGCTCAGCTGGACTATCTGCGTGAAGGTGTAGGGCCGCTTGGGCCGGACGACCTCGGTGGCGTGTCGAACTTGTTGTGTGGTCTGCCTTGCTATCCTCGATGCTGTTGGTCTCGGTGTGCTGGATAGGAGGGCGGATGTGGATGATGGTAGGCTCCTCGAGAGGAGGGCTGTGGGGAGCTTGGCCATTCTGGAGGGAGGTTCGGCCTTTGCAGTTTAGGTTGTGGTATTGCAGGACCTCTAAAGTTGGCAAGTCAAGAGAGTATGGTTGCTTTGGTTGTCCTCCCTGCTGGACGTCGTCGGCCGTTGTTCGAGGTTGGTCGAGGTGAACGGTGGAAATTTCGACCGCGGCTTATCGCCTGCTTATCGTAACTCCCCTACCGAGCTCCCGGCGGCATGTGGTATACTTTTTTTCTTCTTGTCCTCGGGCAATGACTACTTTCTTCTCTCGCAGCACTTGTCTCAACTCGCGAATGCAAAGGACTTCCGTTCGGTCATACCTGAATGGGCTGAGATGAGGAGAGCGTGCATTTTGCGCCAATTGGGCAGATGCGCGGACCATCCACCAGTTCTGTCTCCGTCACGATGCGGCTCTGAAGCGGCGCCCTGGTCACGGCCTCTGCGCCGGGGGCTCGCTGGTGCTCTATGTACGATCTACCACCCTCCCTCCAGGTCAATTGGCTCATTCGTACTGATGTCTACATTTCAGACTCCCAAAGACGGTCACTCTCCCAGTCATACGCCCGGAAAGAATCATGGAGCATCACACCTCCGCAGGCGCCATCGGTCCACCCGCACCCACACCACGACGCCGCCTTTGACGCCCTGCCACTGCCCGAACAGCTGCGCGCCGTGATGCGCCTCCTCGCACACTCCGTTGTAGTGTGCACCTCCGCCGCCGCCACGCCAGACTCGTCCGCCCCCGTCCCCAGGGGCATGACCATGTCCTCCTTCACGTCCCTCTCGCTGCGCCCCACGCCTCTGGTCACGTTCAACATCGCGACCCCCAGCCGCACCCTCGACGCGGTATCGCGGAGCCGCCACTTCAACATCCACGTCCTCAGCGGGGATGTGGCTGGCGCCAGGGTGGCCGAGTGGTTCCGGAAGGGCAACGCCGACGACCTGGGCGTCTTCGAGGCCGACAAGCTGAGGGATGAGTGTGGCTGTGAGGTTATCGCTGCGGAAACGTCAGGGACGGGAGCGGCCCCGTTGTTGAAGGGCCCCGGTGTGCTCTTTGCGATGCGGTGTAGCCTCCTGGGCGACGAACCGGCCAGGGGTCTGGTGAGAGTGAGGGATCACGTCATCGTGCTGGCAGAGATTGTCGACATCGTCGAGGGCGAGGGCGGGAAGTCAGAGCCAGGGCCGTTCGGGCTGGCCTATGCTGATAGACTGTATCGACAGCTTGGGTCTACGATGGCTTTGGTCGAGGATTAGACCCTTGATACGGTATGTAGCATTGGCAATGGCGTTGGGTCCGGCCCCGGGAAATCGGTCCCTGGAAATCCTCCAGATTTACATTATACCCAGTATGCCCACAGTCTGGGTTCGAGTACACTGTCAGAACACAGCTCAATTCTTCTCAAAGATCATGCAAGCTCGCCAAGGAGGGCGGGGGCTACATGGAGCCACGTCTGTATATGGAATTCGACATCCATCAGACTTTGACCATCAAGTGGCCGTTCTCCAGGCACGTGAGTTCGACTTCATCGTAGGGCAAAGGGAGCGGGAGAAACAAAAAAAAGGTTGAAACATGCAGTCTCCATACATTGCGTGTCACGTTCCGTGTCACGAGGAACTCAATTGCAAGCGTGACGTCTGTCGAGGTATGCGGGAAGCTCTGCCGAGCGCAAAGGCGTCGATGAAATGTGACCTGTCTGTGCAGGCAGTGGCGATTTCTCACGACTATACTGTATAGACCAAATCAAGGGACGTGTGGGAGCTCAGATAGTCTGCCCCCTCCTATCGAGACGAGCCCCGTTTCATCGCATGCTCTGCCATGAATACTAAGAAACTCGCTTAGACGCGACTATGTCAGGCTTGGCATGCCACTGGGCGAGCCCACCGCTATGGTACTGATTTTTCGAGTGATACTCTTGGGGTCTGGCGCCGTCCCTTTCATGGCGTCTGTGGTGGGACGGGACAAAGGCAATTGAGCTTGGTCCCGGCCGGGGCTGAAACGACTTGGGACGAATTGGACGGCCCGGGATGGGGTCGAAGTGCATGCAGATCACGGTTAAAATGCGGATGAATGAGGAATGGGAGCGGGTGTTGGCAGCACTGGCATGTCTGCGTGTTCAGTAATTCTGCCGTTCAAGTAGCAGGGTATAGAGGCATAGATCGCCATATCTCCTTTCGTCTCTCAGGGCCCGAGGAGAGCAGACCGAAGAATAGAAGTGCAACAATGCAAACGGCAGACTATTTTGGCACGACAACCGACCTCAACTAACAGTAGTGTATGGAAAGGGCCAGGAAAGGCTAAGCCAGCATAAGCGCCGACCCAGCGCCACGCGAAGCCGCCTGACGAGCTGGGCCCAATCACCGTGAACGAGACCAATTGGAGGCCGGAAGAGCCATTCGATTTCAAAGCGTCCCGTTCCAACAGATGTCGACCGAACTTTGAAAGCTGATGTATCATTCACTGTCACTTAAAAGCAACGCTCAAAATAGACGCGTTAAACAACAAACGCGCACAAACGACTTGCTGGGAGGGAGGATGTTGCTGTGTTGGAGTCCGTTCTTCTTGACTTATACCAGCGGACGCGCTACGTCGCCGCCACGTCGCCGCCGTGTCTCAAAGCATCAACGCCCTGTTAGCAGTATCTGAGCTAGTGGCAACGTGGAAGGTGTCTCCGCTTCCAGCCTGGCTCTAGAAGCTTTGGAAGAAAGCAATTGCTCAGCCGCGAAATGACCGCGATGGCATGGGGCGTAAGCGCAAACGACACAGGTGTCGGCGGTCACCCGTCCCGTTTCCAATAGTTTGGCCGGGCCTCCCTCTCGGCCAAGATTGTTTGCTAGTAAGACACGAGGGTTGGTGCGGCCACCGCATATTTGTCGATCCCTGCGCTGTTGTTTGCTACCAGCTACTGCTGCGTGCTGGTTGCTGACACGGGAGGGAGAGAGCTCCGAGAGATCGAAGGAACGGAGGGCAAGCCACTCGCCCGAACAGCTCTGCCCTCCACCGCGCGCTCGTCTCGTGAGGGCCTTTCCGGACTAATGCACGAGGTCGGGCTCTGTGTCGAGGCACACCCCCCGGAGCTGAGCTGATTGGCGAGCTTGGCCCTGGCCAAGAATGGAGAGGCTCGATGTGGCGGGAAGTTTGATCCCACCCCCTCTCTCGCTCTACACTATTGTGTGCTGCTGCAGAAACACAGTAGTCTGCTCTGTGCTGTGCTGTGCTGTGCTGTGCTGTGCTGTGCCCAGTGTGCTTCCGTCCGCGTCTATTGTCGGCATCGCATGGAAAAACGCGAGCCGAACTAGCACGGCGACGATCGTTTGGTCTGGGCACCTGGCTGTTGCGTGCCGGGTTGGGACACACAGGCGGGCAAGCCGTGGCCGTGTTGGATGCTCCTGTAAGCTGTCATGTGGGAGCTGATCTCCTGGCACCTGCCACTACCATGTACCTAGCTGTCGACACGCCGGCTCTGCTCTCCCGAAATGCCCCAGATCGAGTCAAGGCAGTGTCCAGTGGCCAACTTCAGACGGTCTCAAGCGTGCTGGATTGAAGATCCAAAGGGTACTGCAGGTGGAAGGCAGCATGAATTGAATTCGGGGCGACACTGCAATCTGCAGGGCACTGTGAGTGGGAGTGGTGCTGATACTTGGCATTGCGTCCGAGGCTCCCTGCCTGCAGGTGCTGCCGGCGAACAGCGTCACACCTCTCGATTTGGGGGTGGCGACTGGCCAAGGGTAGTGGAATATTTGTTTGAGGGGGAGGGGGAGCGAGCTCTCGGGAACAAAAGGCTTCTTGGGTGGTTTTCCGTGGGACACTTGTTGGGGTCTGGACCCGCCCCGGGTTTCCGCCGCCGAGGCGACATTCTTTGTCCCAGCCGGCAATCAGACTCCAGTATTGCAGGTACTACCTACCTAGGTAGGTATGTAGATAGGTACCTACTGGAGACTCCAGCCCGCTCGGAGCCGACGACCACTAGGTAGAGGGTATCCCCGCCCCAAGGACAGCTGCTATTGACCACATCCAAATGCACGTCTTGGGGTCTTCTGTAGATATGCCAGTAACGTCCCGGCGATAAAAAATGACCCGTACTGCTACTCTTGAGCCCCACTGCGTTAGGAGGAGCATACCCTTGCATCGTTGCAGTGTAGATTGAAGGGAGGGCGGGTGTCCATTGACCTTGACCAGACGTGCCATCATCAGAAGCAGACAACAGGCTATAATTACATGCAGGCGCGCCATGCGATGTCGGTGGGGGGGACCACCTCGCTTCAGCACATGGGCATCATGAATAATGCGGTGGCGGGCTATTTGGTGCATGCGCATTACTACGTGGTCCACTGCCCAAATAAGCATACGGAACTTCGACATCTCAGCATGCTCGCCTCGAACCAACTGGAGTGCGAACTGTAGGTTTGCTTGCTTGCTATGCGTTCTCTGTCCTCGTGCGGGTGCCGGACGTCGTCGAATAATTTCCCAGTGATTGGCGAAGGAAATAAGCCCCGGGCATCGCTGTCTTGGTGAGTGTACTGCGCCTGTACCGTGGTATAAGACACCCACCTGGATACAGTGCCTAGTACCCCTGCCCAGCCTGCCTAATATCGAAGGGCCCCAGGTGCATGCAGTCCGTCCTGTCAGCTGTGCGTGGAGTGCCAATCCTCTCCAATCTCGCTGGGTCTCTCACGCATGGCGAATCTGCAACGCCTGCCTGCCTGACTTGGCCACTAACTGAGTGACTGCTTGCCTGCCTGCCTGCCTGCACACCCGCTGCGCAACAAGCATCGCTCGGGTCCTGGGCCCTGGGACCTGGGCAGCTGGGCAGGGCTGGGCTGGGCCGTCTTTCCCCACTCTCTTCCCTTCCGTCGCTCGCTGTTGATTCCTCCTCGTCCCTGCCAGTGCCCACTGTCCACAGCCACTGTCAGGCCAGCCTTGGGCACGCACCATAGTTCCTTTGATTGGGGATGGATTGATCCGTGATCATTCTTTTCTTCATTTCTTCGTCTATGCCCCCTGCCCACCTACCCTGAGCCTCTCTCTCTCTTCCTGTCATCTCATCGTCGCCCGCCCTGCCAACACCAGGCCGAATGCGTCAACCGCTGCAAATTGCCCGAGACTAGCACAGTAGAGACAGGCAGACCGGCCTCTGCAGAGTGAGTGAGACTGAGAGTGAGAGTGAGACGGGACAGTGGGCGAGCGAGGCGGCATTAGCCACCACGGATAACCCGTTTCGAGTCGCCCTACAGATTACGGTCACTCCTTCTCTCCTCACCCATCCCGGTCCAACCCTCAACTGAAACCTGATACCACACCGCCAACAATCTCGACACAAATCCTCGACCGATTTCCTTTCCACTTCGTTTTTGTTTCCTTCACGCCATCTCCCATCCCTACCTGATCTCGGCCGGACTCCCACTCGCTCCTTTCCCTTCACAATTCCATCGAGCCGTTCGATCTCCTCACCCCGACCCGGGCCTCGACCACGCCGCATCTCCCCTCGAGGCAATTTCTCGGATTTGCAGCTCATCACGCCCCCCCGACCTTGCATCCCGGCCTGCCAAATTACTTCGATTAAAGCACGAGCATTACGAACAATCGTCCTGCCTTTTTTGCGTCATCTGCTGCTGGCGCTTTCCTCTCCAGCCGTTGCATAAACCCAAAATAAATAGCCCTCAAACGCGCCCGACCGCAACACCAATCTCAGGGGTTGGAGTTTCGAATCTGTATAATACTCAACCTCAGCCGCCCTCCAACTTTGCCACCCTGGTTGTCATCACCCACCTCGCAGGATCACTTTGATCTTGACAGCCCATCATGAGGGAAGTCAATTTCAGCATCCCGAACGTCAACAAGGCGTCGGTGGGCATCACCACCGCCCTTTACGACAGACGAGCCCTCGATTGCACATCCACGTTACCTCTGATCAACTCTTTAAACCACCTGGCATATCTCACGACCTCCTCTGCTCGCATTCGAGACATCCTCACCGTCGACGGAGGCATCGAGCGCCTAATATGTATCCTCAAGCAGGGCAGGAGCAAGGACATGATGGACATGTGGAAATGGAACCTGGCTTTTCAATGTGTCGTCAACATAGGAGTTAGAGGCACCGAGGCCGTCCGCACCCGGGTCGTCGAGGCCGACATGGTCCCCGTCATCGCCACAATCCTCGACAATTATATCAAGGTCACAGAAAAATTGAGGGAAAAGGAAGAAAAGAAGAAGCGGCTGCAGGACCACCCCAGCCGGTCCAGGCATGACCACAGCGGCGTCTCCAAGTCTGGCAGCTTTTCCAATCGGTCGGGGCGCCTAGACGTGGACCACAGAGCTTTTCGACGACAGGCGCCTCCGCCTAGTATCGACATTACCTCCGTATCTTTCCCTGCTGGTGCCGGCCCTTCAGCCCCGGCTGAGCAACCGCAAGCCGACATCACACCCACCATCTCACAGTATCCTGTCACAACTCCTCCGGACCGCCCACCGTTCCATACCCACCGCCACCACCACCATCACAGAACGCAAGATCCGCGACAACACGCCACCAACCCACCTCGCCAATCCCTCCAGCCGCTTGCGTCTACGGTTGCCAACGCGGACAATGATACTTTTATCCGACCAGTGCGGGATGTTGACAGGCTGGCATCCATGATGCCTTTCGGCCTTCACTCATTGTCTTCGCAGCCGACCTCGCCAACAACCCCTCTCCCACCCCCTCAAATGAGGTCGCCGACCGTTCGTCCTGCTTCGGGCATGGCACAAGCCTCGAGATCTCGGCGTCGGCCGTCCATACGCCACCAGAACTCCACCGCCGACTCGGACGATCTGAACGGTGACAGCATGCAATCGGATGACTCACCCGACGCCGAAATGTCAGGAACTGCTGACATCCAGGAGGTCGGAATCCAGGACATCACCATGGAGGGCGAAGACAGCATACTGGCCGAGACCTCGATCGATTTGACACCCCCGAATGGATCAGAAACTCAGCAAGATGGGACTTTCAATATCACGCACCGGACGCCAATGGACGGCAGCATAATGAACACCACTCCCACCCCTGGGCCAACACTTGGCTTGTCCCCCAACAGGCCCACAATGGTCAGCCCTCCACAGCCAACAATGCCAACCGCCAGCGTCCCGCATTATCTCCTCGGCCGTCAGATGAACCCCAACCCGCAGATGATGGCCGCCATGCCTCGTGAGGAGGACGTACTTATGTCTCTACAGCTCCTCGCCTATGTCTCCAAATACTGCAATCTCCGTACCTACTTCCAGAAGAGCCATCTGGTGCCGCGGTTGAAAATTGGAAAAGAAATCACAGCTGTTGAGAACGATGATCTGCCGATGGAGCTGTCCGACGACGACGAGGAGTTTGAGGAGGAGTACCTTTTGCCCAACGACCTGAACATCTTCCCATTGGTCGAGAAGTTCACGGTCCGCTACCACAGTACAGACATGCAGTACTGGGCCGGGGTCGTTATGAGGAACCTGTGCCGAAAGGATGACACCCGGGGCGGCATCCGCCAATGCGCTTATTATCAGTGTGGGAAATGGGAAGAGTACACCCGCCAGTTTGCCAAATGTCGGCGCTGCCGGCGAACAAAATACTGCAGCAAGGAGTGTCAGAAGAGCGCCTGGGCTTTCCATCGCCATTGGTGTGTCGCTGCAACGCAATGAATGATGCCCTCTTCAGCGTCTTGAGTTTTTCATCAACAATGGATTCAATGCAGTCACGCAGCCACCTGGGCATAATGTCTACTTTGCAGCATCACCTACTTGGTCTTTGTGCGGCCCAACAGCATTGCGAAGCACGCATATTTTGGAGGCGTCTCTGTTCACGTTGTGATACCTTTGGAATGGTCCAAAAGAGTTGGTTCTCGCGGATGAAAAGCGCCGCAAATTTGGTTTAATCGGACACACCTGTTCCTCGGCTATCTGTCACACTTTCGGCAGGGAGACTGGATGATTGAGAAGGAACCCGTCTACTTTTGTTCGAAGACAACTATCCGATTCTCGATCCGCGCTCGTCTACCAGTTGTGATATCAGTTCAGTGGAAGTCGGAAGATATGGCCAGCCTCGGATGATGATACTCCTACAGCACTCCGCAGCCTGTTTGGCCTGACGAACACCCAGTTTCCTTTCAACTTGGACAGGCGTCAAGCTCTCGCTTTGACCGATTTGACAGGCGTGAAAAGGGAAGGGTAGAGGTGGGATAGGATGGAAGTTTCAGGGGGTTGATACCATCCCAGGGGAGCAACTTCTGGGGTGCCACGATACATGCATGGCCCGTGAACGGCGTCTTTTTGGTTGCTTTCAATAATGGCTTGTCGGTTTTCTGCCCTCACATATAATGCCCACCCACCGTGGTACTGGTTTCTTTTGTGTTTTTTGAGTCTGCTGCTTGCATCATGATGAACAAGGACAAGGACAAAAACAGGATGGACAGGCTCGCTACCGCGATGCTTCACACGAAATGTTTCTTTTCTATTCCTTTTGCATAGGGAGCGGGTGATTTTCAAAGTAGGAGACGAAATGATACCTTGGGGAAGTTAAGGAGAAGTGGGAGACCGCTGACCTCTTGTTGAGATGAATGAGACCAGTACTTTTGAACCAAGCTTTGGCTGTTCCCTTGTGGACCGTGAATTTGAGCTACGTGACTCTGAGCAGTGGTCGTCACAATCGTAGGGCTCGCCCTGGTTCCGTTAATGAATACCTCAGTCAAGCAAAAGTAATTGAGAGAAGTGGCTGAGAGAGCTTGGTGATAAACGGGTAGCAAATTAGAGCTGCCAATGGCTTTCATACTCAACTGAAAATACTCATGGCTCCATCCCATAGTAAGGTAGCATGGATGATATCACTCCTTGCTGCGAGATACATGTCGATTCGAACTACTCGTTGCATGACAGGCATCAACATCAACGAACGACAACACTCGCCGAGTGTTGTTCTCATGGAGCAGCTCTCCACCATCTAGCTTGATGTCTCCGGACTTGATACTGTACTTCGAGGAGTTCGCTGTCCGACATCGTGTCTTTTATCACTATTGGCAACGAACACTGTTGGTAATGACATCAAACGTTCGCTTCGGCTTGCACAGCTAAGCCAGTTTGAGGATACGTCCGGCAGATCTTGCCAATCTCTGGACATTGCACGGTATCTTGTGTGTTTTGGTATTGTTTTCTCCCAGCGCCGCCCAGTGCAATTCACATTATGCCACCACAAGCAAACCGTGTCACCGCAGCCGCCCCAAAACCTCATTTTCACGTCTCATCACCGCCTACCGGCCACAGTCTTCCTCTTAGACTTGCCCAAGCGCGCCGTTTTCGCGATCTTCTTGGGCCCGCCCTTGCCCTTCATCCCCTTGGCGCTGAACCCGCTCACGTCGCCGGAGCTCTCGGCGTCGCCCGACTTAGAATACCGCTTCTTGCCACCGAACCCGAATTTGGCGTCCTTCTTGGCCCGCTTGTGGTTCGGGGTCCTGCTGCCTTGGTCGGGCCGGCCCCGCTTGCCCGGCTTGTTGAGCTCGTTGTCGACACCGACGTCGAAGAGGTCCGCCTCGTTGGTGTTGAGGTCGCCGCCGTTCTCGGCGCGCTCTGTTGGTTTGGTAAAGTCAGGTTAGCCTCTCTCGCGATCTTGGCTCTGCGGGGGACGGGGTGTGCCTGTTTGACATGAGACGTACTCTTCTTTAAAGCCTTGATCTTCTCCAGCGTCTCGCGCTTCTCCTTGTGCCTCTCCTGCAGCTTCGCGACCTGCACCTGCTTGCCAAACTTCTTGAGGTCGCGCAGTTTCCTCGCCTCGGCCGAGGCCTTCTTCGAGGTGGCCTCCTCGATCAGCTTGGCCTTGACCTTCTCCATGTGCCCGTCGTCCTTGACCATCTCGGCGAAGTAGTCCTTGGGCCGCGAGAACGGCAGTCCTTCGGCCTTGAGCAGTGCGCGCGCCTTGTTAGCCGCCTCGAGCGACTGCGAGTACAGCTGCAGCTCGCGCTGCAGGTCGTCGGATATGTCCTCGATCTTGGACTCTGTGGACTCGGAGGAGACGACTGTCTGGTGCGTGGCGAATGATGTACTGGAATCCTTTGGTATGGAGATGCGTTTTACGGCGGCGAGCAGGGCTGGCTGGTTGTTGATGGAGAGCTTGGTCTTGACGAAGAGGTCCTCGCGTTCTTCCTCGGGCAGGTCCTCCAGGTCAGACAGCGCGATGTCGGATTCCTCTTCTGCGTCGTCGTCATCGTTCTCGTTGGCCTCGGCGAGACGTTGTTTGCGTCGGTTCTCGGTCTTCTTGAGAATAGATTTTGGTTTCCGCTCCATCTTCTCCTCCATGTCGACCTCTGACTCGGAATCGGTATCACTCTCGTTGAGAATCGCCGCAGCGCTCGCCTCTTCGTAGACGGACTCGTCGTCGTCTTCGTCTTCGTCGGACTCCTCTGCCTCTATATCCAGGAGGCCTTCGCCATCCTCGCCCTCCGAGTCGTCCTCATCTTCCCAATCTTGTTCCTCCTCTTCCTTTTCTGGTAGAAGCCCCTTCTTGCGCTTGTCTTTTATGACCGCCTTATGCTTCTTCTTGTCCTTGATTTGTTTGACTTTCTGCACGCCGTGGAAATTCGCAGTCAGTATTGGTTGGAAATGTTGTGTCGCAAAGATGGTTGAAGGAACGGAGAAACTGACCTTATCTGTCAAGCCCTTCTCTGCTGCGAGGGCGATCTTGAGTTTGCTGCGTGGTGCCATGTCTGCAATGTTCGGCGGTCAATTGAAAGTATAGGGAGACAGACAGAGGCGCTTTGCAACTGGGTTTGCTGCATGCAGTGCTTGAAAGTCGCAGAACAAAATGGACCCACCCAAAAAGTTTTGGTCGGTCTTGATCTTATCGGGCTTATCGCGGCAGCACAGTCGGCCGCTGAGGCCTTGATGGTCGGTGCACAGGGTCCAGGTACAAGTGGCTCCAGACCCAGGGTCAAGGTACCTAGGTATGTACTTGCATACCTATAATAAGCGTGGTTTAGCGCCGACTTGCACGACAACGGTGCTTTGTGGCCCAGACATGAGCATAACATCCGCAGCCTCTAAGCACAGAGAAGCTTCATTGAATACACTCACGCATATATGCCAACTCTTTAATATCCTCTGCTGGTCAGGTAGCAACCTTGGAAGTTCAGGAGGACTTTCGGGTCAGCTCACGGCAATGGCTACCTCCGAAGAGGGCGCTATGGGAAAGCAGTTTGCATTCCTCCATAGTCCCGATGGGCATCGTTGAAAGACGAGATCCAATTTACACAAGTTACAAATTGAATACCTACAAAGTGATTCGAGATGTCCTCTTGCTCCTCCGTGCCCTTGTGCTGGCTTGATCCGGGCTTTCGCCACATCAGACCACACACCCCTTCCGAATCTGGGCATAACACGGGTATGCGGGACAGGGGATGGGATCAAAGTAAACAAAAGTATGCCCGTAACACCACGTCAGCCCGGGGACAGTATGATTGGTGTACCACTTGTACTACCGGGCTAGGAACCATATAAAGGCTTGCTTTTCGCCTGCAGTGGCAGACTTGACCAGGAAGATTCCCCCCTCACTCCGCACAGTCTGGAGTTCAGCAGTCGGCCTCTCTTATCTTTCAACCCAAGCCAGCTCTGACAGAAACGAGCCATGTTCGACGGGTACACAATTGCACTGATCGCCGGCGTCGGCCTGGGCGTCCTCGTCGTGAGCCATGTGGTGGCATATCTCAGGTCACCCCTCAAAGACATTCCAGGACCGTTTCTGGCCAAATTCACCAACATGTGGCGGCTTATCGACCACTATAAAGCCACTCAAATTAGCACTCAGCGAAGACTGCACGAGGAGTTTGGCCCTGCTGTCCGGCTAGGGCCCAAATTTGTCAGCTTGAGCGACCCTACACTGCTGAAGACTGTGTATTCGACTCGTGGGGAGTACATCAAGGTTCGTCACCCCTTACTCCAGTTAAGAGGATACTCTCATGAGGATTTGGGGGGATTCATGTCGCAGCCTTTGTGACTACTCTGACGCAAAGGTATAGAGCGATTTTTACACAGTCAATGACGCCGTACAAGACGGACATGTAATCCAGAATGTCTTTGGCACTCGGAGCAACTCCTTCCACAGCAGGTATTTGAAACCAATACAGAAGCTGTACTCAATGAGCAGCATGCTCTCTATGGAAGGCCTCGTAGACAAGACAGTCAAGTCGCTGTGTGAGCAAATCGAGAACCGCTTTGTGGATGGCAGGAATGTGCAAAGGACTTGCGACATTGCCGACTGGATCGAATTCTGTAATTGCAACTATTCCTCGGCCCCATCCACCCCATCCAGTCTTGCACTCCTTTTTCAATTGCTAACTCTGGTCCAAACGCACAGTCGCGTGGGATGTCGTGGGCGAATTGACTTTTAGCAAGGACTTTGGCTTCCTCAAAGGCGGCACCGACCAGATGCAATTGATAGAGACAGCTGAGAGTATCATGCATTACTTTGGAGTCGTGGGTCAGATGCCCATACTGGACAGGTTCCTGGGTAAAAATCCCTGCTTCTCCGGAGCGACGAGCCCCATCAAGTTCCCCAGTTTCGGGAGAGCTGCCGGGTTTTGCTTCGAGCAGCTTACAGAGCGTCTGTCCAACTACGACCTTGAGAAAGACGGAGGCCGCCAGGACTTCCTCCGCCAGTTCCTCCAGGCAAAGGAAGACAACCCGGATATTATCAGCAACAACGAGGTCCTGGGATATCTCTTACTCAACGTAAGACACTATATACACCCAGCGCGTTGGCAAATTGACAGCTAACATCGGTCAGATTCTTGCCGGAGCGGATACCACAGCCATTGTGCAAAAGGGCATCGTATACCACCTTCTCAGGAATCCGTTAGCACAGGCCAAGCTCCGAGCGGAGCTAGATGCCGCGGACCTTTCGTTCCCAGCATCCTTCGCTGAGACCAGAGACCTCCCGTACCTCGACGCAGTTATCAAAGAAGGCCTGCGCATGCACCCTCCAATAGGGAACATTCTGGAGCGAGTTGTCCCATCTCCAGGTCTCGCGCTCCGCGACGGACGTGTGATAGCACCCGGAACAATTGTCGGCATGAACCAGTGGGTTGTGTCGCGGGCCAAGGAGGTCTATGGCGACGATGCGGATGTTTTCCGGCCAGAGAGGTGGCTTTGTGGAGACAACGAGACGATTGTGGCGTATGAGGCGCGTTTGAGGATGATGAAAGAAGGAGACCTGGTCTTTGGCGGTGGCAACAGAATATGCACGGGGAGACACATGGCGAACATTGAGATGTTCAAGGTAACGGCAACGCTGTTCAGCCGATATTATGTGAGTGATATGACCTCAGCAATCTGCGTATCTTCTAACTCTAGTGACATGTACAACTACAACTACATACTAATATATTTCATAGATGGAGCTCGAGGACCCCAGCATGGACTGGACGCTTCATCTGTGGTGGTTCATTTTTACCAAAGAAATACGATTAAAAGTAACTCGACGTCTACAGTGATTTACACGAGACACAACACACGAGGATCCCCTGACTGGTATTATTGGGAACTGATGGAGTCGAAAACGATAAAGAAGAAACGAAGTAAGAGGAGAGAGGGACTCAACCACCCGCCCTTCAGAAAGAGGCAAAGAGAAGAAAAAGGAACCGATGTAGAAGACAAAGACCAACAGAAACGGAGAGTGCCAAAGAATGAATACACACAGAATCCTACAGCCCGTTGAGGATACGTAGCACCCTCCGCACATTTTCATCCCAGCTGTGGCGTGGCATTTTGCATATGCAAGGCTGGAGCCGTCTTTGGCCTTCAGCAGACAACCTCGTTACACTGCATTGCTTGTCCCGGCTTATGGTGCGTGGAAGCAAAGGAATTACCGTGTTCGGTCACAGCCGTGTCTCGTTCAGTCAAGGTAGAGTAATGAGAGAGCCCGTAGTCGAAGGTCAGTCCGCCATCACAGTTGTGGTTGGCTGGCCAGCCGCACCTTCCTACGAGCCGCGACGGCCGTTGGCAGGTTTGATGACCTTGCCAGATCTGATTAATGGCTCAATTCTTACGGAAACCCTATTCCATATACAAGAACGTAAAAGCCGTCAGAGAAATCGCATGCCTGGTTCTTAAGCATTAAATCTGCAAACCTTGTGCTCGCATTAGGGCATAGGGTCTGGCAGGTTTTCCGGGCATAACCAAGACACTGCAACATTAAGCAATTTTAGGTTCAACGGCAATTTGAATTATTAGGGACTTGGAATGTCATTACTACCACCTGCACTTTCGTAGACTATTTCTTGGGACAACATCCCGGGCAAGTCATGAAGGGCGTCTTACTACACAGCGAGGCATGAACACTCTTGTCCAGGCGTAACTTATCACAATTTCATCTACGCCTTGGTACACGGCCGAGTCCAACCGGACACTCTAACCCAAGAAATTCGCATCTTCAATCAAGCCCTGCCTCATCTCATCTCGCGATGCCTAGGCGCCAAAAGCCTTCAAGTAGCCTCTGCTTTCCCAGAAAAGCCTGCTATGGCCCTGCCTGCCTCCTGGTCCATTCTTCTTTGCCACTCGCAGGGGCAGCCATGTGTCATTTCGCTGATGGCGTTTAAGTAAGCCCCAAATTCCACCGTTCTTGCGCGAACTCTGCTCAATGATTGAAGGAGCAAGGCCTACATCATAGGAAGTTGCTTTGGTATCACACAGAGATAGGCATATAAGCAGGACTACAGCCGGTCTGAGGTGGAGGATACGTTGTTTGTGTGATCACAAAGTATCTCAGCATTAGAGCAGCAACACTTAAACCGAACAGGAGGGGGCACACAATTTGAAGGCACTGGGCGACACCACTTCGGAACCTTACACCCAGAACAATGCCGGGGTAATACACCATAGTTCATTCACATCAATGTGGGGATCAAAAAGTAATTGCAAAAGCCGATTTTTTTTTCTGGAGATCTCAGCCCACCAGAACCGGACTGACAATCTGTCTACTGTGGGGAAACTCTGTCATAGAACGTTCCTCTGCCACGCTCCCTTGTTGGGAGTCAAATCCATCATGGGGAGACCAGTATCACTCCCTGCAAAGGACCCGGCCGGCGCGTAGTCTTTCCTCCGTCTGAGGAACAGCAAAAGCCTTCCGTGCATCTTCCTTCTTGTGCGTGCCAAACATGAAAGCTCGCAGAGCCAGCCAAGCCCCGTCTCTTCCTTTTCCGCCATTCCGCGAGTGGAACTTGAAAAGAGAAAAGCCTCGCTCGCTCTTGTGTGATGGAAGTATTGGGCCTCTTCCAGCTGTTCGTGACCCTGATTAACCTGTCTATCTTGTCTATCATAGTTTCCCGTGCTCGCCGTAGACGTCGTTGTCGCGCGTCCCGACCAGAAAGATCCGAGAAATCCACTTTTGTCTATTGGTTCCTGTTGCGTCCAGTGTAAAAGCAAAAAAAACAAAAACAAAGCGCGGTGCCGAGCCACCGTCATCCATCTATCAGGCCAAATTCCTTTTTGGTATGGAGCGCGTAAAAACATGACCGTCGTAATGCTTCGATCAGATCCAGGGTAGTCTCTCCCCAGATAGATGATGCGCTCGTAACTGCACGCCTCGGGGCCCTTCTGCAGTAATGCGTCCTGGCTTTCCGGAAGAGCCCTCATCTAAAGGGTATCAAGAAGGGTTCCAGAGCCGTGCATAAAACCAATGCAAGCGCTCTGATGACTGAGACTGATGTGAGGACCTGAGCATGCCAACTCTAGAAAAGACCCGGGATAATATCCTCCGAGTCCACTCGGTCGTTACGCGCGTGGTTGTTCCGGAAAGTGAAGATGAACAAGGTCGCCAGGCGAATGATCGTATGTACTGAAATCAAAGATGCCTGAGAAGAAGTGTCGAGTGGAAAAGAAAACATGCCGTAGGAAAATGTGGTCCCTTGGTTGGGGAGGTGATGTTTACCACCAGGACGACTGGCCACCCGGACCGCCGGGGTTGCCGTAGCCTCCACCGTAGCCACCGCCGCCAAAGCCACCACCGCCGCCGTAGCTGGGAGCGGGAGGCGGCCCGCCATAGCCACCACCATAGCCACTGTTGGGAGGTGGGCCACTGAAGCCACCACCGCCGCCGCCGCCACCACCGAAGCCACCACCACCACCTCCGAACTTTCGGAAATCGCGGTTGGCACCGCCTCCACCACGGCCACGACCACCGCCACCGCGGCCACGACCACCACCGCCACCACCAAACGATGACTCACGAGCAATGGTCTCGAGGAAGCCCGGAACCTCTTGGTTGGCCTCCTTGAGGAGGTCAATCAGGTCTCGCACGACGCCCCTATTGCCGCGGTTGAAGAAGGCAGTAGAGATACCCGTGTTACCAGCACGGCCGGTACGACCGATACGGTGCACATAGTCGTCAATGTCGGTAGGCAGGTCATAGTTCACAACGTGCGTGACGTTGGGGATATCGAGACCACGGGCAGCGACAGCAGTTGCGACGAGAATGGGGCAACGGCCGTTACGGAACATGTCAAGCGCGCGCTCACGCTCACGTTGGGTGCGGTCGCCGTGGATCGACGTGGCTGGGAAGCTCTGGTTGATGAGGAAGTCGGACAGAGAATCCGCCATGCGCTTTGTCTCGACGAAGATCAGAGTCAGGCCGGCACCGTGGGTGTGGAGGATATCAAGCAGGACGGAGCGCTTGTCGATGTCCTCAACGTACTCAACCTTCTGAGTGATGTTCTCAGAGGTGGAACCAACACGGCCAACGGAGAGGAAGACGTAGTCCTTGAGGAAGTCGCGGGCAAGCATCTGAATATCGCGGGGGAAGGTGGCGGAGAACATGAGGGTCTGGCGGCTCTGTACACCGGGCATGTCCTCACCCTCCACAATTCGTCGAATCTGAGGCTCGAAACCCATGTCAAGCATGCGGTCAGCCTCATCGAGAACGAGGTACTTGATGTTCTGCAGGGAGATGCGACCACGCTCTATGAGGTCGACCAGACGTCCAGGAGTAGCCACCAAGAGATCGCACCCACGCTCGATCTGGCGAAGCTGGGAACCAATGTCGGCTCCACCGTAGACGACGCAAGGTCGCACCCAGGAACGGTAGGCAAACTTCCTCGACTCATCGTAGATTTGAGAGACCAGCTCACGGGTGGGTGCGAGGATGAGAGACGTGGGGTAGGCCTTGCGCTGACGACCAAAGCCACCCTGACCGACAGGGTTGGCAGATGGGCCGGTCTTGTAGGCCTGAGAGAGGATGGGGAAGAGGAAACCACCTGTCTTTCCCGAACCAGTCTGAGCGCAAGCCATCAGGTCACGGCCGCCCATGACGATGGGGATGGAGTACTTCTGCACTGGAGTTGGGTTGGCGTATCGAGCAAGCGCGATGTTGGAGATCAAGTGGTCGTCCAGAGGCGGGTTGCAGAAGGTAAGGACAGGCTCAGGAACGTCCTGACCCGAGGCCTCAACGGGGATGTCGTCGTACTTCTCAAAGTTGATACCGGTGTGCTGCTTGGATGGATCATCTTGGGTACCGAAGAGCTCGCGCTCAACGCGAGGGTTGGCAGGGCCAGGCACATGTTTTCCATCCTGCCAGCGACCATCCCCAGAGCCCCTAGCTTGTGCTCCACCACCACCACCTCCACCACCACCACCGTGCGCACCGGGACCGGCGTACGCGTTGGGGTCGAAGGATTGAGGGCCGCCCCTGAACCCGTTGTTGCGGGGAGGGGGGCCGTTCCACTGGGGACGGTTGTCGTAAGAGTTGTTGCTGTTGACGAGTCAGTCAGTATCTGAGCGATTGCACGAGTGAACCCAAGCTGACAAGAGCCAGATGGGGTGTCTCGGAGCGGGAGGAAGGCAGAAGAGTGCTTACTTTGCCCAGGCGCTGCTGTTGAGGCCGGCTATGGGTCCAGGGCCGGGAGCTGGTCCGGGAGGACCATTCATGGGTGCAGGACCGGGACCGGGACCCTGGCTACCTCTCATATGAGGCGGGATGTAAGATCGCTTGGTAGGAGGGTGCTGCTCCTGTGGGGTGGGGCCGAGGGCGAGCCCTCCCATGTTGAGTTGATCAGCCATGATTGCGGTCGAGGTTTGGATATGCTGACGGCTCGGTTTGATGTGGTTGGTGTTTTGAAAGGTTGTCGTTGGTTGTTGCTCAAGATGTCATTCAGCCTGAGAAGAGAACGCAAAGGTGGCTCCGATCAAGGAATGAATGACGAATGGAAAGAACAAGGGTCTATCTGGCGATGAGTGTCGCAAAGTGCGAAACCAGGATGCAGAGAGAAAAGAAGATCTTCTCGTCTCTTCGCTCGTCTATTACGTTTCGCGACGGGTGTGGTTGTTGATTAAGCGTGGCTCGAAATGAAAAGCCTCGCAGGTGGCCTTCTCGAAGAAACAACAAATGACTTCTTCAAAAAGGAAAGGAAACTGAACACACAGTTGAGGATGGGATGTGGTCAAAAAGGTTTTGTGGGTGGGTGGGTGTTGGGGGGAAAAGGGAGGAGGAAAGAGGATAGGAGAGAAGGGTGTTGGCTGCTGAAAAAATTGTCAAGTTTTTGAGAGGGCAGGGCCCAGGGCGGGAGGCAGAAGGCAGTCAGTCATCAGAAACGGCGCCCGCTGGCTGGCTAGCTTGCTGGCTAATAGACTCTGCCTGGGTCACGTACGTAGGGGAAAGCGCCACCGACGGGGGCGGGCGGGCTGCAGAACCTTGGATGGACACCCTGCTCTTGACGATACTGTTTGGAGGAAGCGCTAAGAAGATACCTGCTGTGGTTCGTACTGTGTAGGCGATAAGATGTATCGCTTTAGCAAGGATCCGTTGATGGCACAAGCCACATGCCCTTTCCGTCGACAGATCTGTGTGTCTCTTCACTGTCTTGTTTTCAGGCAAGGCACCCGGGCACCTGTCTGCCAGTCCGTTGGCGACTGACTACGACACCTGTTTCACATCCTGGGGCTTTCACCTGTCTATTTTTTTTTTAAGAAAAATCCTTTTACGTAGCTGTTTGGTGACCTGAAAGAGCTGGGCTCTGTCCGGTTTGGATGTACCCCTACTGCGTAGTCTCCGAGCCTATACCCTTTCTGCCATTCTGCCTCAGGAAACCCCAGCATATTGGTAATAACTGTTCGCAGGGCCCAAGGGCGGACAGACGGGAAAGGCTTCAGCAGACAAGATTGCCGACGGCTCGTCATACCAAATACGCAGCAAACGCTAGGCTTCTGAGACCTCACCGCCAGGCTGACACGCCCGGCTGCAAGTCCATTCAAGCGGCCAACAAAGCACCTTTGAGTATTGCCTACACCACCTGCATGTTCCACTGCTACGCCACTTCATTCCCACTAGCACACACAATACAGCATGCAGTCTGACAGACAGGAATAACCATCCATTTCTCAGCACCACACGACTCTGACAACAAAACGCCGCCCCAACAAGGCACGGTCACTGCAACAAATTGCGGCTGTGGGCTGATCCTCCTTCTCAGGCGCTCCTCAGACAAGAAATCCGTTTCTGCAACGTCGAGTGTGACGAGAAACCAGGTGTAACCCTTGGTTGCCCAGCCCCCGGCCCATCTTGCTGCAACTGACATTCATCGTCTAACCTCACACATCCCCAGTCTACATTCACCTCAACACGCACACAAGCTGGCAGGGGGTGTGTACACTTAGTAATGTATATATGCATCACATAATTACGCGCTATTATAGGCATTGTCTATCAGTGGCTGCTTGCTGCCCTGTGGCTCCCGTCGTCACGCTATCATGATTTCACATGCCTGGACTACTAGAGAGACCCTGACTGGCCTGGGCCGGTCTACAGCAATTGCCCCAATCTCAACAGTACTGTTCGTCCAGAATGTCGTAAGGTCTTGTGAATTCTACCATGGCAGTCTAGCTGCTTCGACGGTTTTCGGCTTACAAGTCGTCCGTTGAAATTTTGGAATCTAAGTTTTTCGCCCCTTTCTTTCATCTGCTGAGGGTGTCCGGCTTTCTTTGCCACCTTCCACAACGTCATCACGCATCTGCAGCAGGTGGCCCTGGTGAGCTGACTCAAAAGGCCTTCACTGCTTCATGCATCGTGGTCATTTCCATTGGCTATCTCTATGCCTCTGTGTAATTTCATGGTATAATACACTTTCTTTTGCTTGAGAACCTAGTCCGTCCGTATTGCGCCCCTGCCCGCCCTCTTAAGCACTCTTCACCACTTTGTCATCATCGAATTCAATGTCGATGATTCCATCCTTCGTAACTGCCTTCACCGTCATGCCCTTGAAATCGATAGGCATCCTCCTCTTCAGCTCGTCCGTGCACTTGTTCAAAATCTTGATACCCTGATGGAGGGTGATGTCGGGGTGATGGTGCTTGTCGAGGATGGAGAGGCAGTAGTATCTGTGATAGAGTTCAAGTCAGCGCTCACGAACGGTCCTGCGCCCCTCCCAAAGCCGCCGTCATGCGGTGAAAGACCTAGACCTACTGTGCGTAGCCGTGGGCAGCGTAAGGCACCTCTGCCAGTGACGCAAGGTAGTCCAGCCAGTACAGGCTGGGCTTCTGTGTGATGGGGTCGACTCCGCCGAGGAGGAGGTTGACATTGTATGGCTTCCGTGACCGCAGGCTCGATGCAAGCTCGCCGCGGACAAAGTGCGCCAGGGCTGACGGTGACAGGTCGGTCTCGTTGCGCATCGAGTAGAGCTGAGCGTTGGCCTGGAGATACTCGGCAAATTGCACTGCAGAGAATGGTCAGCTAGACCGCATGCATGAGTGGTTTCCCGAAGAGGTCCATACCGGTGTCACCTGCTTCTCCAGAATACGCCATCAGGGTGTGCTTGTTCAGTTGTCGTGTCTTGTCATCGGCAGCTTTGAGGATGGTGGCACCTCGCATCGCAGCCTTGGAGGCCGCAATCAAGGTGAAGTCCTTGCCCGTGATTCCCAGTAGAACCTCCCTGCGACCATATCGTTAGAACGTGTATCTTGGGATTTGGGTGCAGTATCGGCGGAGACTCACATTGTGTATGTCGACGCGTGCTCAAGGGGTGACGGGGGAGAAGAATTGCGTTGATGGAGGAGTGTTGTTGGTCGATCAAGCTCCCCCAGATGGCAGCTTGCCTGAGCTTCCAGCCGGCCTGTCGTCAGGTCTCCCTCTAGGTAGCGAGCAGACGAACGCGGCCCGCGCTTGCCTGGGGGGGCCTGGGCCGCAGTTGTCCGCCGGCAGGCAAACCAGAAGTGTCCCAGCACTAGTCCAAGTCCCTAGGTACCTTCGACAGGGATGTGGTCCCTGGTGGGGGCCGTGGCCCAGAAAATTATTTCCAAAATTTCTTGAGCAAGGCAACTTCAGCAGCATTGGAGAAATCTACCCATTCGGCAGGTCGAGGCAGCCATAGTTTTGGCGACGACTTGCAGCTGCCACCACCACCACCATAGTCATGTCGTCTTTCTTTACGGGCCCTGGGGTCCAAAACAAACGGAAGAGGCAGACTTCAGCAGCAGACGGTCCAAAAAAGAGATTAGCAACGTCCTCCAACTCGATCCCCGTGCAAAAGTCGGCCGGCAAGGCAACCAGGAGGCCAGGCAACCCCGCGCCAAAGAAACAGAGAGTCGAGCGTGACGAGTCAATATCAGGCAGCGACTCGGACGATGACGACCTTCCTGAGGACGAGGACGAATTCAATGGAGTCGACAGTGACACCTCGGGGTCAGAGGCGGAGGGAGAGACAGCGGCGGAACGGCGATTGAGATTGGCCGAGCGGTACCTTGACAATGTGAAGGGCGAAGTGCAGGACGAGTACGGCTTCGACGCCGAAGAAATCGACCGTGACCTTATCGCCGAGCGAATGCAAGAAGACGTCGCCGAAACCAAGGGCAAGGTCTACAGGCAACTTGCCGGCGAGCTGCTGTTCGAGCAAGCATCACATACGATTTTCAGGTGGAACTCGCAAAACGTGAACTCGATAGCCACGTGTGCTCCCTACGCCTATACGGTCTCCAAAGACATGTACCTGGTGAAGTGGAAGCTCCAGGACCTGCCGCAATATCAGTGGCCGCAGACGACAAAAAAGAAGCCGAAGAAACCACCTGCACCGCCCAAGAAGAAACCACAGCGGGTGGCGTTGAGTCGAGGCGACACCAGGAAGGCGAAAGACAAGAATTACCAGGGCCACACCGGTCCGATACTGAAGGTGGCAGCATCACAGGATGGGAAATTTGTGGTGACAGCTGGCGCGGACAGGAGGATGGTGGTTCACGATGCCGAGACGTTGAAGCCCATAAGAGCATTCACCCAACACCGTGATGCTGTCACGGGCCTAGCCTTCCGCAGGGGCACGAATCAGTTGTATTCGAGCTCCAAAGACCGGACCGTCAAGGTGTGGTCGCTCAACGAGCTCGCCTACGTCGAAACACTGTTCGGCCACCAGGACCACGTCGTGGACATCGATGCCCTTGCTCAAGAGCGCTGCGTCAGCGTAGGAGCGCGAGACAGGACTGCACGACTGTGGAAGGTTGTCGAAGAGACACAATTGGTCTTCCGCGGCGGCGGTTCTGGTATCTCTGAGAAGAAGAAGGATACAATGCCGAAGACCAACGTCGACCCCAATTCCAATGCTCACGAAGGAAGCATGGACCGGATTGCAATGATCGACGATGACATGTTCGTCACGGGCAGCGACAACGGATCTATAGCTCTGTGGAGCTTGCAGAAGAAGAAACCTGTGTTCGTGCTGCCCCATGCCCATGGCATCGAGCCAGCACTGGCGCCGGAGAAGTCATCAGGCGAGATAAATCCCGACCCGTCGATAGTACCCCCTCCTCAGCCGCGGTGGATCACAGCTCTGAGGACAATACCATACTCGGACATCATCCTGTCAGGCAGCTGGGACGGGTACGTCCGCGTGTGGAAGCTGAGCGAAGACAAGAAGCGGCTCGAGCGCGTGGGCGTCCTCGGCGCCACGTCCGACGAGGACGGCAACGTCCTGTCGCACAATCCACAGTACCAGTTCCCTGAGCAGGCACTCTCGAACGGCAACGCAGATGAGCCCCAAGTCGACGGCAACTCATCGCCGCAGGATGTCGCACGGAAAGAAAAGGACAAGACGGCCTCGCCCACCCCGGACTCTGCCCTGGGCCTCGTCAAGGGCGTCATCAACGACATTTCTACTTTCGAGCGCGGAGACCGCGGCAGAGACGGGCTGTGCGTCGTCATCGCGCTGGGCAAAGAGCACCGCCTCGGCCGGTGGAAGAAGCTGCAGGGCGGTCGGAATGGCGCCATGGTGTTCGAGGTGCCGAGGGCGCGGAAGGAGGTCGTTCAGACCAATGGTGTTGATCATGCGTCCGACGAGGATTCGTCGTCATAATTTGCATAGCATTCATGATAGGCATAGCTTCGGAGAAGAACTGAGGCAAACATGATATACATCCCTCCTTTTCACATCGTGTTATATTTCGCCTACGAGACCCACGTAGTCGACTTTGCTTGCAGAGGATGTCCGTTTCAAGGGGCATATGCAAGCCATGCTCCAGGGCTATTCTGAGGGTACAGCTCGTATAAAGTCCTGGTGGCTGTCTCAAGTCATCCTCTGTCTGCGTTGTGTAGACTGTCCGAGACCTGGTCCATCTATGCGGAGCCAAGCCCACACTTTTTGGTCGATACCCACACCGGAGATACTGCTTTGCTACTCCTTCAGGCAAAGCTCTGATACCGACAGGCAAGCTGAAGCTGAAAAATTGTGCAATATGCGTTTGGGATTGAGTCCACTTGAGTTTCATTATTTTCTAACGCTGCCTCAGCGCAGGCACACCATTGAGCCAGAGGACACTCGTTTGCGTCAACGAATGTCTACCGGGAAAGCCGGCTCTATTCAAGTGCCTGTCCCTCGAAATAACTCTGTACACACGAGTTTGTACTCCGTCCTAGCCGCCCATCTGGCCTCGATCCCATCATTCATTCCAAGGTCAGGTCGATCGTCGGGCTCTTCTTCTTCTTCTTGACTTCCTTGCCTCCAGCTTCTTCTTCACTCGAGGACGGAATGACTTCGCTATTCGTGACCTTACTTTTCGCAGCGCCAAGCTTGCGAGCATATCTACTTCCCAAGTGAGAATTTGCAGTCTTGACCGCATCAAGACCTTCCTGATTCGCACTACGCTTGGAAGGTTCAGCCTTGCCCGGTGAGCTTTGAGCCGATGATGATGACAGCGGCGGCAGAAATTTCCTATCATCATAAGCAGTGCCAGGCGTGACCGTCCTGGTACTTGCGTTTTGAGGCGTGTGTCGAGTAGACGGTGTCCCTCTTGCTGCTGGTTGCTCCGGGGCGTCGTCGCCGCTATCTAACTCTATTGACTCCACAGGCTTTGGGGCGGGTGTGATCGAAGGGCTGTGTGCTTTGGTCTCCTCGATGCTCTCGTCGACATTCACAATCATGCTAACGTTGTTGATATTGACAGATGTGTCGCCGGCGTTTGGCGGTGGCAAATGAGGCTGAGGCTCTTCATGAGCTGGTCGTGTATCCTGATCGAAAACTGGCCGCGAAAGACTCCTTTCAGCAGGTACGGGTGTAGCCTGACGAGAGTTTGCCGCTGAGCCTTGTGGAGGTGCGGGCGATTCTCGAAAAGGTGGCTCGTCAGAAGACCGAGAAGGTAACCCTGGTGTCGTCGCCAGCCCCTGCTGCTTAGGCTTTTGGCGCTTGACCTGAGCCCTCTCACGCCTCATTCGTTCCTGATCTTGTTGGTATTCTTTCTGCAGCTTGAAAATGAGATCACGGATCTCACCCCGCAACGTGGGAGCATCGAAGCCCCAAGTTCGGTCCTCCCGCTGCAGGATGTTCGTCGCAAACCTGTCCGGGTCCTTCATGAATTCTCGCATGTACCCCAGGAGATAAACACCGCAATCCGTGAAGTTGGGCTGGGTTGGGATATCCCGTGCACTCATTCCGATGGTAGCAGGGGCCTCGACCCGCTGCCCCTTCTTGGCCTCGATCTCATGCTGCAAATAGATCTTCAGCGCGGTGCTGACCGCCGAGTGCGTGCCATCTAACGAATCAAGAGTAATCACTCGTGTTGCTTTGGGGTCGTACTTCCGTGGATGACCTTTCTTTGCGGCTTTCGTCTTCTTTGCAGCAGCCGTTTTCCTGTCTTCTTCCTGCTGTTTTGACGCGCTCTCGGCTGGTTCGTCCTCGATCGAGATGTGGCTGACATCGACGGCGATTTTCTTCATGGTGTCATTGGCTGTCACCTCCGAAACCTCGTCCTCTGGGACGCCTTCCGCCTGGTCTCGAAGCTTATCCGAGCCAGGCTCATCTGCTTCCGATGCGGTCTCTTGGGATGAAAGGAGCTCCCTTGCATTGCAAATGATAGCGACATACCAGTGTGTGTGTTCATTGATTGGCACGATGATGTAGTCGAATGAAAGAAGATCAATCTTGGCTGTCCAGTTTTTGACGCCTTCGTAGTTGACTGTTCCCCGTTTTGGCTTCAGCTTCTCCCAGAAGAAAGAGTTGAAGCAGTAGACCTTTTTTGCCAGCTGTTCATCTCTATCCTCGAGTTGCTTGTGAAGGTATTTGAGATAAAATGTGATAATTTCATCATTCAATAGCTGGCCTTCGTCGAGTCGTTCGACGTCGCTTTTGCCGACGACTGTACGTTCGTACACAAGATCAATTTTCCAATCATCGGCCCAGTCAGGATGCTTGTCCGTCCATCTTTCGAGCGCTGGAGAGGGACTTTTGGGTTTGGGGCCCGCCGACCGAAGATTTCGCTGGGACCGCAGCTCGGGTTGAGAGGTGCCTACCCGAGAAGGGGTCTGCCAACTTTCCTCGTTGCGCACAATCCGCCGTGGTTGATACTCTGACTGACTCTCGTCACCAAAGTCCTCTCGGAGTTGCTTCACTTGCTCGGGTGTCATAGATGTTGCTCCGTGCGTAAAGACCTTGGGTTTGGATTTTCCCTCGGCCAAAGCCGAGGTATCTGTTCTCATTTGCTCCCGAAGCGGTCTCTTACCAACAGCTTGCTGTGAATGTGATGTGACCGGCCCTGCTAACCGTGCTGACCATTTCGGATTGCTGCGATTGGTTGTGGACTCTTTATGCTCCAAGTATTGCACATCGGTGTCAGCTACTTTCTTCGTTTTCGCATCGTTATATGCTGCAATTTCTTCAATTTTGTGGTCCATCTCCTTGCCAAGAGTGCCGCTGTGCCGGATCAGTAATGTGCTAGGGATCCGGAATCTGTGAGACTTACATAGCCATGTTGTCTCTGGCTTCGATACCACGGATACTGCAGTACCGGGTCACAAACTGTCCTGCCTCGTGAGCGTTGCGAAATTGTAAGAACATAGCTGCCCCTGTCTTCAACTCTGCAGTCGTATCCAAAGACTTCGCTATCTTGACAACCATTGAGTTTCTGGCGCGTGAAATCTGCGTGATCTTGGAAATCTTGGGCGTCAACCACACGAGATCGGGTATCGGCTCTCTGGTCACAGCATCGACAGCTTCGAAAGGCGAACCCCCCTTCGTCCATGGGACTAGAAGACAAGGCTTATTGCTCGCGCCCTTACTATCTCCATGCATGCATCCATCAGCTGGATACACGTAAGTGGGTTCGCAGACAGCCCTAATGACTTGAAGCCCGCCACGATCATCTCCAACTCGTGTAGCTCCAGAGGCGAAAGTCGTTCTACGCATATCGGCGCGATTCGAAGATTGTGCCCGCCGTTTGGCTGCGGGCAAGACCTGCGATTCCTCGTCGATTACGATCTCGATTTGACGCTTTCTTCCATTCGTAGCTTGGCTCACTGACCCGGTCTGTCTTTGAGACCTGGGGTTGGCATGAGCCGGCTGGTCTGCACTCAGCTCGTCATCACTTTCGTCGACGCTTGTGAATTTCGAGGCTGTGTAGACAGCATTTCCTGTAACTGTCTTCGCATTCGCCCGGCCGTTGATCACAGATGCGCGAGCTACTGGGCTGTTCGTCACTTCTAGTTCGTCGTCGTCCTGGATGGGATCGTCCGAGGGCTTTCGAAGAGACAGAAGATTATTCCGTGATTTGTATCGCGCTGACAAATTTGTCTTCTGCAAGCACGCCTCAGAGCCACCGTCTGCAAGGCCGTCGGAAGAGCGCCGTGATTTATCCCTCCTCCTCGGCCGTGTGCTTTTCCTAATGCCCCCCCGGTGCTCTGTGCTGCGATACTCTTCGAGTCCCTTGCCGTTCGCGGACCTATCGGCACTTGATCGTAGACTCACGGCATCGTGGGCTCCTTTCCTCTGGGCGCTGCTAGCCGCGACAGATCTCTCGGGCAGTCCAGAGCTGCTAGGTGTGGAGCGGATGTCGTGGCCCACATCATCCTCGGTTCGCGGTCGCTTCGGGGTGTTCTCGTGGACGAAGTCGTTGACACGTTTCTGGGTCTTAGCGGGTGCTTCTGGCTGAGGAATTGGGCTGTTGAGCCAGTTTCCGAAGACGAAGGATTGGCCGAGTTTCTTGAGGCGGTCATTCATGTTTGCGTCTCCTGGCTTCCTGGGGATCTTCAGCAACGGAGCCATGAGGTGATCGCCGAAGACTTACCCATAGTCGGGGAAGGAGTTCTTGTCAGACCAGTACCTCTCGATCGGATTCCTGTCATAAGCTCAGCTCCGGCTCCATGATACGCCGTGATAGGTCTTCCAAGCTACCATGGAGGGATCTTCGCCGCAGCAGTGGGACCATCCGTGGCCGTGGTAGCGGGTTCGCCGCAACCAGTGCTTCTTCTGTTGACTTGGGTCGCTCGAGGCTCTTCTCTGTGCCGGGTACGGGTCAGGCTCCTCTTCCTCCAAAGCGCACAGGTGCAAAAGCGTCAAGACTCACGCAAACCCTGCCTCCACGACGTGATCCGTCTTGACTGCCTTATGCGGTGGCACGGCCGAGTCGCCGGCCTGTACAAAGAGTTGAGGTAGCCGCAGGGATTTCTTGAGGGTACAAGAAGGGATTAGTGAGTGTAGCAGACAATCAGACCGGAAACAAAGACGGCCAACCAAATGGGCAGTCAACTGCACCTGCGTCGTTCTGGGGAGACTTTTTGGCAGTCGTTGAGATCGGCCTCAAGTTGCGCACCTGCACCCACCATCCCTGTCCGGGTGGCCCCACTTGCCTTGGGAAAGTACCTGGGCAGCTGAGCACCAAGGACTGATGTCAACCCACAGCTAACAACCACAGGTGCTAGCGGCAGGGAAGGGTGTCGGCATGGGCGGAAGGTGCAAGTAAGAAAGGAGCAAACGGACATGACCGTAAATATTGTCTTTCATGAAACGGCCAACTCACCATTTCCCAGTCCGTCTTGTTGGATTGCGGAGCGGCTAAGTCTTTGCACCGGTCAATCGTAATGTACCCTCAAATGCAGTGAAGCTCACCACAGGTACCCGGACTCTAGCAGAGTCATCCACTGCACAGCTCACAAGGACGGCTGAAGCTGTGTTCCGTGAAAGGCGGCGACGGCGTCATCTCACTATGCAGTCGGGGACTCTGCAAGAACAAGGGGGAAACCCAAGGCGGCCACACTTCTTGTGCACCAGCACAGTAGAAAGGACGGTTGCAGGTATCGGTCTACAGCTACCACAGCGTCAGCGTTCTTGGAGAGGGGAGTTGCGGAGTTAGAATGTCCACCTCCGTCTCCAAGGTTTCCCACATCATCCATCTACCTAATAGTAGCATTGGGAGACGTAGGTACCTAGGTACACGCAAAGTATCATCAATCCTAGCAAATTCCCACCTCTGGTAACCTTCAAATTCACCAGCTCCAAAGCAGAAACATTTCAGCTAGGAGCCCATGGGCTCTGGGGTCTCCAATGTCAACAATACGGGACTACCGTCTGATCCTGCACACGGAACGCGAGGAGTCATCTGTCGAGAGTACAGATCTGTACATGCTGAGTGGTTGCCTGTTGGCGATATATTCGATGACAAAACAGGTGAGGATTTCTAATTATAGCCTAGGTTGGCTGCTTGGTTCGGCCCAGGACTGACTAAAATCACAAATGATCTTGCCCCCAAGATCCATGAGAATAGTAACAATATCACTGCTGCTGGTTGTACTATCCACTTTCCGTGCTGCGCTTCTGGGCATCGAATACGCACCTCATATTTCTCCAGCTCGTATACTAGTAGTCTCAGCACCTCGCGTCTCAATCCGGATCTACCTATTCTAGAAGTCTTTACCAGTAAACGGGCTCTGAACACTGCCAAATCCCTGAGGACACTGCCTCCCCAGCCCAACACTTCCACTTCTCATATAGCAGATCCTTGCCTCAGCGCAGGCTTGACTGGTGCAGTTGGGGCTCATGATACTACTTTTTCCCTGGTAAGTATTCTGCAGCGACACCAGGCTTCTGTCCTTCTCCATCGCCTCGGTGACTCGATGCCAAAACGTTGCATTCAAGGGCTCACTGTCCGCCCACCCCGCCGCTACCCCGTACGCCTCACGGGTAGAATACTCGAACTCCCAGGTTGGCCCGGACCCTTCGAGCGAAGAGAACTTGGAGACGTCCGAGTAGAAAGTGTACGCATCCATGACCTCGAAGGACCCGGTGTCTATCTCGTACATCCTGTACCTGTACTCCGCCGGATCAGTTAGTTTCTATTATAGAAGTCAAGGCCGAAAGCAGAGCAGCGTCGCGAGCTGGTGCCGTATGCCACACAAAAGACTTGTCCCCGCGCCCGCCCCAAAATAATACCGTCTCTCCATTCACTTCCCAGGAGCAGGCCCCTATGTATGATATAGGACAGTATATCACTTACCCAGAGTTAATATTTGTAAGCGGGGTGAGTGACGGACCGACCCAGGCGTTGGCAATGGCGTTCTCAGCAGACTGGATTGTGCCGTTGTTGCTATAATAGATGAAAGCTTGGTCTTCATGGGTGTGGCCGAAGAATACTCCGGCAATCACGTGGGGAGAGTATCGCTCGACGATCTGATAAAAATAATCAGCCCCGCCTGGCGTGGGATTTGTTCCGTCCCCTGGATTATTGTGAGTAGGAATTCTTGCTTTTATCAATGGAAAGACAGGTGTTGAACATGGTCGCTGAGGTACGGCTTACGACCCCTCGTACACTGCACCCTCTAGACTATGCAGAACACATATAGCTTCCTGTGAGTACTTACAGCCGGTCAGGACGTGGCTGATGATGTAGGCTCGCTGGCCAGCATCTTCAGCTTTCTGTAACTCATCAATGAGGAAGGTGAATATCCCGGAGTAGTCAGGATCCGCGACATGTAGGAAAGCGTAATAATTGCCCTGGTAGTAGAAATCGCTGTTGAGGGTGATAATTCTAACCCCAAGTGCGTGAGTAACCGCGTATGCTCCATAATGCAAGGCAGCCTCAGTCCGAGTACTGCTATTGATCCAGCCATAATGCTCCCACAGTTGTGAGATGTGGTCATAGTTCCATGAAAATTGCTTGCCCAGTGGCCCGTCATTGTCAATTTTGTGAGGGGCATCGTTGTTCTCTGGGCTGCTGTCATGGTTGCCCAAAGCAGTGTAAATGGGTCCCCCAATGTACGCTTTGAACATCTGGAGGAGAGCATCCTCGACGTTTTCTACAAAGGCTTGCGAGAGCTGGGCTTGGGAAGGCGCGTGAGTGACCATATCTCCAGTGTAGAAAGTCATCGCAGGGGGGCTATCTCGAGATGTTCCCGTCAAAGGTCCTATGGACTGCAGGGCTGCAAGTGCCAGATAGTACGGCGAGTCACAGTCATACCATCCATGCAGAGGAGCCGCAATGTCGACAGCTGGCATACTGCCGTTCGATTGGGGACTGCTAGGCCGACAGCAAGGCCTGTTAGTACAGTTCGCTTCTGTACCAACCTGGTATCGCGGATCTAGATCCGGGAGTCAGTCGAGTTCTCCTCTCTGCAGAAGTTCATTACTCACCTAAGTGCATGTCCGACAAGTGGAAGACCTTTACCCTCTTCCCGCTTCTCATAGGCACGCTTGTATAAACGGGCCGCTCCTTCGGGAATTTGGCCTTGACAGGAACCACTGTTGGCGCACTGCAGAACTTGGTGCTTAAAGAAGAGCAGATGTACTTCCCGTCCAGGCCCGCAATATCAGCTTTCACCAATACCTGGGTCCATACAGCCCCAAAGCTGCCCGCCTCGTAAGTGGTCTGGCACGATGAATTGGAGCCGAATCCAGTGGCCTGGCAGAGAGCGACCATGGCATCCGGGACACTAGCGGGCGCCAGACTGGCCGCCAGCTTCGCAACCGATAGTGCTGCTACACATTTGGAACAATTACCGGCCAGGCCGCTATTGTTGGTTGAGATGATGTCAAGGATCTGGGCTACAGCTGCCGATATAATAGCAGCGCTGGCGGTTTCCGAGAGATTGGCAGCAGGCACGGGATAGAGGACAGGGTCCAGGTCTTCCGTAGGTATAGTCGATGGGTCCGTGAGATTCAGCGGAAATGTGATGTTTAAAACAGGATCGTATATGGCTGGCTGAGGCTCCTGTGTTGGCCCTGGTTGGACTTTCTCACTGTCAGGACTTATATTGTTGGGCCACGTGCCGGAGACATTGCCGGAATGCTCTTACCGTAGTAGGACGAGTACACCGACGTAGGGAATGCAGTAGGGACTACATAAAACGCTTCTCCTGGGAGAGTGGCCTCGGTGGCAGCCACGACGGCGAGAAGCGGATATTGTGGCCGCATACCGGACAGAGGCGGAGCTGAAGGGCGGTTCAGCTTGGGTGTGCAGACAGACTACTTCAGTCCAGGGTCGCCTCGAGGTGCTAAAGGCTGCAGATCACAGTCACCGGGTTGAACGAATAGTACAGTTTGCCGGAAATCTCGAGGGCAGCCTGGCATAAGTATCTTGGCAATGCATTATGCTGCATTTTCGTGGATATTTAGTCGTCGAGCCACAAGCTCACTAGTAACACAAGAAGATGCTCTGATGTCCAATAAAAGTTGATTGAGATGTGTGAGGGGCGCGATAAGCTGGAAAAGGACTGAGGCCGACGGGAAAACGTGCAGGAATCATTGGATTCCAGTTCCGGCCCGGGGACGGCGATACGGACCTGCAGGAAATGCACCCATGGCCGATCATTCAGGCTGCAGCACGTTTGCCCAGCAGCTTATTAGGTGATGAGTGCCAAACCAGGGTCTCGAGTAGTGATTGTCGTTGAACTCAGCAATGTCAACTTAGTCTAGTATACTGATGGCGTCAAAGAATGTTGGTCTCCATAGGTCCGAAGCCACGTGATGGTTGCCTACGTCGCCAGTTGCAATCAATTTTCCAAACGAAGCTCTTTGAGTCGTTGCGGCTTGTGCACATTGACTTCTGCCTAAGGTGCAGAATATGAACTGATTTGGCTCTCTCAGCCAAAAGATGGCCTTTGGTATTGAGGGTATTGATAGGCAGGGTACTGTCAATATGATGTTGTACAGATGTTGAGCCCGCGGATGGGTCCCCGGAGCCTCGCCTGTGAAGAAACGGTTGCAAATGGGGTGGAGTGCGTGGCTGCCGTTTTGGGTAGGTTGGCCAAGGCCAGCCTTGTACGCCGCGCTCCCCTGCCCTGGAGCGGCTGTTCAACCTTAGCTCACCCTGCGCTTGCACCTCCTGCACCTCCCACATATGAACGCGCTCATTGTCTTGCTGCCATGATAGGGCATCCGCAACCCTTGGCCAGACCCAGCCCCTCGTACTCATAAAGCAATCACGTCCACTCTCTCAGCTGCGGTACTTCCACGCTTCCAGCGCAACGTGACGGGCCGAGGTCCCTGGCATGGGCCGCCACAGACTTGACTAGGCGTCGATGAGCGGCTCCAAGCTGAAGGCAACAAGCACCAGCAGCAGCGCCAGTGACAGTGACAGTAACCACAACAGCAGCGGTACTCAGGCACGCCAACGCGCGTCTTGGACAGAAACAACACGTATGCGCACCCGTAGCCAGGCCAAGGCCCAGCGTGCTGCACCACCGAAAAGACCAGGGAGACCAAAGCTGCGCCATGATACCCGCCAGGACAACGTCTTTGCCATCAAGGATATAATTGACGAGAAGTTCATCCACGGCAAGCGTCACTACAAGATCGACTGGCAAGACGATCCCAACACTGGGGAGTCGTTCTCGCCAACTTGGGTTTGCCAGCACCCCCCTCACCAATTCCAGCCTCGGACTAACCCCTGATCCAGGAGCCCGCAGAGAACGCAAACGAGGACGCTGTCAGGGACTGGGAGAGGGACAAGCAGCGCCGTGCCCTGCTCAGTCTCACACCGGAAGCCATCGCCGACAGTGAATCCTCTGAGGCTTCAACACCTGGTGAAGCACCTGCTCGAGGCATCTTTGTTGAGCTGCAGTCCAAGTCGGACTTCTTGAGGTCAAGACCAGATTTTGATCTTTCCGACGTTCTCGTTGTCTCATCGTCCCAGCTCTCACAGTTCCCTCACTCCCAATCTCATATTGAGCTTCCGCCTTCTCAGTTCTTCGTCGCCTCATCTCATCCATCTCTGGATTTTATCGCAGATTCCCAGCCTGCAGACCCGGTTATTGTTGAGTCGCAGCACACAAAAGTCACGACTAGGCACCCAGGTTTCAGCCAGACGACCATTCCTGATTCCCAGGATTTTTCAACAGACTTGTCGCAGAACCCCAACAGCGCCAGCTTCACGGGCCAGGGAGGTAACCTGCCACCAGTGGGTCAGGTGACCCAGGACGTAGCAGGAGCATCCGCCAGAGCCGCCACGCAACTCCCATCGTTCGACTCGTCGATACCGTCTCGTCAACCTGGCACAATTTTGGGCTCCTTTGGAACACATTCAATCCCCTGTTGGGAGGAAGGGGACTGTCTGAAGGAAGACGACCAGCACGGAGCTCAGACAGAGCATTCGCAAGTAGAGAGCGCGGCCTCAGGGAGGCCAGCGTCTAGTCTCGAGGGCTTTTTCACTCAAGTGGAATTCGAAAGTGGCAATTACGATCTGCCCGGCGCCATAGAGCCACGACATTCGTCTAAAAACACCGCTTCCCAAAGTGAGCAGCCTTCAAACACCTTGGCTGAGGTGACTCCAACGGACGACTCTCAGCAAGCTGCCCAGATAGTGTCGCCTCTAGCAGCAGAAGCTCCTTTATTCCACACACAAAACGAGGAAGACTTCTTCACTGCGTCGGAGGATTACGAGGTCGTTCCGGACACCCTGAGGAAGAATTCAGGACGCAGCCATGGATGAGTCGCAGGTTATTCCGTCGGAACGCTCAGCGATTGAGGAACTAAGGGCAATCCAGGAGGCTTTCATACCTGGCTATCAAAATGATACTGCAGTCGACCACACCACAGGGGGACAAGATCCAAATGCACCGCCTTCACCGGTCTCGCCATCCGCGATTCTGAACAGCGTAGAGCACGATTCCATCGAGAACCTGCACCATCCGGATCCCAATCATCCTGTCGTTGACCCGACATCTTGGGTTCACGGACCACCACCCGAATTATTTGCGGACAGTATAGAGTCTCAGCACGATGCGTCGACTATGGACTCTAACATGGTATCTTTGAAACAACCTGCGGCAGCCTTGGGTGCAATGGAGGAGCTGGACTTGTCAGCGAGTGCTCTGAAACCACATGTGGGAGCAAGTCTTGAAGGGAGCGATGTCCCCGTCACAGTCACCCCATCCGCCCTGTTCACTTCCGCGGATCTCAACGTTCCACCTGGCCTCTCACTTCGACCAGGCGGTGGTTTGCCTGAAGAAGCGGAACCCGGTGTCGCATCAAGTGAGGGCCAAGACGATACCGCCATGCATGACGACCAGGACTTCGACATTCTCCCCTCCGAGGACAGTGCACCAAACGAGTACCTCGTTCCCATACCTCCTGCGGCAAGAATTCGCGCTGAGGTCTTGGAATTCATAAATCAACATCGTCAAGAAATACATGCTTTCACTACAAATGTCTACGGCGGCGATGGTGCTCAGTCGCCAGATCACAGAAACACCGCCAAGGTCGACGAGATCCTCCAGCATCTCACTGAACTAAGCAATCTACCACCCTACCACAAAGACCTCTCCGACCTATCACAGGAAGAATGGGTAAGATATGCCAGAGATACCAGCAGCAAGTTGTCATTTGTGTACGAGTTCCTGGAAGGCTTGCGTGATGCAGCCGTGGAAATTGCCGTTCTCGCCGATTCCGGTACGGTCTTGAAGCAATTGGAGGCCATAGTGTCACAGGGTGGTTTTGCATATCGACATCTCCGTGACAATTGGCCGCAGATACCGAGTGGCCAGGGTTCGGCATGCAGGGTGGTACTGATTGACACATCTATCGAAGATGCACAACCTGTGCACACCGCGAACATTGTTCTGGCCTACGATCAGACTGCCGAGCACTCGGGCCTGCTCGACCAATATAAGACCGACAGTTTGGATAAACAGGAGCCGTTGGTGTTCTCCCTTGTGGAGGTCTACACACTCGAGCATATCAACCGGCGCCTGTCCCCCGCAATGGGCCCTTTCGAGCGGAAGCAGGCACAAGCCATCTGCTTGGCCTTTCTTTCCAGACATCTCGAAGACGAGTGGATGTACGAGCGGATCCCGCAACCACATGAGATGGCGCAGGACCTGATCCGCTACCTCGTAGATGATGAAGGACGATTCACACACCCTGAAACGAGATGGGAGACCTGGGAGCACCAGACGGTCCCTGAAGATGTCTTCGACAGGTATAGGGCCTTTAAGGGTAGATATTCTTCTTCTGGCAATCGCAAGCGGCGGTTGAGTGAGGGCGATGACGTCTCCGAGACTCCAAAACGGGCTCGCATTGAGTCACCGCCTGAAGTAAGCGACGAGTTGAGGAGCTTTCTGGGAACAAATGCTACCCTCACTGGCAATATGGCCCAGGTTTCCATTGAGAAGCTCGAGGATCTTGTTCTTCAGGTAGGTCACTGCAAGTCGGCCTATCCCCATTGAAGTTGTATTAACAAATGCCAGGCAAAGGATTTGAAAGCCGCCTTGGACAAGAAAGGCGCAGAATTGAGGGGTTGGGTGAAGACTGTGAGGAATTTCCAGCCAAAATACCAACAAGCCATTAGAGAACGGAACATTTTTGAGGAGGAGCGCAACAAAATCTTCAAGGAGAAAGAGAAAGTCCAGAAGTCGCTCGATATCAGCCAGGCAAGGGCGACCAAGCTTTCGGAAGAAAAGCAAGAGCTTGAAGTGAAGCTACAGGAGCTGGCAAACTCGGACAACCCCAACATAACGGCGGCTGCGCAGCGGGAACTAGATCTCGCATCGTCTCGGGAAAATGCAGCAACTCTTGAGAGACAGCTCGCATTCCTGAAGAAGGACGTGGAGTACGCGCGCAGCCGGTATCAGGATGCCTCGGACAAGGCTGCTTCTCTGGGTGAAGATAACACAGCGCTGAAGAGCCAGGTCGCCGAGCTCGAGAAGAGGGCGTCCGATAATGTTGTTAAGCTCCGGGGGATGAGCGCGGATGCGGCCCGCCAGGACGCCTGGCGGCTCTACCAGGACGAGAAGACCCAGCGCCTCAGTGCGGAGCGTGAGCTGGACAGGAAGAATGATGAGCTGCGGAACTACAAGAGCCGGTTTGGCGGCCGCGAGACCAGGGGGAGTAGTGTCCCCCGTAGTCCTCGGGTCCGTCAAATGTCCAGCCGCAACACGAGCCCTGTCGGTGACAACAATGGAAACGGCGGGAGTGGCAGTGGCCCTGGCCCAATCTCGGGGGTTTTTGGTCCGAGGAGCACCCACTTGAAGGAGAATTTTTGAGGGAACAGAGGCAGGCACACCAGCTCGGTACAGGAAACGGATCATCGCACATGTTGGTTGGAGTTGGAGGCTAGAAAGGTTAGCCAAGTCCCAGATCACAATTATGTTAATATTACCGCACCTATTTCATCAGCAAGCAGTCTATTTACACAACACCCAGAAGCTTCGACGCGTGAACGATGAGTAGACACAGCGTCGTCATTGTTGCCGCGTGATTGAGGCCAGCGTATCTCAAAGCGGGCAAGGAGTCGAAGTCTGGCGGGGATGAGATGGGCGGTTTCAGTCCGATGGCGGATTGTGGAACTGATTCTTCCTATCATTTGAGTGCACTTATTTCGTGCTTCTGGCAGCCGTCACTTATTTTCTCTGTCATCGGTCGATTCTCCTTCGCTTCACGTCCCAGCCAAGATAGAGATATCACACAGGTATCAGCCTGTTCCAGCACTGGCTCCCACTGTGGTCACGAAGCTCGAGGCATGCCTTGTGAAAGCACTATGATAAACAACACTGCTGCGGGATACTGGCACCGCCGACTTGCAGTGTCGACTTATCTGTTCCAAGACTGCGGTCACAAGAGGCCTGGTTGGACGTCAAAGAGGGCATGCCGTGGTATACTTGCACCGGGCCGCCCTTCCAGAGGAGATCTACGTAGTCTGTGCCTTTCCCAGTCATCTCTATATAAAGCGGATTCCCGGCTCATGAGCACTTGCAGGGAGATGTTTGGGATGCAGATCAAAGACAAAATGGCCGAGTCCAATCCTTACTTTCAAGTGCTCTCTTGCGGCTCTTGTTGTCCGATCTTCGTCCACACACCATCTCGAGCCCCCGACTCCGACTACGATGCTGACAGACGAACTCGAAGGTCAGATAGAATACTGTCACGTATGTGGGCGCGGCTTTGCTGGTGTTGCAAAGCGAAAACACAATGCTGCTCACATAAACAGAGTTACCAGCACAGACCGCGTCGTCCAACCCTTTGGCTTTGGCGCAGATGAGTTTCACAGGGAGGCTCGGCTGTAGTGATTCCCGTCGACGGGCCCTCGGGCCTGTGAGTAATTTTGTCCTCTGCTGTGGCTGACTCGCTCTGTGTGTCCGCGGTCCGTGTTGACAAGTAGATACTACGCTGTTGCTTCCTCCCCATGGGCGGAGGGGTTTTAATGGCAAATACGTCTTACCTCGGGCGCGTTTTACTTCAGACGAGCTCAAGCTGCCGGAGAGCCATGCGAGTAGGTATGAAGAGTAGAAGATTAAAGCTCCCCATAGCCTCCTCTGCTGTTGGTACATCGCTCGGTGTCAAATACACTAGGGTAGAAAGGCATCGCCACCATCACTGGATTTCGCTTCGTCTTGACACATGAGAACGTGGACAGCGTCAGAATTTCTCCTCCCGCCTTCTATGAAAAATGGTAGTCCCAAGCTGGCTGCTTTTTCGTCTAAGGGTTGATTTTTTGTGTTTGGTGATGGCACATATACAGATCCGACCTTGCTTAGTTTTGCCTCGCAACTTGGATTCAAGATTGAACTGCCTCCTCCCGCGCGAGACAGAGCGTAGAGTGCCCGCGCCTCGTTTAGATCGGCGAGGTTCGCTGGTCGCGGGTATCGTCTAGTGCTCGGCCGTCTCCTCGGGGTACAGGTCCTCCTTGAGCAGGACGCCGAGCTCCTTGCGCAGGGGCTCGAGCTCGGTGAGGTACTGCTGGTACTGCTCCTTGTTCTCGACCTTGGACTTGATGCCTGTTGTGATCACACGGTGTCAGCCAATCGGCATATTCGTGACGAAAGCAAAGCTTGTGGTCGTTTGCCATACCCTCGAAGATGCGCACGGCAGTGGGGAAGTCGTTCACCCTCCGGGCGGCCCTCAGCGCGGCCGTGCAGACGGAAGGAGAGGGGACCAGATCGTAGGCGAAAGCGTTGTTCAGGTTGCGCTGCGTCGGGTGGTTAGAGTCAGCGGGAATTCCGTATGTCCGGCCTGGCCGGAAAGCTCGCAGCCTGGAGCTACACTTACCTGGAGCTCGAAAACATCCTGGACGCTGTCGAATTCCTTCTCGTACCTGTATCGACAGTGCTTTCATCAGCCATTGATCCATTTCGGCATGGCGCTCTGGCCCAATTGACCCCGATTGACCCTCGGGTCGAGCTATGACGTGACGTGCTGCTGTTGTCTGCCCGTCGTCGTTCGGAGGGTTGTTTGGTCGTCGGGGTGTCCTCACCTGTCGCTGAACTCCTCAAACGACTCCTCGTGGTGCTCGGCCCGCAGGCGCGAGGAGGTGCTGAAGCTAGGGCGGGCTGCGACCAGAGGGCGGGCGGCGGTGGTCCGCAGGGTGGTTGCACGGAAGAAGGTCGAGGCCGTGGGGCCACGGGCGGCGATACGGAGGAAAGACATGTTTTTTTTTCTCTCTCGTGCTCCTGCTGTGCACTCGTCCTCGGGTAGGATCTGTGGGCGGCAGCGATAATGGGAGCGAAAGATCTGACCTCACAATCGCAAGTGAGTGGAGAGTGGAGTGGTGCGGTCGTGGGTGCGTTGGGCGTGGTGCTGTGCGTGGTGGTTTGACGGTGGGAGAGCAGTTTTCCGGTAGAGTAGGGTGCCTATCAAGAATCGGACCACCTGCGCTCGAACCAGAGCTGCGGGTAAGCCAGGAGCCAGGCTCAGCTGCCAGACTGTGCCGGCTGGGAGGAAGGAAGTTGTCGGGGCCACCTCTTGCGAGGGCCATGATTGGGTGGGCGTGCCTGGGTTGCCCTCTCGCGGTTGCTCCACTCAGCCCAAGACTGGCCAATTGGCCCGGCTGCTTTGGTGAGCAGCAAGCATTTCACCACTATCTGAGTGTGGGCCTGTGTGGGTGGGTTGCTGATATTATGTACTGTGCACTCGGTACCAGGCTGTTCGTCTTGTTTCCCAACACATCATATGCGCATTGCTCATCTCAATAAGACCTTGCTGGGCTGCCGGAGGATTCATGACGGAGGGTTGGTTCATGAGACAGCACTCGCAATTCACAGGGTGGAACAGCGTATACAGGTAGAGAAAGGCTTTACATAGCGTACTCGCATTAGATATTATATGCAGCTGTGTCGCACGGGACACTGCGTTGAAAGCGGCTGTCTAGACTCTTTCCGAGT
Source organism: Diaporthe citrichinensis (assembly GCA_014872995.1). Lineage (NCBI taxonomy): Eukaryota > Fungi > Ascomycota > Sordariomycetes > Diaporthales > Diaporthaceae > Diaporthe > Diaporthe citrichinensis. The sequence continues at coordinate 542,039 of JADAZR010000005.1, read as the reverse complement.
CGGTTACGCGCTGTCCCAAGGCCCAGGTTCGCAGGATGGACAGCGAGCGGGCGAGAGCGAGCAGCGAGAAGCAACGCTCGGCTCGTGTTCCGAGCCTGGGACCACAGGGTCGACCTGCCGCATCCATGCCGAAGAAGCAACGTTCCTCGCTGCAGGAACACTTCACTTTGACCATCCATCTGTCACGGAATGACATCAACTGCCATGTGTCGGAATGTTGATATCAGTCCACTTGCATGTGGATGCAAGTAACCAGGACAGCAAGTGCACGTCGACAGTCTGACCTGGCTGCACATCTCGCACTTCGCGCATTCTCTAGCGAGTCTTGAATGTCGTCGCGAGGTCCGGTCGCCCGTCCTTCATTCAACACAAACCCACAGAGCACATGTATACATACATGCGCGCGGCCCAATGTGTTGAGCCCGCATGCCGGTGGTTGGGAGGCCCACGTTGTAGTAGTAGTAAGAGGCCTATATAGAGTGGACGTGGCCGTGGACGTGAAATGAGACGGGACGCGTTGAGATTAGATGGAATAGAACACGGCACCCTAGCATCGGCCCCGGCGCCTTGGCCCGAGGCCCTCGCTGATCGGGGCACCCACTGCCTGCCTTCCCAGCACGCGCAGGTGCTTGAAGCACACAGGGATCTCATCTGTCCCGAGGCTCTTCTTGCAAGATCACCCGATCCTACGTGCTTGCCTAGGCATTCTCGTACTTGGCTGCCCGGGTCGGTGCTATGTTCGTGTCCGACCTTGGGATTTCGACCAACCATCCAGTCACGATGTGTGCTACTCCGGAGCAGGGTGCTGGACAATGCATGGGGAACTTGTCCATTGTGAGGCTGGCACTACCTAGTAGGCCCTCAACGTAGGTGGTTTCAACTCGCTGCAGTGCCCAAGCAGCCTGGATTTCAGACCGGCACCGGGAAGGTGCAGCCGCTAGGAAAAGCCTGCCCGCCCTGTCGACGTGCGGGTGCCTGTGCGGGTGTGCGAGGGCGCGGGTGTAGCTGCTGCTGCTGCTGCTGGACCTGCGCTTGCATGCGCCCGCCTGGTGCTGCTCTAGTCTGGCAGTCTGGATGCGACTGCCACTCGCCCGACCCCTGCGTGCCTGGCAGATTAAACACATCTCCTTTTCCCTGGGGCCTGCTCATCGCGCCTAGACTAGACCCCCGAACCCGAATTGATAAACTTTTCCCACTTTCCCATTATCATCATCTTCCTTCTTCTCTTCCCACCCCGTCCCCCAATCCCGATTCTTCCTTCTCCCCTTCCCCCGTTGTTCAGCGCCGTGCTGTCTTTGCTTCGTTGCGGACGGTGGTTTGCTTTGGGGCTTTTGTTGAGAGAGTCAATTATTTTCTTGTCCTTCCTTTTGTGCCGGCCGTCGTCGCGAAAGCTAAGCTCAGCTCGGCTCAGCTTGGGGCAGAAGTGCTCGCATCGAACTCGAGCTATGTACGTCTCCGTGCCCGCCTCCCGCAAACTGCTTGCACCTCACAATCCCACGGCCTTTATATCGTCTCCCGATCAAGGCCAACGGTCAATTGTGCTCATGCACGCTTCCGCTTCTCCCGCAGATAAATTCCATGACTGACGCTTCCGCAGCAGCAGCAGCAGCAACAGCATTAGCCGTCGCATCCGCGCTCGCCGAACACCCGAGCCACAATGGACACCGCAGCCTCCGCCACCTTCTACGAGCGGTTGCCGCTCCCGACCATCGACCGGCCCTTCGGGATCCAGCTATGGCCTATCTTTGACAAGGCATGGACTTTTTTCACCGGCTACCCCGTCAGCGAGTTCCGCTTCGTCGCCGGGGAGACGCCCATGTCCACTCTTAAGGAGACCGGCATTTTCGTCGTCCTCTACTATCTAGTCATTTTGGGTGGCCGCGAAGTCATGCGCAACCGTGAGCCTTTCAAGCTCAAGGCCATTTTCCTGGTCCACAACTTCTACCTCACCGCCATCTCTGGTATACTGTTGGCCCTCTTCATTGAGCAACTGCTGCCAACAGTTGTCCGAGGGGGCATCTTCCATGCCATTTGCGACCATGACGGTGGCTGGACCCAGCCTCTCGTTGTGCTCTACTACGTATGTCCATGAACTGCATGAATTTGTTCAGTCCAGTCCTGGAAGCTAACGCCCCTTCTCATAGCTGAACTACCTGACCAAGTATCTCGAGCTGCTCGACACTGTCTTCCTTTTCCTCAAGAAGAAGCCTCTGAGTGCGTATACCATACAGTCCAATTGCGCTTCAAAACGTGTGCCTTGCTAACACAATTTTACGCAGCCTTCCTTCACTGCTACCACCATGGCGCCACCGCTGTCTTGTGCTACACGCAGCTGCTCGGAAGTACATCCGTGTCCTGGGTTGTTATCTCTCTGAACTTGACCGTCCACGTCCTCATGTACTGGTACTACTTCCAGAGCGCACGTGGCGTTCGTATTGGGTGGAAGGAGTGGGTCACTCGGCTCCAGATCATCCAGTTCATCATTGATCTCGGTCAGTCCTTGCCCAGTCGGGATACTACTTGTGTGCTGTCTTGGCTAACCAATCGCAGGATTCGTATACTTCGCCTCTTACACCTACTTCACCTCCACCTACTTCACCTGGATGCCCAACCATGGCAAGTGTGCCGGCGAGGAGTTCGCCGCTTTTGCCGGCATTGGTGTTATCACGTCATACCTGGTGCTCTTCATCTCCTTCTACATCGCGACCTACAAGAAGGATTCCAAGCCCAACCACCGCAAGTCGCTCCGCCGTATGTCTCAGGCTCCTCTGCCCGATCCCCACGACCTCGTGCACGGTATGTCCGCCAACAACGGCATCCTAAACGGAGACGTCAAGACCACTGGTGCGAAGCCTAACGGCACTACCACACGGTCCCGAAAGGCGTAGCGGCCTCAACTGTTCTCGAACGAGTAGGAGCAATTGGAAACCAACGTCCGGGAAGCGATTTCTGCGATGGCCGACTCGCAGTCGCCATAGTTCAGACCTGGCCGAGATTGAGCGTGCCATCGGTGCCGGGATACTGGAACTAGAGCTCCCAACCATGCATGTGATGTGGGGGCCCTGCGGTTGTAATGTAGTATTTTTGAATATTTTATGTACCCGTCGGCGCGATGGGCACCACGGGACTTCTGGGTGGGTTTGTGGTTCCGGGCACAGGCGCGGTCAAAAAGGTGGGTGGCTTACAGTTGATTGAGTGTTGGGACATGCGAAATGATTCATCTGTCCGGGGCGGCCTTATGGAATAAGACTCTGGGCCACGAAGAGCTCGGGCGAGGCTCACTGACGACCAAAGTAACGCAGCCGGACTTTCTCCGCCTCACCTTCTTTCGAGGGCGCTGAGAAGCTGTCTTACTATTTTCACAACTTCGCTGTCACATATTGGCATTAGAACTTTCTGTGCCCTACGCGCCAGTCAAGGCGCGGGTGCCAGGATAATGCATAATAATCCATCTTCAGAGGTAGAGACACCATTTTGCCCCATTCGTGGTCCTGCTGGCTCTGCGCTATGGTATCGTTGTATCGTAGGATCCTGATCACATGTCAGGTTGGAAAGGTGACAGCTGCCCGGTTGGTTTGCATTTGAAAGCGACCATGTGCTGTAACGATCAAGCACATAGCGCTTGCCATCCGGGCGAGCTTCCACAATCCACCAGGCGTCCTGGGGCAAGCCACTGCAAGAGGCTGGTTTCGAGCGCTCCTTGCTGTATATGGTGAAAAAGACGAAGCTGAAGTCTGACGGGAGGCTCATCCATCCATCCATCCCATGAATCATACCTTCCCGCCTTACCAGTGTGACATGTGAATGTAACCCACCAAACCCCAAGGGATCCGACTCTGCTGTAACCACGCCGATTTCCCCTGCATCCGTAGCCTGCGGACCAAGGAAAAAGAGCAAGAGCCTCCGCCCTTTTCGGGAATTTGGGGGAAGGGAGATTCTGAGATTCGGGGGCAGGTTGTGTTTCGCATCACAACGTTAGGCTTACCTACCTGCCCCTTCTGAGCGTCGCCATTGGAACCAACGTGCATACCAAGGAGGGTTTTGATTCCTCACTTTGTGACATTTCACACACCATCAGATAAGCTGTGACTGAACCCTAAGCCTCAAACGCTGGTTGGCTTCCGGGAGCCAAACTTCAGCCGCATGGAAGCTTGTCGTCGAGTGTTCATCCGGAGCCCCGTATGCTTTTGTTCCGCCACGTCCTCCCACACCCGAACGAAGGTGGGTGCCCCTTAGCGATTGGTGCACGCCGTATGTATCGATCACTATTTGGGTTAAGGTTGGACAGCTGAGACTCTCACCAACGGGGGTGACAGCCTCTGCATGGGATGAGACTGATGTTTTATGTGTGAGAGACAAGAGTGCTAAATTGCGAATAGGGGCTCACACTGCAGAAGGCACATTTTGCAGGAGGGTACCGATCGGGTTTGAACACAATGAAGTTACACACATGCGCAAGACGAATATGGGGGTTGCAGAGGGATTAGAAGTCTTATTGGTGTTGGCGTGCTATGTCTCAAGCCTGTTCCTACGCCGGCCTCCTCTCGATCCTCCCGCCGTCATCAACCACCCTGGGTGGAAGCCGGCCGGGAAGAGAATGGCCCCCTCCGGGAAGAGAAAGAAAAACCTAAGGAACGCCCTGACGCCGCGACTATGGTATCACACTTTGTGAAGAGAAAAAAAAGGAAAGAAAAAGAAGAAAAGAGTTTGTGCATCATTGCGGCTGTGGCACAACGACCTCGTACTCTGCTCATGATTCGGACTCGAAGAACCAGTACCTACAAAAGGGACTTGTTAGTGTCGTGATCACCAACCAACGGGCCAAGACGGCAACAAGGGGGTGGTGGTACTCACTGTGCGCTGTACTCGACCTGGAAGGAGGCCGGCATACCGGAACACGTGCTCGGGGCGCTCCCGCCTGCCGTCTCGACGCGGTAGACCTCCTGCAGGCGGCCGGTGGCGCCCTCCTTGGCCGAGAGCTTGAGCCAGGGGACGGCCTTCTCACCCTGCTGGCCGGCGGGGGCATCAGCGGGGGCGTTGACGGCGGCCTTCTTGCTGCAGGGGATGACGCCCAGCTTGAGGGTGTCGGTGTCGAGGGTGAAGAAGGGGGTGGTGCTGTCGAGGAAGTAGTGGTGGCCGCTGATCACGTAGTTGCCCGGGGCCAGCCTGCTGTTGGTCGAGGTCGGGACCAGGTTCTTGGGGTACGAGGCGGAGGCGGTCAGGTTGAAGGCCATGGACACGCGGGGCAGCATGTTGAGCAGGTCCGGGTAGGTGGCGGCGATGCAGCTGGCGTTGAAGAGGGTGGCGACGGCGCCGGCGGCCGTGGGTGCCGCCGTGGTGTTTGTGGTGTCGCACGTGTAGTTCTGGGTGCCGCGGCCGATGGCGACGTGCTTGAGGATCAGACCCGGGGTGACGTCTGGCAGGGCCTCGGGGGCTAGCACTTATGTGTTAGTCTCCCTCTTTCTATGTGAAGTGACCACAGTGGTTTGTTGTCTGGATATGACTTACTTGCTACTGGCAGCTTTGCAGCGCTCATATCGCAGGCCGGTGCTCGAGCCATCTGCCTGCCCTCCTGTGTCTTCTGAGCCAACATGTTGAAGTACTGGGAGATGTCGCTCATGGCGTCATCTGGCATGGCGGCCTTGACATTGAGGTCTGGGTAAACGGGAGCGGCGAAGACCGAAGCACAGAGTGCCGGGAGGAGGATCGACGAAGCGCGCATCTTGATTGCTGTGTACCGGTATGACCCAGTCGTGGATGAGTAGGTTGGGTGGGTGGTGGTGTTGTGTGTATAAGTGGCGAGGCGAGGGTGAGGTTGATGGAGTGTTTGGCTCGAGACTGGTAGGTGGTTCCTTGGTCTCGTAACGTTTTCCCCTTCGTTTGTTCTTTCACTCGTGACGGACGTCGGAATAAGAGACGGTCGCAGACACAGAAACAGGAAAAACCCAGATACTAGGAAAGCCTTGGACGAGAGACGATTGGAAATCGAGCCCAAAGCAAGGAAAGAAAAACCAACAGAGAGACTGAAGGAAAGAAAGAGGAAATAGGAAGGAACAACGAGGAAAGCGAGACTATATGAAAATGGAAAGAGTTTCACAGACGGGCATGGTGTTGAGGTGTGTGTGGGAGGACATGCTTTTATCTGTATACTCTACACATGCAGACATGCGAACATGCAGGCTGGCCTGCCTCGACGAGCAGGTCGGCGGCACGCACACATGGCTTGCAGGCCCATAGTAGCAGCAGCAGCAGCAGGGACCAGAGAAGTTGCCCAGAATAGAGCGTGGGTAGCAGCCCGTACGTAGCACCTACATACGGATACAGTAGTCTCTGTTGGTTGCAGGTGGGATGGGAAGCAACGGTGAAAGATGAGTGGACGGAGCGGCTCATGTCCAGCAGGGGTTGGGTCCAGGGAAGGAGCATGTCGGCCTGTCGCCTCCCTCCCCTGGTCCCATGTCCTGCAGGCGCTTGAGCAGCGAAGGAGAAGGGGTGCAGCGACAAAACGAGAGCGGTGTCAAGGCCACACGCGACTGAACTTTTCAATTGCTGCTACTCTACACATGATTGCACCCTGGTAGAGTTCGTGCGAGACACCTGGGAAGGTTTGTGCGAAGCAACACAGCAGACGAGCAGACGCATGCAGGCCGTCGTCACTGGCTCTGTCTGGTGTTCAACCTGCCTGTCAGCCAGGCTCTACCACCCTCCCTCCTGCTCAGGTTCAGTACCATGTTTACCGACAAGTAGCACCCAGGTGCAGATTGCAGATTGCAAGACTCTCAGATTAGATGCAGATGAGATGCCGAGTCCCGCCTTCTCGCTTGCAGTCTGCCCGGTTGCCCAGTGCCCAGGGCAGTCCCAAGTCCCGCCCGGCGGTTAAAAAGAGGGAAGGCCTGACTCTATCTATAGACACCCGCCCGCTAGGCCTTGTCCTCGGAGCACGGAGGCCGGCAATAGACTAATAAACTTGGGTGGGCCAGGCGGGAGCGCGTCCATAGGCCAATCACCGCGCGCCCCCCGGTCGACGGCTATCCACTTTCGGTAACAACACACCTGGGCTAGCAGCCGGCCTAAGACTGCACCCAAGGTAGTGCGCCGGCGGCTCGCCGTGCAACGTGGAATTTCCCATGCCACCCCGGCCCAGCCACTCTGCCACCTCAGCTGCCTTCTAAGCTTACTACCTGACTACCTAGACCTGTCTACTTTTACATTACCGTAGTACCTACACCACACTGCAACGCTCCACCTTGCAGGCGGTCTACCTACCTAGGTACCGCACCTGTGGCTGCTGGGCCTGTACTGCGTGTACACACAGAGTTTTACAGGAGGGCCACACCAGGCCGCCTCAACGGGCCAGCGTCTATTTTGTCTCTGGTCAGCGCTTTGCTGCCCCGCTCATGTCATCTCATCATCCCCCTCTCACCCCTTCTCATCATTATTAATTACCGTAGTCCAGTCTTTGCTCGGTCCAAGACCGTCCGTCGATGGCTTCGAGAAGCAACAGCGGGGGGGAAAACATTAAAAAGTAGCACAGGTACAAATCATAATGTGGAGAAGGAGGCTCATGGTTTGATGTCTGATCTTCGCGACATCTCGCCCCGGATTTCCGGCGACAAACACAAACTCTCCACTTGCTGTTTCCCCATCTGCAGTCCTCAGATCTCGGTCCCAAGATTCTCCTCTCAGAGGTTGAGCCAAGATGCAAGTCGGGGCTGATCTGCCGCCGTCATACGTACAGGATGATGTGGGTTACATAGTACATCTATTTATCATAGACATAGACACCCTCCCTTTTCCCTCTGCAAGGCCGACATCTACCATGTCCACATGTTCATGCAGCTTCCTACTCCCAAATCCAAAAAACCAATTGGTCCGTCCCAGCAAGACGGAAATTGACGGTTGCCAGTTGGCGCCAACGGGCCAACCACCCAAGATCCAATCCTTCAGCTCTCAAAGTCAAAAGATGACCTACATACCCGCCCCTCCCCCTCCAAGCCCTTTAATAGCTCCCACACCTTCCTCCATCCCGGCACACCCTCTTCGCACCCTCGCTTGCTGTGTCTCGCTCCCGCTGGCCAACCACAGCGGCACACGCCTGCGCTTAGCAAGGAAAAAGATATCCCTGGCTCATATCTTGGAATTCTCGTGCGAGCCGACAGACTTGGCCCACGAGACCGCGTTTGGAACAACTGCGTCTCCGCCTGCCACGAACCGAAGCAGCTTTCTGATACGTCGAAACGCCCCCGACGCGTGTCGCAATGACCTACCCTCCTCGGCCTAGCCAGATCAAATGAACCGTCGAACCCCGGCAACACATACGAGGAACCCACGATGAAGGGGGCGAATGATTTAGTATAAGTAGCACATCATAGGGCCCTCGTGGCCCGTCTCCAATCGTAGTAGTAGACAAGAGTTGAAATCCGGCAGAGGGAAACGGATGAACCGTGTGTCGTCCGCCGGGGCATCTGATTCGCGGTCCTCGCTGGCCCTCCCCCCTCCACAGAAACACATCTCTTGGCCGATCTTGGCTGGCAGATAGAGACGGCGGGAAGCGCCAACCTGGGGACTGCGATACCGCGCGCAGAATGGTCCGTTCTGAACCGCTCCACAATAATCCCTGGGTTTAATCGTTCAGTCGTTGCAACCCCCCTGCCGGCGATCCCCTCCCTCCACAATAGAAACAGAACAGAACAAAGACAAGGTCGTCTTGACCACGGAGAGAAAAACAGGTTCTGCACCCTTGATCTTCTAGTTTCTTGTTGTTGCCACATAGGGCATCTTGTAATTACTATAATACCTACGTCCAATTACTGACACCAATGTGACCAACCAACTGGGCACATGCCGGGCTAGGCTTCAAGGCCTACTAACAAGAGTGCTACGGGAGGTGAGGCCCTCGAGCCGTGTGAAGCAGGCGGCAAAGGGCTCTTCCTCTGACACCAGTGGGTGGACATCAGAGCCCACTTGGCAGGACTTGTCAGGCGCCACAAGAACCGCTGTGCTGATCTAAAGAAAGAGTGACGGCCGGTCATGACACCCACTCCGGCCGCCGGCAAATGGCGCGAGCGGCATGCCAACGGTCATGGACATCAGTCATTTGGGACTGCCCGTAGATATGTATTGACCGCATGCTTGCTTTTGATGGCCACCTCATGTGAAGCCAACCCTCCATCCCCCCTCCCTTCCTGGGACCAATCGAGATGCCTCTGCGTTAACTCTTTACAACCCCATCCGTGATCGTCCTCACCCATCAACACTCTATATTGATTTCAAGGTTCATTCGTTGCTCATTCGCCAGTCCACTCAGGACGGCTCCGCCCAGTTCACCTGGTCCATTACCTGCCCGGCCGAGGGATGTGCGTACTGGACCCTTAACCGCAGACGCAAAGGCTAAGAATCATACACTGTTAGCAAGGAAATGACATCCATCTAATGGGCGCGTATTTGCACTTACCCCTTTGACTCCCTGAATCCTCATAGCCTGCGTGGCCTCGGTCCCTGGCGCCAGCTCCGAGCTTGATATGCTGTTGAGCTGCAATTTCTGGCTCTTGGGCACAGCCGCCTGCACTCCGACGTTCGACAGCGGGCCACCTGACGCGTTCCTAAACCGGGCGACGGCCTGCACAATGCCCTCTGCGTTGCGCTGCGTGGCAATCGTCACCACAACGCCGTTGTTATTGTAACAGGGGAAGCCCGCCGGTGCTGCTGCTGCTTGCGGTGCGGGAGACGATGAGCCCATCTGGCCGAGGAGATCAAGACCTGAAGACGGTGGCGCCGCAGCACCTGCCGCCTGAGGGGGTGGCGTAGCCTGTGCAGGGCCGGAGCCGAAGAGGTCCATGATGGCGGACACGTTGGATTGAGGGGCGGGGGTGCCGGCGTTTGATGACGTTGGCGGCGGTGAGGTCGTCCCACCGAGGATATCAGCCAGAAGGTCCGCATTATTCTGAGAGTTGCCGTTGGCAGGAGCCGGAGACGGGGCACTGTCGCCCATGATATCCATGAGCAGATCTTGCTCCGACACCTTGACAGGCTTTGATCTCCTATTCGCCTTCTTCTTTTCCTTGGCAGACTTTTCGCCGAGGACACGGTTCTCCTCCTTGATCTGCGGCGGTGGCATCTTTTCGAGGACACCGCGCCGAAGCTGGTCGTGGTCAAACAGATTCAGGTACTCGACGGCACGCTGTTGGATCTCGACGTCCAAGCTGGCCTGGTGGTTCTGAAGCAACTTCTTGACTCTCTCCACTTGCGTCGCGTCTGACAGCCTGGTTGTCAGTTTGACCAACGCGTTAACGATATACTCCGTGGTGACTTGGGTGGCATAGTTGCTGTTCAGGACGGTGGAGAACAGGTCAATGATTTCGTGCTCCTTGACCTCTTTGACGAGCTCCTCCTCCTCATACTGCCCACCCCTGAGCAGCACGTCACCGTACTCTCCAATACACCATGCTCCTGCCTGTGTTAAGCTCTCCTGGGTGATATCCTTCTTGAGACTTGTGTACAGCTTTTGCACTGCGTATGTCTGGAGCTCGGGGGTCGTCGCGATAAGTCGAATGACAGAAGACATGATGGGTTCCTTCACGTAGTTTCCAGCCAACGCCAGGACTCTCAGCATGGTGTCGACGTGCCACCTCTTATTCGGTGCGTATCGGTCGGCCGCGATGCCGATTTGAGTTGTCAGGGTAGGCTTGAATTCATTATCTGCGACTTCCAAGAAGGCCAAGAGCTCTCTGATCAGCACCCTAACGTTGCTCTCGTTGATGAGCGTGAAACTGAGGTCAAGGGCTCGCCGCCTGATACTGATGTCTGGGTCTCTGAGACACTCGAGGATCGTGTTTCGGTGCCTCTGTACAGCGTTCGGCTCGATTGCGACAACCTTGATGAGAGTGTTGAGTGCGACGTAGCGGATGTTGTTGTCCCTGTTGGTAAGGAACTTGCCAAGGATGTTGACGCCGAGCACCCTTAGACCAGAGTCGGCTTCAATGTCCAGAATCGTTCGCACCGCCTCGTACAGGATCGAGTTGCCGACATTCTTGGAGGAGTCGGTGTTTGTCGCAACCTGCGCGAGAATGTCGTTGATCTGCTCGCTGATCTGGGCGTCGCCTCTGGCCAGAACTCGGAGCAGATGTAGAATTTTGACCTGTATGAACGGATCCGTGATGCCCATGACATCATGCTCAGGGGCGTAACCAGAGGATGCAAGTCCCTTCAGTGTCCTGACCAGTATGGGTACGAACTGCCTGAACTTCTCGACTATGCCCTCCTCTCCGCCCTCCTCGTCATCCGCCTCGCAGAGACTCGTCACGAGTGTCAGTCCACATAGGAGCACACCATGATTCCTGTCCTGGAGCAAGGCAGTAGCCTTCTCGACGAAGTGTTCCTGTAGGTCTGGTACTTTTCGACATATCCTCATGGCGCAGAGAGCGGCTTTTCTTCGAATGTACGGGTTCGCGGTCGACACTAGCTTTTCGATTTCGGAAAACAAGTCTCGAGACATTTCGATGGAGGCAATGTTGCCGAGGGTGCAGAGGGCGAGTCCGACGACATACTGGTTCGAGTGGCCGAGGTCACTGGGACAATGTGAGCAGAGTGCGTCACCGGGGGTGCCGCTGCAGTCCAGCATACTTTTGAAGCGAGTTGGTCACCAATGTGAGCACCTCCTGGTTCTCATCCAGCAGCAAGCTTGTGGCCAGATGGCCTAGACGTTTGTCGGCGAAGCGTGGTGATGCGAGGAGCTTGAGACACTCGATCTGACCGAAATGGGTTCTCTCGCCCAGGGTGAAAAGGTAGAGCAGTTTGGCAACATTGTTTCGCCTGTGAGGAAGCATCGAGGACTATCATCAGCATAACATCCTGTCCAGTAACATGTCGCGCTGGGAGGACGGTCGTGGGACGGGGCGGGACAGCGAGGGGCATCGAGCAGGGAGCAGGGAGCTGCAGGGGGAGCACACACCGGACTTGGTGATCGTGGCTTTCCTCGCGGAAGCTGGCTCGTATGGATGCACTCTCCTTCTGGATGACGGCGCGCTCGTCGGCGATTGTCTTTGCGGCGCGGACGTTCCGAATGAACTGCTTGACTGAGATGTGGCCGTCTAGTGTCAGCGACTTCAGATCCATGTTGGCAGCCCTTGTGGCGGCGATGCGAGCAAGGCGTGGGTGTGGTGTTGAATAGGGTCGAGCTCACGGGAGGCCATGATGGGAAGGTTCAACCCCACGAGGGGACCTTGGGGCCGTCAAAGGGCTGCTCGGGTAGCAGAGTCGCACCGGCACTGGAATGGGCGCGCGCGTGTGGTGGGAGTGGTGTGCGTGGGAGTGTGCTCGGACTGAGACACCAAAGAAGTAACGTCTGCTGGAGTGGTGATTGCTGCCGCCCGGTCTGCCAGCCTAAAGCGAACTACACCCTGGCAGTAATAAGGTTAGCAGCTTGGGGATGCGATGTCGATTGCGGCGGGCCAAGAAAGACCGCCAAGTGGCTTCCTGGATGCTAGTAGGGCCCACCAGGACGGAGCATGCTTACCTTATCTCCTGGACTCACTGTGAGTATGTAATAAAGGGAATTGGCTCTGGTGCATCGGGCTGATTGATGCGTTGCGTTCCTGGTGAAGCCAACTGTCAGGTTGGAAGCTGACCCCTTTTTCTCACCCCTGCCCGTGAGAAGCTGGTCAGTGCTGCTGCCACTGCCCGTTGACAGCCGAGACTCAACGAACGAAAAGATAGCAAGCATTTCTACCATCCTTAGCATAGGGCTGGATTCTAGAAACGTTTGAAATTCTTTCAATCGACATATTTGAGTCCTGTACACGGCATCGGGAACGTGTCTACGCATGTATATACAATAGCCCCCCCCCCCAGCATCATCATGCCACATCCGGGCGATGCAAAGGATGCGCCTCCGTGTTCAGCACCCACGTATCAAGATCCACGGTGTCGAAGTCAGAAAACACGAGGTAGAAGTATTTCAGCGTCTCGGCGAGCCAGAAGCTCTCCATCGAGTCCACCTGGCCCGGATCCTCCCTTGACACGTCCCTAAGGCTCGCGGCCCCGATCTTGGTCCTGGTGAGCCGCTCGATGTTGTGGAACATGGTCCACGCCTTGTCCATCCACGCGCTGTCACCCGTGAGCCGGTACATGATAAAGACGCTCTCGATGGCCTCCGGTCGGAGAATGTACTTCTTGTCGTGGAGCGCCAGGATCCCAGGAGTCAGGTTCTGGCTGTTGATCATCTTATCAACCTCGCTGCCCATAGGGTCCTTGCCGCTGTTGACCCCGAGGTACCGGTCCCTGACGGCGGTTCGCCATCTGACGTCGCTGTACTTGCACTCCGGACCGGTCTGGCTGTCCTTGACGTCCCCGCATGGAATAAATCCAAATATCTCTGGCATGATTCCGGTAGCAGTTGCCCCGTACGCCCAGACGCACCCGTCCGTAAGCTGCACTGCGAGATCCAGCTCGCTGGGCCTGTCGAAGATTTTCGACGCGATGCCAACCATCCCGCCGGCGAAACATGTCAGGTGTTGGCCCTTGGGACTGTTGACCGCAATTATCTCGCCGTCCACGGTTCTCACCCGAGCATCGCCCGGGATGATGATCGGAATGTCCTCCGGGTTGGTAGCACGACGCATAAGGTGCTTCTGTGCAACACCAATAAACTTCTCGTACATCTTCTTGGGCTGGTCAAATGCGCCGCCGAGGATGAGATACTGCTTGGGGAAGTACTCGTAAAGAGAATCTGACATGCCACCCAGGGTGAAGCCATTGTCGGTTGTAAACCTTGGCCCGGATGAGTCGATTTGAACCGGCCACATGCCCGGCAGCTTCGTGGTGTCCTGGCCCTTCTCGAACTCGTCCGAGATCCTCTGTACGGCATCATAGTATTTTATGTCTCCGGTTAGCTGCGAAAGTTTAGTAAACTCGAGTGACAGTGACCCCAGCTCCGACACAAGCACACTCCTAGGGTGCCTCTGCACATTGCCAGTCATATAGCTGCGATAAAACCAGTCAGCAAAGATTCATCGTAGTCCGGATACCTGTGTAGAAGGACTTGCAACTTCCAGTCCCATCTTGCGATGGGCATCCTGTTATCCGTGTCGAAGGCGCACATCACCAGCTCGCCCACCTCCACCGCCTTCCTCAGCAGGCCCTCATACTTCTTCCCGCTGAGCTCGTACGCGGCCAGGAAGCCGCCAAGGTATCTTATCGTGGTCTCAAAGATATTCACCAGGTCGGAATCCGACCTGGAGAAATCGATGGTCTCTGCGGCCTCCACGGCGGCTCGGAACTCGTCTTCGAGCCCCATGATCCACAGCGTGTCGAGCGCATCCACCAGCGTCGCCGCCCAACCACCAAAAGGGTTCTTGGGCTTGCCGCCCAGCGGCGTCACCTCGTCCGACATCCACGCGTACTTCTTGTAGCCCGCCCAGCTGTGCAGGAAGCTGTCCTTGACGGCCTTTTGTCTTTGTAGCCTTTGCTCTCGCGCGGTGCTTGACTCCTGCGGCGTCGCGGCCTGGATCTTGGGGATGCTGCTCCGGCCCGCCTTCACCTCCGGAAGCGCCCGCAGCTCCCCCTTGACCGGGAAGAGGTCGGGCAGCTTCCTCCAGCGCTCGGCGTCCATCTCGCCCCCGTTTTCTGCAGCGCCCCTGTGGGCGTCACTGACGGGCGCCACGTTGTGATGGCCCGTCTGCGGCTCTTGGCCGGGGACTGTGTGGGCGCCCGGGGAGTGTGCCAGGGGCATCTCGTCGTCGATGCCAAACATCCAGTAAATGCCAAGGAGCCACAAGGCCACGAGGAGGATGAGCGGGCGCCATCGCCGTAAGGGAGGCATTCTGATGCTGGGCTGGCCCCGATCGAGACAATAGTCGGCTTCAAGAGAAGCCTAGATTGCAGTGAGAAAGCCGATTTACGACAGCTGCACACAGAGAACTCATCCGGGTTCGCGGTGCGAGTTGCGACACCCAGACTGACCAGAGGCAGATGACGTTGCGGATGGTTTCACGGTCACCATTTGAAGAGAGCGGGGGCCTTGAAAAATGAACGGGTTGAACACCGCAGAAAGCAAGATGCGCTGATCGCAGGCAATGTCATGTAACAACAGTGGCAGATCCAAGACTGAAATCTGATCGGTTGGGGCCCTATCACAAACTCGCCAGGAATGCATTCACAGAGCACGCGTGGACTCGCACCTTGGCCGTTGACCAACCCTGCCAACTTCGGGGTTCGACCTGCAGCCGCTGCAAAAGGGGGCCAGGACAAGGGTGCTCTCATCCCTGACGCCCCTCTTAATTGCAAGTATCCCGCAGAAGAAGTCCTGCTGAAAATGCGGGGGCAAGGCTGTCCTCGCGGTCATGTCAGCTTGTCTGGGCGTGCCAGGTGACGCACCACGCAAATGAGATATGGCGACGATCACCGTTGAGCGCTGCGTGGCAGCTTTGGGGGCGGCCTGTCCAGGAATAGGCCCTGACTATCGCAGTCACGACAAGCCAGATAATGTGCCGAACCTGTAGGGCTGAAGTTTAGCAAGAAGCTTGTCGCGAGGAATCACTTGGCCCAGAGGGTTGCTTGCTTCACGCACGCTAGGCAGAACACCGCCACATTCGGCATGCATCGTGCCCCTGGAACTACCACCACACTGCCACTCTAAGGTTTGACTTGGAGGCCGTCCTGCACGTGGAGGTTGTTCATCTGAGCCCGGAACGTACTTTAGGTTTGTCTTTTTGGCAGAATTCAGGTGTGGAGTGGATGGACATGCGAACGACAAAACTGCCAGTTACGTGCTAAAAACGGACTTGGAATAATAGCCTTTGCCGGTCATTCAGACATGTGGTGCCTCACTCTACTCTAAATACCTAAGTAACCAGGATTCCTGACGCGGTAATAATGTGTATGAGGGCGGGCCAAACCACTATGCTCAGTCTAGCAACGGAAGCCTGGCGGGATGGATGTGAATCTGGGTCACTCACTCAAGACCAGAAATGAAATCAAGAAAAGAGGACGCCTCGATCCATCGCAAAACATTTGTTTGGCACATAATTTCAACAGTAGAAAGCAAAACCCGGCAAACGGAAATCTGAGGCCGGCAATTGGCTCAGTTGAGAAAGACAAGGCTACAGACGCCATTGATCCGCCTCGCTGCTATACGCTTTACACCGACTCATCCATCATTACCCCGGCAAGCCGAGCCGTGCAGTCTGCCACAGTGTAGACTGCCGTGCAGGGGCAAGCAGTCCGGAATTGCTCAGAAATGCGGTTCCATTCTTCTCATCATCTAGGGAATCATTCGTAGTAGAGACTGCTGGGCCGAGAAACACGTAGTCATCTACTTCTGCATCATAAGTTGGACGAACTCGTTGTCTGTGGTTTCAAGCAATCAGTACAGTTGACACGGTCTCGGGGTGGGGCAGAGAAACGCACAGTCAATTCTTCCGTCGCCGTCCTGGTCAGCCTCACGAATCATCTCGTCGACCTCGTCGTCCGTAAGCTTCTCGCCGATAGAGGTCATGACGTGACGCAGCTCAGCCGCGGAGATGAAGCCGTTGTTGTCGCGGTCGAAGACCTGGTGATATTGTTAGGCGCCCGTCCCATTCCTGTGGCGGTCTTGGGAAGTATGGGTAGATCGAACCTTGAAGGCCTCGCGGATTTCCTCCTCGGAGTCGGTGTCCTTCATCTTCCTCGCCATCATGGTCAGGAACTCTGGTTGGTACGCGTCAGTAAGTGGTTGCAAGGCTGCGACGGAGGGTGACACCAGCCCTCCCACCTTCCTCAGAGGGCGAGCATCTGGACGTACCAGGGAAGTCAATGGTGCCATTGTTGTCGGCGTCGACCTCGTTAATCATATCTTGCAGCTCAGACTCGGACGGGTTCTGACCAAGGGACCGCATGACCGTGCCGAGCTCCTTGGTGGTGATTTGTCCTACACGCCATATCTCAGCATGATACTCGTGATAGATGTGATAATCGCGTGGTTGGACATTATGCACGCGCAGGCTGTCGCGGCGGTTCGAGCAAGACGCGTGCGTAGGTGAGAGGGAGCAAAGAAGCGGCCGCACTAACCATCGCCATCCTTATCCTACAAGCCGAAAACGGTCCGTTAGCATCATGCGCACCAGCAGGGTAGGGCGGGGAGCTCATGTCTGCCGGCTGGAGATGACTTACAAAGAGGGAGAACGCCTCCTTGAACTCGGAGACTTGTTCCTCGGTCAGAGAGTCGGCCTGTTGTGACGTTATTGGTTAGCCAGCAAGTCCTGGAATTTTTGCGTGAACGCTTCCTGGTCTTTTCGATGCCCCTCGGGGGGCAAGGCGGGGCTGCCAGAGCAGGGACGCAATGATGGGAGATCGAAGGGCACCAACCATGTTGACTGTTGAAGTGAGTCAAGCTGGAGGATCGAGAGAGAGAGTTCGCTATATTGCCGTCGTCGAGCAGAGGGTGGAGCACCAAAAGTCAAGATGTGTCGTCGGGTGGTGGAAGGATCAAGAAGGGGAGCGTTTTCAGGTTCAGGTTCAGCTAAAAAGGGGGTGAGGTAGGGTGCTGGTTGTTGAATTTAGGACTAATTGGGGTTGACCTTGAGAGCTTGAGCCTTTGGGTGCGTCACCCAGACTCCTGGGCTCACTGTGACCTAGTGGCTGCGAGGGAGCCCAGGAGCCCAGGTAGGTAGAGCTAGGCCTGCCTGAGGGCCTCCGGCCTAGACCCCTCCAACCCCCAACGGCCCTTGCAACCGTAATTGCCCGTGCCCAGGTGCCTAGGAGAATCTCAGAACGGCCCCAGCTGAAAGCAGGCCGTTGACCCAAGACCAGCAGGCGCATGCAAGGTTGGGCTGCTTGTACTGGAAGTGATACGTGTTACTATTCGGTAGGATGCTGTGCCCATGTCTACCTCGTTTGTAAGTACAACTATGCAGTCCGCTACACCAAGCAGATACGCCAATTGAATGTCCAAGTCGAGAGCCTTATTGCCTATTACCTGCAGTACTTGCAGTCTAGCGTCCTGCCAGCCTTGCCGACTTGCCGTGATCTCCAGCAGCTGAATATCGAGGACTGCTCCGATTCAAGGTCCATAGCCTACAGCCTGCAGGATAACACGGATACCCGGCCTCTGGGTGACTTTATCAATCACAACCGCTTCCCCCTAATCTCGCCGCCAGACTTGCCCTGCACACCCGGGTGCAACACAATATCTACCACTCGCCTCAAGCGACGTCAGACCTGTCTGCACGGGATATTACAGACATACAGGGACCCAGGCACAAGCCAAGGTACCCGGACAGGGAGGCTGAGGCGGGCGGAGCTCTCCAATCACCATGCTCAGCCCTTCCTACCACCTCTCGAGTCCCGTTTCGTCATCTTAGACGGCATTCCAAGCTGTCCCTCCTGCATGATCTGCGATAAACAGCTGGCCATGTCATGCACCTGCTGGACTGGACTGGACGCGACCCCATACAGAGACCCGGTCAACCGACCATCTGCCTAGAGGCCACACTGAACCTGAAAGCAGTTGTCCCTCTCCTCGCCGTCCGCCATGTGGCGAGACCGGACCAACCTGTGAGTTTCCCTGGCCGTCGCATCTCCAGCCGCGAGCCTCCCGCTGGTCCACCGCGCGCGCAACAACCACCCTCCACCCAAAAAAGACCAATCCTCGCACCGTCCTAACTTCCCAGCAGCTATCTCTCCTACCGGCAGTCCTACGCTCACCACCCTACACACCGGAACAAGTATGGCGGTAGCAACAACCTCGCCAGCGCCGAGCGCTTCGGCTCCTCCACTGGCGCCTCCGTGCTCTTCTCCGCCGACGAGTCCTCGGACCGGCGCGGCCTCCTGGCGGGCGGCGACTACCACGACGACGGCGACGCCGTGATCGAGATGGACCTGCTTCCCCCGCGCTGGGCCGATATTACGGACGAGGTGACGGACCTCCTGGCCGACATTGCCAAGAAGTCGCAGAAGCTCGAGAGGCTGCACCAGAAGCATGTGCTCCCGGGCTTCGACGACGAGGGCACCAAGAAGGCCGAGGAAAGGGATATCGAGAAGCTGACGCAGGACATCACGCGTGGGTTCCACGACTGCCACCGGTGCATCCAGCGCATCGAGGCCATGGTCCGCGAGTCCAAGGACTCCGGCACCATGACGAGGGCGGAGGAGGTCATGGCCAAGAACATCCAGATATCGCTTGCTGCCAGGGTGCAGGAGGCGAGCGCGGGCTTCCGGAAGAAGCAGAGTACCTACTTGAAGAGTGCGTGTTGCCTTCCTACTTGATGGCCGACCCTACAGGTCTGTGACCTTTGGCGCAATCACTTGGCTGACTTCCGACAGAACTGCGTGGTCTCAGCCAACCCAGCGGCATGCTGTCCCCCGGCCCCGAACGCGCGTCCACACCTTCGGCCTCTACCTCCTCCAACTACATGGACCCCTCGCTCCTCGACTCCGAGACGGACAAGTCATTCTCCCAGTCCACGCTGCAGTCCTCGATGCAGCAGAAGCAGCTGCACTCCAACGACGCGGCCATCGTCCAGCGGGAGCGCGAGATTGAGGACATCGCCCAGGGCATCATCGACCTGTCCGACCTGTTCCGCGATCTGCAGAGCATCGTCATCGACCAGGGAACCATGCTGGACCGCATCGACTACAACGTGGAACGGATGGCCGTGGACGTCAAGGAGGCGGACAAGGAGCTGAACGTTGCGAGCGGGTACCAGAAGAAGACCACAAAGAGGAAAATCATATTTCTGTTGATACTGATTATCGTGGGCATGATCATATTACTAGTCATCAAGCCCAAGAGGCAGAGCGACAGCGGTGGCGGAGGCGGCAGTCCCGCAGAGGAAGAGCAGGCGATAGAAAGGGATGCGCTGCCGGGGGACGGCGGGGGCAGCCCATTTCTCGCGAGGGCCGTGTTAGACCACTTGATATATAGATAGGCAGGCCCCCTTGTGGCCGACGAATATGAACTTAATAGCCCGATCACATCGCCATACTGCGCAGCACGCTTTCGACTACATGTGACTTGATCGACTATTTATCGGTGATGGCCGCTAGAGCTTCATGTGCAATGGGTATTTTGATTCTGATTATTTACAATGACCAATATAATCATCCAACGATGCCTTTGGCCCATATCTTATCTGCCTCTACCTGAGTTTTCTTCAAGAGCTCTCAGCCGCACTTGAACATCATTCAACTGATCATCCCTCATCGCGTTCTCCAAGACAGTCATAAGCTCAGGCAGGCTGGGCAGCACTTCCCTGCCCCAAGCCAAGTCGCAAAGCTTCTTTGCTTGTGATAGACTCAGCTGGTTCTTGAGCCGTCTCATCTTTAGCTGTGAGTTTCCTCCAACCCATTCATACCGTGCGTCTCCACCGCCGCGGTACAAGTCTCTGAGGCGTATGACCGCCTGTTTCCGGACCGTCATGTGGGGAACACTCAGGCCTTGGTCGCGGAGCATGGCAAGCAGCCGGATCCCGCGGGCGAAGTGGAAGTCAGATGGTTCCGCGGATTCGCCGACTTCACCGTGCAGGACAGCATACGCGGACGCTTCCGCCTCGTAGCTGTACTTGGTGTGGGTGAATCCCCATCTCACTATGGCCCCCTGGAGGTTCTTGTCAAAGATCTGGCGGAGGGGGTGGCCTTCATGGTTCAGGGGAAGATCGCGCGGGAGTTTCTGGAAGTACTGGTAAGGCGATTCGAGGCGGAGGATCTGCGGTATGTCTGCCATGTGGGAAATCCACATTGGCGTGTCAGACTTGGTGTAATTGGCGAAAAGTCTGAGTATATCGAGCGACAGTCGTTCAAGGTCGATAAGCCTTTGCTCTCGGCCGAGCCGGTAGAGCAGCGTCTGCCAAGCTTCAACTGCCGGTGGAAACCGTGTGACGGACAGTTGCCGGCACAGCGAAACTTGGAGGTCGACATGCTGCCGCACATTTCGCACTTTAGCATGCGGTGACAGGTTCTGCAAAACGAAGCTTGAGAGCAGGTGACTCGTCATCGGGGCCGGTTGGAGATTACGCGAGCACATTCCTTGGATGAGTGCCAGTGCCATTGGCCCATTGCCCTGACGTGCACATGACTGAAGAATCTTGTCGCTCGAAGCAGAAACCGAATGCGATGTTACCGCTAACCTGGTCTTGAGAAGCAGTTGGTATGTTTCCCAGTCTTCCGTGATGAGGCAATGTTTCAGCAGTTGTTTTTGTGCCACCTCGTCGTCAAATATGTCCGGATGAATGTCGCAATGGAGCAACTCTTGAAGAGCCTCGTTGTCGCCGACTGTGGCGTAGTGCCGGATGGCAGCCACGTAGTTGGTGTCAGGCAGCTTGATCTTGAGCTGATGGAGTTGATCCATGCGATGGAGCACACCCTGTGCATTGCCCTCCCGCAGTGCAATGGATTGCAGGGACAACGGACCAATACCGTTAATGCCCATTGTGTAAATGACACTAATGGCAAAGTCGAGCGGGACCCAGGTGCTGGCAAACCATTTGGAGCCCAGCTTGTCGTTATAAGGCTTTTCCCGGATGCCAAATGTCTCCCCATGCACTCGGTTGACGAGGTAGCTCAGGTTCTGGCCGTTGATGGCTGCCTCGGCATGGAGGCTGTGGCTGACTGTCCCATCTCTGGAACCTGCTTTATCTTGCAGTACGAGTCCAGCAATCGAGAGCTCTTCCTCTGACAACCGTGTTTGCGGATAGTATGCACCAACATAGCGCAGGAAGGGCCGAGCAGCGAGACTCGCTGGGCTATCGCCATGGACAATAAGGAGTCGCCGCCACTGGCTGGCCAGCTGCGCGTGGCCTCTGTCGTACAGGTGCGGTACCAAGATATCGTAAAGTTTGCGGTGTGTGCTCCACGAGTAAAGCAACTGCAGCGTCTCCTGCATCTTGGGGTCGGGATCTGTGAGGAACTCCTTCAACATGTCCACAAACTCGACCTCTCCGGGCCCAAATGAAGGACTCAAGGTCATGTGCCAACGCAAGACCTCTGCCCTGGGGCGGTTCTTCAGCATGAAAGACACGACTGTCGTATACAGCAGCGGCCAGGGAGTCCCGTGATTCTCAAGGAGCCACTCTCCGTAGCTGATCACCTCGCGCAAAAAGGTGTCGCTAGTCACAGCAGCGCTGAGAATAACTCTCCAGAAGGCCTGGGGTAAGGCGCCTTCCACTTGATAGAGGTTTCGCCGCTTCGACACAGCCTGCCATATCATTATGACGCCGTCTCGACCCATCCACCGGTGGCAGAACTCCAGGAGGCAGCTCCATAGCTGAATGTCGCTCTCATTGCCAGGTTGGTCAATGAGTCTCACGAGTTGACTGTCCGAGACGTTGATGTCGGACTCAATGAGCAATCGCTCATGGTCCAGTGACAAGGACTGCCATTTTCCGTAGAGGTGTGAGCCTGGGCTTGGGTAGTTGATAGTGGGAGACTCGCTCGCAGACAGCGCGCGCTTTCTCGAAATCGTCTCGGCGATGCCCTCCTTCAGTCCCTCAGAGAACGAGGTGACCTCATCTTCAGGTACGTCGACATGGTCCTCCACGGCTATCACGTCTGCGGCCTTGCTTGCCCTTTTTGCCGAGGCTGGGAATTGCGAATATGCTGGGGATGAGAATGCCACTGACGAGGCCCGCCTGACAAGAGCGAAGCCCACCCGTTTTTCGTCATGCTGATAGATTCCCCTCAAATCCCCCCGCAAGGCCCAGATGACTTTTGAGATGCCTTGATGCGACTGTCGAGTACTGAGTAAGACTCGTGGCATAACTCTTTGTGCCTGCTCGATCTTGCGCGACGGTTCGCAAGTGGCCCAGCATTTCAGCGCCTAACGGGTCGTATGGCCACAGTTGATATTCTGACCATTGTTGATGTGAAGGCGTCTCAATAGTAGTATCGCAGCGAGATTAAATCATTCGTATTAACATGGGAGGCATCGCACCTGCAAGATTTTGGCAGCGGAGAGCCTGATGAGATTTGGGAACGTCGCGATTGGATAGGGTTAGGGGCATTCGGCCCACGGCAAAGGAACCTCCCGCCTCTGATCCCCAACTCACAATCGTACCATCTACCCTCTGACGACAACTCCATCAGAAAGTCTCCCCTCAACCCGCAACGAAATCATTCAAAATGGCGTACGTCGTCCCTCAGGCCCCCAGATGTGTCCATCTCGCCGCCGGCTGAGCCAGAAGACCGCCCGCGCAACGGCCAATGGCTCCTTCCGACCGGCCCCGACATTTGAATTGCGTCGTGATGCTTCCCGCCGAGCTCTCCAGGCTGACTCCTTTCCTCACACAGCGGCTTCGTCAACGCCCAGAACAAGGTCCCCGAGCACCAGCGCACCTACCAGGCTGCCTACCGAGCCCACACCCGCATCTGGCGAATCGTGAGCCTCACCGATGGACATGCATAGACAGGCCGGAGAGCTAGATCGATGGATAGAAGCTAGGATGTCATTGCATTAGAAAGAGCGCTCGCTGAAATAATCTTTTCGCAGAACCCCCGAAGCACCGTCCTGTACGTGCCTTTCGTGTGGATCATGTGGGGAACCACTGGCGGTACGTCGAAGGCCACCATGCGCAATCCGAGGACATTTTCACTGATGAGACGGTCACAGCTATGATGTACGCGATGGGCCGCAAGGTTATGGGTCACAACAGCTGGTTCGGAAAGGACTAAGTCTTCTGATGCGGCGACAATGGGGTACAAGAGAGGCACGCGTCAATAGAATGGTCAGCACAGCACGAGAGAAACGCAGAGAAGCGCCGCAAAGCGTCTTTTAGATGAAGTGGTTACGCCCCCTGACATTTTCTTTTCATTAATTCCACTCTAAGCTGTGAATGCCTCCTTGAAATTCTCTGAAGCCATTTACTCGGCTGAGATACGGAAAGCTGCTCATCGGTTATGCCGTTTCTGCCGAAAATGCCGGTCTCCCTCCTTTCACCCCAGGACCGTGGCTTTTCTAAACTACAGTAAATAACAACGTGTCGTCGACTTCATTTGGGGACGGGTTTTCATGAGCCCGTATTGGTTCAAATAAGGCTGCCATTGGAATCCTCCTGAACGTGCAGAACTGCTGGGGAGTGTGGCTGCAATGACGTAGAGGCGGACAATGACGAGCACAACGACTAGTACTATAATAACCTCGTGTCAGTGATTCATGTTCTCAGTCACGATGAGAAGAGAGCTTGTCCGGAGCCATCACGGAAATTTCCAGCTTCCGACCCTCACTTGAGGCTCTCGGGTAGTCGTCTGATGCAGTTCGGAAAGGCGATAAACATGGCCATAGGCTTAACTTACGCCCGTGGCACCTGGAGCCTTCTCATCCTTGCGCAGACTCGTCAGCAGTTCGCGGAAGCGCTCCTTGCCCGAGCCAGAAGCACCGCCCTTGGCGCCTTTCCCACTGACATCCACGATCTTGGCAACGCGCTCCCAGCTGGTGCCGCCAGAGGTCGTGTCCTCGCGGGAAGCCAGGAACTGCTCGGCATCCTTGCGGGTCGCGGCAATCTGCTTCTCCTTCTTGTTGTTGTAGTTCTCGTAGAAGTCATCAATGTTGCGCTGTGCCTCGGCGATCGTCTCTTCGCGCTGTCGTGCGAACTGCTCTGCTCGCTTGGCGTTGCCGGCGTCGCGCTTGTCTCGCCACTCCTTGATCACCTCTGGCTCCTCCTCCTCCTCGGCGTAGGCTGCGAAGCCCGAGTTGTAGCTGACAGACGGGCCGGTTGAAGTGATGTTGCCGCCTGGGGCTACTGCCTGTGGGATCGCAAGGGATTGTCAGGTCCTTGGCTTGGGGCTGTTGAGAATGGGGGCAAGGGGTGGACGAACCTCGTTGGGGCCTGAGAGGTCGGGGAACTGCTGCTCGAACTGGGCTGTCTCGCCGCCGCCACCAAGCAGATCGTCGTCACCAGCATCGAAAGCATCACCGTCCTCTACGGTCGCAAACTTGTCTGCATCATCGCCGAGGATTGCCTTCTCTCTGGCAAGGAAGTCATCGGCAGAAGGGTCAACGGAGGGGTCTTGAACATTCGTTTGTGCTGCATCCAGTCCAATGTCAGCGAGTTCAGCGAAATGGAGGTGCAGCTATAGAGAACACAGTGTGCACACAACTCACCTCCGGAGTCGAAGTCCTCGAGGGACGGGAATCGGTCCGCCATGGCGAGGATGATCTGGGTAAGGACAGGTGGAACTGGGTATGCGGTGAAAGTGAGGGTGGTCGGCAGAGGGAAGACGCGATCAGCTAAAAGGGACAGCTAGCACAGAATTGTTGTCTTGGTGGTCGTGGTGAAATGATGAGATGGGATGGGATTCAATGGATAGGAGGCTCAAGTCGATGTACTGCTTCCAGAGGCATGTGCTCAGGCATGGATGGCACTTTCCTAGCTGGCCTAAAGTGCTCTCGGCCCACTGTTCTCGCGCAGGTCTGGGCGGCAGCACTGCTGCAAGGAAGCCAGGAAGCAAGGAGGGTCGCTATAAAATTACGCCTTGCCGTTTCGGGGTTAGCGCCACGAGACTGGATTCGACAAACATGGAGCTCTCAGTCGCTTGCTTGACTTGCAATGCAAACCCTCCCCATCATGCTCTGAATCATCCTCGCAAACTTCATCATCAGAAGGGCAGCAAGCCAACATTATCGTAGAAGCAGCATCTCCGGGTCTGAGAGGGATTGGTTCAGGGCCAGCTTCTCTGGGACTGAGCTCCTTGGTCCTAGGACACTGAGTAGTCGGCCTACAAAGCCCCATCAAGCAGGCGCCTCTTATTGATTTCACCTCGTCGTCCCTCACCTGCACGCCCTGCACGCTGAGCTTGCCATCACATCTTCCGCTCAAAGGCATCAATCAACAACGCAGAAGAGACTCGTGGTCGTCCCGACAATTTGCAGCATATACTGAACCCAATTTTACCAACGACACCAATCGACGAGCCCAGCAAAACATTGCCTGTTTGCCATCGCCGTATTTGGATCCTGCCACCCCTAGCGCCTAGCAGCAGCATCGTCAGCGAGAACAAGCAGCAGTGATGGCTTACAATGATGATGCCGTTCTGGCTCGCCTGTCTGCCCTCAACGAGAGCCATGACAGTATTGCCACCGCAGCCCAGTGGATTATGTTCCATAAGTATGAAGCCTCAGTCTTTTCTATAGTGTCTACCATTCTAACCCATCCTCCCTGTCCAGGCGGCATGCAGACCGGACTGTCCAGATATGGCTTCAGAAGTTGAAGGAATCCCCCAGCACCAGACGGCTCAATCTGATCTATCTTGCGAATGGTAAGCTCTAGTCAATGCTTCCTCGGAATGAACCCCACGGATGGCTGTAAGAAGTTTGCAGCCACATGACTAACCATTCCTTTCAGAGGTCACCCAGCAGTCCAAAGCCCGGCACAAGGATGACTTTCCACTCGCATTCGCTCCAATTATCGCAGAGGCTGCTGCTGTTGCATACAAGGGAGCAACCCCTGATGTGCAGAATAAGGTCCGTCGGGTCGTTGAGGTGTGGCGAGATCGTGGAGTTTTTGAGCTCCCGATCCAGAGTGCTATTGAAACTCGCATCGATGGTGAGTCATGGCTGAATTTTGCCTTATGGGTCGTCTCTTACGTTGCTCGCAGAACTCGATAAGGCCAGGGGCGTCGGTAAGACCGGACTGAGCAACTCCAGCATAGGGGGCCCAGCCGTGCCATCCGAACTTTCACCACTTGTCACACCGGCACAGAATGTGTCCAAACTGGCACTTTCCCTGAAGGCAAAGACCACCAACGCCGAGCAGGAATATACCAAAAACACAGATCCAAAGCTGCCAACGCCATCTGCACCGGTTTACGCGGCCCGTCTGAACGGCTTGCTGAAGACCCTCGCCACTGCTGAGGGTGCCGTTGCCGAGTGCGTCAAGGCAAGGACGGAGCTCATCGGGGCCCTCGAGAAGCTGCTTGGTACGAACAAGGCCAGCCTGGAAGCCGAGGAGAAGCAGTTGGCGGAGCTCGCAGAACGGAAGTCAACCATCGAGCAGAAGAAGGCCGATGTGGAGATGGCAATCATGCGAGGTCTGGCCGACCAGACACCGGCCAGCCGTGATGGTCAATCAGCCAGTCCTGTGCCTGAGCCCGACAGACCCGAGGTCGAGGCGTTGACCCCACCGCCCATTGAAGACGACACCGATATGTACAACGCCCAGGGGACTGATTCCTTCGAACCTGTGCCAGCACAGGAACCTGCCCTTACCCAAACCCAGCAACCTACGGGTCTTGAAACACTCTCGAGTTTGGCTTCGCAGTATTCGGCCGTGCCGGTGTCCACAAATGGAACGAGTGGTGCGAACAAGAGACGCAAGATTGATTCTGCAGACGAAATTCCGGATCTCGGCGAAGACGGCATAGACCCTAACATTGACGAGATGATCCGCCAGTGAGGGTTCATATGTGACCATAACCTACCAAGAATCTTAACGGACAGTGAAATTGAAGTTCCCCAATCAGAACTGCTCAGCAACAGAGAATGTTTCACACCTTTTTCTTGACTTTGAGCTTCCTCGGACCACGAAGGTCTGAGGCGGGGGGAAATGTGTCTCTTTGGTGCCGTCTAGAAATTACCGCACAACCCTTCGACCTCATAATTTCAATTACACTAGATCCACCATCGTTACCATGGTCCATTGCCACCAACGCCTTCTCATCACCTACATGGTGCTGACATCTGGAAGGTAGCCAGTTGTGGATCATTTCATGCCAGCTTCGGCGAGGACCATCAACCACGCAGACGTCAATGGCCAAGATACAAGCAATCACTTGTGCACTTTGAGGGTTTTCCTCAAGATGATAGGACACTTCAATCCAGGCCATTCGATTTCAATGCTGCTCAGTCACTCCCGGTTATTGGAAGGATCCGGCATGGTGCGGAAATAGCAGCTTGCATCTCCTACATGGGCTATTCTCTCGAAGAAAGGGGTTGTTTGGTACCAAGGCTGTTCTGGTTGACATTTGGTGAGCGAAATAGGGAGGCTGCCTGATAATTCCGAATTAGCATATTACGCTGTCTTTCTGAAGACCTTTACAAATCAGCCAGAGGTGGCAGTATCGCACGCC
Organism: Diaporthe citrichinensis; assembly: GCA_014872995.1. Taxonomy (NCBI): domain Eukaryota; kingdom Fungi; phylum Ascomycota; class Sordariomycetes; order Diaporthales; family Diaporthaceae; genus Diaporthe; species Diaporthe citrichinensis. The sequence goes on along the minus strand of JADAZR010000005.1, from coordinate 514,013 downwards.
AATTAATAATGCAGACAAACCTTAGGCTTTCCACTGCCAAACACCAATGCATCGAATGGGGGAGCTAGCACCTGCCTGGGAACCAGCCTCTAAAGGTGAAAGAAGTCGTTGGCCTTTCATCCGGCTGTCAGCATACTTGTTAGGAATGTATCCAGCCCGGCTTTGCCTGCTATGGTCGCCAGTGAAGACAAGTGCAGACATATGAATACGTGGGTTGGCTATAGAGGGACAGTGCCTCAGACTGGAGCAGAGGACTCACATAGCACAAGGAGATTGAGAGCCGGGAAGACCTAGCCAGAGCCCCCTTGCATCCAGCTCAACAATCCAAGCGGATCTGAAGGGACAATTATCGTGGTCCCTGGCTATATGTCTAAAACCAACCTCAGGTATCATGAGTGCACCCATTCTTCTCCCTGGGCCGTCCAAGTATGTGTGCCCCGATGTCAGTGGATGACTCAGGGTGTTTTGATGTTGCAAACCTAAGTTATTATCTAGTCACTGCCTGTGTTTCTGAGCTGCCCAAAACTTGTACTAAATATTCACCATATCCATCGCAATGTTCGACTATTAATGTCTCTCGGGCAGCCTTGAACACGTCCCAGTGAGGTGGAATGTCATGACTAGTGTAGAGTCCATCTCGGAAGCCTATATCCCGGATAGTCAGATTACTAAAAGCCTTGGTTTGCTTACTTGAGCTATGTTCTCCCCGTGTGCGCACCTGAATACCCACCGTGTTGATTTTCCCAAACTTACAATGAGCAGGAAACATGCATATAATCGCTTTATTATACACCCAGTGACGGCGCCACATCGGTGTCAGAGTGGGATGTTGTCCACTGTATAGATAGGTAATGGTACATGCGGTATGTGGTATCTGACACTGCCTTTTTCCAACTGAGATTCAAGTCCCCAGCGTTTTCTATTTCAAAGCAAACCTCCGGCATACCTGAGCTGCCAGTCAGGCCTCTCAGTCCTTCTTCTCCTTGTCTTCTGCCTTGACCTCCTCCACCTCACCGAGATCCGCATCCTCGTCCTCTGCTAGGTCTGCCTCGACCTCCTCGGCCTCCGTGAAATGTTCGTCTATCCTGGGTGGACGTAGACCCGCGGGCGGCTCGCCGCCGCTCATCTGGTACTCCATCAACTTGCTGAATGCGCTCTCCGGGTCAGCACTCAGCCGGGCGTAGCTGCCAATCTCGGCGACGGTGCCCTCGCTTGACAAGACGATGATCTGGTCAGACCGCTTGATCGTGGACAACCGGTGAGCAATCGAAATGGTCGTGTTGCGACCCTTTAGCAGCTCCCCGAGTGCCGCGTTGACGAGGGTCTCGGACTCTGCGTCCAAGGCGCTTGTCGCCTCGTCGAGGATCAGGATATCAGGGTCTTTCAGCAAAGCGCGCTGTTCAAACTCTCGTTAGCAAGTCTGCCAGTGAAGGTGTCTTCGGAATGCTACTGGGGAGCTCTTTGACTCCTGGTACCGTGCCTCGACAGATTGGGAAAGTTGGAAGTGGTAAGGGCTTACAGCAATTGCCAGTCTCTGCTTTTGGCCCCCGGACAGCTGAGCACCTCGGGCGCCTACTTGTGTCTCGAGGCCTTCGGGGAAGTCGCTGATGAACCCGCAGTTGGCTTTTCTCGCGGCAGCAACAATCTCTGCATGTGTTGCCTGGGGTTTTCCGTACGCAATATTCTCAGCCACGGTACCGGAAAACAGTACGGGTTCTTGTGCGACCATGCCTATGCGCCGCCGCAGAGATTTGACATTCAAATCGTTGATGTTTTCACCGTTGATGGTGATTGTGCCCTCGGTTGGATTGTAGAAGCGAAGGAGGAGGGAAGCCACAGTCGATTTACCACCACCTGATGGGCCCACGATACAAACGTTGGAGCCAGACGGAATTTCGAAGTTCAGGCCTCTGAAGATGTTGACAGCTGGCCTGGTGGGATAGGCGAAACTAACGTCGGTGAATTTGATAGGTCCTTGTGCTGAGACGACCTTCTTTCCCACAGTGGCTGGGATTGTGGGATGTCTGTCTTGCAACTCGAAGAGGCGCGAGGCCGCACCGACTCCCTTCATGAGCTCCGAGTAGAAACCTGACACCCCAAAGAGACTAGACCCTGCGAAGACGGTGTACATCATGAAGGATGTCAAGTCACCCAGCGACATGGCCCCCGACCTCACAAGGTTGCCGCCTACAATAAGCAGTGCCAATATTGTCATGTTTCCAGCCCAGCCTGTTGAACCGTAGAAAGTGGCCGCGATGATCGATTCGCGCCGACCGAGGGCGAATATTTTCCGCACCTGATGGTTGTAGCGACCAATTTCCTGGATCTCGCCGGCAAAGGCTTGGCTGGTTTTGATGTTGCCCAGACGCTCCTCTGCAATCTTTGTCAGAGTGCCCAAGTTCTTTTGGATCTGCCGACTGATGTTGCGAATGGTTCGTCCGTAAAAGAAGGCTCCAACAGCGATCGGGGGGAACATCAGAAGGATAACCGAGGTTAGCTGAGGGCTCAGCCATGCCATGGCACAGAATCCAGTCGCACCACTCACGATGGCCCGGAGACCGTCGGAGATGTTCTGGGTGATGCTCTTGCCGACAATGACTGTATCCGAGCTCAGACGCGATATCAAGTCGCCCACGCGGTTGGCATCAAAGAATTCGGCGTCCTGGACGTATGTTCTCCGGTACAACTGGGTCCTAAGCCTAGCAACGACCCTCTCGCCGACAATCCGAAGAAGAACCACACGCCCGAAGTTCGCCAAAGCTCCCAGGGTCATGAAGGCGGCGAAGCCGAGGAAGAACTGGGTCAAGGTGAGGCCCAGAACCGTGGGCGCGTCCTTGCTCGACGTGGCGATATCCAAGATGCGGCCAACCGAGAAGGGAATAGACATGGTGACAGCCGAAGAGATGAGAAGGAAGACACAGGATATTCCGAGCCATCTAACCTCAGGCCTGGCGATCTTGATGAGCCGAAGGATCTCGGCCCAGCCGCCCTGGGACGAGCTTTTGCCTTCTTTTGACAGCCGCGCCCTCATATTGATCTGGGCAGCTTGTTTGGCACGCTCGCTCTGCTGGAAGCCATGGTGTTCGGGACTGTTCTCTTGCTGGGAAACCTGCTTGCCTTGGTCGTCTTCCAGCTCTTTCTCTACAACCTCCTGCTTAACTTGAGCTGACGTCACATTAGCACGGTCCCGGGGCTGCTGCCATAGCACGGTAGCCGTTGAGAAACCCCGTGTGGTTCCCCATGATGATATTCCTTGGGCTGGCCGGACCGCACGGGATGCGAAAGCCCTGCCAAATACCTGTGCCGCGATGCCCGAGACTGCGGGCGAGGAGGAGATGGAGGAGGCGGAGGCGGCGAGGAGCGATCGGCCGGAAGAGAAAGGACGAGCGGGAGCGGTGAAAGCGAGCGGTCGACGTGTATTTGTATTCGGAGGTGAGATGTTCGGTATGGGTGCAGCGAGGGTCAACGGGGTGTGGGCGAGTTCCAGACGGGCGCCGCAAGCGAGGGTTCGCGGTGGGAGCAGCTCAAGAGCTTGGTAAGCCCGGCGAGCTGCTGCTCCCGAAACCATTGCGACGGAATGGCTAGCTGTCGATAGGTGTGCTTGTGGTGCGACTCATGATCATTGCTGTGCGTGGCGAAGGAGGGTGTCCATGGTCTAGAGCATCGGACAGTTGACGTTGGATTAAGTAAGAGGGCGCGCCGGTTCGGAGATGGTTGATTGTCTAAAGTTTTGCCCGCGGTTCGGGCCATAAACGCTCGTCATCGAGTGGAGCCCCACTGCAGTATGCTGCCCGGCACCAGCCGCTAGACCTTTTGGGACGGCAGCGACGGTGCAACATGCCTCAGGTAAACCTCACGGTTATTTATTCACTTTGACCGTCATGCCAGAGTTTTACCATGTGCACTAACATGTCAATCAGCCACTGTCAGGGCGCTGGGACCAGTATGGAGATGGAGAGGCTGTTCCATCAGCCACTGTCCTTCTACTTGGACCTGGTGGAAGGCTCGGGCTGGAGTTGCAGTTCCTAAGCCGAAGTGTGCCGTTTGATTCTCTTGCATGTGCCATTGTATAGCAGACCTTCATGCCGCTCGTTGTCTCGATATCTTGTCTGAAGTCAAATCCAGGAGCTCTGGACTCCCTGCGCATGACTTGACCACTACGGACTCTTTCCCGTGGGATATACTCTATTCGGCAACCTCTAAGTAGTTCTATATCTAGAATTAAAACTTACGAGCAGACAGTTTACGTCTGTTCTGTCCCTCTTTCCCTTTCTACATATTCTTAAGAGCCTGGTCAACTTCCGGGCTCCCTGCAGGCTGATGAGCAGCCTCTCTTCCTGGCTTGGGCTTCCCTTGATCTGCATCCCAAGGCAGTGTCTGAAGCAGTATTAACTACTATCACAAGCAGTTGACTGTCTGGTCACTAATCTCATCTATTTCCTGCAGCGGCAAGTCACACTGTACGGAGTCAGAAAAAAGAAAATTATACATATATATGTTGATATATTGATATATTAATATAGCAAGCTTTGCATGGCGAAACTGACTGTAATTGCTACAACCTACATTGTCTCTTGTCCCACTAGGACGATCGTTGTCGTTCCAGCATTGTAGAGGAACTCAAAGAATACAAATAGTTTATATGTTGATATAGCGAAAGATGGTCATTTCCTGCAGTCGTCTTCTACCAAGCCAGCCTGGAGAAACCAACTTCGCCGTCAAAGGCTTTGCATCCATGACTTATGTATTTGGAAACAGCAAGCAAAACGGCAGTAGCATACTTCCAATGCAGAGAAACGGAGCAACGGAGCAACGGAGCACATCGGCTTAGGGCTGTCCAGGCGAAGCGGGATTTCGATTGCAGGCTCGAGAGAGCCTAGCAAGTCTAGATGCAAAGAGCGAGGAAACAGTCAAAATCAAAACAATTCAGCAAAGGGATAGTCCCTTCGCTTTTGTCGCGGAGTCCCCCACGAAATTCATGTATTGGTGTGGTGGTTGGGCAGAAAGCAACACAGGCTTACAAGCGAGGCACACATTGCAGGGCATGTGATAGAAGGCCTCAGCAGCTAGACCAGACCAAACCAAACGCCTTCCGCGCATGCAGCGACCGTTCCTCTCTCAAGTGTCTGTTGATTCTTGGGATCTCAAAAGGGCGCGGAACGCCGGGGATCTGATCTGCCGAACGATTACCGTCCCTTTCCTTAAAGCGAGGTTCCACTACTTCTTGTGGAATGCAGTCGATCCTGAGATGGCAGCTCAGTATGGGTCCGGAATTGACCTTTTCATGTCCAGGGTGCGTGAATGCGCGCAGGGCTAGATCAAAGCAGCATGCGCTCAAAAGACGAGTTTGCTTGTTCTTTGTCGGCGCTACTGGGCACTCACTCCTTGCAGCCTCAATATGCGGGCTGTCGTGAGAACGGGCTACGAAATGTCGACAGCTCTTAACCGTGGGGTTGTGAGTGGAAGCTGTGTGCTTGGTAGTACCAGAGGACTATGTTTCCGATAGAGTCACCCATGGATGACCCATATGTTACCTGCACAGCCCTTGGGTCCATTTCGGCAAACGTGATGAGCCCGGGTAAAAGAATTGCGAATAGGTGTCCGAGCATAAGCCTGCCTCAGGGCAGTGAGTATTCAAAAGTTGGTTGATAACCACCTCAGGCGCTGATCGAAACATCCGCTGGCGATGAGGCCCTGCTGACTACGCTGGGGAGTCTACAACTACTGGCCGGCTATACCACACTTACAGCTGCCCAGGATGGTACATGCGTCGCGGTTATCTCCCCCTTTTTCGCTGCACTAACTCTCTGTAAGTATCAATGAAAGCTGCAATTTTCGAAGTAAGACGCGCCCGGCCGTCGTCCAACCACAATGGTGCCCGACAAGCCGTGAAAAGGTGCGCGTGTGCTAGAGGATGGGTCAGCCTTTTTGGCTTTGTCTGCTGGCTGTCAAAACCTCTGGACTTCTCGACTGTCCCCACCTCTCCAAGACTTTGGTAGCTGTGTCGCAAGTGCGACGTCGGTTGAGATAGGAAAAGGCCTCTGTTGTTTGAGAAGCCGACACACCCAGGCCGAAACCCACCAAGCACCCAGAAGAGAGCCTCGGCGACAGGCATAAGTCTGGGACAGTTAGGGTGGACACACTGAAGAGTGTGGGCCAGGCGAAATACCAATCGCAACTTTGGAGCACCCGTGGCTGAGTGCTTCCTCAGGTTAGTTGTACAATCACTGCCTCTCTTGTGTAACCCAAAGATGGAGCCGTCGGCAGTGCATGATTGGGATCAGGGTATTTCTCAAACGACATGCGAGGTCTAACGGAAAGGCACTTGCGACTCCCTGGTATGCCTCGAGAAAGGCTTGTTGGCGCATGGCCGTACTTTTGCCTTCGAAGATCTCCGCTTCAGGGGTCGAGTACCCCTTTGCTCGTATTCCGCCGACGAAAGCCCAGCGTTTGGACATGTTCGAACGTATTTGCATTGGACTGCTGCAGGGGCGGCTCACCTTAGGACTTGTTTTGATTTCCGCCGTTTATTTATTCTTCCGAGGAAGGCGGGCGAGGAAACGGCAGCGTAAAGAACAAGTGAATGTGGGTTCGAGTCAGGGGGTGTGTTGGTGGTGGACTCTGGGATCCATTCTCTTACTTACTCGTTGCCGTTTTCCCTCTCTTGATCCCTTTGTAAGCATTAAATCCCAGAAAACCCTCTCATTCCAGTATTCAGAGAAACAACCCAACTACCCAGCTTTCAGGTACTTTTGTGTTTGTCTCTGGCATGTGGGTCCATTGCCAGGTCCATGTACAAGCCGCACTCGGTGAGCTGGATCACCAGGAGCCTGGCAAAAGTTTCTGCCCAACTACCCACCTGCAGTAAGGGGCGCATTGGTATGAGCACCAACGCCCAAACAAGATGGTCCTCACAGCTGCTCGAGCGGTGTCTTCGAGTGTGGCACATTGGAGCCCAACTTCCGAGCCTCGCGGCGTCGGCCTCAGCTGAGAAAGGAAGGCAAAGAAACATGCCCATCAGGGCATACTCTCTGTATGCGGAAAGGCTAGGTCTTCTGGCAGGGTTGCGGTGGATGCTGCAGCTTACCTTGCACACCGTAGGTGTGGGCGATTAGGCAGTAGGATGAATTGCCTCCTGAGACCGTAAGGGTGGGCACAAGGACCATCTGAACGTTGCTCTTGCCACAGCTGTGAGAAGAACCACATGGGTATGCAAAAAGAGTCAACAGGATTGATGTAACATTGCATCTGCAGAGAAGACGCCCATCAGCTAGTCGATCCCAAGGCCTTGGGCAGCCGCGGGCTTTGCAGCGTCGATCGACCAACCGCTGCCAGGGACACATCCACCTTTCCCCAGATCCGCGAGGAACATGACCTGGACCATGCCAGATCTGAATCTGACGGGCCGAGCCAGAGTCGTAGGCAAGGCAGGGCAAGCCAAGGCTGCTGGGTCTCGTGGGCAGCCTCCGCTGGGGGGAGGGGTCCTTGGAGGACGCCCACTGTGATTGCTGCGAGGAATCGCATGCGACGCATGCACGACGCAAGCGAACTGGGTCTCATGTAGGTCTCTCCACGGGAACGTGCATGTCCAGGCGCGTCCTCCCTGGCAGGTGGGTGGATGAGAAGGAATACTACCGTACCGGTACATCTGACTTGGGCAAACGGGGCCAGAGGAGGCTGCAGGTCCACCGTCGAAGTACTGTGACAAGACCGAGACTGAGGCGTGGGGGTCTAGAGCCCATAGGCTTCTACTGTGTGTCCGAAAACCGGTCGGGGTCGTGTGATGCCCCCCCATCCTGAGGAGAGGATCGCTGCAGCGTGGAAGTTGAGCCGTTTCAGAGACTCGATGTCGGTACACAAGTTGTTCGTCTCTGAGACATAGTATCTTGCTGAAGAAACCGGTGCTGGGCGGGGGCGAAAGGGTTCTTGAAGCACAGTCTTCGTCCAGGGCCGACAGCGCTGCCTGACTTGAGGAGGCGACCGTACGGAAGGGTTGCACAAATCTAACAAGTCTTTCCAAACAAGGCACTACAAGCCTATGGATGCCCCTGGCCCCTGGGGATCGTGCCTCAGAAAATCCTCCTGGTTGCCACAAAGTAGGTGACGGCATGTTCCGTGTTTTCACTCTCAACTGCGGCGGCCCAGGCTGGGTCTTCATCGCATAATACTGCTGAGAAACGGCCTGTTATGCCCTGATGTCGTGGGCGGAACCTGAGCTGGTAGTTGCGGGAGTAATGGTGCCTGATCCGCACCGAAAGACTTGACTTCGCTTGGCTGTCTGGAGAAAGAGGGCTTCGCGACGCTTGCAGGTCTCATCGTGGTTGGTGATTTGGGTCGAAGACCTTGGGCGACAGCGGCTGAGCATCGTGAAAGCAACAGGGCTTCCTCAAGCCACACACTGGGGTAGAGAGAGGGAGTGAGAGAGAGAGAATGCGACAATTCAACAGCGCCAGACCCCCTTGAATACTTACAGGGTACCTCTGCGGTGGCCCCTGTCCCAGCGCGAGATAGATTTAGAGAGAGGAAAAAACCTGGTCTTCACTTGTGGCGTTGTCCCCAGCGAATTGGGTCGGTAGGCTTTGGCGAGTCTCCAATTCGGAGGCAGGCCAACTGATCGTCATGTGCCTTGTGGAGCGCGTGCAGGGCGTGCCCCGTCGGTGACCAGAGCGCTGGTAAAGTTAAGGCTTTCTTGACCGGTGAGGCTTGTTTGCGTCGTGAGTGATGTGTCAGGGACACACACCGACTTCCAGAGTGGGTTTTTCGGAGGGAAGCTTAGCGAGACAGGGGGCAACGTAGCAGCGTCAGGCCCATGATTTCTGACGTCCACCACTCTCATCAACGACCACGACCGATCCAGCCTGGATTTGGGAGGCGCAAGTGACGCTCAAGCGACAACGGGAGAAGGCGGCTTGACTTGGGCATGCAAGGGCTCCACAAACTTGGGTCTGACACTGGATCTCGGGCCATGTCGCGGCGTGGCTTGACGGGTGACGAGCAAAGAGGGCAGCCATGAGCGCGTACATCTACTGTAGACCAGCAGGATGCGCTTGCCCCAGACCCATCCCTGCCGGCAAAGGCCTTGGATCGAAGTGCCTGTACTGTGGTACTGTGGCAGGAGAGAAGTGGTTGGCCAAGGGCCCCTGTCCTTGCGATTGGGCTGAGGTCGAGCGGGATCAAGAAGGAATGTCCCGAGATCGACGGCAGGGCAAGCTGCAGGCTGGGAATCTTGGTTCTCCCTGCTGGCTGGCTGGCTGCCCCCAGTCTGCCAGTCTTCCAGAGAGAGTGTGTGGCCGCAGTGTCGCAGTGTCCCCCAGTCTCGGGGCTGCCAGGTGCCAGGCTGGGGGGGAACGAAAGCGGGCAGCTGCAGCTGCAGGGCACCCTCAGGTCCCGCCCCCATGTATGCGAAAGGCTCCAATGATAGCGATGCCGGTGCCGATTCCATGCTGGACCATGCCATCTCTGGTCAGGGCTGCGAGTATTTGACAGGCCAGGACTACCCAGATGCTGAGCTGCGAGTGTCCCATTCGCGACAGCCAAGTGGATGGGACCGATCGCCTGAAGGCCTGGATATGCGGTGCCTGCGTGCATGCGAGTATCTAGTACACAGTCCTGTCCTGGGGGCAAAGGGTCGGGGATTGACTCGACTCCTACGTACCTCGCGACGCTCCTGAACGACCGGACCACCACCACTATGTACTGTCCCCGCGTACATGTGTCGTGTCGTGACCGTGAGGTGAGGGGGCTGTACCATACGACACAGTACATAACATGGTCTGGCGACTTGGAAACCTTGAAGAGTGGGGACCGGTGAAGCCCATCTTCCTCAGCTGGCGTGGGCGAGGGCCGGGTGATGTTTGCGCTGATCTGAGGCACGAGGGCATGGGGGGCATTGGGGGTCCATGGGGGTCATGGGCATGGCATGTCGTCAAAACCACATGTCGCATTGACAATTCAATTGTCTCTCCACCCGGGCCCTCAATGGTCGATCCTGCCCGCGTTAGCTCCCGCGGTTTGGACGGCTAAGGGTTCAGCACCTGGAGTCGTAGACAAGATATCCATGTCTTGCAAGACCTGGCCACAAGGCCATGCAGTCTGGCACTCAGGTCAATGCAGCCCATCGACTCCTGGGGTACCATGGTCTCCAGGTACGGAGTACTGCACACAGTAGGAGTGGTTGGTGGTCTGCAGTGTGCAAGATGGACGCAGAGCAACGAAACGCCCGCTCGGGAACAACGACACCAGCAAACACAAACACTGCTGCTCGCCAAGCTGAGACCCTCCCGCCACTTTCAGTCTCCTCACACTGCGACGAGACAAGACAAGTTTAGAATCGATGCAAGTGAGCCTCTCTCTCGCTCGCTTATCGAGAGGGTCGCCCGCCACAAGACCGCCCAGAGCCCAGCTCCCCCCAGCTCCTGCATCCAGCTCCCGTTTCCAGCTCCAGATCCAGCCCAGGTTCGAGGGCCCTTCCCACCCCACTTACCCTCCCTCCCTTTCGCAGTCCCAGCACGCTGGTAGGCCACTTCCCTGTCGCTGCTAAGGTACGACATATGTACATTCTGCTGCCTGCCTAGTCAAATCTGTCTCGGCAATCACCTCAGCCAACAATGCCCTCTACTGGTGTTTTGCTTTTCTTCTTCTTCTGATTCTCTTCCTTGCTTCATTACACACACACCACCCCCGTCCCCCACCACCCTCTCACCTCACATGGTCACTCACTCAGTCTCTGTCGCTATCTGCCGTGTGCCATCTGCGCAGTCTTGCAGGGGCTCGTCACGGGCTCATCTATTCTTTCCTGTCTCAGCTCAGAGCCTCTATCTATAGACACAGGCTGTCCAGGTGATATACACAGCCGGGGGAGAAGAGAGACAAGGTCTCCTCTTCAAACCCTGGGGGCACCCCGGCCCATCGACGTCCGTGTGTTCGTGGTTCGCGGGTTTGTGGTTCGTGCCGAACCTTCTGCCTTTCCACAATCCCCGAGGAAGGGATCGGCATGCGAGGCGGACGGATCGTCTGATCGCGGCGACAACCATCACCCAGGTCAAGGGGCCTTGGCAGCCAAACAATTCTGCGTCAGCCCTAGGTCGGCGCAAAGAGAACGTAGACTAAGGGAGGATTCTCCATCACGTGTCTTCACTGTCCAGATTCGCAGAATACCATCGCTTTGGTTCACTTGCATCGCCGCGCATCACCCAACGTATCAGCCAGGGTCTTGTTATCAAGGCGATCATCGTACAATTTGTAATTTGCAGTCGGCTCCCCTCCGCACTCCCGTCTCCCACAGCAGCCCGTTCGTTCCAGCACGCACAACGACTCCCTTGGCTGGAACCCCCCAGCCGTCTGACCATATCCCATGACATTGCCGCCTAGTAGCGTTGATTTCCCCTGGTATCACAGACACTCGAGGGGGAGGAAAGGACAGAAACAGAAGTACAGAGTACAAATCTATATACAGGAACAACGTCACAACGCGCCCTTCGTACCGCATCCCGCCTCCTTTTCTAGAGCAGGGTGCCCCGAACAACTCGATCAAACAAGAACAAATCCAAAAAAAGGAAAAGGAAAGAAAAAAATGAGAATCCCGGCCCCGCCGCTCTCGCCTTGGTCCATCTACGTGGCTCACCCTGGCCACGATTTCCCGCCCACCCCGTGAATTTTTGTTTTCCAGTAGCATGAGACAAGGCAGATGAAAAGAGACAGTATTCGTACACTTAGCAACCGTGATGTTGCTGCCCGTGGGGGCCCTCGACAATCTATGCGCGATTTCTGTTTGAGGCCTGTTTTGTCGCTTTTCTGGTGCTCGCGTTTTGTCGTCGGAGTGTTGCTCTCTGTCGTACCCATTGTTCCACCCCCCAACAAGTCCTGTCGACCATGCCAGCTGCCGGACGCCTTCTAAATAGGGAAACCCATTCCAACCTTTGGCCGCCCACCTCCCCCCAGTCCGAAACCTTCGCCTAAAACAAGTCCTGGTCCGCAAATATCAGAACAAGTAGAACCGACCCCATGCGTCCGTCCAGTATCAGAGGACATTTCTCAGTCGACCCGTCACTGAGAATCCGAATAAGCCAGACGCGCGAATAACAACCAATGTGGGAAAGCCATGATATGTGGCAGCGCAACTCCGTGTATTGGCGCTAGACATGGAGTGGAATATGTACGTTTGCAGATTTATCGACTGGAGCCCGCCGCCGCCGCGGGCGCTCCCGCCGCGTCGTCGGGCGAATAGAGATCGTGGCACTCGAGCATGACTGTAAATTCCAGAATCAGCGGGTGGGAAATCTTGAAATGCACCAGGTGTGGTCGACCTACTCTCTGTGATCTGTTCCTCCCATACGCCATATTGGTAGTCGACGAGACCGTGCCTTTCAATACTATCGCAAAGCCGGACAAGCTCATCACCCAGCTTCTTAAGACCGTCCAGTGTGATCAGAGTTTGTCCCCTTCCGAGCGGGCGGCCCGATTCCATCAGCTCCTTCTGTGCCTGAAAAGTAGCCAGCCAGGCGTGATTGAAGTCGTTCCACAGCTTGATTCTGTCGCTGTGCAGATTTTGATCGTCAGAGGTGAGACCTGCAAGCGCGATAAAGCAGTCAGTAAAGGTGCTTCCTCCGGGTTAAGAGTGAATAAGAAGGGACGGTAGATAGGCCAGGGAGGGGAGCAGGAGGCAGGTTCGTCCAAAACCGGTCGGAAGGCATTCATTCTTACCGAGCTCGTGGACATGGGACAGCAGCCACTCAGAGACACTCAGCAGTGATTCGCTAGCTGTCACCAGTGCACCATCCCTGATATTCTTGAAGATCTCCTTCAGAGCGTCCTGATATTGCGTATAGGCTTGGTTGAGGTCCGCGCCCCCTGGGTATTCCGAGGAGTCCTCCATGCTCACATCAGCCGGTGCAGTGGGTGTCGCCTGAGCTCCCATGGTTTGCATGCCAGCAATGTTGCTGGGGTAGTTCATCATGGTATTTCTATCAGAAGGGCCCTGCTGATAGACCGCCGCCGCCGCCTGTGCACTCGAGGGTTGCTGCTGCTGCATAGCCGAGGCAGCCGCGGCGTTGGTTGGCTCGTTCGAAAAGTACTGGGCTGTCATTGTGGTATCCGCCGGCATCATCTGAGGAGCTGCGGGTTGCCGCAGGTCAAACGAGCTTCCCGGCGTATCATAGACGGGATTCTGCGTTGCAGCCTGGGGTACATTGTACATCATCGTGGGGTTATACGAGCCGGCAAAGTTTTGCGTTTGCCGGCCGTCTTGTGCGTAGCTCCCAGCCGACTGTTGGTAGCCCATGGTGTTCTGGTGAATACCAGCGGCAGTCGAGAATCCCGTCGCAGAAGGCTCTTGGTAGTAGGCGCCATATCCGGCTGATCCTCCGCCGATGCCTGCCCGGGCACCACCTTGAGGAGACGTGTTGAGAGGTGCGGGTCGGTACCTCTCCGTCGTGGTGCCGGCCATGGTGCGGTGTGCCTGCTGCGTCGGGTTTTGTACAGTCTGGTGGTACCTCGTGTTTGTGTGTTGGAGGGGCGGTTCATTCTGCCTCCTGCGGCGATTGTTGTCGTCCATGCCCCGATGGAGCGCGTCGGTACTTGACGCCTTGATTGGCGAGCCCACCCGATGCTGCGCCGGCAACGGAGCTGACGAGTACAGCAGGGCCAGTTTGGAACGCGATCCGGTCACGCGACCGTCGCTTCGGAAACCTGGCAACGGTGAGGGTGTCGGGAGAAGTGTTTGCCTGCAGTCAGAGCACCGCGGTGAGGGGCGGCAGAGGTGAGTTCGCGGGTCTTGCGGACGAGGGAGGACCCTGATCAAGCGCGCCGAGTACAGGACAGGGCTAACAGTCGTCCTTTTTCCAGAAAATGTCCCCTTTTCTCCTCTGGCAATGCAATGGAGAGGAACTGCCTGCTAAGTCTCTGTCGCACAAAGCGTCGATGTTTGCGGGACAAGCAGATTTTGGGCACAGTACGGGCTGTCCGATTCTGGTGCCGTGGTGCAACAGGTGACAGGTGTGCTTCGTGTCGTAGAGGCGGGAAAGATTCAGTGAAGGCCCAACCAGTAAGTAGGAGGGGTCGACCCGAAGTTTAGTACGCGGTCAGGTAGTGAGGGCGGAATGCGCTAGGGGAAGCAAAGATCATGCCTCGTTCAAGTGGGACGACGATGTCGCGAAAGCGCGGGAGAGCCGCAAGCTCGCAGGAAAACACGGGCAGCAAATTGCGTAAATGCTGAGGATGACTTGTCAAACGGCTGGCTGTCTTGTACTGGGAGGATCCTGGAGGCCCACGCATCGATCTCCTCGCATGACAAGCTCTGACTTGAGAAGATCTCCTGGGTGGGAAAGCCGCACCAGGGTCTCACAGGAGAGTCGCAAGTTCACCAAGTTCGGATGGCCCTGGAGCCCGATCCGCCTGGTTGATGCGCCACAGCGTCCTTGTCTGCCCGCGTCTAATCTTCGTGCGGCCTGGGGGGTGGTTGTCGCGTCAGTGGGAGATGAGGGAGCAAGATTTGGTGTGGCCCTAGAAGGGTTGACAGAATATTTTCTGGCAGGGAGAGGCCGGCTTCAAGTAGTGTGGTTGGGCCGAGTCTTAATAGCACACCAAGGGAACAGTCCTGGCGAGATGTTTCCGGATGCTGGAGCGCGGAGACGCCTGGATACCTGACCTGCTGCGTAAGAGCCTTCCAGCTGATCAGGCACATGGATGGATGGACATGGACACGGACGGACACCGGGCGAGTAGCTTCAGTCATGCAAAACCCTCCCCCTCCAAGCGGCGGCCCAACAAGTCGCGCGTGTCTTAAGACGACGAGTCCCCAGACGCCGCCAGACGACGCAGAGCAGATCAGAAACTGGAACTGGCACTAGGCCGCCTACAGCCAGCCACCACTGGCAAAAGGAAAGACGAGGTCGAGATGGGATGCGGAGGCCAGCGGGAGTGCACGATGTGTGCGGGTCGTTGCGATGGGGCGGGGACGAGGTGGTGATGGTGATGGGTAGGTGGGTAGGAAGGTACTGTGTGGGAGTGTGTGCGCGCGTGTGCGTGTGTGTGTGATGGGTACGGGTACGGATGAGGGTGAGGTCGAGGCAGGGAGGGTACGCTTAGGAGAGTGAAGGGGTATAGTTTCCAAGTTCGGCCCTGCAAGAGGTAAGAGCAGGGCTCGATCGAGCTGGCAGGGGCCGGGGCAGGAGCAATAAGTGCAGGTGCGGGTGCGGGTGCAAGTCACAAGCGTGAGAGAGGGCGAGCTCAGGTACCGGTACTGGGCAAGTATCCACTCGTGGGCGATCAGCTCTGGGTGGGTGCCCGCGTATCGAAGTACCCAAGTACTCCCTCAAAGACGTACGGCGTGTCTCGGCGTATGGGGTAGGGGGGAGGGGGGTCCGCGTGAAGAGAAAAAGGAAAAGAATGGGCGAGGCTGGAGTTCGGAGAGCCGCGGCGTGAAGCCAATGAGTAGGCGAGGGCAAGGACTGGACTAGTCGTCATCCACGCAACTAGACAAAGAAACGCTGAGATGCCCAGCGAGAAGGTGCAGGTCTGGAGTGGCGAGGGAGATGATGAGCACTTTGCATCAGGTAGCAGTAGTGAGTGAAGTTGGTCGACTATGACCAGACAAGAATGGAGACCCAGGGATGTCCGGGGGGAGAAGGAGGAGGAGGAGGGAAAAAAGGGGGGGTGGTGGTGATGAACAGATGTGGCCAACCTTACCTAGCTTCTCTATTATTACTGTGCGGCATCAGACGCACGCTCGGCAGTCTCGATGATGATGCAGGGCATTTGGCTAATCATTTGGATGAACTTTGGTGGTTGTACGGAGTACGCATGCATGGCCTGGCGACAGGTGCAGCCACTCTCCTCTCCCAACGTCTCTCCCGCCGGACCGAGGGTGACCAAATCGAACCGACCGAGGGTGGCTCATGTCTACCTAGCAGGTAGTCAATGAAGCCAGGTCCCAGGCCCCGCGCAGGTGACTACGTGCCTACTACACAGTAGGTAGACACATTGGTATGCAGCCGGGCTGCAGCAATCTCCGCTGGTGGCGGTGTGAAGGCTGCTGCTGCTACATGTCAGCAGAAACAGTCCCCCGTCTTCTCTCCGCAGTATCTGTAGACAACAGCTGGCCTTTCCAATAGGAGTAACGACTTGATGCTGCACTGGCGGGCGAGAATGAGGGATAAAAACAACAAGAGTAATAAACCAAGGAAACATCACGGCATGACTGTCTTGATGATCCTTGATTCTCGAAGTTGTTGGTTGCAAACACTCCGCGGTCCGCAGTCTGCAGCCAGTGCTATTGCCATTTCTGTTGCCAGTCAGGGAAGTTGGTTGGACGGTTGCTTTGCAGGGGATGCCAACATGCCAGATGCTCACTCTGAAGGGATGATGCAGACAAGATCGACTAGGTAGGAGCTGACTCCCCGTCGTGCTCGGGAAGGTCAAGCCACACAGTCTGGAACTCGAAGGTTTCCCTCTGTCTGGCAGAACTTCGTGTTACCACGGCTTCCCTCATCAACAAGCACAAAGTAAGATACATGAAAGAGTAAATGCCCGCCTGCCCACGTCGGAAGCGCGCCAACTCCCCCTGAAGCTTTGCTAACAGATCGGGCTACGGTTGCGAATTCGAGGTCTCATTCATGCGGAGGCAGGGCGCCCACAGAACGCAGGGCGAATGCGGTGTCGGGTACGAGAGACAATGTCGAATTGCGAAAAAATCCCTGATTCTGTCCCTGGCGTAACTCTGCTGCGAGATGTAATCTAGATTCGATTCTAGGTCGACAACCTGCATCTCTTGGTGGGTGAGCGAGCGAGTGGCCCGCAGTCTTGCTGGCCTCAGGGCATGCTCGCGCCTGTTGCAAACCTTGCTGGGTGATGCTGGTCAATCAAATCTATCAGAACCGAAAAGCAAAATTTCTATCTGCTCATCAAGCCGAAACCCCAGAGCTTTCACGTCGGCGCTTCTGGTAAGCGCGTCGTCTCACCGTACGCGGGTCTGTCATACTTCTGGCCATGGGGCCAGAGAGGCCGTGAGAGCCCGCCGAGTCTGGGGGTCTGCCCGAACCAGAAGCACCGTTGGTCTCGGCGCAATGCTTTGGTCAGCATGAGACGTCGGAACACTGCTTGCAATCGGCCCTTGTGGAATCGAGCAGTTAGTTGTTGGTGAATAGCGCCCATCCCATCGAGAGGGTCTGTCATCAACATGTTGATTGATCTCCGAGATTGCTGGGGACCGGCAGCTCTGAGGTTGGGCTGTGCCGAACAGCGCGTGTGAAAACGGGGAGGCAGTACTTGAAAGTACTTGGTGAGGATGGTGAGGACAGAACGCACCGCGTTCAGGCGGTGGTACACGACCCAAAATCTTGTCGGAGGATAAAGTTTAAATCAGCTGAGATGACTAGATCCTGTCTTGCGGCTTGCCCCCTTGAGTCAAGACCCAGTTGCTAGTTTCTTTGGCACGTTTTATATTTAACTTCTCACAGTGTCCTGCGTGTATTCGAGCGGCGCTCTGATCACCCCCAGCCACCTTCCCCCAGGGGTTGCTCGTGAGCCCGTGGCCGTCTGGCCCAAGCTGACCTAACAGCTATCGGGTGCTACAACAATTGCTAGTCACGCAGTGTTGCACTTACCGACCCTGCTCGTAGTATGTTTGTCGTGGTCGGGAGGAGCCTTTGGTCACTTGAAGTCATGGCGACTGGTAGTGTGGGCATGTGCTGGCGCCCTACCTCCTGACGGCGACCCGAGCCCACGCCATCGAGACCGTGGACAAAGCTCGGTGTGCCTGCCTGGGACCGCGCCGGTGATGCGCGATGGGAAGCAACCTTGGGGCTTGATGGGAGTTAAAAGGGTGCCTAACCAGCCACAAACCTCAGAGGAAGGCTGCACCGCGTCCGACCCAGCGAGCAGCACCGTTGGGTAGCGTGTCTTGGATTGTCGGGGGCTGGAAGAAATGGAGTTGCGTTCCGGCGCTCGGGGACCCGGCAGCAGAAGCATCGTCCTCAGCGGAGATCTGCGCTAGACAAATCTTGTTGTAATTCGAGGCTTCCGGCACACTTCTATGCGACGATCGATGCCCAACCAATTGCCCAAGTCCTAATGGGAAAAGGTGTCTCTTGTCTTGGGTGTTGAAAATTCTGTTGTCATGCTGCGTCTCCCCCCAAGGGCTGCTGCTCCCCGTGCGGCGCGCACAAGCATGAGGAACCTGGCCCTAGGGCGAAGCGTACAACGGCGGTGGGCTCGAGACAAAGGACGAGGGAGGTAGCGGAAGGCAAATAGCCGAGTACTCCTGTTAGTTTTGTCGACGGCCCAGCCGGAGAAACCCTGCACCATGTCATCCGGGACGGAGGAGGAAAGGCTGGGAGAGACTTTGGAGGATGGCATGTCGTCAAGAGCCTGCGAGAGGCAGATCCACGTCCGTGCATTGCGGGTCGCCGTGGCCAGGGGTCCTGTGCCAGGTTCCCACACCCCTTTTCCTGCGCAGCAAATCACGAGTGAAGCGCAGGGCTCCGCTGAGGGCAGATTTGCCGAGCCAGGGTTGTACAGGTACTTGAGCATCGTGGATCTTCCTTGTTTCAGCTGGCTGACTCGCATGTTTTGGAGGTGGTGTGCGTGCAACACAACATCGAGGCTGTTGTGTCGAGCAGAGTGGACGTCGATGCGTTTCTTCTGCTCGTTTCAATCTCCACGTCCCCTTCGAGATCTCCGGGCGGAATCTGGAGTGCTTCGGCCTTCAGCAGGCCACGCTCGAGGCCTGCTGGGGCTGGGGATGGGGCTGGCTGCCACTCTATGCGGGAAAGGTGGGTTGTGTGGATGGTCACCTTGAGGATCCAGCCCGGCCAAGCAGCCCACCCCCCGGAGAATGCCTGTAAGTACCGCCTGAAGGCACGAGCTTCGAAGCTTGTGAAGCACGGAGTTCTGCACTATGGAGACGCGTTGCCCCATTGGACTGCGAGGGCCCTTTCCGGCGCGCGGTGACCTATCTGGCCTATCTGGACGCGACAGCGACATCATCAATGCCCCCCCACAGCATGATTTGACGCGGCAGTTCTCTTGCCTAGGGGAGGGCCGGGCGCGTTGCAATCTCTGCAGCAGAATCGCGACAGACAAGCTTGATGAGCACATGCAATGTGACTGTCAGCACGCATTGGTCAGGCAGATAACCCAATGGGTCTGAGTCGCTCCCATCGCCTGATGACGTAGTCCAGGCGGTCGGTCCTCTGGACCGCCTGGTTTGATGGCCGTAATTATGCGGTGAGTGTGGCAGAGAGACGACTTTGGTGACGGCCACGGCTTGTGGACACGAGCTGTGTGTTGGAGCTCTTGGGGATGACGAGTAAGTCGAGAAAAAGTTCATCTGATGGGATATCCAATGGGCAGCGGTAAAAGGTTCAATGGACCGTTTGCCAATGCAGTGCCGTCCACGAGGAAGACAAAAAAAAGATCACAGGCGGAAGGTGCTGCAGGGACCTGCCTGCCCACCTGCGCCTTCTCCCGGTTGCTATGTGTCCTCTGTGCTCTGCATGGCTTTCGGCCGTTTGGATGTTGCAGCAATTCCGAGAGGCACGATTCGTCAATGGCTGCATCGTCAAATTTAGTAGGTGGACTTGTCGCAAATGACCGATCCCAGCTCAGACTTTCCCCCAGCGAATCAGTCTCGGGCTCGTTCGCTCCGGCGATCTCTTCAGCCTCGGCGAGGCGACCAGTCGCTGATCGCCTTGGATGAGGCGGGCGATGTCTCCATAGAATCGCCCGTTATAGATCAACGCAAAAAACCAAAAAGGGGGTCTGGGTACAGCTCTTCATGCTGAACCGACGCGTACGTGGCTGCAGGGAGATGAGAAGCTGTCGCCAGGCGGAACGGCCGACGACGTCTATGGTTAGAGGCAGTTTAGACCAGAGCTGTTTATTCCCTGAAGCGTTGTGGGGGCAGGGCTGACAGCGAATCTATTCGCGATGAAGGAGCGGCTTGCGATTGTCAGGGACGCCGGCCATAATGTGATAGGTCGGATTCCACGGTAGCAGCCAGGTTGCATGGATTCTGGCATGATGATGATCCTCAAATGGCCGCGAGACGTGGGACCGACTACCTGCATCGGGATCATCGATATTCAAACGCGCGCCGACTAGTCCACGGCGGGCATTAACACATTCATGCTCCATCTAAAACAGGCTGCTAATTATTGACAAGGCCTGTGACAGATTCACGGATTGCTGCCGTTGGGCCCTGGCCGTCCATCCGTAACAGTTTTATTACACATCTGTTCGGGTACCTGGCTTGTTCACGTGCGTGGCCGTACCTGCGCGACAGCCCGCCTGCTCCAGCCCCCGGGGCATGTTTGAGCACCCGCCACAGGACCTCTAGGAACGAAACCCGCGGCCAGGACACACGTTTAAACTTCCGCACCCTTTTGGCTGGGCCAGCGTGCATCGATCCTTTAGGCCGCGAGGACCGTACACGGGTATCAAAGTCGAAACAGGACTAACACTGCTTTAATTCGGCATGAATGCTGGAGGCGGGCGAGGGCCTCGGCTTCAGGCGTATCATGCGACTTGTTGGGCAGAACCTTCAGCCTGGGCCTTGGCCCGCCTCTGGCTGGACACAGGAGCCACTTCTCGACGACGGATGACGGTGCAATTCAGCAACCGTGAAAGCCAGTATTGGGGCTCGTGGAATTTGTCAACATGCACCCCGGCCGCCTGCCCACGCCCACACAATTCTCTCGCCCTTGCATCTGATGAAACATACCGTTTCTAGAAGTCCCCTAAACAAAGCAGCGACTAGTGAGCTCCCCTCGCGGCCCTTTTTGCGCCAATGTCTTTGCATGGGCGAGCGTTCCTGACGGCTTGCCGACCTGGGTCTCCTTGCTGGCGACGATGGGACGTCCACCCTACCACGTTTCCCTCGAGGGATGGTACCTTGTGACCTTGGGAGCTATCCGATAGGGGATGCCTCGATCGTCCGATCACTGCGACGTTGGCCACGGCCCCAGGTCAGGCAGATGGGAGTAGGCAGGCTAGCACCAACGGCGGCCAACCTCGGATGGAGATTATCTTCCTAATAATGGACAGCACAGCACGATATTTCGGGCAGATAAGAGCGGGAACGCCCGTGTCCGTTGCGATCGCAGAGGAACCTCGATGTCTTGCCTCGCGTTTCCGGTGTGATTTAGGTAGCGGGGCGTTTTGAATCATCTCACTTGTTCCAGTCGTAGGCCGCCTGGTGAGTCAAGGATAGCGCCAGAGATCGTAATGCGAATATTCCCCTACAAACGTGGTGGTACAGCTTGGTATGTACAATGGTGAATGGCCGCGCGCCCCGAAGCTTCAGCCCACTCGTGTCAATGGGACAGCACCCTCCATGCTCACATTATGCGAACACATGGGATGCCTCGTTCCCAACCAAGGAGTAACTCAAATGTAGACATGTCAATGTCATGGTTCGGAAAATTAGGCGCATGCATATTCCAGCCAGCACATGCGTCTTGTTTAACGCTTGACCCAGGCAGGCTTCTTCCTTGCCTTGAGGTGACCGTGCTTCTTTCTCTCCACGGTCCTGCGATCCCGAGTTACGACACCAGCTAGATGGTATGTCAGCATCACTACTGCCTCAGAATAGGGTGTTCGCGTATGTATCTACTTACCTCGGCGAAGCACCGGCTTGAGCGCCGGCTCATGTGCCAGGAGAGCTTTGGCAACAGCGAGAGTGAGTGCCTCTGCTTGCCCGGTCGTGCCACCGCCGTCGACGAGCGCCCACACGTTGTACTTGTCCACGCGCTGCGAAGCCTTCAGCGGCCACATGGCGCTCTCTCGGTCGTGCACGCGGCCAAATGCATCTGCCAGCGACTTTCCGTTGACGAGGACCTCGCCAGTGCCTTCTACCACCCATGCGCGTGCTGTCGATGTCTTCCTTCGTCCCACTCCCAGTGCCCTGCCGAATCTGTCGATTTCGATTGGCTTGGCAATGTTGGTGTGTGGGTTGATGTTCCGCTTGAATTTCCCAACGGCCTCTTTGACACTCTCTGGTGCCAGTGACGGGTGAATCTTGTGCAGCCGCCTGACCAGCTTCATGGCCTTCGCATACTCGGCCGCCTTGACGTCTTCGCCAGCCGACAAGCGGAAATCCTTCAGCGTCCTGAAAGCCGCTTTCTCCACCTGGTCTGCCGGCACAGTCGGCAGATGGGCATATTGCCGCATCAGCTTCTGTAGTGTGAGGTAGCTGTCGTTGAAATCGGCCTGTCGCGAGAAGTACGACGGCGATATCGGTAGGGCTCGGGCGTGTGGAGGCATCCGAAGCTCGCTGCTGCCCGGCGTCTGGTTCCGCCTGTCCATGTCTTGTAGGGCAGCGCGGACCCGTCCCATACTCATTGCTGCGAATTCATCGGGGGTGATGGTATCGTCGGTGCCCGAGGTCGTCGTGGACAGCGGCCTCGCACTGGTGGCCTTGGGGCTGAGCTGCAGGCCCTGTAACATCCGCCTCAGTTGCTGCCATTGCGGCGCCGAAGACTGACACCGACCTCTCAGCGCGAAGGTCGGTCGTAGAGATGCCATTGTCGACGTGCTGCTATCTCCTCATGACCACTGTGTCGTTGGTTACCACGCGCTTTGTGTGCTGGATCGTTGACGGGCGCATTCGCTCGCCAGAGGTGGGAAGCATTTTCAGAGTTGCCTGCCCAGCGCTTTCTCCCCTGGCCCCACATCTGGCCATCCAGCCAATCAACTACCTCGACCTTGAGCCCAGTTGCTAAGGCGGTTACTGCCTGAAAGCCCGCAATCCAGCCAACGCAAAATTTCTTAAAAGTCGAGCCAGCGACCAACCCCTCCTTCTTTGACTCAACCACCAACCCGTAATTGTGCAGACGACAGAGATCGCAACAATGGCTTTCGGCAAGCTGTACACGTATGAGGTAAGGCTTCCGCGAGCATTTCACGAAAGCCCAAATCGAATTCCATACTAAAACATGTTCGCAGAACAACCCCCGGAGCACGGCGATTCGCGCCGTTGCGAAGGCCAACGACCTCCAGCTCGACGTCGTCGAGGTCGACACCACCAAGCCCACCCCCGAGTACCTGAAGCTCAACAAGCTGGGCAAGGTCCCTACCTTTGAGGGCGAGGACGGTTACGTTCTGTACGAGTGCGTGGCCATTGCCATCTACAGTAGGTCGAGCCCTCTGACCCCGCTCGCCTCCTCGAGCAGATTTCTCCCACATGCACAATGATGATTACACCTTCAAAATTATACAGTTATCCCTGTCTGAAGAAGGATAACTTCTCTGTTGATACACAATATCTGATCGCATTTTTTCGCCGCTCATCTGTTCACTCTTGACAATTCTGAGACGAGACATGTTGGCTAACTCTGCACAGTCACAGTATGCTGCTACCCCGCCGGAGCTTCTACCTCCCCGCTCATGAGACAACGACGCTGACCCCCTGAACAGTCTCAGAACGAGAAGACCACACTGCTGGGCAAGACCAAGCAGGACTATGCCTCTATCCTGAAGTGGACCAGCTACTTCAATGTATGGATACATCCTCCCCCCTATGCCCAGCGTGCCTGCTAATCAATATACCAGACCGAGGTTCTCCCCTCCCTGGGCAAGTGGTACCGCCCCCTGATCGGTCGTGACCCCTACAACAAGAAGAACGTCGACGAGGCCTCCAAGGAGGCTGCGAAGGCCATCGCTACTGTCGAGGAGCACCTCAAGCACAACACCTACCTGGTTGGCGAGCGTATCACGCTGGCTGACCTCTTCGCCGTCGGCACCATTGCCCGCGGTTTCGAGTTCTTCTTCGACAAGAAGTGGCGCCAGGAGAACCCCAACGTCTCCCGGTGGTACGAGACCGTCTACAACCAGCCCATCTACTCCGCCGTTGCGCCCAAGTTCGAGCTCCTCGACACCCCCAAGCTCACCAACGTCGCCCCCAAGAAGCCTGACCAGCCCAAGAAGGAGGCCGCACCCAAGAAGGAGGCGCCCAAGGCTGCTGAGGAGGATGCCCCTGCTCCCAAGCCCAAGCACCCTCTCGAGGCCCTGCCCCGCGCCACCTTCGCTCTCGATGAGTGGAAGCGGTACTACTCGAACCACGATGAGGCCGAGTCCCTGAAGTGGTTCTGGGAGAACATCAAGTTCGACGAGTACTCCATCTGGAAGGTCAAGTACAAGTACAACGATGAGCTCACCCTCACCTTCATGTCCAACAACCTGATTGGTGGCTTCAACACCCGTCTGGAGGCCTCCCGAAAGTACCTGTTTGGCTGCGCTTCCGTCTACGGAGAGAACAACGACTCCGTCATTGAGGGTGCCTTTGTCATCCGTGGCCAGGAGTACCTGCCCGTCTTTGACGTCGCTCCCGACTACGAGAGCTACGAGTTCGAGAAGCTCGACCCCACCAACCCCGAGCACAAGGCCTACCTCGCGGCCCAGTGGACCTGGGACAAGCCCATCGTCCACAACGGCAAGGAGTACAAGCACGCTGACGGCAAGGTTTTCAAGTAAACCACTTGCTTTTTTACGATTTGACGCTCGGAAAATACGAAGGGGAGGCCGTACGATTAATTACCATGACTTCGGGGTCGAGATACCAATACCACTAGGCCTCGAGCTCTCCTAGACTCTATCTGTTGATCGTCTGTGACTTGACACACAGCAAGCTAGCTCCCCATGAATAGAAAGTACATGAACTGAAAGCCAAAACCGTTGTTTATATGACCTTCGACTCGGCGGCTGATGCGCCCGATGTTCATGGTGAAGATGCACAGTCGAACTGGCAGGACTCGTTCATTCCAACTTCCATAGGTCCCCTTCCCTCTGCGGAGATGTCCTCTTACGCCATATTGAATGGATTAGCCCGAACGTATGTGCTGACATCCTCTTGGAAGCACAATTCGTTCAAATAGTCGTGTACCTTGGGCAGAATATCAAGCGACTCATTCAGGTCGCCCGTGAACTCCGGAATCGTGATCGCATTATGCGGCTCGCTTCTCGCCTTCTCCACCGAGTCATCGATAAGCACCGTGTTCCCCTGGTCCCAACACTTGCCCTCGTACCCGGGCCTGTCCGCGGGGAAGCTGGCCCTGACCGCAGGGTCGTCCCACAGCGCCGTGAGCCGCTTGTAGCACTGCGTGCGTGCGTTGTAGTCCTCGGGCGTCAGGCCGAACCGGTCGCGGCCCCAGACGGCCACGACCTTATCCAGCTGCGCCGGGCTCACGAGCAACTCGACCATGCGGCGGACGTTCTCCGGGCGCGCGGAGCTCCAGAAGACGACCCAGAACGTCTCGACGCAGTAGCTGACGAACGTGTCCGCGTGCGGCCGCCGCCGGAAGCTGTGCGACTTCCTCCGGTCCGGCCGGAACAGAATCGTCCCGTTCAGGTCGATCACCACCAGGAGGGGGCCCGGCTCTGCCCGCCGCTGGGGAAGGAAGGACGCGCGGGCCAGGTACGAGGGCGTTGGGTCCGGCACGCCGCCCGAGGCCTTGCTGGGCGCTGTGATGGCTGCGCGCCCGTTCTTGCTGTTGCTCCTAGGTGAAGCTGTCGAGGGGCCATTGGCAATTTCGTTGGCAATGGCCACATTGGCGGCTGCTGCGACCACTCTTTGGGACTTGCGGCGAGGTCTTGTTGAATTGATGTCTTCGTCGCCCATTCCCGTCTGAGCCGGTTCGTACTGGCCAAAAGCAGACGCGGGAGGCTGGCCAGGGAACATGTTCGGGTGCATTGTACTAAATGCCATGTTTCCCACACCCATCCCCATCCCCATCCCCATCCCCATCCCGTACATATTGGCAAAAAGCTGGTTTTGGAACAAGTTGGGCTGCAGGATGGGCAGGTTGAAGTTCTGAAGTCCATTCATTGCCTGGGGCATTGGGTAAGCTGGACCGCCAGCAAAGCCACTTGCCGCCATGGCTGTGTTTGCGGCAGTCCATGACTGGTTGAAAGGGGAAGCTGTGCCTTGGTGGTGCCCTTGAGTAGAGCCTGAGAAAGGAGCCATGGGCAGGTCTGGTTGTGAGAGGCTGCTCACTGCTGGCGCCCCTTCAGATGCGCGAGTTTGAGAGGCCGCGGCCCCAGCCGCAGCCGCAGCTGCAGCTTCTCGGGCGCGTTTCTTATCCTTCTTCTTGCCCATGGCTGAATCTACAGTATGCGTCGAGTTGGGAACGGGTGAGAGAGACGGGCACGATCTTGTAGCCACTTGGTTGCGGGAGGGCCTCGCTCTTGATAGGAAGCGTAGTTGCCGCAGGTTACGCTGTGATGATTGACCGTGTTGATTGCCCGAAGTCAAAGGAGGGAAGATAACCGGGGGGGAACACTTGGTAATGGAATCCGCAAGAGATAGCCTGTGGACTAAGACATTCCGCCTCGGCAACATTTGCTTAGAGGCTCGTGATGTGCACCTCGAACTGTTATCCCCTTTCCGTTCGGCCCCACTGAAAAGCGTCCTGGATTTCCACAGGGAGCAAATGAAATCCCAACAGCATGAGTTGAAGACGAAGGGTATTTACAAGATTGAGAAAGGGGGCTGAAGACAGCAAAAATGGTGGTACACAAAACTCCAGAAGGTGATGCTCTTGAGAAAATGATGAAGGAAGAGAACGAAAGAGGGAACGACTCGAGTGAGAGTGAGTGTCTGGTTCTGAAATTCACCACTGGTGCTGTGGCTTATCGATAAAGAAATCAGCAGTAGCGGTACCTTGCAGCCAGCGCTATGGACCGCTAATCCCAGGTACAACGACTTAGCAACTGACCTCAACCCACCAAAATCTTGCTTCTCATCCCGAACCATTTCAGCTACAACCACAAACACAGATTGTCTGCCAAATCCGAAGTCTCAAATTGAAACAATGGAATCCAGAAAACGGAAGCTTCCTCAAGCCGGTTTGCAAAGACGGGTCAGGGCGAGAGCCGAGCCAGAACCTGACCTGGATGGTCGTGATGAGATGAGCGACAGTGCACCCAGTGAAGAGGATGTCCAAGAGAACGAATCGGGGTCTGGGTCTAGTTCGGACAGCGAGAGTTCCGACGACTCTGTAAGTCAATTTGAGCCTCCTCACTCATACACACAGGCCTGACCAGAATCCAGGATGGAAACAACTCATCTGAGGAAGATGAGGATGAGGAGCAAGGCGTCTCTGTCGACGCCTCGAAAATTTCATTTGGGACGCTGGCCAAAGCCCAAGCGAAGCTTTCCCAGCCAGGTCGCCGGAAGAAGAAAGGTGAACCCTCCGACGACGATGGCCCAGAACAAGAGGACAACGCTCCCAAACCAAGAGAGCAAGCCCCCAAAAAGGAGAAGCCGCCCTCCCGTAGCAGCAAGCACGCGCCACAGGAGGTGTCGTCCAAGCGGCCGGTATCCCGGAAGCGCGAGATCATTCCCGTGAAGAAGGTCCAGTACCGGGACCCGCGCTTCGACCCGCTCGTGACGGGCCAGTCCGTCAAGACCAAGTCGGACGAGGACCATGTCCGCAGGGCCTACGCCTTCCTGGACGAGTACCGCGAGGACGAGCTGCGGAAGCTCAAGGGCGCGGTCAAGAAGGCCAAGACCCCGGCCGAGAAGGAGCAGCTGCAGCGCGCCTACATGTCGATGGAGAGCAGGAAGAAGGCGAGGGACAAGAAGGACAAGGAGAGGGCCGTGGTGGAGGAGCACAGGCGCCGCGAGAAGGAGCTCGTCAAGGAGGGCAAGAAATCGAAGCCATTCTATCTGAAGAAGGCAGAGCAGAAGAAGCAGCTGCTGACGGAGCAGTTCTCTGCCTTGACCGAGAAGCAGAGGGAGAAGGCGATCGAGAAGAAGAGGAAGAAGGTTGCGGGCAAAGAGAAAAAGGCAATGCCTATGGAGAGAAGGGCACGGGAGTAGGCCTGTGTCTGGGATTTCAGAGGCAGCGATTCCCGTCCACAACGCAATATGCCTGTTATGCTATTCTTCACTGCCCAGCAATAACGATTTCCATGTTCTAAATTGGCTGATGAGTGGGGGTTCTAACACCATAGTCTATAATAGCCGCCGTATTTTCAGAGCCATGTCACCATTATCTTGGCATGGTGCATCTTGTAAAGTACAGCAAATTCTGCTACACCTGCTGGTCGCGCATCCCCGACTTAGCCAAGCTTTGCTCAAACATTTCCTTGCATCTGACTCTGCTACCCAGCCTCGCGCAGAGCAAGAACGCTCCACTGAGCTTCCGGTGCAGACTATATGTCTCCTCCGGCGGCGGCGCCAGTCTCTCCTTGACCATCACGGGGATCTGCGCCTTCACCCTCTCCGTAATCGTCTGATCCCTGAAGTCATACACCTCCGGCGCGGATTCGAGGAATGGCTCCGCCAGCGTCAGCACTGATGCGGTGTGCGCGTCCAGCATCGTCTTGCTCTCGTGGCCGGTAAGGTATCCCAGCTCCTCGCTCAGGATGCGCACGCCTTCGCGGTCCGTCCGAGATGCAGCCGCGAGAAGCTGCACGTACTGCGTGATGAACTTGTCTGGATACTCCCTCGACGCGCCAAAGTCGAGGAGTACGAGCCTGTCCCGCTCGGCGTTGTAGAGGAAGTTGGTCCAGTTGGGGTCTGTCTGCATGAAGCGGAACTCCGTGATCTCGCGCAGGCACAGGCGCAGGATCTGGGTGCCGATCCAGTCCCTTTGCTCTTGGGTGAAAGACTTTATGCGGGTCACGCCCACGCCGTCCATGAATTCCATGGTCAGGACCTGTTTTCCGCACGCCTCGGGGAAGATCTTGGGAACGGAGAAGACATCGTCTTCGGTAGCTAGCAAGCTTCTGTACTTCTCTGCGCACTTGGCTTCTCTTTCGTAGTCACACTCCCAGCCGAGCTCTGTCCGCGCGTTGTCAATGGTCTTGTTGAGGTAGAGGCCTTTGGGTAACAGTTTTGTGGCTGCTAGTAGAATGCCCAGATTGTCCAGATCCGAGTTAATGGACTCAGCAACTCCTGGGAACTGGATTTTGACGGCAACTTTGGCGCCATTCTTCTTTAATGTCGCACGGTGGACCTGTCCAATGGACGCGGCTGCGATGGGCTTCTCCTCGAAGTCCTCAAACAGGTCACGCCACTCAGAGCCGAGATTCGTCACCAATACTCGGTCTCGTTGCCATGACGGCATGTAGTCTGCTCTGTCCTGCACCCTCTGCAGGACCTCTTGGATGGGGGCTGGTAGCATCTTCGAATCCTGAAAACTCATCATCTGGCCCAGCTTGAGGGCAGCGCCCCTCATCTTCGATAGCTTCGAGACCAGCCTTTCCATGTTGGCAGGGCTCAACATCAGAGATCCTTGCCCGCCGCCTCCGGTGACTCTGCTGAAGCTCTCGCTGACGGCCCCAGCAAACATGCCAGCGGCCAGCCCGCTGTAATTCCAAATACGGCCGAACCGAGATGAGGGAACCTTGGATTCCTTGAGTTCATAGTTCGACTCGACTGTGGCGGTACCTAGGATCTCGCCCATGGCTGAAGCATCCTCCTTGGTCACCCGCTGATCAGAATGCTCGGTGTCCTGCTTCTGAACAGTCGACGCCGCTTCTGGCCCCGCGATATTCGTCTCAGGCACTTGCTGGCTTTCAGGTATCGACGCCGCGGCGTTCACCTCGGCCTTGGGCTCTTGTGTCTCAATCGGGTTCGCCGGAAAGGGCGCTTCTTCAGCCTTCGTTGGTCTTGCCTGGTTATTCAGCTGTGGCTCTTCCGATCTTCGCGATGGGGCTATTTTGGCGGCGTCATGTCGATTTCTCAATTCTTGGAGAACAGTTGACCCGTTGTTGGCCTGCGCGTGTCCAAAATCCATAGCCCCAGGTATAGGTTGTCTGGGCCGCTCATTTCTCTTAGTGCCCTTCCAAAGAGGATCGAGTCTGCGCCCACGGCTGGTTCGAAAAAGTCCTTCGAAATTCACGCCCTCGGATAGTCCGGCTTCAGCCTCGAGAGATGTCGAGGCTTGATTTTTTTCAAGCCCTCTATATCCATCCCGTAAGTCGGTTCCATGAAGCGTTGAGGTTTTTTCAAAAGACTGAGTCAGCGGTATTTCGAACTTTGATGCATTGACCTGGGGTTGCTGTGATTCTTGACGACTGGAGTCCTCGCTTCTCGAGGGCAGAGCAGTGCTTGAATCCTGCTGCATCGTCCCCTGGACCGCTGTCGAGTCTGACACATCGTCACCAGGTGACCGTGTCCTAGATGGGGAGTTCTCGACAGGCGACCTTGCGCCATTGCCCGTATTCAAATGCTGGTCAATCTCTGGTGCCTCTGATGCCGTAGTTGAAGTCCCCCCCTTCCCAGAGCTTGCATGAGCCACCTTGGACCCATCATGAAGATCAGGTCGCTTCTGCTGCTGGCCCCTCACAGCGGCGACAATGCTTGAAGTCTTCCCGTAGCGATCGACCTGGCGCGCCCTAAGGGCAATGTGCTTGGACGCGACTGAGCGGGACGCACTCAGCACCGCTGCCAGGTCGATTGCGAAGTCCACGAGTCCCATCTGAGCCGCAGATATAGCTACAGTGACGGGTTTACTGCCATAGTCGCTACTGTCATGCCAGCCTAATCCAGGAACTTAGGAAGAGTCGTCGTGGAGCTTCTGGATGCGGCTCTGAAAATGATGGAGCTCTCATCCATGATGCAATTAATCCTTGCATCAGCCCTACGGACCCTCGGCAGGCAAGGGATCGCCAGGGGTCCCAGCACGGCATATGCCGCTTAATTGCATGACAGGCAATGGCAAGACCTATCTTTTAATTTGAAGAGGCAGCACAATACTACTGGTCGTCCTAGAGGCTTCCATTGGTTTGTTGCTAATGTATTAAAGCCAGTCTATCTCGGTTGCCTGGCCTCTAACAAGTGGTTGAGCCAGGACTTCAATCTCGCTATTCTATTGGGTATCATATGGTAACGTTCCTCCAAAGCTTATTTGTACATCGCTCAACCCTTCGTCACGTTCTTCAGTCCCGAAGTTTTGTTCTTCGGCGTGACTGTCCCTGGGAATGGGGTTCTATTCGAGGCCCGGTTCGCCCCACCGACCTGACTCCAAAGACGTTGTGCAGCAGGCGTCAGCCCTCCCGTGACTCGTGGGCTGTTGGGAAATTTCGGGACTGGTGTCTTCTCAACCTTCCCTACGAAGCCAACCTTCGCCGATGTACGCTTCGACTGAGCTATTCGGTCCACCATGCGATGATGCAGACTTTCCCGCTTGCCCTGCTCTTGAATCTGGAAAGGATTCTTCGTCTCATCACCAGGGCCCAAGTCGATGACAGGAAAGGCTGAAGCCAATGGCTCAGGCTCAGGTTCCTCGTCATCCACGAAGGCGTATCCATTTACTCGGGGCGTCTCGTCTCCCCCGGTAAAGGTCGAGTCCTGGTACCCAGGCCTCATGCGACCTGCAATCGCGTCTCTGACAGTCGAGAGCGTCGGAGATGGCGGTCGTGACGTGTCGGGCGCGATGGCTGGGCCCGGCATCCTCGTATTCGCATACACGATCGTCTTGGGTCCTGCACGGGATGCCTCCTGCGAGCGCAAGGCTACTGTATCCACTCTCGATTCATCGAAACTCTCCGGGTTGAACATCAGCCCGTTCTTGGGATCGGCCCTCCATGTGTCTGGAACTGCGGGCCTGTCTTCCTTGTCCTTGATTGCAAGCCTGTCTTTCTTGAAGCCATCATCGACTAGAGACTGCCCGTTGGCGGCCAGCTTTGCCTTGATCTCCATCTGCTTCAACTCTTGCTTCGACGGCAGCTTGTTTCCTCTCCACAGCCAGCCGTACTTCCCTGCCCTCTTCTGGTTTTGTTTGTCCAGGAGCTTGTAGAAACTCTCGTTATCTTCGCTGGTGTATTTCCCTTGGAACGCGCCGAGGCTCATATTCGTGTCAATTTCGGGTGCCGTGTGCATTTCTGAAGCCGCGGTTGCAGCAGATACCGTGGACATGGGTGTATCTCCTACAGCGCCCACTGGTGTCTGACCTCCTGGTTGGCTTTGTACTGGTCGCCTCAGCCTTTGTCGACCTGGAGTCATGACATGTTTGAGGCGACGGCCGGCGCTCTGAATCCATATCTGATCATTCGAGTCTAAGGCGTCCAGGTATTCTTGCTGTGTCTCGCTCTCAAGGAGCCCGGGGAAAAAGTCGCGCGCGATGATCTTCGACAGTGCATCTGTATAGGTCTCCTCGTCGAGAACCTGTTTCGGTCGCTTTATCTTCTTCGTTGGTGGAGGCGGAGGCATGAGTTCCATTTCCGCCGCTGCCCTCTTGCGCACGAGGGCGGTTGACGTTGAGCCCGGACTTGCCATGCTTGCGGGTGCGCGCTGGTCGATGAGACAGGTGCCTGGGTGAAGGAGGGTGGATTACGTTTGGGCGGAACAGACTGTATAAAGACTGCGTGAGCAGATGGTTTTGCGGCCGGATCTCGGGACTTCCATGCTTATTGCGAGGTACCTACGTATCCAGGCACCAACCAGCCAAATTAGCGTTAACATCGGCTGAGGTAGTGCTCCGGGTTAGCATCATCGCGGGGAATCCCTGTGCGTAAATTGTTATGGAAGTGCTTCGAACGCCGGGGATCGGTGCCGATGGACCCCTGCAATAGGTATTTGCAGTCTGCATGTCTCCGAGTTTCGACTGCAAGCTTACCTCCATAGGTGGACGAAATTCGCCTCGTGCAGCTTGCAAAACGAGCGCTGCCTGGCTGGATTAAGCCTCGACTTCCTTTACCTTCTCCAAGAACGCCACGCGCTGCTCGAACTTCTGTCCTCCCACCTTCGTTGGAATTTGTCCAACCCTTCAGCCATCTATTCATCCCTGTCAATCTTTGCCCCTCCTCCAGAAGTACCATATCTCGATAAGCGCCGGGCCCAAAGACAGACAATGGCAGTGTCAGAGGACGACAAGGCCAAAGCCACTGCGCTGAAGAACCAGGGCAATGAGGCCTTTAAGAAGCACGACTGGCCCACCGCCATAGACTTCTACACCAAGGCGATCGAGGTCGACGATACAGAGCCGACGTATTTTGCGAATCGAGCGCAGGTGCGAATCCCACACACAGGCTCGAAGTCGGCTGGCTCCCTTTGTTGCTCGCGTGACTAACATAATCTTTTTTAATGCCAGGCCTACCTCAAGACTGAGGCATATGGTTATGCAATCCAGGATGCGACCAAGGCGATCGAGCTGAACCCAGGCTTCGTGAAGGTTTGCAAAGGACTCCAGGACGTCATCCGCCAGCAAAGTGCCCTTAGCTGACAGCGCTCTATTATACAGGCTTATTACCGCCGTGCTATTGCTCATGCCGCCGTGCTCCGACCCAAGGACGCACTCAAGGATTTCAAGACGTGCACCTCGATCGACCCAGGGAACAAGGATGCCAAGCTCAAGCTCGTTGAGTGCCAGAAGATCGTGCGCCAGTTCGATTTCTTCGCCGCTATCGAGGTCAGCGATGCGCCCTCGGCTGCAGAAGGTCTCGATGTGGCCTCCATGGCCGTCGAGCCAGACTACGATGGTCTCAGACTCGGCGACGAGATGACGCAGGAGTTCATTGACGACATGACAGAGCGGTTCAAGAATGGCAAGAAGTTACACCGGAAATATGTGTACCAGATCATATTGGCCGTCAGGAAACTTGTGTATGATGAGCCCACAATGGTGGAGGTCAAGATTCCCGATGATGTACAGCTTACAGTTTGCGGTGACACTCACGGTACGTCGGGTTCTGGTGGTGGTGTTTTAGTTCCGAAAGCAGCAACTGACAATATTCCTAGGCCAATACTTCGACCTCATGGAGCTCTTCAGGTTAAACGGATCTCCCAGCGAAAAGCACTGGTACCTTTTCAACGGCGACTTTGTTGACCGAGGTTCCTGGTCGACCGAGATCGCATTGTTGCTCTACGCCAACAAGTGGCTCAGGCCCAATGCCTTCTTCTTGAACCGTGGCAACCACGAGACAGACGACATGAACAAGGTCTACGGTTTCGAGGGCGAATGCAAGGCCAAGTACAATGAGCGTATCTTCAAGCTCTTCTCCGAAAGCTTTTCAGCGCTACCTCTGGCTACCCTGATTGGCGACAAGTACTTTGTGCTTCACGGCGGCCTGTTCTCTGATGACAACGTCACCTTGGATGACATCCGAAAACTGAACCGCCACAAGCAGAAGCAGCCGGGACAGGCAGGCCTGATGATGGAGATGTTGTGGACGGACCCACAGACTGAGCCTGGTCGCGGACCCAGCAAGCGCGGTGTTGGCATGCAGTTCGGACCTGATGTCACAAAACGGTTCTGCGAGAAGAACGGGCTGGAAGCCATCATCAGAAGCCACGAAGTTCGCATGGAAGGCTACGAAGAAGAGCATGACGGGAAATGCATCACTGGTAGGTGCTGTGCTCGATTGGTTCGTTATCGAGATGCTGATTTTAGCTATAGTGTTCTCGGCTCCGAAATACTGCGACATGACGGAGAACAAGGGCGCTTACATCAATATTGGCCCCGACTACAAGCTCGACTTCAAGAAGTTTGACGCTGTTCCTCACCCCAATATTCGACCAATGGTAGGTGCTCCAGCAGACTCGGTACCCTCCCAAACTGCGGCCACTACTGACACAACGCAGGCCTATGCCAACAGCTCCATCATGTCGTCTCTGATGTGAGCCTAAGACTCTAGACCATTTCGGGCGTAGACTTGGCATATAGAAACGAGCTACAGAGCATGTTCGGGAGTTGGATTGATTGGTTGTCGGTGGCGTTTGGTTAGGTGGGAAATGCGCTCGGGTTCTTGTCCGTTAAAGCCAGCGGGTGAAAGCTTTGTGCCTTCACGATGAGGACCGGGAAGGCAGCAGAGCGCAAGACAGGATGGTCTGGTGGTGACATCATGTCCAGGAATGGGAGGCCAAACCAGGACAGTAGCTTTTATCCTCGGTGACCTCCAGGCAAAAAAACGATACCTCTTCTCATAAAGCAAGCAGCGACTTATGACTCTCCCCAAAGCGTTCTCTGGTCATGACGTCCCACGAGCGCACCGAGCCAGTCCCCCGCAGCTCGGATCACAAACCCCGTTGAGGGCCCCGATCCTGACCATGCTGTCAGGGCTGCTGCGAAAGCGCCTAGATCTTGACGAGGTACCCGTACCCAGGACTCCTTGCCTTGCACCTTGAGAATGTCGATGGGCATGCCTGATCCAGTGGCGCCGAGAAACTGCTTCAATGCGGATGTAAGGTAAGAGCGGATTTGTAGCTCATCCAGGAGTATGTTGTTGGTGGTGATGAGTTCCAAATGAGCGTAGGCGTAGGTGGAGTTCTTGATAGTTGTGGAATAAATCTCGCGAGACTTGGATTTTGAACCTTTGGCTTTGGTCAGAGCATCTTGGACGGCAGCGTCGACATCCATAGCTCCGTCGTCCATCTTGTGTTGGTCACGTTGAAATTCTTCCGCTCAGGAACTTGACACAGTATTTGAAGGACTTGAGGAAGAAGGAGATGGTGAGTGAATCTCAGCAGAAGTGCATAAACCGAGCACTTATGCACTAAAGGGGGGATCCCGACAAGTCAGCGTGCCTGCCGGCGCAATGCTTTGTTCGGTGTCGATCGTCAGGTCCCAATGCAGTGGCCTTTCAACTCAACCTCATTCTCACCCATCTCTTTACCACAACCTGCGAAACGATCAGCCACACTGCAACAGCTCGGGATCCTATCGCCAGGGCACGATGTCGCGAAGCTATGTCCAGCCAAACCAGATGCGCCAGTTGCGCGCATGCATGGTCTGCTCGATCGTGATGGTGCGAAGCGTACGTTCACGTCCATTTCCAAAAGCTCTCGACGCAGACCATGATCTCGCCCATGAATTGCATATGCACCTTATACTAACTTCGCTTGTGCAGCGCTTCAAGCGGGAGGGATGCCCCAACTGCGAAGAGTTCCTCGGCCTCGCGGGCAGCGACGAACAGGTCGACAACTGCACCTCGTCTGTCTTCGAAGGCCTCATCACGCTCGCCGAGCCGAGCAAGAGCTGGGTGGCAAAGTGGCAACGGCTGGACGGATACGTGAAGGGTGTGTACGCCACCAAGGTCATGGGCCAGCTGCCGGAGGACTTGGTCTCGCAGATGGAGGAGCAATACAAGGTCCGGTACATACCGTGAGTACAACTAGACACATCCTGCTCATTCAGCAGATCGGAGATGGGGAGCCCATGCAGGTTCGGGCTTTGCAAGGTGGTAATCGCTGACACGGCTTCACAGACGTGATGGAAGTGCAACGGAGGCGGACTAGGGATCCGCCCTGTCTTCTGATTCGATGGAGAAGCTGAAAGACGGACTCCCGGCTCGTTCTGATGGCGCGGCAGGCGCATCGTGATGGGCCATGGACTCTTAGGGCAGCGGACTAGCTTGTTTCCAGCCACAGGAAAGAAATAACGCTCTCTAACACGACCGCCCGCTTTGGCCGGGGCAAAGGCGTCTTCTCAGCATCCGGTCGTTGTGATTTTAGGAAAAAGCATGGCGTTTTGGAGTTGCGCGAGGGACGGAGAAGAAGGAATGTTCGGGTCAGCAACGCCGCTTCTGCAGGTAGATTTCTACAACAATATGACGGGAACGTTCAAGATGACACATCAAAGAAAAAAACTAAGATCTCCGGGGCCCATATCCAAATCATTCCAACGGATTGTGACGTACTACGGACATTTTGCACAACCGACTTAGGCAGAGGTATCAAAGGGGAGGGGTATGGAAAGGAAGGGGCCTGAATCTCTAGACGAGCAAAGCCTTCAATCAGATCCATCCCCTGATTCCACACATCGGATAGTCAGTACTAAAAGAATCAGGAGAAGGCCACAACCCAATGCCACTTTAGCACAACAAGTCTTATACGGTCACCGAGGACCTTGTCAAACAAAAGTATGATCTGATCGTTATCATAGATGGTCAGTCAGACGGGTACGTACATATATGTCTTGCTTCAGACGTAATGGGAAGGCAAGCACCTCAGTCCCAGGCTGCAGGAGCACTCCAAACGGTGTTCCTTCCCACAACCTTCTCAACTATCCCTTTGAATTTTGAACCTTGAACTTCTTGCAAACCGCACTTTCTCTTCAGGGTCTGCATGAGAAGTTCCTATCCCAGAAACACCACTATCCTCTCGGCTGCGATCTGGGTCCATGCTCATGCCCGCGTGATGTGCAAACGGCACGTTCATTGAACACCAGAGATTCTCCCAACCAAATCTACCTTACGTTATCGCCATGGGTCGATGGGGACACTGTGAGTAGAACCTGAAGCCCTCTAGAACGAACCATGGCCACATCAAGTACAAAAGAACTGACGATACTTTCACTTCTTCCGCAGGCCTCTTTGGCCATGATGCTGCCATCGGACACGCCATCAAGATCATCAAGGATATCACGCAGGGCGACGACCGCCAATTCGCCCACATGATGGACCGGGTTCTTGTCGGAAGCCCACTCGGAGTCCTCGGTTACTACGCCGAGGAATACAGTCTCCTTGAGAAGATTCAGGGTGAGGTGGACGAGTCGATAGTAAGCTTTGCACTGGCTTTTACCTTTTGCCTCAAATTGTGTGTTATTCTGACTGTCTTCTATCAGAGCCGACTCATTCGAAACAAGCTTGATTCTGGCCTGGGTGACGAGCTGTTCGAGAAGTACCGCGCCGCCGAGCGGCACGGCTTTGACTTTGATGACTTGACCAAGTACCTCCCGATCGTCTTCGCCGCTATTATGATGGAATATGGAGCCACGATCAAGGAAGACCACATGAAGCACCTCCGCGACCTAGTGCCCAAGCTTCAATGCAACGAGGGTGCAGTGGCGCCCCTCGCTGACTGTGGTTTCCGCGGACCCGGAAAGCGACAATTCGTCGCGGCTCTGGACAACTACCAGGCTGGCAAGCCCAGATCATTCCACCAGCCGAGCTGTCATGGTTGTGGAAAAGTCGACAGCGACATCAAGGCGGAGGGGAAGACCCTCCTGAAGTGCGGCGGATGCAAGAACGAGATAGCTGCCGCTTGGTTCTGTGACAAGGTAGATATGCCCGCACACTTTCCCTTCACACTGCTCTTCTCTGACATGGTGACTATTCTTGCAGGACTGCCAGAGAGGCTTGTGGAAGCACCACAAGCACAACTGCGGTGCTCCTCACGGGCACGGGATTGCCACCTATCAAATATACGGAAAGTGTACATTGGGCTTCAACATCTACGAGGGTGCCAATGTGTGAGGATGTTCCGGGATGGTGAGACAGACATGCTTGTACATGGAAGCTGGGTGACGAGATAGACGGTTTATGTATCGTATTGCATCCGCTCCTCGCTTTGTCTCGTTGAAAGACGAAAACGTTCGGCCTTGGTAGCTTACTTCGACTCGGACTGATGCTGGATCCTTTGGGGGAAGCGCTGGGAGACATCATTTTGCCCAATGCCACAGATTATGCTCTGCTGCGTTCATGTACCAAGAATGCGAGCCCGACTTTCTCTTTGAATCTGTGATGCAGGGCTGGATTTTCAGGCCGTGACTTGTGAAGGGTGAAAATGGGTATCATAGTTGCTCCGAAATGCTTTCATCTAACCAAGGCGAGGTTTCTTGTGGAAACCTCCCCCTCCTGAGGACTCTCGTGACCGTTTCCTGTCCAGTTCTTCCCGCATGATCCTCTCAGCCTCGCTCATCTTCTTTGGCTGTTCAATCTTGATTGCTTTCTTCGCACCGCCGCCCAGCGCATTCTTCTTTGCCTGCGCAAAGACATTCTTGGCTTGTGGCGGTTTGGCGCCGAACGAGAATCCTGCCGGCTTCGCAGCCTCTGGCTTCGCGGGCTCGGCCTCAGCGGCGGTCTCGCCCTCTTTCGGCGGCGACTCAGCCCATTTCCCCGACGTATCCTTCTTTTCTTCCTGCTTCTTGTCCTGTTTGGGCACGCCGAACGACAGCTGGATCTTCTCGCCGTCCTTGATCTGTAGGTCCTGCTTCTCCCCGGGCTCATCGAGCTCGTCAGCCTGCGGGCCCTTCCCCCTCCTCCGCTCCTCCGCCGCCTTCTCGGCCCTCTTCTGCTGCTCCCTTATCATCCTCAGCTCCCTTTCCTCGTCGCCCTTGTCCTGCATCTCCTTCCTCCTGATGGCCTCGGCCCGCTTCAGCGCCTCGGGGCTGCTGTCTATCCACGCGATCTGCAGCCCCTTATCCGTCTCCTCTACCCTGCAGATGCCCTCCCTGCCCAGGTGCTTTGCGTACTCGGTAAGGCTGGGCCACTTGGTGGAGTTCATATGCGTGTGCTGCTTGTTGGCGATGTACTCCTGGTAGAAGTGGTTGATGAGCACCGCCTTGGTGCCGTGCGACGTGCGCAACTGTTGCAGGAAGTCGTTGTTGAACTGGTTCGAGAACTCGTTAATGGCCTTCTTGGGGTCCTCGCCCACCACCAGCATCTGCCGCACGTGCGACTCGGACTGCACGTGCATCTTGAACCCGTTCTCGTCGCGCATCTGCCGCTCGCACACCTGGCAGTACCACCGCAGCCGGCCGAGCCCTTTCGACTTGGCCTGGTTCGAGACCCATTTCGTGCTGCCCACTTCGGCGCGGCCCATCTTGAGTCGTCAGGCAGTGGTGAATGGTCGGAGGAAGAAGGCTGTTCGAGTTCGGAGATTGGCGTTTTCTCGCACTCTTTCCCGTTCGTCGTCGAGGAAGATGGTTGGGTGGCAGGACCTGCTGTTCGCGAGAAAGGTCTTAGTCCTGAGGATGGGTGGCGCAAAGAATGACGGGCTGATCAGGTTGGCCAGAAGTAAGTTACGATGGGATGGAGTATGAATTGAGAAATATGCAAGAGTCGGGGTTCGCATGTGACGCCGCTTCAGCACGACGGAGACAGCCTTATTAAGGTAAAGATGATTTGCGTATCTACGGTAGGTACCTAGGTACTGAGGTATCTGGGTACCTGTCTCTAGTAAGGCATGCACTTTGAGAGGTCAAGCCCCGTGCACTGACCGGCCATTCTGCCGCTCCCAAGCCCAACCCGCACTTGCAAGCCCCGGTCGTGCTTG
The DNA here is from genome assembly GCA_014872995.1 of Diaporthe citrichinensis. Taxonomy (NCBI): domain Eukaryota; kingdom Fungi; phylum Ascomycota; class Sordariomycetes; order Diaporthales; family Diaporthaceae; genus Diaporthe; species Diaporthe citrichinensis. Next base: position 474,079 of record JADAZR010000005.1, on the reverse strand, counting down.
AGCTGCCGGGCCATCCCAGCCCACACACCGTCGGTCACTCATGGGTCCTCTCGCTTACAATTACTTCTGTCTCCATCCCCCTTCCACCGCAGTCCTTTCAACGCCCGTACCCACGATACTCATGGCGGAACACCTGTGGTGCTTATAACTGCTAGGAATCCTCCATGACCAGCTGTCTGAAGTTTTGTCCTTGCACAGTCTCTCAGAATGCTTGACGCCATCTTCTCCACCCTGGCCGGCTCGCCGCCGCACACTTGGCGATGCTCGGTTCGAGGCCTCGGTATCCGGTGACGACCTTCGCACGCACGCGCGTTCCCGCTTACTCCAGTCTGGCTTTTGCACGAACGCAAATGTCGTCTCTTGACGTACCCCCCGTCATGTGCGTGGGGCCTACGGGCGTCGACGACAACAGTGAGGGCCGCCAACGGCCTTGACTGGCGCACACGGCCGACGTGACCTCACGGGTAAGCTCACGTCGCCCTTGTACGGGTCCCAAAGTCTAACCGCTCCAGGGCCCTAGGTCATACTAGCAACGACAAGTCACAAGTGAACGAATACATTTGCGGTGATGGACCTTGACAGGGGCAAGTGTGCACAACTGAATGCCGCCTGAGCTGTCATTGGTCTAGTAATCTGGGCTCCCAAAGGGACGGCGAACCTCGTTCCGGCCTGCCGTCCCGCCTCCCTCGTCGACCTCCGATCTACCATGATCATGCAAATCTATGCTACATGTGTTGGTACAGTCCACCAACGCCAGCGTCACGACTAAAATCAACCTCCAATGCCAACGCCAATGCTCTTCCGGCCAAAAAGACAGGGGGTATACAATGCCAGGGATAACAGCCACTGGAGTTGGAGATGAGAAAGAAACTACGAGCAGCGATCGCACTGCTCAGCTGTCCTGTTTTTGGGCGACAAGAGGTGGCTTGGGAGCAGCCTGCGCACCGGCAGGGTGCTGCTGACCATTTGAGGCAGCTTGCAACGCAGCAGCTTGGGCTTGGGCGGCAGCCTCGAGCTGCCGTTGATGACGCCGCGGGTCTTGGAAGGACAGCGGTATTGTCGCTCTGAATCTGATGCAAGTCGTGTCGTATGGGTCGACCTCATACACGGACTGGTCGTCGTCGCTCTCGTCTTGGTCATACTTCCATCGGTCGGTGTCGGGGCTGGCCTGGGGCGACTGTGCGGACTTTTGCGGCCGCCTGTCGATCCACATCCTGTTCAACCGACCAAAGCGCCGACGGTACGCCGTCAGCTGCGGCGGATTGTTCTCGTCAACTGGAGCCCCCTTGAATTGGAAGACCGCTGAAGGTATGCCGTCGTCAAGATCCATCGGAGTCGGCTCCCCTGACTCCCCTGATGCACTACTTGCAGGAGGTGTCAACAGATATTGAGCCTGGGCCGCCCTGAAACTTTGCTGACGGTTTTCCACTGGCGGAAGAGGACTCTTAGTGAGATCCACATGATTCCTATTCCAGTTCTGATGATTCTGGATCTTGGTCATGATGTCACTACGAAGCTCCTCAGTCTGTCTGGCAAGCTTGGCCTCCAGCAGAGGCAGCTCCACTTCGACTGGTCCAAGGGGCCGCGGTTGCTGCAGGCGGATGGCACCAGCACCTGCCGCCCTCTGTGCGGCTGGCGTTTCTGAGTGCTTTTTCTTGGGTGGAGCCTTGAAGCTTTTTAGCAGGTGAGGCCAAAGGATGTTTGTGAGTTGAACTAACCTTCTGGTTGATGAGGTCTTCGTCATCGCCCTTGATGCCCAGACGGACTTTCATCTCCTTCACCTGGGCTCTCTTCTCGAATATCATCCTGTCGGCTCGGAGCAACTCTCCCTTAAGAATTTCACGTTCACGAGACAGCAGGATGAGCTGGCGGCCCTCCTCAAGCTCCTTCCGCAGGCGTTTGAGCTTGTCTGCACTCTGCACGTCTCTCGCCCTCGTCTTGCGGGTCTGTCGAACCTCTCTCCGCCTGAAGCAGATGTATGGGTCGAGGTCATCGCTTTCCTGGTGCGTCTCGAACTTCAGAACTGGCTGCAATGATCCATTCCCCATGGCTTCTTTGCGTGACTTCCAGTGTTCATACACGGCTTTTGAATGCGTCATCACCTTGGCAGGGAGCAGCACGTTAAGATCAGGCGCCATGGCTTCATAATCCAGTATCGTCTTGTCAACGGCTGCGAAAGGCGTATGATGAGAGGCGTTCTCCTCGAAAGCCTCCATAACTTTTTCGAAATCATCTTCAGACAGTCGCTGGGCAGCGGGCCGTTTCGAGTTGTATTCCTTGAGAAAGGCATCATCTTCCTCGGTCATGTCATAGTTGCAGCCTATGCATTCTTCGACGGTCTGACTGAAACGGACATAGGATGCGGGTTCTGAGTAGGGCCGACTGTAGAGCTCATCATACGAGGTTGAACTCTCCTGCGGAGGTGGTACAGGGATCTCATTGTCAACTTTTTGGCCTGCAGTCTTCAAGAGGACTTGCAGATGGTATTCCTGTCACAGGTAAGTTAGGTAAGCTACTCTCATATGGATATACTCCGTCTGGCAGTAAATAGAGGGGAATTTGGGGCAATAGGCGGGGGTCGCGGGGTCCTGAGGAGCGGTGGTAGTCATCAGGGGTGTCACGTGATACGACAGGTGTGACGTCACGTGATACATACGTTCTCTTCGCCGGCCTCGACTCCAGTGGCGACTTGGAGCTCTTGTGTCAGGGACTCATATTCGGTTGCATCAATCTCATCTTCTTTGAGGATGGAAAGTGGCTGTTTGACGTTGAGTTTCTTGATCCTGATCTTGCGGGAGTTCATCGCTAAAGAGTGGGGTGGAGGCGGAATGTTGAGAGTGACGAGACGGGGGTCGGATTTCTCAAAAAGCCATCAACCATGGGGAAATGCGGCCCAAAAAATCGACCATGTGATAGACTGAATCATGCGAAAACGGACTCTCGATTTTTTTCGATGGAAATCAGAGGTCGTGGGGCTGCTTTGATGGTGGGAAACTCGGGCTGATGCTGCGCTTTGCTGACGCTTTACCGATGGTGAAAACTTTGCCTGTTGTTGCTTGTCTAGGCCACGCCGGAGAAAAAACGGGGTAAGGGCCAGTTGGCTTGGACCCTTGCAGTCTTCCTTTGGGCGCTGGAGATTGATGTTTTGGAGCAGGTCGGCTCCCCCACGTAAGCACCACTAGCACTGCTAGCAGTGACTCCCCTGCCCAGGTGCCTCCCTTAGGTGCTGGGGCGCCCTGTTTAGGTACCTAAACCAGTGAAGGGATGGGCCAATTCAAGCAACAAAGCTGCCCTCGGCGAGTCACCCATTGTGCTATTTGTGCTTAGAGCCCGACGGATTCGTCCCTTTTCTACACTTCATTTCCCTCGTGATGGTATGACCGCGTCTGTTCATTCACTCGAAATTGACATTGAAGCATGAGGATGCACTTGGGATCTTCGATGAGAAGACGCCTATTCTTTCAGCACTATGTGATCTGCACTCTCTGGCCTGTTACTTGTTTGTGTGGGAATGATGGGATCTTCAGTGTTGTTGCCACACACGCCTGCCTTAACATACTTGCACCACCCTTGCGGGTAAATCAGTTACGTCCATGACAAGCTACGGCAATCTGTCCCGAGGTATCTGGGCCTAGACTTGCAGCATTGGCTGCAGAGCCTCGGACTGCTGCTGACATCAAATACTGCTTCCTAGGCTTCAATGTCACAGACGGTCCAGACAGATTGAATCGAAGTGCAGTGTAGTGCAGGTAATATTGAAGTTGCGTAGCATGTCTCGAAGAGTTTCTACACATATACCTGCGTGCACCAAATGAGTACCCAGGTAACTGTGTAGGTTGATTGGCGTGCATCGTGCAGCTACTGCTTCGTACACCTACACAGTAACTGGGCGAGTAGGTACCAAGTAGACCAAGAGCCTCAGCCGACTGATACGCTAACGTGAACCGGTGAGGCGCCATGCGATAAGATAGAAGACATAGGGACACCCCCACTGGGAGGCATGTCTCCTTATCCATGCCTGGGCTGAACCACCGCCTGCTCATTGAATCTGTATTTCCGCTCCCTTTCCTCCCACCTCTCTCAATACAAGCCTCTTCAACCTTACGAATCGACGAGTGGGACGACCAGATCTTGGAACCGACCAGGACCCGTTCGAGTGCGAGCGCGAGCGTCAGTGGAAGCCGCCACGAGACAAGACGCCCCGACCGAGTCGATAGCTTCGGTGACAATACCCCTGATCCCCTCGTCGCTGCGCTGCGCTGCTCTGCTCGAGTGCTCGAGTCCGACAAGATGGGCAACACTCCCAGCTCGGTCCTGGACAACATTGCCCAGGGCACCAACTGTGCGTCCATTTGATCGAGCATCTGCTGTGCTGTCCCGACCGCGCATGGCCGTTTACAGTGCAAACTACGAACCACTGCTGACAGGGCTCCCGTTCAGTCGATCGTGATGAGGTGGACCGCCTTAGGAAGCGGTTCATGAAGCTCGACAAGGTTCGTTACCACAACCAAAGCCGACCGTAGTACAATTCAAGAGGCTAGTCACTGACGATCGTCGCGCAACTATTCCAGGACAACTCTGGCACCATCGAGCGAGAGGAATTCCTCAGCCTTCCTCAGATCAACTCCAACCCTCTTGCGACTCGGTACGTGTGGACTCTCCCATACCTACAAGGGCGTCTGGGCAGCCTGTAATGGCTTCCTCACATCCAACATAACGGCTGACAGGCTGGGTTGTTTAGAATGATTGCCATCTTCGACGAGGATGGAGGCGGTAACGTCGACTTCCAAGAATTCGTCTCGGGTCTGTCCGCCTTCAGCTCCAAGGGCAACAAGGAGCAGAAGCTCCGCTTCGCCTTCAAAGTCTACGACATCGACCGCGATGGGTACATCAGCAACGGCGAGCTGTTCATCGTGCTCAAGATGATGGTCGGCTCCAATCTTAAGGACCAGCAGCTTCAACAAATTGTCGACAAGACCATCATGGAGGCGGACCTGGACAAGGATGGAAAGATATCGTTTGAGGAATTCTCCAAGATGGTCGAGAACACGGACGTTAGCATGAGCATGACTCTTGGTGAGTGCTCATGTTACTGTTTATCTATGCTGAGAATGTGGCTAACTATTCGGGACACCCAGACCAATTCTAAGCGACATGGCATGCGATGGTATAACAAGTGCAAGGATGGATATGACGATTTGAAGCCACAGCATATACTTGCGCCCACACACCTTCCGGGGCTTGCCTTGAGTCGGACGCCCCGGGTGGAAGGCTGCCGAACGGCGACCGGGAGGTTCTGCGCCCGAACACCGTCGAAGCGCAAGTGGAGGATGAGCTCCTGGGCGGGTTCCCGATTTGGTTGGAGGACTGGTTGAGGTTGCACGAATGCGACTGAGATTTTATCCCAGCGCCTACAGTATCCTGCCGGCCTATACGGCCCTCCCAATAACAAGACTTGAGTCAAACAGCACGCGCAGTCCCGTCCCTCACAACTATGCATGGCGTCGTGCGGATCGGGGTTGATTTCGGTGCCGATTCGAGGGCGCTACGTTGACATGTCCGCCTGGACCTCAGATTCGTCATGCGGATCGGATTGGAATTCGGCGCCGATACCACATTACGGATACCCCAACGCCGGAGGGCGCGACGTTGACTTGTCTATCTGGGCCTCACCAAACCCACATGCAGATCCATCCTCGAGCAAAGCGGGGAGCAGCAGCGGCAAGGTCTCTTCCCGTCACTTGGCAGCGGCTTAGAACTGCCGGCCATCGTGCAGGACAATATCGTAAACATCTACCTTTTCTTTGGCCAATTCACAGCTCACAATTCGTTGTCGGCCGCTAGGGGCGGGACCCCCGGAGCTGTGCCCGCCGGATCCCTCCACAATAATAGCTGATCCTCACCTCCAAGCGACGTTAGCGGGCCCGTCGCTGCTACCATCCTCGAACCATCTACCTGGCTGTTTTTACCCACCGGTTTGTCCTCCTGCAAAATCCCTGTTGCAGGATATTGGCCTTGTTTCGTCATGCCCATGTACTATATAGCGAATACGAATTCCGGTCGAGTGGTAGCCATGAAACCCGATCGAGACATCATCATTAAGTAGAAGAAAGGAGAGCACCGCCATCCTCATGCGGGGAAACATTAACTTGTGTAAACTTACCTTCACTTCCCCTTGATATCGATTTGGCCGAAGTTGAACGATCCCATAAATAAGACCACGTTTCAGACGAACCAACGCCAAGGACGCCATCATGGCGGTCATAGGCATCAACACCCCTGGCTTGAGCCTGGGCAGCCTGTTCACGATAGCTTCGCTCTCGGTGAGTCAGGCCCCCCGCGCGCCGGCGGGTAAAACTCCCGGCCGCCATTACGGAGTCCCGGAATGATCCCGCGGCTAACCCTAGCGGGCCGGCCCCCAGCTCGTCGGCTACCTCCTGAGCCATGTCTGCTATAATGTCTTCTTCCACCCGCTGCGCAAGTTCCCCGGCCCGTTCTGGATGGGCGCCTCGCGCATCAGCTACTGCTACCGCCTCGTGACGGGCCGGCTGCCCTTCGACATCCTCGAGCTGCACCGTCAATACGGCGAGGTGGTCAGGATCGCGCCCAACGAGCTCGTCTTCGCCAATGCGCAGGCGTGGAAGGACATCATGGGCCACCGTGGGCCTGGGGAGCCAGAGATGAAAAAGGCGCCACAGATGTATAACGTCCTCAAAGACCGTGCGTATTCCCCTCATCTCTCAGAGGCACCTCAGTGAGCCATGGTGTCTCGCTCCTGGGGACAAGTCCTGCCGAATATGCTGACCAGACACTCGCATAGAGCCGCCAACCATTGTGAATGCCCCTCGGGATGAGCATGGGCAGCTTCGTCGGCAGCTGGCTCACGGATTCAGCGATCGGAGTAGTAAGTGGAGTTCCTGCTGTCGAGAGGAAAGAATGATCTCCTTTGGAGGGGTTGCTGTGCGGCCTCGAGGACGGGCTGCAGCAGCGCTCTCTCTCTCTCTCTCTCTCTTTTAATTTTTTAGCAACAAACTGACAGATCGGTGTAGTGAGAGAGCAGCAGCCGATAATCATCGGCTATGTGAACCTTCTCATCCGGCAACTGCACGAGAGGTGTGGAGGTGGCCAGCGACCCATTGACGCTGTAGCTTGGTACAACTACACGACCTTTGATGTCATTGGCGACCTGGCTTTTGGCGAGCCCTTCGGAAGCCTCCAGTCAGGGGAGTATCACCCTTGGATAGCCATGATCTTTCAAAGTATCAAGCTTGGAACCCTATTCCAGTCAGCTGGGTTTTTCCCGTGGATCAAGTCTGCCTTGATGAAATCGATCCCCAAGTCTCGAATGAGGACGAGGGAAGAGCAGTAAGCAATAGTCCTCGAGATGGTCCTCATCCTTCCTGAGTTGTCTCATATATGCGAGATCTTCGCGGTCCTGGGAGAAAGGATGCCACGCCGGGCTGTCCTTACGTCTAGCCTCAGAGACGGCATAGCTAATTCGTTGCCATGCAGCCTGAAGCTCACCAACGAGAAGCTGTTGAAGCGCATGGACCTTGGATCCGAGCGAAATGACCTGATCGAGGGCTTGCTAAGGAAGAAGGACGACCTGAACCTCGATTTGGGAAAGTTGAGAATGAACGCAAGCCTGTTGATTATCGCAGGGTCCGAGACGACGGCGACCTTGCTCTCAGGGGCGACGTACCTTCTCACAACCAACCCAGAAGCCCTGCGAAGACTCACCGAGGAGGTGCGGTCGACGTTTCAGACCGAGGAAGAGATCGACTTCACGTCCGTCAGCAGCCTGCAGTACATGCTCGCGTGCTTGGACGAGGCCCTTCGCATGTATCCACCAGCGCCACTCGGCCTTCCTCGTCAGACACCGAAAGGAGGTGCAAATATCGCTGGCCACCATGTGCCAGAAGACGTGAGCATTGCCCAGCTCCACCAGATCCTGAGGCTCAGGAGGTGAATTCCTGCTAACAGTTGCTGGGCTCCTTGCAGACGGTGGTGTCACAATACCATTACGCCTTATACCACAACGAGAAGTTCTTCGCCAAACCAGAAGAATATCATCCGGAGAGGTGGCTCGGCGATCCAGAATTCGCGACAGACAATCGAGACGTCTTCCAACCCTTCCAAATAGGCCCACGCAACTGCATAGGGAAGAAGTAAGTGATATTCCCCCATCAGCCATCCTGCGGGGCGTTCCTGCAGGGCTGCTTGTTGGTGTACGCGGGCGACTAGTGCTGACGGGGAGTGACCAGTCTCGCCTACATCGAGATGCGCATCATCCTCGCACGTGTTCTGTGGAACTTTGATTTGAAGCTAGCCGACGAAAGCAAAGACTGGCTGAGCCGGCAGAAGATCTACCTGCTCTGGGAGAAATCTCCGCTTTACGTGTACCTGACGCCGAGGGCGCATACAAAGGAGTGAGACATCACGTGTTTGTGCCCAATCCAAAATTGCTGGCGAAGAATGCTTCGAGGACAAATCGGATAAAAGCGATTTCTTGGGTTGTCAGTAGCTGAGCCTGAGTCTCAGGCTCTGCAGTAGAACAAGCTGGAAGAAAGAGAATGTAGGACGAGACGGTCAAGACTGAAACTGGGGTCCTGCTTTATTATGTGTATCTCGCTCCGACCTCAGAGGTTTGCCAAGTACTCAAAGCGTATGTGGTATGCCAAGAAATATAAACTTCACTGTGGAAATCATTCTACAACAGGCCAACCCCAGAGGAAAGTGTATCGGTCAAGTCATGCTCAGTTGTTTGGGACCAGGTGAGCGAGCTGTGGAAGCGAAGTTCCGTGTCTTAGTCATCGGTCTTAAACATCCATCTAATGCAGTTTAAAGAAAGTTTGACCCGGTGCGGATTCTGAAACTTGTGCTCTCAGTACTAGACTGCTTGGGTGGTTGACTGAAACATACCGCTCGTGGTTAAAGATGGATATGAGGCCTGAGATGATGGTTTACCTAGGCACATTTGGCCTGTATGTTGGAGAACCAGATTTACGGCCTGGGCAGGGATTAGACGAGTGGTCCAGGGTACCGGACTCCGGGGTCGGCAGGGCCCCACTAATACCCAGCAGAGTACTTAGAAAGCTTGCTGCTAGAAAACCTGCGAACCCCACCGGCTGCTCCGATTTTGCAATGCGCTACGCCCGAGTACAGCATGTAGACTAGAATAGGGCCGCTCTTGGAAACGGGAGACTGAGCATGACGGCCATTTCCAGCGAGACGGAGGCCCTCTTCCTGAGTCTCGACATTCATTCTCTGCTGCTTGGCAAATCCCATCCTCTCACTGGCTGTCCGTGATTCCACCTGCATTGCATCGTCGATACACTCTAACGTGACGACGCCGTCCCGCTTCGTCAAGCTTATTCCTTTCCCAAGTCACCAGTCCCGCTCCACATCCGTTGACTCAATCCTGCAATCCTCCGTTTTTGTCTGCCCACTGACTTCATGAGACTTGCTTGCCGCTGTATTGAGAGGCATTTTCCCCCCTGCACTCCTCAGCTCAAGTAATCTCTTCCTTGCTTTCATTGTCAGCATCACTAGATCCAGTCACACGCAAACTCGGCCGTTCCTTTCGGAGGAGTCACATAATTTATAGCCACTTCAAGAACACGCCTCATTCGACCTTTCCCAGAATCTACCATGAAACCCACAGTCAAGAATGACAGCCCCAATGGATGGGTCGTCCAAAAGTTCGGGGGCACAAGCATTGGAAAGTTTCCAGACAAGGTGCGACTCCAGTTGAACTTCCCGTTGGCGACCAGCTTGACTGACAGCCACCGAGTTAGATAGCAGACGATATCATCAGGTATCTCTCACAGCAGCCCCGGCGTTTTCAGTCTCAGATTCACTAAATCAAGTGCAGGGCGAACTTGCCAAACAACAAGATTGCTGTCGTCTGTTCAGCGCGCAGCTCAGGAAAAAAAGTCACCGGCACTACAAGTCGGTGAGTCATGGTCCCCCACGCCGTGCTCTCTGCTGTCGCAATACCACAGTGGCCCTGATGACTGACCAACTCCTGGACGTGAAGGCTGCTTGAGGTCTACAGGAGGCTCAGGAATATTGACGCTGCCGTCGGCATAGAGAACACGCAGACAGAATTGCTGGAAGAGGCCAAGAGCCTCATCCAGGACATCTGCGATGATCACCTATTTGCCGCCGAGGCTGTCCTGACAACCCCAGATTTCAAGGAGGCCCTGAAGGAAGACATCAAGAATGAGTGCCAGGAGCTCATCGAGTACATCCAGGCCGCGAAGCGTTTCAAACTAGAGGTCAATTCAAGATCCAAGGACCGGGTCGTGAGCTTTGGCGAGCGGTTGAGCTGCAGATTCATGACATATGTGCTAAGGGATCGGGTGTGTACCACTGGGAGCTGGCGTAACCGAGTACCCGATGCTATCATGCTAACGAAGTGGGCAGCGTGTGGAGGCTGAGTATGTGGACCTGGCCGACGTGCTTCACAACGACAGCGCGGGGCGCCTGGATCCTTCCTTCTACCGAGATGCTGCAGCGGCGTTCCGGAGCAAGATAGAGGCTTGCGAGGACCGGGTACCTGTCATCACTGGCTTCTTCGGCAACGTACCAGGGAGTCTTATGGACGGCGACGTTGGGCGCGGATATACCGACCTCTGCGCGGCCCTGGTGGCAGTGGGGATCAAGGCGGACGAGCTCCAAGTATGGAAGGAGGTGGACGGCATCTTCACAGCGGACCCCACCAAGGTCCCCACGGCGCGGCTCCTGTCGTCCATCACGCCCTCTGAGGCAGCAGAACTGACCTTCTACGGGTCCGAAGTCATCCACCACCTCACCATGGACCAGGTCATCAAGGCGGACCCGCCGATCCCCGTGCGCATCAAGAACGTCAAGAACCCGCGCGGCCAGGGCACCATCGTCGTCCCGGACCCGGTGCTGGCGCCGGGCCAGCAGCTGAAGCGCTCCCGGCCGTCGCAGATCAATTTGGTGCGGCAGACGCCCAAAAGGCCGACCGCGGTCACCATCAAGGACAAGATCTCGGTCATCAACGTCCACTCCAACAAGCGGTCCATCGCCCACGGCTTCTTCGCCCGCGTCTTCTCCATCCTCAACAGCTACAAGATCTCGGTCGACCTCATCTCCACAAGCGAGGTGCACGTGTCCATGGCGGTGCACCTCCCCAACTCCGAGGCCGTCATGTTCGACAAGGCCAGGCAGGAGCTCGAGGACTGCGGGGACGTCAGCGTGCTGCACGAGATGGCCATCTTGAGCCTGGTCGGCGCGGACATGAAGAACATGATTGGTGTCGCCGGCAAGATGTTTACGACGCTAGGAGAGCACAGAGTCAATATTGAGATGATCTCACAGGGCAAGTCCAATACCTGAATACTAGCTGTGGGTTTGAAAAAAAAAACAGAGAACTTGCTAACATCAGCCACAGGAGCGAGTGAGATCAATATCTCGTGTGTCATTGATGCTCGGGATGCCACAAGGGCGATGAACGTCTTACACACCAGCCTCTTCACGTTCCTGGAGTAGTATGTCCTCGAATCAGAGCTAGAAAAGGAAGACGGAGAAGAAGAGATGTCTGCTATCTTTTGGTAAAATTTAGAGTAAGATATCCAAGAGCTACAGAGAGCAAGTGAAACTGTGCATGCGAGAGGGACGAGCGGCAGGCTTCTTTGCTTTGTATTCGGCGCCTAGGTTAGACAAAGGCATTCATCCCACGACTTGAAGTTCAGATTGAACCACGTCCTCATGGTCCCGACGGTGTGTATTGTGTGTCCCAGAGAAAGCTTGCACCGCGGATCCGTGACTTGACCCACAGTCCGCCTTTTCCTCCGGTTTCTCATAACATTGGACATGTCATATCCCTCAATTGGCCCGTGATGATCAGGGTCCTTTGTCCACCAGGCTTATAGTTCTCTCTTAGGCTCGACAACTGCCCGATGTTGCGCCGAAAGAGATGCGCTTGAGATATCTCCTGCATATCCACTCTTGTAATTATTATATTGAGCAGGATACATGGGTCGTTTGGTCTGTCAAAAGTCCTCGAAACATAATAGTTCTTGGAAAAAGCTCAACAAAACATACTAGCCCGGAGGATTGGCGACTGCTGACTCTCGGAAAAAAAATTCCTAAACTACATCGAAACCGGCATATATGCAGTCCTGACTTGAGTACAACTGGAATATGTTGCTACATGCCCAGAAGAAGCTCTTCCGAGCTTCATTTGTTAGGGCATTTGATATCCTGTCCGCTCTATTTTTTCAAAAGAAAATGGACCAAGCAAGAACAGGGCCTTGGGTGGACTTCCGATATAAACAGACTCAGCACGTCAAATCCCGGGGACGTGATTTGAGTTCGTATGGACGGCACAAAGACTTGGGATGTCGATATTCATATCGTTCTGGAAATCAGCGTGACTTATACCTCGCCGATACCACCCGAAATGCGAAATTTAGCGATTACTAGGCCACACATGTTCCTGAGCAGCTGTTCTGCTGCGAAGTTGAAGCAGCCGATATCGTGCCAGACTTGTCTCTGCATGGAAGAACTGCTTCTGTAGCTGAAGCAGTTAAGACCCAAGTGAACTAAAGCTCGAGGCACCTTACTTGAGACGCAAATCTGAATAAGGTCCTCATATTGTCGGTCTGTTTCTGGGACCGCTTGATCCTGGCGGCACACCGGCGATTGGTTTCCTAGCAATGGCCATGAGATGGTGCTCAAAAAGGTTAGGCTTGTCAGAGACGACTGAGTGCCTGCTAATGTAGGCGGTCTTCTTGGGGGAACTATAACGCAATGTTGCCTTGCAGAAACTAGGAAAAGAAAACCAGGCACAGCATCTCGTAGGACAGACACCATTCCCAATCATAAGAGCATTATTTGAAAGCTTAACGGATATATGGCGGCCACAGGGTAGCATCAGTTTGATCGCCAAGGAATGCCAGTCGGAAACCCTGTCTAAGCTGCTGTGGACCCCTGATTTTCGGTGCCGAATGGGACTGTAAAATGCCTGTTGCCGATCCATGATGTCGAACCCCGCGCCCACTTTTCAATACGTTAACTAGATCTACTGCTCTCTGTACACAACATGGGCAGCTTGCACCATACATTGAGAAGCACGCTGACAAGTCCCCTCTGAGCCATTACGGCCCTTTAGCTAGCTGTCAGACCGCGGCTCAAGGAACACGGGGACTGGTGACTCGCCAAAAAGAAAGAAGGGAGAAAAAGGGGCGCCCGTCTGCCCAACTCATATCCTTATTGCCCCTCCACCGAGCTTCAGACATATATCACCATGTCTCCCGCGTTAGCAGCCCCAACAAACGGCAGAGGCCGCCTCCTCGCCCTGGGCTGCGAGGGCAGCGCCAACAAGCTCGGCGTGGGCGTCATCTCGCACGCGCTGCCGCTGCCGCCCATCCCCAGCGACACCCAGCCCGAGGCCGAGGTGCTCTCCAACGTGCGCCACACCTACAACGCCCCCGCCGGCGCGGGATTCCTGCCCAAGGACACGGCGCAGCACCACCGCGCCCAGTTCTGCAACGTCACCCTCGAGGCCCTGCGGATCGCGGGCGTCTCCAACCCGCGCGACGAGATCGACTGCGTCTCCTTCACGGGCGGGCCGGGCATGGGCGCCCCGCTGACGAGCGTCGCCGTCGCGGCGCGCACGCTGGCCCTGCTGTGGGGCAAGGGGGACGACATGGTGGGCGTGAACCACTGCGTGGGCCACATCGAGATGGGGCGGTCCATCACGGGCGCCGCGAACCCCGTGGTGCTGTACGTGTCGGGCGGCAACACCCAGGTCATCGCCTACGCCGAGCAGCGGTACCGCATCTTCGGCGAGGCCCTGGACATCGCCGTGGGCAACTGCCTCGACCGCTTCGCGCGCACAATCATGATCCCCAACGACCCCGCCCCGGGCTACAACATCGAGCAGCTCGCCAGGAAGAGCAGCGGGGACGTCCTGCACGACCTGCCCTACGCCGTCAAGGGCATGGACTGCTCCTTCAGCGGCATCCTGGCCAAGGTCGACGACCTCGCCGCGCAGATGCTGGCGGGGAAGAAGGTCACCACGGCTGAGGGCAAGTCCGTCGAGATCACAAAGGAGGACCTGTGCTTCAGCCTGCAGGAGACCGTGTTCGCCATGCTGGTGGAGATCACGGAGCGCGCCATGGCCCACGTCGGCAGCCAGCAGGTCCTGATCGTCGGCGGCGTGGGCTCCAACGTGAGGCTGCAGGAGATGATGGGCGCCATGGCACGGGACAGGGGCGGCAGTGTCTACGCGACGGACGAGAGGTTTTGCATCGACAACGGCATCATGATCGCACATGCTGGCCTTCTGGCTTACGAGACCGGCTTCCGTACCCCTCTGCAGGACACCACGGTCACGCAACGCTTTCGGACCGACGAGGTACATGTCAAGTGGAGGGTCTGAAGCAATGGGCGTTTGACGCACGAGATGGTCTGATGCCTCGCTGGCCATCTCTTAGTCCGAGATCCCATTTACGGCCCTTGGCTGGTATGCCTACACTGCGATTTGACGCCTAAGTATTTACAAGCCCGTCCAACGACTTTTACTATCCCATGTCCAAAGCCGCCCTAACAATGCCATTCCGGACACCCACTGGAGGATATCAACCCTTGACTAGCCTGCCATTTCCCCAACTCCAACCCAAAGGCAGATGGCCATTAAATTCAATGCAAGAGACGGGCCTAGTCGTGTCCGGGAACCGGCTTATACATGATGGTGGTCACGTACTACTCCAACATCAGCAACTTGGACTTGGTATGGGTTGCGACAGTGCAGTGGAGCTCTTACCTTGTCTCTGTATCTCGTGGTCGCCGACACCGCCAAGGTCCCGTTCTTGATACTACTCGTGGCCAGGTGGTTCAAGGTGGTGTGGTTCGGCATGTTGAGGACGCTGTTGTCGTCCTTCAGAAGGGTGGCAGCATTCAGGATTGGTTTCGAGAGGAAGCCAGGCAGGCTCGGCGGGGTGGGAAGCTTCTCGATGGCCGCGGCTGCGGCTTGGGAGATGGGCGAATCCTCGGGCTCATTGTCGTAGTCGAGCAAGTATTGTGGATACACCCGCGAGAAGGCCTCGACAGGGAGGACTTGCTTGTCCTTACGCTGACGGGTCTTTTCCTGCTCTTCAGCCTCGGCGAGCTGCTTGTCGTCCCTCTCTTGGGGCGTGCGGGCCGCATCCTGTGCAGTCGCGGGTACATCGTCGGGGCTGACCTCGATGTAGTTGACCAGGTTGTTGCCAAAATCGACAGTGGTGGGCAGGTCTGGCGACGTCTGCATATTATTGTCCACCAAAAAGCGGATATGATGCGTGCCGGGCAGGATGTTGATCGTGGTGGCAAAGACTCCCGGACAGCCCTCGCTATACAAAACCTGTCAGCCTGACTATTCTTGAAAATTTGTGACGTGATACGATGCATGCATGCGCGAGGGTCCTAGTCAACGCGCGGTAGTTTCTGGAGCCCGCACGACATGGCCCCACCGTAATGGAGAGAACCTACACAGGATGGAGCCTTTGCTTGCGGTTCCATTGAAAAATGGTACCGGTCACGTAGACCCTTTCACCTCCCCGAAGCCATTCCAGCCGGGTAGGCACGGTCGGTCTCGTCTTGTCCACTCGCAGCTCCTCGGCGTCGTCCTCGTCTACGGTCGTGGTGCTCAGGTTGGAGGACTTCCTGACAATATCGCCGTCTACTCCAGACAGGTCTAGGGATTCGACGGGTTCCCCGATATCTGCTGGCGCGGTGATGGGCGAGCCAGGAGTATGCACCTCCTCCTCGATGGGCAGGGGCATGCGCGGCGGCCTCCCGATGAAAGACATGTCGGAAATGCTGCCCTGAGCGTGGATGCCGGCTTCGCTTGCGTCGAGGGGAGAGACGGGAGAGGTGGGCTCTGGCTCCCTGGTTGTGTTGGGAACGTCGACGGGTCTGGTCGGTTCCACGTCGAGAGCTGGCTTATCCTTGGGGGCTGGGACGGGCAATGGCTTGGATTCTGAGGGCCTCGTGGAGGAGGCGGCGCCGGCGGTGGTACCGGACTTTGTGGAACCGGCTGGCGATGCTGCTAGGGAGGTGATGGGGAGGGCCTGGGAGTTTTTGATGTCGGTAGAGCCATGGGCCTGTGCTAGCGAGGCTTGTGCGGGCACGGCCTCGCGGTTGTTGCGGACTGCGATGGGTGGCCTTGCCGTGTTGGCGCCCCTTTGGTGATGGTCGCGGTCCCTGGACGCCTGTGACTGCGACAGCGAGTGCTGGTGCTGGTGGCGCCTGGGGGAATCGTGACCTTGGGCGTGGCCAGAAGCGGACGGAGTGGGGGTCCCCTGCTTGGATGTGGAGGGGTTGTTCCCCATGGTGGGTGAGAGGAGATCGTCGTGGGCGTGGGATGCGGCAGGGCAGACTGGGAAAAAGGAAAGACGGGGGGTGGGATAGGACAGGCACAAGGAAGGGCGCGGGCCACTCTTGGATCAGACCTCGATCAGATGATGGGATTTAGTCCATACGGCGACGGGTCAGCTGAGCTGGATATCGTTGCAGCTGTCGAGTCAGGGGCGACGCAGGCAGGCTGGGTGGCTGGGCGGGGAGTGGCCCGGGGTGGTTGAGAAGGTCGAGGGCGATGCTCAAGTCAACGAGTGACGGCAACGGCGACGAGGGAAAGTAGTGCAAAGATGAGCGGCCGAGGCTGGTGGATTGCGGTAGATAGACGACCTGAATGGGATGGATGGATGGACAGTCAACCCTGGACCCGTGCGAGCTAGCGACTTGCAAGACAGGAACAGGAACAGGAACAGGACAGGATAACTAGGCAGGCAGGACGGGACGGTGGCGTCTGCCAGCCTGGGCAGTGGAACTGGCTTTACTACCTAGGTAAAGCACGAGTTGGAGTGCGTGTCTGAAGCGAACGAGGCCTGCAGCTGGGAACCAAGAGCACAAGACACCTGGCGAGCTTGACGGCCTGATCCGGTCGGCTATGTTGAATTCTTTGCCCGTGAGGTCGGTCCGGCTCAGATCGACTGCTCCGAAGATGCCCAGGAAGACGTCGGTAGATTCCCAAGCAGCTGTGTGGTCATGATGGGTCCCCCCGCCCAGAAATTGTCCAAGCTCCCTCTCCTGCGGCCTGTCTCCTTGCTGGGCTAGCTGCCTTATCGATAGAGGGAAGGCCCCATCCAGCCAATCTCCTCTGGCCCGGCGCCCGCCAGGCATGGGTCTTCCCCACATCCTACCTCGTCGCCTAACAAGGGTACTGTCATTGCACGGCCAGACGGTAACTGCTGCACTGCAGCGGGTACGGTAGACGGTAGCGACGGAGGAGCCCACCCTGCCAACGTCTCATCGACCGTACCTGCCAAACCAACGCTGGGACACCGCTGGAATGTGGCAACCCTGAGCGACTCCTGCTCGACCGGGAGACGGCATTCTGAACAACGTTGTCCAGCATCAGACAGCCGTAGGTCCTGTCTGGTGATCATTTGAAGAATTTCTCAAAGCAATGAGTCTATAACCCCTTAATCAATTGACTGTACATCCTGCCATTCGGCTTCGGACGATGGCCTGGCAGGACGCCGCAATATCAGCGCTCTCCATCGTCTTCCTCATCTTCCACGCCATCTACGCAGCACTCGCCGCATCACTCACCGCAGGAGCCCGCCTTGGCTTGTACCTGCTGCGTCTTGCATCATGGCCCATATCAGCTTTCTATAATACCCTGCTCTTCGTGTTCTCCCCAGTTATATATACCATGCGGTGGGTAGACGGCCAAAACCCCTGAATCTTCACCTGAGATTATCAATTCACATTCATGCATGAAAATATGAGCGAGCTGTGAGGGCTCACCGGGGTGACCAATTGACTGATTGCGGGCTTTATCAAGGTTTATCCTCTCCCCAGTCATCTTCGTTTTCAACAGGCTCCCAAGGCTCGAGGTAAGCTGTTCAGCCTCATATAGCAGGTGCTTAAAGGATCCCTACTAATCCGCCTCGCAGCCACTATACATCTACGTACGTCTATAAGCGGCCACACACCCTCTTTTCTCTCTTTGGAGACTGTCTTACCTGCTTCTGTGATATGGATATTTGATATTATCAATATCAAGATATCACGACCGATGAAGCCAAGACCAAAAGGATCTAACCCAATCCCTCCAAACAGTTCGGCTCCGCCGCCTTCGTGGGGGTCACCTTCGGCCTCATCCTCATGCTCACCTCCAGCAGCATGTTCGCCGTCCTCGGCCTCTACGATAGCCCCGACGAGGACAAGGCCCGCGCCAGATCCCACGGAAACAGGTTCCCGCCCTCACCGTACATCGGTGGCGGCGACGAGGAGGAGGCCGGATTCCACCGCCAGCGGCCGACCACCCCGCTCCTGGACAGCAGCGAGCAGGAGAAGCTCGACGCCCTGCTGTCGAACCTCAGCTCCCCGGACTCGGATCTTGGTAGCCTAGCTGTGCAGGGCTGGCGGGACAGCCCCAATATCAAGCGGAAGAGGAGGTCAGCCGCGGCGTCTCGCATTGGGACCATTCTGGAAGAAGAGGACGACTCGTTCTGAAGAGACTTATTTGTAATGCCGCAGATTGCTCCACTGGTAGGGGAACTTTGCCCATATTTGGTATCAAAACTATTGACCCTCCGTTCGCCCTGCTTCAAAGGCAAATCAATGACCAGCTACGCCTGCTGCTGTAAACATCTATTTCACCAACCCGTTGCGGGGTGAAAATCCACTGCAGTCCATTTGGGCGCCAATCAACGCCTTCTTCTTCAGCTTGTGAACAATTACCGTCTCCTTCGAAGCCTCAGCTTCTACTGCACCATTCCATCATGCCCGCTTAATGCTCCTCTCGTAGACTTTTCGAAGCATTTGTACCGCGGGCGTCCTGCTGACACCCCACAGTCCTCAAATATGTGCTCTTAGTGGGGCCTTTCCCCAGTGATTGATGCCTCTGTCCCTCTGGCTTTGCCGACTGCGGGCTCAGCAAGGGCCGGGACGCTATCTGCGGTCTCTTGCGTAGTCCCAGTCTCTGTCAGGCACCCTTCCGGCCATGGGCGATCGGCTACGGTAACGACGGTCGCGGGGTGGACGGTCTCGGTCTCTGTCACGATCCCTCTCGCGCTCGCGCTCCCGTTCTCGTTCACGTTCGCGATAGCTTGGAATGTATGTGTCGACGTCACTTCTGCCGACCACAGGTGGTCTGTTTCGAGGCGCTCGGTCCCGGTCCCGGTCGCGGTCGCGGTCGCGGTCCCGATCTCGGTGTCCATCAAGATACATATCCGGTCCGCCGGTGCCGTAGTTATCAACAGGGGGTGGCGGTCGTGGTGGGAGCGCGTGTGGGCCTCGCGACCAAGCTGGCACTCTCTCACCTGGTCCAGGGCCATTCCGGTGAGGGGGAGGGGGGTAACGACCGCCATTCATGCCGTTGCGGCCGCCATAAACATCGTTGCTGTTAAAACTGGGGTTTCCAGCACCATCATGCGGCTGCGGTCCGCGTCCAACAGTCCCGCCTTTGGGAGCGGGAGGAAGTGCGGCCTTACGGTCGTGGAACTTTCTTCTGTCGAGCTCGTGACTTTCCTCCATGATAGGCAATTCGCCAGGTTGCGCCGGCAATGGAGCCGTGTGCAGGTACGGATGCTCAAGTGCGTCGATCGCATTGATGCGCCTTTTCCAGTCGAGCCGCATGAGTTCTCTGAGGAGGGCAACAGCACCTTGTCCATACCTACCATATCGTCAGACGCGCCATCAGAATTGCGGACAGACTCGGGTGGGCTTACTTAGCGAAACGGTGGCCAAGGTCACCGGGTCGTGGCCGAGGCTTGATTGCCTCCGCTCCGGGAAGGTGCCTAAAGCCTGGCATGTTGTCTTCCGTGGGTGTGCCACACAGATCGAAGATAATATCAAGTTGGTGATGATCGCTCTCGCCAGCCAGGATCGGCTTTCCCCAGAGCATTTCTCCAAAGACGCAACTGACAACCGATGAGTGTTATGCCTTGTATTCTGGACCCAGAAGGACTCACCCAACTCCCCACATGTCAATAGCAGTGGTGTACTTCTTAAGGTGTAGCAGAAGCTCAGGAGGCCGGTACCAGCGCGTAACCACCAGGCTAGTGTAGTCACGTCTGCCTTCGCCGCCACCCCGACCCTTCACCGGAGGCGGTTCGTCGTAGAGCCTCGCGAGGCCGAAATCTGCGATCTGTAGGACCCCCTTGTTGTTGATCAGAAGGTTGGCCGCTTTCATGTCTCGGTGTAGAATCTTGTTTTCGTGCAGGTACTTGAGACCCTCGAGAAGCTGCACTAGGTAGCACTTGATCTGCGCCTCGGTGAAGGTGATGGAAGGGTTGTCGAGCAGGCCAGAGAGATCGTGATCCATGTATGGGGTGGCCATGTAGACGACGGGCTTCTTGCGCTTGTCGGCTAACACATGAGGTGTCAGTGAACCACTGCTGTGGCTGGGGTAGAGTCTGAACCCACTGCTCCTCGCTGGGTGCTCAACAGCCATGTCTTCCAGCCTGAGAACGTTCTTGTGTGATAGAAGCTTGAGGAGCTTGATCTCCCGCAGAGCGGTGATGGGGAACTGGATTGTGTCCGTCAGCGACCGTGTTGCATATATCCAATCGACGGGTGCGCTCCGCTCCAACTCACTCCATCCTTCTCGTTGTGCATAATGATCTTCTTCAAAGCCACGAGGGCGCCGGTCTTCCTGGATCTGGCGCGATGGACCTCGCCGAATGTTCCCTCTCCCAGCTTACCCAGAACCTCGAAATCGCCGATCCGAGAGCATCCGACGAAGCTATGTTTTGGGCGCATATGGTCGAGCGCAAAGTGTCGGGGCGAGCTGGCCGCGCCAGCGCCCAGGGTCGGCGCGCTCATGATGAGGCTGTGGTGGCACTCTTGCTGGCGAGAATCTGTGGTTGTTCGTAGTCGGTTTGGCACCGGTTGGGGACGAGTGCCTCACGAACGGGAGGCTGCTCGCTTGATGCAATATTCCACTGCGACTCGCGAGGCTGTGGAGTCAAGATCGGCCAGGTTGATGCGATCAGTGGCAGTTCGGCTGTGACGTTGTCGAACAGAGTTCATCTGTGGAGCAGTTGAAGAAGGGCCATCTGAGAGGGGCTTGCAGACATGCCCACAGGAATCCCACCTGGGAAAACCTGTTTATAAGGGGGTTGAGGTGAACAATGGAGGGGTTGAATAGTGAACAGGGCGAAGAATAATAGCCCAATGCGCCATTGTTGGACATGGGACTCCTTTCGTGATTGGAGTGCAGTCAGTCAGTCGCTGGGCGCGAGCCGGCCGGCATGGAGCGCACGGGCCATTCATTGGAATACGGTGGGCGCCGGCTCGCCTGGCACTGCGACATCACCTGCCAGGAGACGGACGACCTCTCATTAGGAACGACTACTGCCCGCGACTTCAGACTCGCAGCGGACACACTCAATCCTGCGAGCTGCCCGCCCATTGAAAGATTGACCTACTCTCCACGATGGCCCCTCAACCCCCCAAGGGCTTTCCCGCCAACTTTCGGCCACATGTGCCGCCATTCTACCGCTTCTGCGCGACAGGCCTGGGCGCCAGCATGTGGTTCTTCGTAAGTTCGAGTCCCTAAGGCCCAATTGACAGAGGAGCAGCTGCTAACATTCAATCTTAGCTGATGTACCGCGCAAAGAAGGACGGTTCGTGACGACCACAACCCTGGGGCTAGAAGCCCGACCTCGAACTCGAATTGAAGCAGACTGGCTGACACTCCCATACAGGTCCGGTATTGATGGGCTGGAAGCACCCTTGGGACCATTAGACGATGACGAGAAAGGCGTATGGCTGGAAGGATTGGCTTTGAAGATTTGCCCAGCCCGAGAGGCCTGGTCGGCTGGCACAATGGGAGTAGGAAATGCAGACACGACACATTCGATATCGTTTCCGAAAAGCCTCCAGATGGCGACAATACAATGAACATCAATTACGAAATAACATAGAGTAGGGTGGCCACTATGAATCTACCCGAGAGCGGTCTTCTAAGTCTACATTCATTGCTGGGGCTTCTCAAACAAGTAATGTGCGACACCCCAAGTGTCGCCTCCGTCAAATGCGAACAGTTCAGAGCAAGCCATGTAGAAGATCTGCCACCTGCTATACCACGTGTATGCATTCTCCTTGCCGTAAGTCTCCTCAAAATGAGGCCACAGCTTCTCACGATTCTTAATCATCGTTGTGAGCCAGTCCTGGCCAAAGATCAGCCGCCGCGCGCACGCTGTGTAAGTCCAAGATGGCAAACTCACCTCGCAGGTCTTGGAGTAATGGTTCCCATTTACCCACCACTGCTTCTGGATTTTCAAATCCTGCTGGTGGTACAGGAGCAGATCGAAGGACATCATTGTGCCTCCGGTGAAGAAGTGCGTGGTCATCCAGCCATCTTCATAATCATAGGGCGTGTCCTTGTGGCAGAAGATATGCAAGAAGAACTTGCCGCCAGGCTTCAGGGCCCTCGACACCTTTGCCATTAACTTCTCGTGGTTCTTCATGTGTTCAAACATCTGGGGCGAATTCTCAGTGTTGGTAGAGGTCTCGAGACAAGTATCCAAGATCGACTGCAGACTGACCTCAACGGAGACGACCCTGTCGAAAGACTCGGGCTCAAACTCATAATCGACCACATTACCCGTGATCACATTCAGATTCCTCAGTCCCTTTTCCTCTGCCTTGGAGTCGATGTAC
The DNA here is from genome assembly GCA_014872995.1 of Diaporthe citrichinensis. Lineage (NCBI taxonomy): Eukaryota > Fungi > Ascomycota > Sordariomycetes > Diaporthales > Diaporthaceae > Diaporthe > Diaporthe citrichinensis. The sequence continues at coordinate 451,387 of JADAZR010000005.1, read as the reverse complement.
TGCTTTTGCGTCTTGGAGTTGGAAAACGCCGTCACCTTGGCATTTGGCAGCATCTCGGCGAAGAAGAGCGCGCCTGAGCCCCAGCCACAGCTGAATGAGACAATCTATCAGCTAGAGCCAAACGATGATGCCAAAAGCAGGGGGAGACACGGCCCGAGGCCGAGTGATAATAAGATCACACCCACCCCAGGTCCAAGATCCGCATGCCGTCCTTCAGCTCGGCCCTCTCAACGTAAGCCCTCAGCATCGCGACCTCGGCCTCGCCCAGGGTCTCGGTGCCCTTGGGGTACAGGCACGACGAGTACTTCATCCTGGGGCCCAGGGAGTTGACGTAGACGCCCGTGCCGACCTCGTAGTGCTGCTTGTTGGCCGAGGCTGTCTCGATGGCGATGGGCCGCGCGCGCGACGTGGCGATGTACTCCATCTTGCGGTCCAGCGCGTCGCCGAGCGTCGAGGAGGCGATCTCGTCGAGGCGCTGGCGGAGCTGCCGCCGGATGCCGACGCGGATGACGGCGTGCGGGAGGTACCCGCTGTCCAGGACGCTGTCCAGGAGCTGGTCCGAGACTGTCGGTCATCGTCAGTATGTCCTTGGTGACGCTGAACACATCGGCTCTTAAGATCAAGTGAGATTTGCGAGTTGATATTCACCGTAATTCATCGTGACTAGATAATGTTGAGTCGCCAAGTCCAAAATCGTCACTAACACATGTGAGTTTGTTAAGAGACTAGTATTGAGTGTGTGCAGGCCCCAATTGGAGGTTTGGAATTAGGGAGCCTGATAGCAACAGCTGTCAAAAACACCTAGGCAGCTCGTGAAGCTCACAAGAGCTCTGGTTCGAGCTAGGGAAGGTAGGTAAATACTACGGTGCAAGGCATGGATGTGTCGGACGGCAATTCCCCACCAAGCTGAAGTGATGCGGTCATAATAGCAACGGGAAGGAACGAGCCGGCTACTGTCTCTGCCACGGCTTTTGAAACACTCGCTGCGGGTGCGACTTGGGACCAAACCGGCCCTGGAATGTAACCCAACTAACCTCCAGAGACGTAGTTAGTTGAATAGCAGCGTCGACATCAGCTCCCAATTTCGAGAGTACTGTGACACATATGAGGCTGAACTGTTTACTGTATATTTTAGTAGCTTCTGTACATACCCAAACACGTTTCTAAACTTTTCCCAACCTTCCTGTATTTGGACCGTCGCCAGCATCAATCACATCAACTCCATCATCTCTTCTCGGATGACCTTGTACTGCTTCCTCTTCTTCTTGCTCCCCGTCACCGCCGTCTTCACCTTCCCAACCACAGCGGCAAGCCTCTGTAACACGTGATACTCGCTGGTCCACGCCAGGCCCAGGTACACCAGCCCCAGCGTGATCAAGAACAACTTGAAGTCCCAGCTCATCTTGGTGAGCTGCATCGCCTTCTTCACCCAGTGCGCCGGGCCCATCACCATGTACACGGTTATCCCCAGCGCGACGCCGATAGTCGCGACGAAGGGCCAGTTCTTCGAGACGCCGACCCTGAACGGCGGGCCCGCGTTCAGCACCACCCCGGCGAGAATGTACTCGAAGCAGCTGACCAGGAAGAGCGCCGTGTTCTCCGAGTTCTTGATGTTGGACTTCTCCGTGTCCACCCTCGGCGGGATGAACCACGGCTGCCTCCTGACCACCACGAACGCCGCAGCCTGGATGACAATGCACACGCAGATCTGCCCCAGCAGCGGCGTCAGCACCTTGCGCGACACCAGGTCCGCCGTCGGCCTCTTCCTGCATAGCTCTGGTGACGGGCCCGCCCATGACATGAACACCGCGATGGGCAGGATGAGCGCCAGGTCGATGAACAGGAACTGGAAGTCGCCCAGGTTGGACGCCGACGCGTACAGGAACGACACCGAGGTGAACTGGATTGCCGAGTACAGGCTCATGTACTTGAAGCAGCTGAAGCTCGTGACGAGCGCCGCCCTGCCCTCGCGGATGACATCAGGCACGCAGCCGATGTCGAAGATCCTGCTCGTGAACGGTGCCGCTACCGAGGCCTCTGCCTCGGAGAGCGAGATCCCAACATCCGCGGCCTTGAGCGCACCGCAGTCATTGGCTCCGTCTCCACAGAAACCTGCGCAGTAGTCGATGCTCTGGAGCTTCTCGACAAGCTCATGCTTCTCGTCCGGGGACATGCGCGCGTAGATCTTTCCCGTGACAAGCATCCTCTGCAGCACCTCTGCCGGGGCAAAATCGACGACCCAGCGGAAGACATCGCCGCTGACGGCGATGGAGTAGTTCCGGAGGTCCGAGATATCGTAAGGGAGTGACGCGTCTACTTCGGCTGGGGGAGGGAGCGGCACCAAGGTCTTCTCGTCTAATGTGAGGAGGTTGTTATCGATGCTTTCCCACTGTAGCTTCGCTTCGGGATCTCTGGAGTGCCCCTCGACGAATCGAGGCACGAAACAGTGTGCCGTCCTGTTGATCATGTTGCATTCTCTTGCGACGCTGATCGCAGTCAGGATGTTATCTCCCGTGCACATCACACAGCCAATGTTGGACTGCAGGAGCTCGTCCAGAACGGCTGCGGTCGTGGGCTTCAGCTTGTTTTCAAAGATGATGAACCCAACGAAATCCAGGTCAGACTCCACATCGGCCCGAGTCATCTTTTGTGCCTTAACCCAGCTCAGCTTCTTCAAGTGCTTCGTAGCACATGCGATAACTCTGTAGCCCTTGTGAGTGTAGTATGAGAGTTGCTCCTCATAATCCGAGGGGAAGCTCTCAGGTCGGCAGATCTCCCTCATGCACTCGGGCGCGCCTTTGACGTAGATGTCGCCACTTGCCTGGCCAAATGTGCGGACAATGACACTCATCCTGCGAAGTTGGGATACGAACTCGAACAGTTTGAGGACGCCCAGCTCAAGTGGCACCTGTTGGCTAGTAGCGTTGCCGTTGTGGAGGTCAAGGCGCATCTCTGGCGGCGGCCGCGCGATAGAGGGTGAGAGCCCTCGGTTCTCTTCCTCGTCGTCGCCCCCGCTACCTTGCTGCCCCTCTTCGTAAGACCAGTTTGTGAATTCAAACATCTTGACGTCCAGTGGATCTCCAACAAGCTCGTCCTCGATGGACCTCAGAGAGTGGCATGTTGCCATGGTGAATAGCGCAGCCTTGCTGGCCACATAGGGTTGAGTGTCATTGGCTGACGCACTGTGCTTCCTGGCTATCGCAGCCGGATCTGTGAGAAGGTCCTCAAACCTATTTGCTGACTGGTTCACGATCCGTACACCGAGGATATCCAAGCCGTCCTCGGTGAGTGTACCGGTCTTATCAAAACACATGATGTCTATCTTTCCGCCCACGTTGACCCTCTGGGGGCTGATGCAGAAGATCTGTTTACCCTTGAGCCGGTTTATCGCGAAGTTTATGCCGATAGTCAGGGTGGCCGGCAACGCAGGGGGCACGACGATCGTGATTAGGTCCAGTGCCCTGACAATAATGAGGTGCCAAGCTATACCCAGGCGGATGAAGTTGACGAAAGTAGCGATGAAGCCCAACATAGCTACGCAAGCCATGACGGATATATAACGGAATGAGTCGCGGTAAAACTTGAACCCAGACGGTTTTGGGAACAACATGGACCGCACTAGAGCCCCCTTGGTGGTGTCAAAGCCGGTTCTGACGACCATGGCCAAGGCAACTGCCTCTTGGTTCCGGTCATCTTGAGGTCGCCGGGCGCGGATGATCTTGGTGCCGCAGAAGAGGAAGTGCTTCGCGACGTCAGGTGTGACAGCTGAAGCGCTGAGACCCATCTCCCACAGAGTGTTGTCCGTTGCTGGGACTTTCGAGACGGGGACCGACTCTCCAGTCAGCATGCTCTCGTTGACGATGCAGTCCCCGCTGAGCAGGAGACTGTCACTTGGGAACTGGGTTAGGTTCGGGTCCGTGATCTCGTAGATGTCGCCGGGCACAAGTTCCCCAGAGGATATATGCTGCCAAAACCCATCTCTCAGGACTCGAACTTCGCACTCGAAGCGAGAGATTTCGCGTAGTCGCTTCATAGTCGAGATGGTCTCGAAAAGCGTGGTGGCGATGCTCACCACCGACATGGCGAAAATGGCTATCGCATAATAATAATACTGGTCCATGGACCAGAGCACCAGACTTGCGATCTGGAAGACGTAAAAAGGGTGGAAGACCTCATCGACCAGAAGACGGAAGACGGACTTTTGCTCAATGTCAATCAGGTTTGACCCAAACACAAGCTCACGGTGATTCTTCTCGTCGCTGTCAATGCCGTCTCTCACGGACCTCACATCCGTCCACAGCGGATCCTTCCAGCCGCTGACAAGCCGGAACTTGTCCCAAAGCGGGTGGTAGTAAAATCGCACATAACGGTAGTTGACCACCCTCAGCTCCTGCAAGATCGGGTCGTCGTCGAATTCAAACAGGTAGGCCGAGGAGCTCTTCTTTGTCGGCGCGCCGAAGACGGTCGACAGGACCCTGCCGTATGGCTTCGCGTCGACGGTCAGGATCGCCATCTCGTTCCACTGGTTCTCGACGACGAGCCACGACGCCTCGCGGAGCGGCGCCTGCTTGCCCGTCAGCCAGACGTGCCACCGCGGCATCCACCGGAACAGCAGCCAGCCGAGCCCGAGGGACGCCACGCAGATGAAGATGTAAGAGGACAGGCCCACGACGCTGGTCCGGAACCCGGCGAGCACGACGACTAGGTCCTCGTTCGCCATGTACACCTTCTGGGAGAACCTGCCGCCGCCGTACGCACTCGTCTCGGTCATGTTGCTGTCGCGCCGCAGGAGCCGGGAGTGCACCGAGTGGCGGGAGTGTGTGGAGGATCGCCGGAGCATCGAGGACTCTTCGTCCTCCCCAGCGCCGTCGCTCTCAAACTCGCCGCCATTCGGCAGGAGCACCCCATTCGTCTCGCCATCTTCCTCGATTTCTTCCTCGTCCTCATCTCCTATGTCCACTGCGAAGGGGACGTCGTCCAGGTCCTCAATCCTCATATCGTCTAGTATATCATCTCCCCTGGTCTCGTCCTCTGGGGAATCAGGGTAGAAAGCGAAACTGGTGGTGGAGTCGGCACGGCTCCGGCGACGGTGGGCGAATGCATTCACACTGGTCGGGAGTGATTCGGCCATGGGGCCCGAGTAAAGCTGCAGATGGGGTCAGCTCCTTAGTCTCAGACACGGCGCGCGGGCGTGCGCTCCCCGTGTGACCACCACCCACCTCATCGTGTGCCATCTCTACATCCTCGAAGATGCTGGTTGAGCTTTGGTTCGAGTTCAGCCTGTACAGCCTCGGCGTCTGCGGCGTGCTCCCGCGGCCATCCTGCGGATCGTGGCCATAGCCGTGGCCGTTGCCGGTGCTGTTGCCATTTTCTGTGCTCTCTGCGCTCTCGGGCGCGTCTCTTCCTCGGTCGTCGGCCATGTATGAAGAAGTAGAAGGCTTCTGGGACAGCGAGGTCGAAGGTCGTCTACTTTAATTTTCGCATCTGAGGCTAGGACATGGTACTGCCTCGTCGCCGTGGCCTGGTCAAGCAATGAAGCTAGTTGGGAAGGATGAGCGCGTGAGAGCCGGCAGAACTAAGATATTCTCCCGATAGCGACCTCGTGCACTTATTCACGGGAGCGTCCGAAACTTAGCAATTTCTCGTCTGGCTGCGACGTCATTGGTGGGGTGCGATTGGGGTTGACCCCTGATGAGCCGTCCCTAGTTGAGACTAAGACATAGAATTGGGAACGGGGGAGTCTCCAGAAAGCCTGCACCTGGGCAGATGTACTTTGGTCACCCATTTTGGCTTTCATGTCAATACTGCCAGTAAGCCCAGCTTCAATCCATGCAACACTATACCATGCTCGTTGAGAACGCCTTGATACTGTATTCGCCCCCGTGATATGGATTATAACGCCAAAGTCTACGCTGCTGTATGTGGTCGTCGCCTTCATCGTCTCTTTCGCATTGGCCTCTCGTAAATCAACCACCCCGATAGACCTCGGACTGCCCGCCCTTTATCTCTTCCGGAATCCCTAAGAAACCCTATGCTATTCCAGATGGATTAAGAGGGCATGAATTGCACCTGCCAAACGCGCACGCCAACCTTTGCACATACACATACATACACACCTAAGCAATCATACATGACGTACGTACAACCATGGCCTCATGTCCCCATCCTTCTAATTCCTAATCCCAACATCGGAGGGCGCCCTAGTCCCTCACGCGCCGGTATTGCCCATTCGTGCAGTCACGCAAGGGGCTCCCTTCTGGCTTCTTGCTACCGGCATTCTTAAACGGAGACAACAGGAACGACCTTGGAGACTGCTGTGGGAAACAACCAGACGATAACCGAAGCCCTGGCCGCGCACTCTATGCGCTGGCCTCGATGGCTTCGGGTGTCTCGTCCATCTCCTCGATGTCACCGTTCTCGTATCCGCTCTGGGAGCCGTACTCCATCTTCTCCTGCTGAGCGATTGCTTGCGCCGAGACAATCTCAGCAAGGCGCTTCAGCCTGGGTGTTTGCAGCCCTACATCGGTCATGTTAGATATCTGCAGATCAGCGGACAACGAGATATTTTGCTTACAAGAAGGCGTGTAGGTCTCGAGAGCAGTGATTACTCTCGGCTCGGCGATCTCATAAGGCCCGCTGTCGTCCATATCAACGGCCTGCAAGAGCAGGACGTCGCTCTTCTCGGTGACTCGCGACGCCACGGCCTTCATGATCTCTCCGTTGATGGGCTGCTCGTAGTCGGCGACGAGATACTGGTTCAGCAGCTTCTGGATTTGGTTGGGAGATAGCCTATCTTCGATTAGCACCGTCTATCTCGATTGGGGCCTAGCTTCAGCACTACTCACATCCAGCAGATGTCCTGAATGATCTCGATGTCGTTAAGGGTGGCCTTCTTGAGCTGCAAAAGCTTGGTTGCTTGCTGCAAAAGTCATTAGCAGGTGTGTGCGGAAGCCAAGGTCCGCGGCAGAACTTACCATCAAGTGCTCGAGTTGCAGAGTGCCCTCGGGCATGTCGTGGCTCTTGCACCACTCCTCGATGCGAGTGATGTTGTAGTTGATCTGCAGGCCTCGCTTCCATGAGAGGAAGTTACGGCGCATCAGCAGATCGTTGAAGGCAGTCACACCGACCAGGCGGAGCAGCTCCGTGATTGTCTGTGTGATGATGGAGTCCTCAAGGTAGTATGCCTTCATGGCGCGGAACACGCTGTTCAAGAGGCTGAGCAGGTTGTCCATGCTGTACGCAGGTTGCGAGTTCGTCTGTAGCAGCTTGCCGAGGAACCTGTTATTCTCGTTCGTGACGAAGCCGGGCAGCGACTGAGACTCGATGATAGCGGGAATGATCATCTTGTTGAGCTTCTTCTTCAACACCTTCATCCAGGTGTGGTAGATGTTGAACTCCAAGCTCTCGAGGTCGTGCTTAACGATCTCCAAGAGTCGATCGTACTCGTAGTTGTCCGTCTTCTGTGCCTCGTACCAGTCTTCGGCGAGGAAGACAAAAGAGAGCATCTCATGGACGTTGGACAGCCAGAAAGCACCTGGGTTGATGGCCTCTTCGCCGTCGTGCTGCATAACCTCCTGCTGGATGGACTGCATGACGTTGGCAAGGAAGCGCTCGGACTCCTTGACGAACCCGTTGTTCCACATCTCGGAAGTAACGAGGTTGATGAGGTACGATGGGAAGAGGACCTCCTTGTCGGAGGGAGGTGGGTTGGTGTTGGGCGAAGGGATCTTCAGGTTGCGAATCAGACCCATGGTGACCTCCTCGTTGAGACCCTCCTCATCGGCGAGGAGAGCCTCGAGTTCCATCTCGATGCTGTCGGCGCCAGGAATGAGAGTCGATCCTGACATGACAGCTTGACGGCCAGTGACGGCCATCGAGACAGGGCGAGGATTGTACGCTGCACTGAAGCGGTCGAGATCCCGGGGATCCCCAGCGCTCCTTCTCTTAGTTGGCTTCTTGGAGGAAACCAGGTTGATGAGGCCGTTGACAGCAGGCTGAACGCCGTTGCCGTTGATCTCAGCTCCGACAGGCACCTCGCGCCTGGCAAGCTCCAGTGCGTCCTGAAGTTCAACCAGTTGTTGCCGCAGCGAGCTCTTCTCGCTGTCGTGGCGAGTGGCTTCCTGCTTGGAGACCTCGAGTTCTGTGTTGGTTGCCCGCAGAGATTCTCGCAACTGCTTCTCCTCATCCTGCATTCGCTTGAGGTTGGCGGCAGATTCTTCGAAACGAGCCTGCAGCTCTTTCATTTCCTCCTCCATGACCTGCAGGCGGGCTCCGGCGATACCTGCCTGGTTGGCCTCGGCCTGAAGGTCCTTCGTCCTGGCCTCGAGCGCGTTGTGCCGTGTCTGCCAGGACTTAATCTGGCTCTGGTAGTTCTCCACCTGTGCCTTGAGCTCCTTGTTCTGCGACTTCATTGTGCCAAGGGACTGAGTAAGCTCAACCACCTTGTTCTCAAGCTTGTAGGAAATCTGCTTGAGATCGCGGGCTTCCTCACGGAGACCCTTGTATTCCTTCCGCGCCTTTCTACCACGCCACAAGCTCTGGATAAGGACGACCCTCTTGCGGTATAGCCTCCAGGTCCGCAGCGACCGCCTTGATCGCCATACTCTCTGGATAAGCAAAGCAGCATTGCCGACGCGCGTCTCCATGATCTCCTTCCTGCGCAGATAACCCTTGATGGCAGCCTGAGCAAGTACGAGGTCGGCCCTGATGCGAAGGAAGTTCTTCCTCTCCTTGTGCCCGCGCCAGACCCGTTGAATGGTAGTCGCAGCCTTGATGGTCCGCAAGTCCTGAGCCTTTCGCCTTGCCATGTAAGCCCTGGCAACGGACTGGGTCTGAACGATGGATTCCCTGGCGTCAAGATACCTGCGGCGATAGTACTTGGCCTTCAGGTTCTTCTGGATCATGATGGCACAGTCGTTGAGTCTGTTAGTGCGGAGATTCTCGAGGAAGGCCAACATGCCTGCTCGGAAGAAGATCTTGGTCAGACCGAGTTGGTACTTGTCCTGACCTGGGCCGGTGCTTTCTCCAAGGGCTTTCACCAGAATAGCATTGGCCATCTGCCGAATCTCCGCCGTCCATTGGCTCGACGGTGTCAGCATGTAGTAACGAAGAGCAAACTCCTCGTACGTCCAACGCGTCGGATATCCAGCGCAACTGATGCGGACTGTCTCGAGGACACCACAAGCTCGGAGCTGACTCAACACCATGGGCCCTTCGAACTTCCAAGCCTCTTTGCCCTCGTTGGGCTTGATACAACGAATATAGTGGACATCTGTGTTGTTGATGGTGCTCATGAGCTCGATCAACGAAGATCGGAAGATGCCGCCAAGAGTGGGCTTGCGGTTAACAGCCACACCGATCTTCCGGCCGGCGGCTGGCTTGACCGAGCTCGTGGTTGCTGATGCCACGTCCTTCTCGCGAACAGACGCGGCAGCATCGAGCACCGATACCAGGAACTGGTTCTTACTTGACCTCAGGACGGCCATGTGCTCATCCGGCACGGTGTCGCGGTTCTTCTCTATGAAACCCTCCGACTCGTACGTGACGTCGACGGCATAATGGCACACTGTGAAAGCGGACTTGCCGAAACGGGGCTTTTTGTAGAAAGCGTTCTTGTCGGCGGCATAGTTGTGGTGCAACTTGGTAACGAACTGGTCGTCAGAGCCCATCGGAAGTCTCGACTCCTCGTCAAGCAGGGACAGGATACCCAGCTTGCCCTCGATGAGATCGATACAGGGCTGGTTGTCCGAGAAATCAATAAAGGTCCAGTCGATCTTCTCCTTGAGGTATTCCTCCTGCTCAAGCTTGAACACATGTGCGTTGAACTCTTGCTGCAACTTCTCGTTGGCGTAGTTGATACAGAATTGTTCGAAAGAGTTCTTTGCGAAGTGCTCGAAACCGTAGATATCCAGGACACCAATGAAGGACTGGACTTGGCTCAGGACCTCGTCTGTGGCCAGACTGCGGTTGGTGACCTCGACCAACCAGTCGAACAGACTCGAGTAAATATACTTGGCAACTGAGTCTCGGACGACGATGGCCTGGGCCTGACTCAGGTTGGATGTGATCTTCTCACCCCTAGTGACAAGTTGCTTCTTCACGATCCACTTGGCAAACTCAGCAGCATCGATTCCAAGGGCAAGACAAGCCTTCTCAAGAGAGGGCTCGTCAGGCGGGAGCACGCTGTCATTCCGCGAGGCACCGATCTTAACGTTGCCCATATGCAGAAGACCGGCGAGCATCTTCAAGATCTCGGTCTGGGTAGCTCCATCAACACCGACTGTTGACAGAGAGCTCATGGTCGCTTTGAACTCGGCCTTGTCATCCACTCCGTCGATGGTCGGGGTGTTTCCCTGGTTGAGGTACTCGAACTGCTCGACCGGAAGGAGACTCCATTCCTGTCGCTGCTGCTCGGAGACACCTGCAAGCATTTGGTAGAAAATGTGGTAGTTGCGCTCCTTCATAGGCTGGAATACCAATCTTGATCGCTCCAGCAGATATGTGCGAATCTTTGCGCCAATGATGTCCGTATTGCTGTTGAACATGATCTCGATGTATTTTCCAAAGCGGGACGAGTTGTCATTCCGAGTCGTCTTCGCGTTACCAAAGGCTTCCATGATAGGGTTGGTAGCAAGAATCTGCTCCTCGGTTTCGCTCAACGAGTCGGAGCCTTTTTTCGACTTTGCCCCGGGGTTGTCTGGCGACTCTCTGGTTGCGAAATATCTCATGATGTACTTGGCACTCACGGTCTTTCCCGCACCGGACTCGCCGGACACAACAATGGTCTGGTTCTTTTTGTCCCGCAACATGTCTATAAACGCCTCCTCTGCGATGGCGAAAAGATGGGGTGCCTGGGTTGCTCTTTGTTTCCCAGCATATACCTGGACCATGCCTGGGACGTAGAGGGAGTCGACACGGGCGAACGGGTTTGTAGCTATTAGCACGATACCGGAGTATGTGTAGATTTCTTTTTGGAGGTAGCGAAGCTTGATGGCTTGCAGGACTGGAGCACGAGTGTCGGGTTAGAAGCGAAGACGGCAAGCTGGGGCTCTTGGGGCAGGAGGTTCATACCTGCTGGCTCGTTAAGATGGGAGAGGTTGGTCAGGTCATCGCTGGCCTCGAGCACGGTTGGGTTCATCAGCGGAGGCAGCTTGTCGTCACTGCCCTTCTCCAGGGTAGCGAGGGGGAACTTGAGCTCCTTCTCCTGTACTCGCTGTGTCAGTGGCTGCCTCTCCGAGGACGGTCCCGAGTGGTATTGGGAGCTACTTACCTCGCCATTCTCGAGCTTGAAGGTCAGCAAGACATTGTCGCCATCTACTCGCTTCTTTGTGACCTCGGAAGCAACCCAGCCCTCGGCGGCATCGGGCTGCCACGCCCGGGTGCCAACATCGTAATTCGAGGACATATTACACGATCTGTGTCGGGTGTTCTATCGAAATAGCGCTGGCCGCATTGAGCGTGTATCAGATAGGGAGGGGAGGTCGGCGGCGTAAGGGAGGCAGTTCGTAGCAGACACTACCGGGAGCAAGGTTGGCGAGTCCTTGGAGAAAGAGACATTCGTGGAAGTTACCAAAGAAGTAGGTGGAGACCGGAGGGTATCTATCAATCAGGAACGGACAAGCCAGTGTTCAACGCTGCCGGAGGACATTGACCAGGAGAGGACGGGCAGGATAATGGATGCCAGCGTCGAGGACGATGCCCGTGGTGTGCTGAGCTGCGGTGGTGAAAGGAAGGCCAGTCCAGATGCAGGTTCAGGTTCAGGATCCGGACGCGATGCCGTCGTTGGAGGTCGGTCGTCCAAAGAAAGGGTCGTGGCTGTGGTCCGTTTCGTGCTGGGCTAAAACAAATTTGGTGCTTCGCTGTACTCTACTGTCCGGCCATCATGCGGTCTGGCAGTCCTGGTCGCAACGGTGAAAAGGGGCCACAGCGCAGACGGGGGTTGGCACTGGCTCATAGGGAGAGAGGCGTGTCAGAGGTTAGCAAGTCGCGGTGTGAAGGTTGCGCTTTGTGGGGCTCGCTCAGTCAACGTGCTGCCGACTGGGCCAATGCAAGCTCCTGCATGCAGCTACTGTGGTAGGTACATAGGTCTTCCCGACATACTGTACTGGAAGACTACTTTGTCACTCCACGTTGAGGCACAGAGACGTGTTGTACTGTACTGTGGTGGATACAAAGCGGTTCTGCGTGCACCACCGGCCTGGGAGGTACCTTACTCGAGCCCCTAGGGAGGGTAACCTGTTGGGACACCGAAACTGCCCTGCCTCAGCTATCAGTCCACGAGGCCGGAGAAGGCTCTATTGGGTCGACTCGTCGTGGACATGACGGATGCACAGGCTTTTCATCTATCACGTCTAACGCGTATGTAGGTCATATTAGACAGGTCGTCCAACCTCGAGACTTTGTGATACAGTACTTGCTGCGTGCCTGCTGTGAGTACCTGGATGCCTACCTAGATACAACCGTGTACACCATCATACGCAGAGAGAATAGGTACCTAGTCGAAGTCATTGCAGCTGTCCACCATCCACCCCTGCCGGGGCAAGACCTCAGGCCCCCCGCGCTAGAGAACGGCCCCTAAGATCCAGCCAAGGGAAGAGCCACCCCAACAGCTTCCCTAACCCAGATCCCATGCTTTCCGATGCAACAATTTGTCTTGCATGAGCAAACGACGCGGTCCTCGTTCCCGTATTCTCTAAGCGTATTTACCGTTCATGCTCTTCAGCAGCTACTCGTCCGTCCCTGAGCTGAGTAGCAATCTCCGCTTCCCCATGGGCAGACCGCAAAGGGCCAAGCATGCGCACGGCGTGGACGAGGGGACCCTTCCTCTGGAACGCGCGAGAAGGACCAGCCAGCCAGCGAGCCCCTGAGGATCTGCGTCGCGAGAACACCTTGCATGCCTTAGTACCCCGGGCTAACATGCAGGTAACCACACGTTGTACCGCGGCAAATAAAATAGGAAAAGTAAATAAAAAAAATATGACACCGTGCCAATGGCTGCAACACGCTCATCGCTGCTCGCTTACACTTCATATGCCACTGCACACACTCACCAACAGACAAACGCAAAGAGTGGAAGTGAGAACTGAGAACCTCTGTGTCCATGAGCGTGTAAAACCTGGACCAGACACTCTGTGCGCTCGCACCTGCATGAATATCATCTCCGATGGCGGGACCGACAGACAGCCCGCGGGAAGCTCGAGGCAGCTCCACCGCTGACGAAAGCTCTCCCTGGTCTTCTTGTCTGTCGTGATGGCTGCTGAGGTGCATGCACACATGTAACTCATCTATGCGGAACAAACCATCACTGAGGATTGAGGTCTGATCGAAAGGTGTACCGCGATGCAAGCGAGATGGATGCGACAGCGTCCCAGCGGCACTATGCTACCTCAGCGTCCGGGCGGCTGATCTTCCAAGATGGACGAGTGCGTTGGGGCCGACCTCGACGAGTGAAGCTCTCTGGTCAAAGCATGTTCCTCCCGCACGGTCGGTGAGTTCGGATGCCCGGAGACTTGACCATTTCTCGTTGAAGTGTAGGATGTAACGGTCACTTGGCCTGGTCCATATTCTGCCTCTTCTCACTGTCCAAGTTTCGTCATATCTCGAATCTGTACAGCACGTCAATCATGTCACCCGACACTTCTCACGACACTTAGCAAGCATAAGCTGATTGTCCACCTGATATGGAACAGTAGAAATGCCCTTAGAATTTCCTGAGGTAGAGAACAGAGTGGCCCGTGTCAAAAAATGGGATTCTGCGAGGAATACAAAGTACTCATCAAGCCCGCCCAAGGGTATGCGTATGGGTTCGTCATACTAAAGGATACAGAAACCCCAGGACGATCAGACCGGTATTTTTATTACTCAAAAAGACTTGAAATCCGCATGCCAGTAAGATGCCAGGGTGCTGTTGAACGCCCAGATGATCGAATAGCCTTTCTCGACTGCCATCTAATTTACCCAGTGAACGCCGCTCATTGTTGAACCCTTCTTTTTTAGTCTACCCGACGACCTGAAATCACCACACAAAGGACCACCCTTAGAACAGAATGCGCGTCATGATCCTGGAGCTGAGCGAGTTGAGCTCGTCCGAGATGTTCCTCAAGTCGCTGATCTGGACGCCGCTAATGTCTGCGATCATGTAGGCAATGTCACCCTTGCTGTCGCTCGTGGCCTTGTCGATGTTGTGCGGCATCAGGATGTCGTAGCACTGCTTGAGGGCACCGGGCACGTTCCTGTGGATGAAGCTGACGCGCGCGTGGTCGCTCTCGTCCAGTGTCAGCGAGCGCACCGTCACCTCAGGAAGGTTGACGGAGCCGACGGTCAGACCCTGGTTGATGTACTTGACCAGGGCATCGGCGACCTCGATGCCGATGGCTCGCTGGGCCTCCTCGGTGCTTCCGCCGATGTGCGGGGTGAGGATGAGGTTCTTCAGGCTGCGCAGGTCCTCTCCCCACGAGTTCAGGTCGTTGGTGAAGTAGTCGCCGTTGGCGGCGGGCTCATTAGGGTAGACGTCAAGGGCGGCGCCGGCGATCTTGCCGCCACGCATGGCGTTGATCAGGGCGGGGATGTCGACGACTGTGCCGCGCGACGCATTGAGCAGGTACGCGCCATCCTTCATCTTGCTCAGCTGGGGGGTCGAGATCATACCCTTGGTCTCGGTGGTGGCGGGGACATGGCAGGTGACGAAGTCGGCCTCCTCGAGCAGGGCGTCCAGAGTAGGCATCTGGCGGGCCGTGCCCAGTCCCATGATGGTGACGATATCATAGTAGATGACATTCATGCCCATGGACTCGGCCAGCACCGACAGCTGCGCTCCGATGTGGCCGTAGCCGATGATGCCCAGCGTCTTGCCGCGGATCTCCCAGCACTTTGAGCTGACCTTGTTCCAGGTGCCGCGGTGCAGCTCGCTGGAGCGGTCACCAAGCTGGCGGGCCAGCACGATGATCTCGCCGATAATGAGCTCAGCAACACTGCGGGAGTTGGCGAAGGGTGAGTTGAAGACGGCAATGCCATGCTTGGCTGCATAGTCAAGGTCCACCTGGTTGGTGCCGATGCAGAAGCAACCAATGACGAGAAGGTTCTTGGCCTCTTTCAGAACCTTTTCAGTCAACTTTGTCTTTGAACGAATGCCAATGACATGGACATCACTGCGATATGTTAACCTCTGTGTGCTGCATCCACGTGGGGGGGGGGGGTGTTGAGAATGGGCCCTTCGGGTAACTTACCGGATTTTCTCAATGAGTTGCTCCTCAGGAAGAGAAGTCTTCAGGGCCTCGACCTGGTAGCCCTGGGACTTGAGGATGTCCTGACCACTCTGGTTGACGTTTTCCAGAAGCAGGATCTTGATGTCTGTTGTCTCAAAGGGCTTGAGCTGCTTGGTGCCGGCTTGGTGTGCTGAGGTTGTTGTGCCAAAGCTGTGGGGGAAGCTGGAAGGGCTGTGGAAGGTGGCGGAGGGAGAGACGCTGAGCTCGTGATGAGAGCTGCTGGGTGCCGACCCACGGACGGCGATGTCTTGAGCCTGAGGAGCCATGGTGTAGTTGGTTTTGCTTGAGGAGTGAGTCTTCGGGAAGCGAGTGGTATGACGAGTCTGCAAGACTTTGGTGGGGTGAAACGTCGACTGCGGGCGGGATGACAACTGCAGCAAAGAATTTCTCTGACGGCGAGACAAGGAGAGATGTTAAAATACGACAGCGAAACACGGAGATTCACTTGACGCTATTGTCATAAGCATTTGCAAAAGCCGGGCTACAATTAGGAGAACCAGATGCGCTTAAATACAGATTCCTTTGACAGACCACTTTAGTTCTCCCGACACCTTGATGACTGTTTAGAAGAGGAAATGGTGGGGCCTGACTCATTGGCCACCTCTGTAGCCCCCCCACGCACGCCGTCCTCGCTGTGCCATGACATGAAAAAATTCTCGACGACTTCGGAAGGTCTCTTCCCTCTCCACGCGGCTCTCCATGACCCCATGGAGAAGGCCAGTGCTGCTCTTGCACGTCCATGGCAGGTGACAGCAGCACCAGATGTCACCCAAGACAGATACCGGCCTGCAGTGCACGCGTAGCCATGCAGCCACGCAGCAGATATGAAGCAAAATACCTAGATAGTGTGGGGTACAAACAGCTCAAACGATAGGACATATGCAGTGGGACGAGCCTCGTGCGGTATCGCGGAGGCGTGCTACGTCAATCACCGAAGCACCTTCCATGAGCAAACGAGGCGTGTGCACGTCTCGATATTTCATCATCGGGCTGGCCACCTCGAGGGTTTATCTCCGTGCGTGTCATCCGTCCTTGCTGTGAGGTGCTGGGCGCCCTATAAGAACGTGAGCTCCTGATGAGCCGCGCGAGTACGTGGTCTGCATTGGTGGCAGCAGTATGTGAGATTGAAAAGCAGGCAACCCTGAATTCGGAACAGCCCCCATGTAAGTCCAAGTCCAAGTCCAATTCAAAGCCCGGACCGGATTCATGTTGTGCTCGATGTCAATACAGAATCCCGTACAACCTCGGCTTGCGCACACCCGCCCGTCCCTGCATCACCTACATTTAATAACTCGACGTTACGAAAACATCGAGCTGTGCTTTCCCTAGAACCGACAGTAAAAGCCCGGTTCCCATGCAAGCGGATTCAGAGCCCCGTGCATCTACTAGGGAGAACGGGCCTACGCATGAGCGTACAAGTCGGGCCCGTTGGAGGAGCTTCACAATCGGCCAGTACAGGTTGGGACCAAGCGTCGGCCGCCGTGTCGCTGACCCCGAGCATTGATTGCAGAGACGAAGGGCAAAATCTGCGGTTTGCCGTCCCCCACCGTTGTGAGCAGGTAAGCTCCAGTTGCATTGGATTTGAAAACAGTCAGGATGTGGGAAAGTGTGTTGCTGCATGAAAACGTGGAGTGCCGTCTGAGGATGTCATCCACCCGCTCGCCCACCCACCTGGCATGATTGGGCTCTGTTACGACTCTGCCAGCAGCAGCAGGCGGTTGACCTGCGATGCTTGCTGGTAGCTGTAGCCGGTCCGGGGCTACGGAGCATAAATCGGCATGATGTGAGACGCCCGGTAGTAAGACGGTTCCAGGATGCAGCACTTACTAGGTACATTGGGCTATATTTTCCGTGGGCGTTGGGCCGAATGATCGTGGGCGGAGTAATGTGTACAAGAAAAAAAAAAAGAAGAAAAAAAAAAGGGACACCGTGCAATCGGGGCTGGGATGCGTGAGCAAGACAGAATGTTTGTCCTGGCGTGAACAACATAACATGGTGGATGATGGATCATGGTGAACTTTGTGGTGGCGATAATGATGGCGATAGGCGATGGGGGATAACGCGAAGGGACGGATACCCGGGGGCTAGACTTTTCACAAGGTCGTCAAAGTTAGTCGACGGGCGGGCGGACGGACGAACAAACGAACGAACGAACGGTATCTGTAGTGTGGTCCACGGGCACTGCATGGGTTGGTTGTGTGTGTGGTTTACAGTGAAGGCAAGGAAAGGCACGGCAAGCAAACTTGGTGCTGCACGCACGCACGCACGCAGTCACTCACTCCCTCGCCGCCTCGCTCGCCAACAAAAACGTGTTCAACGAGCCATTCGCCGCCCAACGATTAGAGCCGCCCAGAGCCAAAGAGTGGGGTGGAGCGCCTTCCCTCTGTCTCCAAAAATTTGCAATCAACCATCCCATCCCTCGGGCCCTCCACCTCCTTCCTCAATCCCTTCCCTCGCGCTACGATCGATCACCGCTTTTCTCCTTCTCCCTCCATATTTTCCCACAGCCATCACCACTTTGTCTCTCCGAGATACCCATCCCTTCGTTTCCCAGATCGCAACCACCTCCAAAATGGCTGAGCCCATCAAGAACAAGCGGCCTGAAATCGCCGTGGCCCCGTAAGTTGCAGCACCATTCTCAAAGCCCCAGTCCCCGTTCCCAGGCGCCCAGTCCCACTTGCCACAGGCGCTTTGCCTGCTCTCCCCGCGTCCCCGTCAACACGACCAACAACCGCGGGAAAAAAAGCCCACCAGCTCTGAGCCCGCCGCTGACAAAACAACCTCGAACATGCAGTACACCCCAGAACACTCCCGCCAACAATGCTCCCATCTCATCGCACGCCCAGCAACCCGGCGTTGATAGCATCAAGGAGGGTTAGTAGTACCCCGCGCTCCGCTCGCTCGTGAAACCCTGTCGGCCGTGATGACCCAGAATGCTGATATCCTAGACACAACAGAGGACCTGGACCGTGCCGCGGCTGCCTCTATCTTCGCGCAGAACCCAAAGCTCGTTCAGATGATCCAAGGCCGCCTTGGCAGTCTCGTCGGCCGCTCATCCGGTTACATCGAGTCCTTACCCACCCAGGTCAAGAAGCGCGTCGCCGGCCTGAAGGGTATCCAGAAGGAGCATTCTAAGCTCGAGGCCGAGTTCCAGGAGGAGGTCCTCCAGCTGGAGAAGAAGTACTTCGCCAAGTTCACCCCGCTGTACGAGAAGCGTGCCGCCGTCGTCAACGGCACCACTGAGCCCACAGAGCAGGAGATTGAGGCCGGCGAGGAAGACGAGGAGGAGGATGATGACGAGGAGACCACCGGCGCTGCTGACAAGGCCGAGAAGCCCGCCGAATCCAATGAGACTGTCAAGGGTATTCCCGAGTTCTGGCTGTCCGCCATGAAGAACCAGATCTCCCTCGCTGAGATGATCACGGACCGTGACGAGGGTGCCCTGAAGCACCTGACGGACATCCGCATGGAGTACTTGGACAAGCCTGGCTTCCGCCTGATCTTCGAGTTCGACGAGAACGAGTACTTCACAAACAAGACCGTCACCAAGACCTACTTCTACCAGAACGAGTCCGGCTACGGTGGCGACTTCATCTACGACCACGCTGAAGGCGACAAGATCAACTGGAAGGAGGGTAAGGACCTCACAGTAAGAGTCGAGCAAAAGAAGCAGCGCAACAAGAGTAAGTTACTGTCCCCGCAGACATCGCCGTCGCATGATGGACATGAGCAGCTGACCGAATCAAAACAGACACAAAACAGACGCGTATCGTCAAGAAGACCGTTCCCACCGAGTCATTCTTCAACTTCTTCTCCCCACCCAACGCACCAAGTGAGGAGGACGATGACGCCGCCTCTGACATTGAGGAGCGCCTCGAGCTCGACTACCAGCTCGGTGAGGACATCAAGGAGAAGCTGATCCCCCGTGCCATCGACTGGTTCACCGGTGAGGCCCTCGCCTTCGAGGAGATGGATGAGGAGGACTTCGACGAGGAGGACTTCGAGGATGACGACGACGAGGACGATCTCAGCGAGGACCGTGACGAGGACGAGGAGTCCGACGAGGATGACGTAAGGCCCTTCAGCACCTGATGATGTACGTTGACTGTACTCTAACACGACTCTTAGGATGACGGATCAAAGCCCAAACAGGAGGCTGCGGAGTGCAAGCAGAGCTAAGCGTCTCGATGTTTGTCACTTAGGATCTGCTTCGGGTTCTTGGATTTTGCATCACCTCATCTCGGGGTCCAGTCGATGGGAACTCGCCCGGTCGACGAAATGTCTCTACGGCAGTTTGACTTGGTCTCAGGTCTTCGACGACACATGCAGTTTCCTTGTTGATCATTACGGTTTTGCCTATCGGTTACGCCTCTAGACCATAATTCGCAAAGGGGGGCTTGGTGAATTCTGCGTGTCCATGCTCCAAAAGGGAAGGGCAGGGAAGGAGGGCAGCGACGAGTACAGAGGAGGACATTGATGTGGAAAATTTTTACACTCCGATCGCTTTGAGGTAGAGGAGGATTCCGGGCTTTTATTGTGGCTGTTTCGGGGTCCCAATATGATCTTCACCAGCATACACCGGCCGCATTGTGGGTAGACAAGTGTCCCCAGGCGGCGCTTTTCGGGGCAAGGCGTTGACAGAAGTACGTTTGTCAGGTAGTCGACCGCTCATCCCGGAAACAAGTCATTATTTGAACATCACAGCCTCCTGTCCAAGCCTTGTTGATGATGTCAGGAGCGGTTTCGAAAGTCTTGAACTCTGGGCATTACGAGTCCTCAACGCCGTCCATTATTCAGGATAATCGGTCCGATGTGTGAACTGTCTGCACCATTTCCAACCTTGTACAGTAGTGTTTAAGCTTGGAAACAAGAGTGGAGCATCTCCGGCGCTGGGTCAACGAGGCATCTCTCTGCCTGAGTCGCTGCCCCATCAACCTGTTCAACGATTCGTTGAGAAACTGAAGACGGAGTGAACGACCAAACGGAGCTGCCCAAACGCTCATTACCCTTACCCTTGCCCTTGAGGACGCCCGTCCCCCCCCCCAAAACCAATGTGGTCAAATTCCTCCTTGAAATTTTCCACAGCGCCTCTTAGGATATAAGATATCATTTGCAACAAACCGAACACCAAACAAACCGACAGTCAGCGATACTGCCGCAAAACACCGAGAATTCCAATTCGTGTTTTCATTTTAAAGCAATTCGCGCTTTTACAAGACACAATCTTGCACTTTGAATTTCATCTGACCCAACATCATTTCCGCCTGGGTGGTTAGTACCCGAAACAAACATGGCGAGGTCCCTCCCAAATATCATCGTCACCGGCACGCCTGGCACCGGCAAGACGACACACTGCGAGGTTCTGGCCGAGAAGACAGGGCTGAAGCACCTGAGCGTGAACCAGGTGGTGAAGGAGAGGGAGTGCCACGAAGGCTGGGACGATGAGTATCAGAGCTGGATTGTCGACGAGGACAAGGTGAGCGCTCGGGCAGAACCAGTGACGAGACCGACTGCAGGGTGTGGCTGACGAGATTGCCTGTAGCTTCTTGACGCCATCGAGGAGGAGTGCAAGGCCGGCGGGTGCATAATCGACTGGCACGCGTGCGATCTGTTCCCCAAGAGCTGGATCGACCTGGTTGTTGTGCTGAGGGTGGACTCGGCGGTGCATTATGACCGGTTGAAAGCGAGGTGAGTTGGGGGATCTACGGCTGGTGCAGAGCTTGCGAGGCTTGCCCCCGCCCTTCCCTTCCTGTGAGCTGCATGAAAACTCAGTGGCAGGGAAAGGGGGCACGCGGAGCAAGTGGAAGTTTTCACATTAAGCAAAGTGCTAATGCGTGTTTCTAGGAATTACCCAGAGGCGAAGCTCCAGGAGAACATAGACTCGGAGATCATGGAGGTGCTGTCCCAGGAGGCGCGGGAGTCGTACGACGAGGAGATCGTGGTGGAGCTCCAGAGCAACACGCCTGAGGAGATGGAGACCAACATAGAGCGCATCGAGGCGTGGCTGAAGCAGTGGAAGGAAGACAACGCGGACCGATGAGAGTGAAGCACTCGTGTGGGCGTCGAGCTTGAGAGGCCGATGAGTGGCGAGTTAAAATGCAATGATACCCTTGAAGAATGTGCCAACCAAAAGTTGTTCTTGTTTTGTTTTCTCATTCCGGCAACCTGAGTACTTCGCATGTTCACTGACGGCTAAAAAGCCGATACGCCGAATGACAGTCCGGAAAACACAACCTGTGTCAATGAGAGAATAAATGATACTATTTACGAGCCCAATGCATCACTTCAGACTCGAGAAACTGACGATAAGTGGTGATATGCGATTAAGCCGAAAACATGGTCCACCGTTAGCCCCCGACCCCAGCGGATTGACTCAATCGGCGAGGGCCATTTACACACATAGATACATAAACAGAAAGCAGTAGATGCTGCCCCCTTCACAACATCATCGTGATTTTTTATTTCTGAAGCCTCGATTTTGCAAACAATAATATTCAATCCTTGCGAGCAAAGCAAATAGATCATCATGGCCACCGAAAAACCGACGTCAGCCACCCACGTGGTGAATTTCATCACGGGCAACAAGAACAAGCTCGGCGAGGTCAAGGCCATCCTGGAGCCCACGATCGAGGTCCGGAGCCAGGCGCTGGACCTGATCGAGGTGCAGGGGACGCTGGACGAGGTCACGATAGCGAAGTGCAAGAGTGCTGCAGAACAGGTTCGTACCCCTCCCTCCCTCGTAAAGAATTCTCATAGGCCTCAGCGGCGGCAGACAGACTCACTGACGCAAAACACCCCGTCCAGATCGGCGGCCCCGTGCTTGTGGAGGACACCTGCCTCTGCTTCGATGCGCTCAAGGGCCTGCCAGGACCATACATGTATGTTCTTGTCACATGAGTTGAGCGAAAGAGAAAAAAAGGAAAACGTTGTGTAAAAGTTAAGTTGGCTGACACACTCTCGCGCCACAGCAAGTGGTTCATGAAGGACCTAGGCCACGAGGGCCTCAACAACCTGCTCGTCGCCTACGAGGACAAGGGCGCCAAGGCGGTCTGCACCTTTGGCTTCTCGCAGGGCCCGGGCCACGAGCCCATCCTGTTCCAGGGCGTCACGCAGGGCAGGATCGTGCCGGCGCGCGGGCCGGCCAACTTCGGGTGGGACCCCATCTTTGAGTATGAGGGACAAACGTAAGTCGACAAGACCGGCTGTGAGAGGCTGAGAGGAAAGGGGTCGGGGGCAAGCGTCGTCTCGGCTGTCTCCCCCCCCCCTTCCTCCCTCGCGTCTGTCCGTGCCCCTCTGCAGAATCAATCGGACCGCTGACCTCGCCATAAATAAGGTACGCCGAGATGGACAAGGCTGAGAAGAACAAGATCTCTCACCGCGGCCGCGCCCTGGAGAAGCTGCAGGCCTGGTTCGCCGAGCAGACCTCCAAGTGAAATCATAGAGGAGGGGCATCGGCATTTTATCAACGGGGGGAGAACTCACATCCACGAGGGACCCAAAGGACTGGTGCGAAACGTAAGGAAAGTCTCACGGCGGTGGATTCACGGACAAGGAGGTGGTTTAAGGATGGGACACCTCTAAGACCGCTGTTTGGTCTGAAGTCTGGCACCAAAGACGAGATCAGTATACAGCGGACAGGTCATGATAGAAAGAAGACGCAACGTGCCGTTGAGACGGTATAACATTGAATATGTCTAACACAGACCCTGCACAGACGATCCATCCATGCAATGAAGCATACAGGCTCTCTAAGAATGACAGTCTACAGTGCTGATAACGCCATGCCGTGTGCTATAACAAGCCAGCTGGACCCTCCCCTGCACAAATTGAACTCCCAGGCTCATGCTCATGCTCATGCTCATGCCCCTATCTCCAGCACCAACAAGTCTTCCACCGTTCCCTTCCCCTTCTAAACCCCTCCCCAACCCGTCCGACTCAAGTGGCCGGTTCCAGCTTGGTGCCGCCGTCAACTCTATGCTCTGTGGTGGATAGCGACGCGGAAAAAGAACGATGGGCCTCATTCATTCCCCCAACGGCCTCGATTGACGGCCTCAGTCTGTGTAGGAGTCAAGTCAGTCAGCACCTGCTGGGCCACCCACGGTTCTCGTCTCTTTTGTCACCAACCTCAGAAGCTCAAATTCCCTATACCGTCTCAGGTACTTGTTGCCCCGCCGGTACGCCTTCAGGGCGTGATCCGGATGCTTGTAGGTGAACTTCTGGCCGACCCTCTCCGTTATGACCGACGAGTCGCGGAACATGGGGTCGAATACGAGCAGGTTGATCCCGCCGTCCATCTGCTTCTCGATCCCGATGATGGTCATCGAGTGGCCGGCGTGCTGGAAGTAGATGGGCGGGAGCGTCGTAAACCGCACTCTTTCTTCCGGGTTGAAATTACCCTGCTGGAAGTACCTCTCCACGGCCGCTAGCATCTGCGCCTCAGCCTTGCCCGGCTGCGCCTTGTTCTTGAAGCCCTGCGCATCGCATGCAATGCCCAGGGAAACGAACATGGCCTGTGCCTCTGGCGTACCGATATACTTTCGTGTCCCTATGATGCCGCCGGTCTCGATTCTGCCCTGCTTGTTGATGCCTTTGTCCCATGCGGCCTCGACATAGTCTTGGATATCAAATACCGAAGGCAGCTTGCCGTTGAAGTGGTGTGATCCGTCGGACTTCGCCCCGATAATATAGGAGCTCACCACCTGGATGTTCCTGTAGCCACAGAAGCCGCCCTCGCGTCGGAGCTTGGACACATGCCACGTGCACGGGTGGCACAGATACGCGTACTCCGTTGTGGGCGATTGCTGCAACAGCTGGGCTATCACTGGTATCACGTCCCGACCGACGGCCTGTCCGTACTTTCGAAGGTGGGAGACGAGCCAGTCCGGCATGCGCTGCTCGCTGTGATACCGACCCAGCTCGGCCTTACCAAGCTTGACCGGCACCTTCTTGGAGATGGCGCCGTTGGTCGCCTTGGAGGGCGTGCTTGCGACGGTGATGTCCGTCTTCTTAGGACGGCGCTTGCTCGGCATTGCCAACATGTTCCTCCAGGCGGCGATAGCCCGCTGTTGCTTAGACTTTGGGATCTCGACGTAGGTTTCGTCAGAGGGAGGGTCGCCGCTCGACTCCTGCGAAGACGGTGTCGAGCGGCTCTCCTCCTCCGGCGCCTGAGGCGCGGATGGTTTTGGTGTTGGTGTGCGAGAAGCCACATTGTTCTCCTCTGCCTCGTCCGAGTGCAGCTCCAGGTGGTAGTCCAGCTCGTCCCTAACCAGGACTTCGGTACAGCCGTCAAGGGGACACTCGACATAAGCATCGCCGGCTCCGTCCGAGTCCTCTGCCGCGTTCGTTGGATTTGGGAGACCCTCATCCGGAACAAATGGTGACTTTCCGTCCTCGGGATGGTAGGTTTCCATGTGCTGGCGTCCAGAGTCAGCGCCACTCCCGTCGGTTCAAAGGATGCTGGAATGCCTGGGGCGTCGACTACGTACCAACAACATCTCGTACTCTTCCCGCCATTCGCTCGTCCACCCGCAGAAAGGACATTCCATTGATGAGACTAATGAATCCGCCATGTTCGTGTCTTTATTTCTGGCGCAGAGAACAAAAGAACAAGAAGGGTGAGCTGTGGAGTTGTGATCAAATATGAAGCCGGCCTCGAGTGTGTTGATGTGTGATTGGGGCCATCAGGTTATTCTTAGGGGTCAGGCATTCATGTCCGACTCTGACAGGTTCACAGCCACATGACCACCGTGACCAAGCATGCACTCGTGGAGTATGTCTCCGGGTCGATGTGAACATACAAGCAGTGCCTCAGGTGGTTGCTACTACTCACCAATGGATTTATGTGAGTTGACATTCCAGTCACCAAACCGGGCCTCTCACTGCACACCAGAAAGGGGAGGTAGGTGCAACGGGCGGCAGTTCCCAAAATGGAAACTGCCCCTGAGCCCACTCCACCTAGTTAGTGGTGGACGGCCACACGGTCCTGGCACCACGCAGCTTGAGCGTTCTACTCGGATCAATTTATGATTCAGTTTGGTCTCTTGCACACCCTCTTTTATTTTTCATGCGAGGCAGGTATCTCTAGACAGCAAATGCTCACACCACAGCAATAGTTTCAAACGTGTTGTCTCTGGCCTTCTTGAATCAAAACCCGAAGTCTTTGAATGTGCCGACCAGCCAGCCCTACAAATAGGTGCAAATTGGTCGGCTTGTCCAGGAAGCAGAACCTAGACAGAGGCTTCCTTCAGCTTCTCTGCCACCTTCTCAACAGCACCAGCCGCTGCGCCAGCCGCACCCTTTGCCGCATCCTTAGGCTTGGAGGCCTTGTTCTCCTTCGCCTTCTGCTTCAGAGAAGTAGAATCCTTGGGCAGCTCCTTGGTGAACGGGATGAACTCGGGAGCGCCCGGCATGTACTTGCGCAGTGGCTCCGGTACTTTCAGACCCTTGAAAGACGAGTTAGATCAAAAAATTGCAGTCCACAGGGAGAATCAGAACTTACATCTTCAGTCTGGTAGTTCTCCAGGATACAGCACATGGCACGCGTGGTGGCACACAGTGTTGAGTTGAGACAGTGGACATAGGTCTTCTTGATGTCCGTCTGCTTCTTGTTGCCAAACCTGATCTCCAGGCCCCGAGACTGGTAGTCAGTGCAGTTGGAGCAAGACACAAGCTCCTTGTACTCGCCCTGGAATGGGAACCATGCCTCCAGGTCGTACTTCTTGGCGGCGGCATTGTTCAGGGCACCCGAGACGATTGCAACGATCTGATATGGCAGGCCGAGGGACTTGTAAAATTCCTCGGAGGCGCCAATCATATCGTCAAACATCTCCCACGACTTCTCAGGGTCGGTCAGAACAAACTGCTCGACCTTTGTGAACTCGTGCACCCGGAAGATGCCCCAAGCATCACGGCCGTGTGCTCCTGCCTCTCGCCTGTAGCAGGTGGAGTATCCACCGTACTTCAGGGGCAGTTCCGACTTCTGCAACCATTCATCCGCGTGGAAGGCCGAGATCGGTTGCTCCGAGGTGGCAATGAGGTACTTGTCGTTCTGGGGCTCTCCGTCGACGACCTTGTACAGCTCCTCGTCGAAGTCAGAGAGCTGGGCGGTCTTGGCCATCATGCCCTTCAGCATGAACTGGGGTGCCTGCAGCGCGGTATATCCCCGGTTCATCAGGAACTCCAGGCCGTAGTTGATCAGGGCTTGGTTGAGGAACGTGCCCCAGTTCTTGAGGAAGTAGCCACGGTGGCCCACGACCTTGGTTCCACGCTCGGGGTCATATCCATCTATCCGGGTGAGAACCTCGTGGTGGGACAGGACGTCCTTCTTCTCAACAGCGACGCCCTCGGGAGCCCATGTCCGAATGACCTCGTTGTTTGCCTCGTCGTTGGAAATGGGAACGGAGTCGTGCACAATGTTGCCGATGGTGTTCAGCTTTGCCTTCAGGTCGGCCTCCTTCACGGCGGCAGAGTCGATGAGCTCCTTCTTGGACTTCTCAAGTGCCGCCTTCTCCTGGAGGAGCTCGTCCGCATTCTCCTTGTTCTGCCAGGGGACGGATCAGTTGTGATGCTTCTCGAGGCGTTGCGCCTGCGGGGTTGGGTCAGGGGGCGACAAACCCTCTTCCTCAGGCCAATTGCCTTCTGGGTCTCATTGATCTTGCTATTGAGCTGTGTCGCAGCATACAGTGTCCTGCGGTGGTCATCCCATACTGCAATGATCTCGTCGACAATCTCGACAGGAGCGCCACGGCGGCGTTGTGACTCCCTGCAAATGCTTGGTCAACCACACGCTTCCTGGCGACAGCGACACTCAGGTCAGAGTGGTGGGCAGGACGCACTTGATCTTCTCAGGGTTTCCGCCCCGATCGGCAATGAAATCGTTAACGTCGAGCATGCTGGGCTGTTCTTCTTGGCCCGTTTGCGTGGCCTCTCTCGATTTGGGTTGAAGTTTTGTTCTGTTCTGGTCTTTACAGTGGCAGGCTGTACCAGGGTACTTGTGGTAGGCGGGGTGTCAGCGACTGGCTGGGCAAAGCATTGGTTGATCTCTGTTGAGTCAGAGTGGCCTTGCAGTGCTTGGTCCTGAATGTTAAGGTACCTCGGTACCTGAAATCTTGGAGGGGAATGAGGGGTCAATTATAATTGCAAGCAGGAGCTGCCCCGGTGATGGAAAGATGACTCTTGGGCCACCATAAACAAGTCCAGTGTGACTAATTCGGCCAGACTTACTTCTGACTCTCGCTATGCTGCTGGATGTGCATTTGGGACATGTCTCATTTCCAAATCTAACTTGCTGAAATTATCACACCCTCTAGCCTTCATTGCAGTTTCACGACCACCCTCGGACCTGCTGTTGGGCAGACTACTGGCAGAACACACGAGCAGGAGATGTTGACTTTTGTCCGAAAAGCCCCCCATGTTGGATCATGGTGATGGCAGGACGAGCAATCACTGAGTGAAGAGATGGTAGACTGGATCTTGATTTCTACCATAACATGAGTAGCAACAATTCATGGCTACTCGTCGATCACACCAGACAACTCTGTCTCCCTTCAAACAGGCCTCAGAAGGCAGGACTTGTCCCCCTTCCATGCATTGGACAACGTTGTGCGCATTCCCTCGTACAGTGAGAACTCAAACATATTCAGGCCTGGCAAGCCAAACCCCGTAGGTATCAATGTCGTCAGCCATGTCAGCCATCCAAACCCATTTCGTTTTCAAACAACGTATTCAAGCCATGCACATGCATAGCAACCGGTATTTCCCCAACAATTACCAACCGGCTTGGCCATGTTCAACATCCTGGCAGAGAGTCTTGCATCCCAGCCGGTGCTCTGATGGTGCACCCAGCACCACCCTCTCGATTGCCGTCGTAGTCTCGCAAACTATGCAGTCACTGCTCTTCACATCACCAGGCACTTGCCGCCGGCTGGAGGCTCATTAGGGTTCTGCGCCTTTTCGATCTGTGCGATGAGAAGATCAAAGCCCCTGCCAACGTTCTCGTTATAGCGAGCGCTGGCTTCAGTCCAGGCGCAGTTGTACTTCTCAGACAGCTTCTTTCCATCATCGGTGGTGACCTGGCGCTGCTCGGGGCGGAGGTCGCTCTTGTTGCCCACGATGACGATAGGAACCCACTCAACGCCCTGTGAAGCAGTAGTCACAGTTAGTCAGTCTGTGGTAGGCAACCAAGTCATGGCCACTTTAGAAGGGAGGTTGTTTGGGATGGTGGTGGCGGCGGGGGTGAATGCAGAGAAGCCAAGCTTACCAGGTGGTTGAGAAGCTTCTCACGAATGACTTGAACCATCTCAAAGGACTGTAGAGATGCAACTGAATAGACCAGCATGTAGCCGTGGATACCGATAAAGTGCTTGCTGTTCATTATGCTGTACTCATCCTATGTACCGCAGTCAAGGCCCTTGTCAGCCTTCCGGGGTGCGCAGGCGCGGGGCATTTGGGAAGACTCACCTGGCCGGCGGTGTCGATGATCTCCGTAGAGAACTCCTGACCTTTGTACTTGATGACCTTGCTGAAGGTGTTTTCAATTGTCGGATAGTAGCTCTCAACAAAGTGGCCGTCGACGAACTGCACTGCAAGCGAGGACTTGCCTGTGTTGTCGCATCAGTTCTCCAATCGCAGTTGCAAGCATGTGACAGTGAGCGTCCAGCGCGACAGCCGAGCAACGAGCGCGCCTGTGAAGAAGAGACACGAGGAATTGGCAATGACTGAGCAGTCGGGTTGGGAGAATAAAAGTGCAGAACTGGGACTCGGGAAGACTTACCAACAGATCGGCTGCCGACAATAGCGACCTTCCTTGACTTTGATGGTGCCATCACTCCAATGGGAAGGTAACTCAGGTCCTTCCAGTCCTCAATGCCACACTTGACGGTTCTATACTTGTTGGGATCGTCTTCACCTCTAGGTGCTATCTAGAGATGAATTGGTGGCCTGAATAGGGTGTGAAGCCCGATTCAGACTGGAAGAAAGGGTATTGAGAAGAGGTGAGGTGCTGTGGGAGGAGGGGTGTGGAAGACGGCGTGAAAGTGAAGGAAAGGGCGACGGCAGGATTGTTGCCCCCCAATGCACCTTACGTCGATTGAATGCTACAGTGGGGGGCCAACGGGCAGGCACACCAGGGATGCGTTGAGCTTCTAGAACAATGAGGCGCTTGGGACACCTTGGTACCGCCTAGCGTGAATAGTACCCAGGTAGGGATCTAGGTACTTGGGAGTTGGGCTGTAAGTTAAAGGGGCTCTGGCACTCATGGAGCACAAGTCCCTGTCACTTGCTCAGCCTTCCGTATATCCCACATGGGCAGCTTTAACCCAGGCACTCCGACCTGCACCTGCACGGGGTGTGAGCATTCTTACATGCATATGTAATTCTTGCCACTGGGACTTATTCACCCGGAACCGCCATATCCGCTGTGGCTACATTCGAACTGTAGTAGTGACACTGTGTGATGGCACTTTCAAAGTCTTCAAAGTCATAGTCAAAGTAAACAGGTTTCTGGGTGTATTGTGTGTCTGGTTTTCTATCAATCAAACATGCCTCCGGGATCCAGAGACCATTTCTGTGTATCATAAACATCATAAAATCGTACACCGCTCAAGCTATTAATCTCCTGTGAATCTACTGAACGGCCTCACAATCCTCCAAAGGGGTATTATTTTTTCAAGTCAACGAGCCCACTCTGCCAAAAATGCATCCCAGTCAAGGTACAATACCTCTGGGCATTGCTGCCGAAGTACCTCCCTTCTTAACTAACACCAATGCTCAACAAGAGGAGGGACTTGCATAGTGCCTCCGATTTGCATGAGCGTTCTTTGCCCTTATGTCCTCATGCGTAGCTTTCTAGTCGTTCCACAAGACCCTGCAGCTTTGTCGTGAAGCTCGAGTACTGGGATTCCTGGCCATCACCTGCCTGCGCGATTGCAGCGTCTGTCATACGGTGATATGCGATGAACTCGCGTATTGACTCTAGTAAAGGCGCAAGATTCCCTGCTTTGTGCATAGAGCTGAATCGCTTTCGCACTGGTTCGTACAGGGACATGTACCCGAGCAGCAATGACAGGTAGCCGAAGGCGACGTTCAACTGGGTCTTCTCCACCGAGTCCGCCTGTGAAAGAAATTAGTTCAGATTTCGCACCAACCCGTTCACGTTGTCAAAAGCAAGCTTACCTCGGACGTGGCTGCGTGATGATTGAGGAAGAGCGTAACAAGCCTGTTGAGTGGGGCCTCATTGCCATCTTGGGCATTCAGAAGAGCCCCGCCCGTATTTCGATCGTGCTCGGAGAAATTGATCAAGACGCCCGACATCAGCAGAAGTGATTCGAGGTGAATGTTGAAGACGTCCGTATCATCGATCGCGGCCGTCGCCGTTTGGAAGGTGTCACACAGCGCGTTGGCAAGCGTTCGCACAGTTCCCTTCTCTATAAACGCAGTCGCAGCGTCGTGATTGTTGTTTGCGGTGTTGAGTGTCAGCTTCAGGACCAGGAGACCAACTTCACCGAGACGACCATTGCTGCGACGGAGCGTAGTCCCGAGCGTGTCTGCAATGATGGGGAGGTGCTTAAAGGTCCACCTGTCCTTCGACTCGGTTTGCATAGCCTGGACCGAATAAGACTCCAACAGTGACAGTGCCAAATGGAAGTCTATAGATTCATCTGTGCGCGGATACTTCCAAGAGTCAGGCTCAGACGCATCTGCCAACAGCGAGAATAGTTGATCTGTCACTTCAGAAGAGAAGAGTTCGCCCTCGACCGGCCCGGAGTGCTTAACAATAAGTTCCAGGGCCTTGAGGGCCAATCTTCTGGGTGACAGCATGAAAGGCGTGGTCGGCTCCCAGATCGGGAGGATGAGGAGAGAAGCCTTCAACTTAGACATGGCTTGCTGTCCATTCCTTGATAGGTTGCTCGTCCTGTCCTTGGAGATTGGCTGGATGTCTGCCGGAATGGCGAGGAGTCGTTTGAGAAGCAATGACAGACCCTGGCCTTGGAGCTGACTCATGATATGGGTTGATGCCGTTGATGCCAGGAGTGTCGTCAAGATAGCCACAAGCGCATATCCAGCAATGATGTCTGTTTCTCTGCCGACCTGCTCAAAGAGGCTCCTATCGCCGTTGTGGTCACGGAACTTGCGGACAAAGCCCTTGTCTGACATTTTCTGCGACAGCTCAACCAGGGCATTACGCCTGCTGGATGTGGTCTTGCCGCTCGGTCGGCCAATCCGCGCCAACAAGTCTTCGATCTCGTCTGCAAACCTGCTATTCGCGCCAGCCTGTCGGAGCTCGTGTAAACTACGCACGGCGCCTTTTGTGAACGGCTCGTCGTCGTCATCATCCATATCAAACTGAGAACTGCCAGTGGGAATGAGAGGCTCCTTCAACCACGCGTCCTCGTCGACAGTTTCCAGGCCACCGGCTGAGCTGCCTTCGGCAAGAAGCGTTCTGCGGGCACTGTAGGTCACTTTGGGGCCTGTCCTTTTCTTTGCAGACTCCGGACGACCAAAACTTTTGGGGATCTTTGGTTCCGGGGTGCTAGGGAAATTTGGCAGATCCTGTGGCTCGGGTGTCTGACGCGAGGCCTGGGACCAGTCCGCGGGATCGTCATCCTCATCCGAGCTCTCGTCCGCCTGAGCCGCGAGCTCATCGATCAACCTCTTTCGCTTTCGAGTTGCAGAACCAT
The DNA here is from genome assembly GCA_014872995.1 of Diaporthe citrichinensis. Classification (NCBI taxonomy): domain Eukaryota; kingdom Fungi; phylum Ascomycota; class Sordariomycetes; order Diaporthales; family Diaporthaceae; genus Diaporthe; species Diaporthe citrichinensis. The sequence goes on along the minus strand of JADAZR010000005.1, from coordinate 419,448 downwards.
GCTGGCGTTGTGAGTCACCAATAGTGGGGCTCACCACTTTGGAAGTTGATGCCTTTTCTTGGCGGGTTCCTGAGATGTTGCGCGGGGTTTGACCTGGTCGGAAGGGGATCTGCGTCTGCACGGACTCTTTCCTGTTTTTGTTGATGCTCAAAGTCTTGAGGTTCTTCGGGATCGCTGGAGAGAAGGGCACACTTTTAGCAGGGGCGTCTCTCATTGTCGTTTCCTTTGGTGCTGCTTTGGCTGAGCCGGAGGAAGAGACCCGCAAGATCGATCTTGGTTTTGATGCTTTAGGGACGGTCTTCGGTGGGGGCATCGCCTCGTGAGGTGGTGACGGAAGAGATGGAGGCGGCGAAGGGGGCGTCGAGTAGGCGCGCGCGCGAAAGCCTCGAGAATCTCCATGACTGGGTGATGTTCTCCTTCTCTTCGGGTTGGGAAAGACTTTTGACTGCGCGACCGGCGCTGGTCTCGGGATGACCTCAGCAACGCGGCGTGTCTTCTGCTGCTCGATCTTGCGACCGTATTGCTTGAACTTGGACTTGGGCAACGTGACGACCGGGCTACTAATCTCGTCATCATCTTGGAAGTCCCAGATAGTGCTGGATTCGAGCGGAGCAGTGACACTCCGTCCGTCTTTCCCCTTTTCCTCCGGCCGCGACCTTCGCCCAAATGCCTTGCTGTATGTCGTGACGCGCCTGTTGCGGGAGAACCCGGCGCCCTTTGGGGTTGCCATCATCGTGCTCGGTTGAGGATGGCAGCGTTCGTTTCTGATGGAAGTTGTGGTCGGGTCGAGATTTGGATGCAGAAGAGCGGATGCGGAGCAGGAATCGACATTTGATGGGAAACGAGCTCGTTCGATTGGGTTGTGGGCAGTTTATGCAAGTGCCGCATCAACGACTCAATGGAATACACCGCTGACGCGACTGGCAGGGGCGGTTGGAAGACTGCTGATCACCGCAGAGGATGGCATGGGTGAGGGAGTTCCGCCTTCTTATTCCGCCCTGTCAGGCTTGTGTGTGAATGGGGCCGTGTGGTCTGTTCGCATCTGCTGGGTGGAGGTTCTGTGGAATGAGTTCAATGGGCGCGAGGTTGCAACCAGGTTTTGTCTGTTGATGGATGCGACCAAAAACAAAGGCTGGGCCGACGGTCCTGGACGTTTCGCCGGTCAGGGGTCCTCTGCGCTAAGGATGCAACATCCGTTGGAACGGGGAGGGGGTCGTCATTCCCCCAGAGGGGGACCGACCGGCAGGCACGATAAGCGGCGTCACTGCGTCTGTGGTCACTGGCAGGAGCAAGTAGCGGAGAAGCAGTCTAACTGCTCGGCACCTAGGTAGGTACCCAATACAGGGTTGATGGGCTGGTAGGTACCGCTGCAAACCAAGAGTACAGCACTCTTCAGCCCCGCTTGCCCGCGATAGGCACTGTCGTCGCCTTATCACACGCTACAGGGCTAAGCGGCCTAAGCTGGGCAAGGGCAGAGCCCAGCTTCAAAAAGGGTCTGTACTTCACCCGAGCACCCCTCAGCTCAGCTCTTAATTAATGCAAGTATAGTTTCTCGAAAAACTAACTGTCCTTCACTCCTGGGAGAAGGACGAGCAGGAGAGAGAAAACCCGAAAAATTAATTACCATACCCTGGGGATCATCCCTACTATAGCCTTTCAAGCGCATGAACAAGTCCAATATCACGAACCCCACACCCACCTGACCGGCATTCCTGAGGCGGGCGGAGACCACCTGAGCATCACGATGTCGACCAAGAAAGGCGACGAGGGAGGCAAGTCGGCCGCAGCTCCCACACAGACCGTGGGGCCGGACTACAGACCAGACAGCCAGAAGCCCAAGGCCACAGTGTCCAAGGAGCCCACGCAGCAGAATGTGACCGTCCTGAACCAGACGCCCCAGCTCATTGCCCTGCTCACGTGAGTCCCTCCCAACCCCGGTGGGATGAGCCCCCGAGTGCTGAACTGCCTCAGTAAGATCCGCGACAAGTCCACCGACCGGGGCGACTTCATCTTCTACTCGAACCGCATCATCAGGCTGCTGGTGGAGGAGGGGCTGAACCACCTGCCCACCACGCAGCACACCGTCGTGACGCCGACGAACCAGCACTATGACGGCCTCGCGTTCCAGGGCAAGATCTGCGGCGTGTCTATCATGCGGGCCGGAGAGTCCATGGAGCAGGGGCTGCGGGAGTGCTGCCGCTCAGTGCGCATTGGCAAGATTCTGATCCAGCGCGACGAGGAGACCGCCCAGCCGAAGCTGTTTTACTCCAAGCTGCCTGAGGACATTGCTGATCGCTGGGTGCTGCTTCTGGATCCCATGTTCGCAACTGGTGAGTCACCAAAGCATGGCGGCATTGCAATTGGCTGCGTGGTGTGTGATGGAGTGCTGATCGGCGGCAGGCGGCTCCGCGACAATGGCCGTGGAGGTGCTCAAGGAGCGCGGCGTCCCCGAGGACAGGATCTTGTTCCTGAATCTCATCTCCAGCCCTGAGGGCACCGAGAGGTTCTCGGCAAAGTTCCCTAAATTGCACGTTATCACGGCATTTATTGACCAGGTAAGCTCCGCCCAGACAAGGAAGTCAGTCGTACACCTAGGATTGGAGCTGACATTGCAAACAGGGACTCGATGAAAAGAAGTTCGTGTAACTGACTCCCAACACACATTTTCTTGTCTTGCTAACACGACGTAGCTATATTGTTCCGGGGCTGGGCGATTTCGGCGATAGATTCTTCACCATGTAGAGCGGAGCCGTCATCCCACTGTCCGGTAAATGCCCCATGCCTTCCTTCTTTGCATAACCCATTCAACGAAGCCGAGCATGCTGACATCGTCTCACAGCTCACTGATCCATTGCTTAGGCGTTCGTGCTCAATCCGAACTCTCGCATGCAGACCGTACTGCTTCCGGCAATATCCCTACGATGGCTCCAGGTTGTGTGCATCTTGACGGGAATCTTGTGTGACCATCTCTTCGTCAAGCGCTTGACTATCGTAGAGGGCATCATCGCCTCGGTGGGCCATGATCGTACGTCCCAGACCACTTTCGGTGGCTGAGGACTTTCGCCTAGTCAACAGTCGCCAGTCGACAGCCTATTCAAGGTCCCTCTTCATTTAATACTCGTCGTCCGGAACAATCCCGTCCCCGCTGTACTGCTGATGGCCATCGTCGCTGTTGTTGGCTGTGTCTCTATCCTTGCGTGAATCGCGACTGGCCTCGGCGTAGTCCCGCACGGCTGCGCTGCCTCCGTCCTTAGCGACCTCCTCTGCCGCATCGACCCATTCACCGTAGACGTCCACCGCGGCCGACAGGTCTGTTGCGCTCATGCTGGTTAGCCATGTTTCGTGCCATGCCCACATACCACGTGCGCGCGTAGAATAGGGTCTGGCCTGGTCTCGGTGTGTTTAAGCGTACAGTTGACGGTGCACTGGAAGCGCTGGCCGCAGACTTTGCATTCCAGAGAGCCGACGCCGGCCTTCTTATCGATCTTAACGGTAACGGAGTTCTCGTGGTTGCAGAAGAGGCAGGTGAAGACCGTGGGGAGAGGATCGCCCTGGGAAGCCGCCGCAGGGCTACGTTAGCTGTTGCGCAAACGAATGAAGACGAACGTGGATGGGGCCAACCAACCCTCTTCTTGCCCTGGGGCGCGCGGGAGCTCTTCTTGCGCTTTCCCATGTTTCCGGCGGTTGTGAACTGATCCGTGGATGGTTCAGAACCGGGTGCAGAATGCGCCGTGGTGAAGTTGGGTGTTTGTGGGAAGGCTGGCGCAACTTGGAGAAGTTGGCTGAAATCGAAAATGCAGTCACTGGCTCGACGCGCCGTTTCTGGCTGCACTTAAAACGGACATGCGATTAGCGGCCGGGCCTGCCTGGCGTGGAAGGCTAAGAAAGGCTGCAAGGCGTGAACCAAGCTTGGGCTGGCCACCTGATATGATGTATATGCTCTCCTCTACCCGGATGACTTCATTTATATTGGCTCACAAGAATGCTTCTATCAACAACATTTTCCACTCTGTACGCACAATCCTGTCAGCGCCTAATCTCTTGACGCCAATCCAGCTCGTAAGAGGTCAGACCGTTCCACGTATGGTCCGTGCCAGACCATCTCCACGTTTCTGGCACTGACGGGCGGAGGGCGGCGTGCGGCGGCTTATCAGTACGTCACGCACGCTTGGGTGTGGGGACTAAAAGGCCGCCTTTCAGTGCTGTGATACAGGACGCATGCCTGCAGAACTTACCGAGGCACAGGGGCATTTCCTTTGTTGTGGACGACTTCAGATGGGCCATTCCCCAACACCTGCACATCCACGTCAAAGGACAACCCAGGAATCTGCCCATTGATCCCCAGGGGGTGGCTTGGAGATCTGGCAGATGCTGTGCGCTGCTGTAGACTACTGTATGTAGCCAGCCTATCACCTACATATGCAGAGAATATCCCACTCGTCAAACATCTTTCATATCCTCCTGCGTCAAAACGGTCTGTGGCTTCAGGCCCAGCAGGGCAGCGACTAGATGCAATCAGATGGATCTCCCGCCAAGCGGATCAGACAGCGCCCCACAGTGGCCCCGTGCCGGCAACTCTAAGAGCATCCCCCGCGCTACCTGCCTAGCTAGGTATATAACTACTTGGTACCAGGTAGCAGGCAATAAGCCGCGAGCTCGCTGACTGCCCAGAGTGTCAACCGGGCGGTGCCTCTTTCAGAAGCTCGATCTCGCTGTAGCATCCTTGGCCGTGCATCCAGAGCTAGGCATGCTTGCATTCCCGTGCCTCCTCTGCTTGCCCAGGTGATAACGAATCTGATTCCAACCGGCAGCTGTCGGTTCGCTCGGCTGGCGACGTGGCTGGAGCAACGTGTCTATGTATAATAGCATAGCTCCTGTTCATCAATGCTTCTTCTGCTTTGACCGCCCTCTCCCTCTCTCCCTCTTCTCTACCCTCTCCTTCAACCCCCTCACTCGTCGGTGTCCAACCGCCCATCCTAGCAGATCGTGATAGACAGGATAAGCTCCAAGGCTTTGAGAATCAGCTCCGGCTTGGATTTGGGTCCCTCGTGAACAGTTCTAGAGCCAACAGAGACTCCCCGCTCACAGGGTCCGTAAATGTTGACTTGTTGAAGCATTGTCGTCAACTGTTCCAGTGATCCCCCGTCAGCCCAGAGTCATCAGGATAGACACCACAGGAATTGTGTAGGCTGTCGTAACCTCTCCCTCTCCCTCTCCTCCATGGCGTCCAACGGTGTAGCTTCCGGGCCCAGCCTGGAAGATGTGATTAGCCAGTTGAGGACCATCCAGCAGAAGCAGGATGAGCTTCTCTCCGTCGTGGACTCCATGTCCCGTGGCACCGCTCAATCCTCAGCAGTTCCCGGCTTACGACCATCACCAGCCTCCCTTTTCCAGCAGCAAAACGAACAGGAGATCGAGGAAGCCGCTGCCTCGTCAGCTGCTGCTCTGGCCGCCAAGTCTACCGCAACGCCGCCTCTACGCCCAACAGACGCGTCCGATTCCCCGATCGGAAGCTCGTCGCCGACACAGGCCTCCGGCTTCTCTTCCCGGATCATCTTGACGTGAGTTGCGCTGCTCGAGTTCTCGCACGGCAGGCAGTACGCGAGTCTGACTCCTCATAGGACCTACCCTAAACAGACTGGCATCAAGCCAATCCCTCTGAATTGGGGCGCTCCTGAACCTACTGAACGAGGCCCAGTTGTGGTCTCTCGCTACTCGAGTACCATCCGTAGGCGCAATGGTACGTTATATATGACACCCTTCGTGGTGTGGGGTTACATACTGACTTTGTACAGCTATCGGCGGTCAGTCTAGCCCGCATGGCCGATTCCGTAGTTCACGCTGACCCGCAGGCACTATCCAGCTCATGGAGGCTCTTATTCTATCTACTACGCCCTGGCTCTCGCCAGCAAGGAGCTCAAGGCCGATCACCGGTATGCGGCCCCTGAGACCCCAGGGCTTTCACCTCTGAAGTATAGCTAAGAAATTGTGTGCAGACCTGACTTCACCAACACGGAGCCCGCAGTCACGATAGGGCCTTTCCCACAGTGGGGCGACAAGAAGAAGATTGTGGCCATGGACCCCTGGGGTCATATTGCACCGTGGCTATTCAAGGACCTCGTCGACGGAGAGGATGGTGCGTCAGGTCCATTGTGGTGTTGTAGGATACATTCTGACGCGGCGCAGTTGATATCCGGCCTACCATCGCCATCACGAAGGCACACATGAAGGTAGGCTCGTGAGATTTGAGGTGGGCGTGGGACTCATGCTGATCAATTTGTAGCTTCCCGAGCTGGAGGACAGCGTGCGCAAAGGAAGACTGTGGGTGCCCCTTTATTTCTGCCGTGAGGCCAACACAGGCAACTGTCTCGCAGGGTCCAAATCTATAAACAGCACTTTCACTGACAATGGACTAAACAGTGTGCCGGATGGCAAGATATGCAAGAATGATTCAGGCGAGCTCGCCGTGACGAAGTTCGCCGTCGAACCAGCCTGGTACCTGCCCGGAGTCGCCGAGAGATTTGGCATTGGTGAGTTCTCTGGTGAGAGTATGCGGCTTTTATTTCCCGCCATACTGACTAGATGCAGATGAGGGAACTCTCCGGAGGTCTCTTTTCGAATACACCGGCGGCAGCTATCCCGAGGTGAGATCCAATCCACGCCGACGCTGGAGGGCCACGTTCGAGCTGTTCTGACAATACAACAGCTGATAACCCGCGGAGACATCAAAGTCTTCCTACCACCTATCGGTATGTATTGCTTGGCCAAGCTGAGGGCTATGGGTCCCAGTATCTAACAGTCTGCAGGTGGCTTGACGGTCTATTGCTTTGGCGATCCCGCAAACATGTCCGATCCTAACAAGAAGCTCGCGCTCCGCATCCACGACGAGGTAAGACATCGCAAGTCCGACGACGCGCGAGTGCCGAGATATCTAATGAGACATAGTGTAACGGAAGTGATGTCTTCGGTTCTGACATTTGTACCTGCCGGCCGTACCGTAAGTTTCTCCGGACATGCTCAAGACATCTTCGACACTCCGCAGAAGAGGCGATGAGCGTGATTTGTGTTGATGAGCGCCTCGCAACTCCTCGTTGGACAACATGTTGTGTGTTTTCCCCAGGGCTAACTCCACTTTGTTTGCAGTCATTTTTGGAATTGAGGAGGCCGTCAAGGAAGCCCAGAACGGAGGCAGCGGTGTTGTCATCTATTTCCGAAAAGAAGGCAGAGCTCTCGGTGAAGTCACCAAGGTAAGTGTCATGTGCCCCCAGCCTTGTGTGACTTGCTAACACAATTGCAGTATCGTAAGTGTCACCGTCGCTCCGAGATCTTCCCGGTCTGGCTGCTGGCGTGTCTGCGGGAGGGCGGCACCACCGCAGAGGAAGCACCGCGAGAAGTACCAAGCCGTTCCAGATCCGGCCTCGGGACTGACACTCGCCACAGTCGTGTACAACGCCCGAAAGCGTGGAGAGGACCGCGCGTCCGACTACTTCAAACGCACAGAGAATGTCGCGGGCGTAAAGGACATGCGGTTCCAGGCCCTAATGCCGGACATCTTGCACTGGCTCGGTATCACCAAGATCGACAGGATGCTAAGCATGAGCAAGTACGTACACCACACCTGTGCCCAATGTTGCACAGCGCGGCGGGGCGCGCTGTGTTCCCACAACAACAATCCATGATTCCCATCACTTGACGGCCGGATTCGACCAGTAATGACTAACGTCAACCGCGAACTGCAGCATGAAACACGACGCCATCGTCGGCCAAGGGTAAGCGACGGTCGCTCAGCATGAGTCTGGGGTCGCACGCGCGGCTGGATGGAGGTCTGCTTGTTCCCAGAGAGTCGGTCTTACTAACGAGTGCCACCCTATTTCCCCCCCATTTAGGATCCCTATCCACGAGCGTGTCGAGCTGCCCGAATCTTGGATCCCTGCGGACTCGCGGGTCGAGATCGACGCGAAGATCACGGCTGGTAAGTAAACAGACAGACAGACAGACAGACAGACCGAGTGGTTGTTTAGTCATCATCACCCTTCTAGGCGACTGCGAGCTGACAAGGAGTGTGTCCGTGCAGGTTACTTCACGACCGGGCACAGGATGACGGCCGACGAGCTCAAGGCTGTCCAGGGCAGGCTGTGGGAAGAGTAAGTCCCCCCCCTCCAAAAAAAAAAGTCCCAACCCCCGGGGCAAGAAGGTGGCCTGGTCCCAAGGCTGGGCTGTTGGGAGTGATCTTGGGCTGACATGAGCGTTTCTTGTCTTGCAGTGTCGACCACTAAATCCGTGGGGCCGAGTGTCCCGGCCTAGGTCATGTTGTACTCCATGGGGAGACGTAACACCGGAACCAGCCGTGTGTATGCAAGCAACATGGGGTTGACAATGTGTCCATGAGCCTGTGTAAGTTGATTAGGTTGATACAGGGGGTAGATGACATGCAGGGTAGAAGTTTAGACTGGAATACATTGAGTGCTTCACTGCAATGACACTTGTCGACTGTCCTGTCTCTTACGGCCAATGTAACTGTTCGATCGGCCTTGCCTTCCACGAGGCCGGCCTCAATCGGTTCATAGTCGTCACAAGGAAAAGCAACAGGGTTACAAGACAGAGTATCTGCCGGGTACAGCAAGCGTCATGCACAATACTAATGCCCATGTCGTTGGGCTGACTCTCGATCGACAACGCCAACGAAGTGGACAATAGTCTACAGTAGTTCAATTATTACCCCAGCTCTCCATCAACATCAGGAGCTCCTCGCCAAGGGACGGTGGGCAGATGACGGGTGACATTGTAGAAGGGGGACTTCCCCGGGCTTGTGAACCTTGCAAACCTTGTTTTGCGTCCCGCCGGCCGGCCACTCGAGAAGAGTTCAGAAATACAGCGAGAGATACTGTGTTTGTAGAAGGTAGCAAGCACACGGAGCCTAAATAGAGTACGGGGCACAGATGCGTCCTGGCGTTCTCTGACAGCACAATCTTGGTTGCACAGAGTCTTACGGCTGTGGCCCCGATGATGGAATTGTGCGACGCGAGGAGGCCGATCTGTCATCTCAGCACAATCCTGAGAATAGCCGGTTTGACTACCTGTTACTGGGGATGGAGGAAGGGAGGGGTGTGTGTGTGTGTGCCTGCGGTTGTGCTGGTTTCGTCCGAAGCGAATCAGCCCAGATCGCGAATCCATGCAGTGCCGTCGGAACATCGAGCGGGCGACACGTGGTAAGGGGGCCCTCATGCCCTACAGCCCCTTGCACCCGTACCCACTGACAGCGGCGGGGAAGGGGGACAAAGCGGAGAGGAGCCCATGAGACAGGACCGCGAGGGACCGCGAAATCTCTGTTCCCGAGGAGGAAGTATTACACTCCGCCGGGTATAATATTGTTAGCTCGACATGAGACTCCACCTGCCCTCGCTATTAGGTTGGATTGGATCGCCTGCCTGCTTGACCCTCTGAAATACCCTCTTTTCCTTGGATACTTATGGGGAAAAAGTAGCAGAACTTTTGCTTCCATAGAACTTGAGTGCAAGTTGATGTTCTCTACTTCTCCACTCGTACCCACTTCATGTCGAACTAACAATATTATACCCGGCGGAGTGTAGATATCCTCGTGACTGATAGGGTGAAGGACGCCCGTGCCCGTGCCGGTTCTGGCAGCCAGATGGGACCAAATGGAGCGGGACCCGCGCCCGAATACCTCGATTGGTCGTGAGCGGGCACTATGTGCATGGTGGAGCGTCGCGAGTGATGATTATGGGAGGTTGACCGGCTGCAGGACTGAGCTGACACGAAGCTTTCGATTCGACGAGGCCGGTGGATGGGGCTTCAGGCCGGGCCAGTGAGCTGGAGACGAGCCTGTGTGGTGTGTGGGTGTGTGGTTCTTCGGTCGAAGTCGGCATGGGGTTAAGGAGAGCGAGGCAGGCCGACGACGGGCTCGGGTTTCGTTCCTGGGGTCCTGATAGCGCGGGATATCCCATCATCCACCCGTCATGAATGAAGCCTGACAGGCACGGGCGTGTCTCGTGCTCCCTCGCTGGCTCTACGGAGCAGACTCTGGACTCTCAAGTCACTGATTCCTCCAACCGGACCAAACCAACGGTCCCAGCGGGCGAACTGGACTTGAAGCGTGTGCAGGACAAGATTGTTGGTTGCTGCAGGAATGACCCCCAGCAACAAGGAGCAGCGGGTCTGGGCCTTTGCCGGTGGCCGCGGTGGACGAGTGAGGCGTTGCGATTTGTAGCCTGCCAGCTTGGCTACCTCAGTCCATCCTGTTTGCCGATCGATCCTGTCCCTGGTGTTACGATGACTGACGGCCGCAGACAAATCCAGCATCTGATCCGGACTCCATAGTCCAGACCTGTTGGCCGGGCCACAGGCCACAAGCCACGAAGAGGTCGCGGCCACAGGCAAGCATCAAGCAAGCAAGCAACGGAGCAACAACTGGGAAAGCATGGGGGAGACAAGGCTGCTGGCAAGCGTGGGTGACCCCAGGCGGTGGTGCCCCAACGCGTGTGCCAACCAGGCAACCTGGCACCATACCAAGGAGCCAGCAAACCAAGGAGGTGGTAGCTGACAGCCGGTTGGCAGGCACCGTCTGTGTCGCGTCCAAATCAACTCGGCCACGAAGACCAATGTGCTGTGCTGTGCTGTGCTGTGTTTGTACTAAAAACATGTATCAGTGCCCGACCCAATACTTCTCCCCATGCCCTGCCAATCCATCAACCGCATCCATGCCGCCCGTGGTGCCTGGAACTAGGGCCGAGCCCAGAACTCTCTCCCCCTCCCTCCGTCCCAAAGCACTTCGTGACTTCCTGCCCACTGGGCCACCACCACCACCGCGGCACCACCATCAGCGGCCCGCAAGCCTCGTAACGGCTCGACGCCGGTGGAAGCTATTACCCAACCTTGGGGAGGTGAGGAGACACGCTTGTTATGTGGTAGCACACGACAGGTGGCAAAGCTTCGAGCTTCACAGAACTGGATGGGCCAGACCTGACAAAGGCCGAGAAATGCCGCGATGGTTTTTTCTTCTCTCTCTCATGTTCGCTTTTCCTCGCCTTCTCGCTGCTTCTGTGTGCACTTGCTCCATCTCGTAACTGGCGGCATGGTCTTGACTAGTGAGATGCCCCATGGTTTGTTTTTCTTTGTCTCTGTTTTACTCCCTCCTCCACCCCCTCCTCACTGTGTGGCATGTACGTGCTGTAGCAGTATTACCCCTGCGTCCGAGGAGGGCGAGAGGGGGACACAGGCAGGCAGGTGGGAAAGGCCGCGTCGAGACCGTGTGGTCCCACGCTGCCACGATGGGGTCGACGGGTCGGAATGCACAGCCAGGTGGGTGTTCAGGGTGTTGCGGGCCACTGTCTGGGGTACGTACTGCACAATGCATGCACATGCTGCACAGTACTTGATGTAGGTACCTGCCCCGTACAGTATCACACCACAGTACGCAGGCCAGCTTCTATTTATTATTCACCACTGTACCGCGGCCCAGCATTACGGCCCAAGTGGGCTGGCGGGCACCGGCAATGACAAAGACAAAGCGAGGGAGGCAGGAGCGAGACGCTCGGTACTGTAGCAGGTACCGTACTGTGGTACTCCGTACTGTCCCCCAGAAAGTGTCTGTCTGTCTTGCTCACTCTGCACCTGGGCAGTTACAGTACTGGAGTACAGCACACGGCGGGCCGGGCTCCTTGCATACGAACATGGAAAGTCTGCGCAATACATAATAACACCCACACACGCACACTCCCAGCACCCACCCACTCGCTCACACCTTCGTTTGTGATGACCGTTTCATTACTGCCATCCAATTAGTCCCTCTGGTTCTACCTAGTCTATATCCTGCTTGAACTTTGTTCACTTACAAGACTTGAAATAACCTCCCTGCCCCCCGTCTCCCACCACCACCAACACACTCTCACCCTCACTTCACCTCACCTCACGCCTCCCCCCTCCATATAATTCACCATATCCCCCTCCCTGCAACTTGCAGCCCTCCCGAAACAAGCAAGTCGCCATATCAGGCTCAATGCTCGACAACATCAACAACCTCGCCATCTACATCCCCAGTCTCTTTCACTACGTGTCAGACTCGGACGACGATATGGCATCACCAACAGAGTCTCGCCGGGGCAATGTCCAGAGGAGGGACTCTTCTAGATCAAGCAGCCGCCGCCCAAGGCTCCTCCGCTCCAGCGCAACAGAGCCCTCCATCACGACGTCCACTGCCAGCCGCAACGCATTGGCAACCCCTGGCACCAGCCGCCGGGCAACAGACCTGCTGAACCAGGTCGCCGTCTCCAGCTCACCACCAAACTCATCGTCGCCTATGTCCCAGAGCCCGGCCATGTACGACAGCCCGGCCAGGATTGCGAGGGACCACGTCGACCTGGACGGATTCCGCCCCCACCTAGGTATGTCATCATTCCACCCGCGTTCCTGGTGTTTCAACGTCATTTGTGCTGACAGTGGGGGGTTTCACAGCAGACTCTGGACGCTATTTCAGTTTCCCGAGCTTCGACACCTGGCAGCCCGACCACCCAGAGGAGGAGCGGGAGCCCCAGATGCAGATGCAGATGCAGATGCAGATGCAATCCCCTTGACTCAATGAAGGGCTGCCACCGTCTTGGACTTCTTGGATGGAACGGCAATGGCAACTACGAGGATTTTGGATTCAAGCATGCCCTTCAAATTGAAGACGGCATAGCAATTTAACCACCCGGACTCACCCCCTTTTCCCCCGGTCAACCAGCCCGTGTGTTTCCATACCACGCTGGGGTGACGGCGACGACGCGATTGAGCAAATGCCACTGCTCGCTGGGGGGCCAGGTCAACCACAGCCTGGCAGGGAGAATGGAGATCCGGCCCCAAACAGTCGGTAGACCACAGGGGGATGGTTATTGGCAGGGGAGAGACATGGGCTCAGGATGAGGTCATAGGGCTGGTCAACTTCCTTCAGCGATGGCGTACATGGCGTTCAGAACAGGATATGACGGCTTCCAGACGCTCTCCCTTAGAGCCTAGACCTGGCCAGGTTCGGTGCATGGAAGAAGGCTAGGAAATGCAGGCACCCAGGCCTGGCCCGCTTGTTGACCGGAAAGGACGGATGAATTCAGGAGAGAGAGAGACGAGAGAGACCACAGAGAGAAAGCAGGCCCGCATACACTGGTAGCACACAGCACCACTTCCCAAGATACCCATTTGCATAGCCCCACAATCAATCGCGATCATTGAACCGACGTTGAGTACGGTGTAAACAAAAAAACACCCACAGGGAGGAGAAATCGTGATCCCGCGCTGGAGCATCGGCAACTCCATGCAAGGTTGCTCGCCGAGCCCGTTCTTCTGGGAGAATGTGACTTTCCTGGGCGTGCCTGGGCCCTCCCGGCGGGCTCCTCCTGACCTCGTGCCTGACAGGATCCGTCCAACCGCGGAACAGACCGAAGCTTCTGTGGGGCAACCGTCGCATGGCAAGCTTCCTACTCGAAGCGAGATAGAGTGACAGGAAAGCATGTTACCCTCTCTAACCCCCCGGGCCGGGGGGTAGAGTGTGAGCGGGCTGGCGGGAGAGCCTGCCAGACAGGGATGGCCGATGATGAGGCGGTGAGCCCGGTTTCCGCTCAGCTAGGTGAGTGGGTGAGGTCATTGCCCAAAGCTCTTTGTGTGTTTTGGGACCCGTCAGCACCTACGTACGTAGATAGGTGAGACGCACACGCTGGCAGGCAGCGTGAGCGTGAGAGTGAGAGTGTTGCGAGATCGAGATAGATGAGGTGAGGGCCGCGGCAGGAATGGGACCTGGGACACCGCGGATGCGGCATTATCAATCCTGCTGCCGAGACGGGCTGCCGGGGTGGATCGCGCTGCTGACGGCTCTTTTTTTTTGTTTTGAGAACGGATGCCTATTTGCACACCCACACACAGTAACACACCTAACACCCACACACCCAACACCTACACACCTAATACTCATATAAACTAGGTGTATAGGTGATAGATGTATGAATCGAGTGTGTCAACTGGGCGTGGGTGTTGGATCAGGGCTGGCGACGTACGGGTGTACCCTTGGTTTTTGCGGGCGCGAGTATCCGTTGTCTTTTTTTTTTTTTGAGTTTGCATGGAGTGTCTGTCTGCTTTAGAAGTTCACCGAAGCCAGCATGTTGTTCTGCGCGCGTGGGGACTTGATCGGCGCGCCCTGAACCGACTGACCACGTTGGGTTCCCGAGCGGCTTGGGAGTCTGACGCCTCTTGTTCCCGGTGTCGATCTCATCTTACCCATGAAGAGATGGGTTGAGAGACTACTTGTTCCATTTCTCCTGTTGTTGGTTTTCATCGCCATCCTCTTGCCAGCCACCCAGCGTGCCAGCCCTCCAGTGCATAGAGGGTGATGTGTTCCGAAATTGCTGCCCCTGATGGTGGACGAGGCTGTCTGTTTCCAGTAGATACTGCTTCAGCAGCATGAGGCGAGCGACCTGGGTTCATGGGTCAGTTGGATTCCTGTTGGCCTCCTGTAAGAGTTCCGCTCAGGCTGAGACGTAGCCCAGCTCGCGGGCCTGGGACCGTTGGGCATTCCTCCGCTGCTGTTATTAGCTCACCCATGCGATTCAGTGCAAGCTTTCTCGGGCAGTTGGGTTGAGTTGGCGTCCCGGGGAGGGGGCTGATGGCCTCGTGGCAATCGGCATCAAAGTCAATTCCGGCCTGGGGTGTCCCTCAGAATTCACCCGATCAGCCCGGTCAAGGATAATCAGGAACGAGGAGGGCTAAGTGCATATGGCTTCTTGGTACATATCCTGACAAAGCATCATCCTGTCGGAGTGGTATTCTTCTAACCCACTTTAGTCTCATATCGGTGATACTACGTAGATGTGTTATGGTGTACGTGTACGTGTGTATTTTTGTGTCCTAATCATTGTCCTAATCCCTAGCCCTCCAAAAAAGCGCCCAATTCCATACCCATTCACACCATATTTTGAAGCAAATGCCGATCCCCAGCCCCGTGAAATGTACCAAATTCGAACACGTGCATCTGTTAAAACCGCCCATATCAACAGCAAACCTTCTAGCAACTCGTAAATCCGGCATAAATGTGCCCATCTGAGGAGATCCGACACGAAATTCAGTCAACGACCGGCGGTTAAGGACCCTGGCTCTGCCCATTCACCATTGGGAGAGACTGGAAATCTGTTGCGATACATGGTGAAACGATAGTACACATTTGGATTGCCGGGCCTGCTAATGGTCAGCGTCCAAATTTAGTAAAATGATTGCACACAGATTTACTGACACTTTTCCCCATCGGATCGTGTTCCACAATGCGAAGAGCTCTGTGACCTCCCTGGTTTGTCCTGCCACCATGTCGTCCAGTTGAAAGATCCTAAGCCTCATACCATGCGGCCGTGGTGGGAATAAATCGATGCCGTTTGGATCGTCCAGGTCCACCTCTCGCCCACTGTGAAGCGTATGACAAAACTCGCGTTCGACCATAATTGCGATGCTGATATTTAAACGAGGAGTCAATTCTGATAGCGTTCTCAGGTTATCGGGATTTGTCGTTAATCCATCGACGCCGAGGGACAGGATCACAACATCGGTGTTGTCAGGCAATCGAGCAAAGACCTCTACGAGTTCTGCCAGTTTTTCTGTCAGATTTGTGGCTCTAGACTGGATTCCGCTTCTCCAAGAGCCTGTCGGCCGCTATGCCTGTGAGCACGGGTGGACGCGGATCCAAGGAAAGATCAGGGCTGGCCGTTTGAAGATAGAGGTGATCAGGTAACTGGCAGCTTCAAAGGCTCGATCTGCCATTTTGTCGTAGAACTCGTTGGGGAAATTTCTGCCACTGCTGAACCGTATTGCCGGAATGATGACAAGGGGATCCTCAGACGGTGCCGGACGAGGCAGAAATGGTCCGCCTACCCTGAACTGCTGAGTTCTTCTGCCGGCATATTGGACGTCGACCAATGCGCGGAAATCAGCCACTACATATGCCTGATTAGATCAAGTCATAGACAGTTTAGGACACAGGTTAGGACACAGGTTAGGACCGAGACCTACCTCCAAGATGGACGCTGTTCGATATAGCCTCGTGGTCGAGGATGTACGGAGGCTCCGGCACAGGATTTGGCGCGAGTTCTGGTGCAAAATCCGGCGCAGGCTGCTCCTGCGCGAGCTCTGGTGCAGCTGGCTCTGAGATATCTGGCAGTACCCCAGGTTGTTCTGGCAGGGGAAAAGGCGGGATTGCTATGGGTAGGAGGCTGTCTACCGGCCACCACCTGTCAATGTGTTGAGTGAGTTGGTCAGCGAGGCTCAAACGACTGCCAAGTGGATCATCCACAGTGGTCGCCATGGTGCCATTTGCCTGCCGGATTCATGCGGGCCCTCGCTGACTGGGTCCAGCTTGTCGAGAGTGAGAGGTGTCGAGTGAATCTTTGGTACGGGGGTACGCCCAGCCGGAAATAAGTCGCTCCTTCTTCCGAGTGCCCGTGCACCGTCGCCGCACCACCGGTCAGCTCTTCAGAAAATTCGCTTTGTCGATTTGAGGCCTGTCTCCGCCTAGAACTCGAATCTCGCGATCTCCCAATTCCACCCACCTAACGAACCATTGCCCGTCTTTGAGATCCGAACCTCGCAAAGATGGCTGTTGGCAAGTACGTCGATTATTCCGGTGCCAGCGACGATGCACGACTTCCCAAACCGAACGCCGTGGGAGCGAAAACGAACAGTCCGCTGATGGGTATACTTTTGACAGGAACAAGAGATTGTCCAAGGGCAAGAAGGGTCTCAAGAAGAAGACCGTCGACCCCTTCTCCCGCAAGGACTGGTACGGCATCAAGGTACGATGCAATTCGCCCCAAACCGCCACTGCAAACGGACACCCCGACTAACAGGCACATGCGAACAGGCTCCTGCGCCTTTCAACGTCCGAGAGTAAGCAATCCGATACGCGAATCGCGAGGGCCCCGCGAGGTGAAGAACGGGATCTGACAGCACCTGCTACAGTGTCGGCAAGACTCTTGTCAACCGGACCACCGGTCTCAAGAACGCCAACGACTCCCTGAAGGGCCGCATCGTCGAGGTTTCCCTCGCCGACCTGCAGAAGGATGAGGACCACGCTTTCCGCAAGATCAAGCTCCGCATCGACGAGGTCCAGGGCAAGAACTGCCTGACCAACTTCCACGGTCTCGACTTCACATCCGACAAGCTGCGGTCGCTCGTCCGCAAGTGGCAATCCCTGATCGAGGCCAACGTCACGGTCAAGACCACCGACGACTACCTCCTCCGCCTGTTCGCCATTGCTTTCACCAAGCGCCGACCCAACCAGATCAAGAAGACCACCTACGCTGCTTCTTCCCAGATCCGCGCCATCCGACGAAAGATGACCGAGATCATCACCCGTGAGGCCGGCAGCTGCACCCTGCAGCAGCTGACCAACAAGCTCATCCCTGAGGTCATTGGCCGTGAGATCGAGAAGGCCACCCAGGGCATCTACCCCCTCCAGAACGTACGTGGACCCCGGCCCGGCTAGGCGAAAGGGAGTGACTTTCAGAAAAGACGGGAGACTGACTGTATCGCAGGTGCACATCCGCAAGGTCAAGCTGCTCAAGCAGCCCAAGTTCGACCTCGGTACCCTGCTGGCCCTCCACGGCGAGTCTTCCACGGACGAGCAGGGCCAGAAGGTTGAGCGGGAGTTCAAGGAGCGCGTTCTCGAGGAGGTGTAAGGTTGAGGCGACGACAAAATTGACTTGGAGCGCGGCATGGACACGGTTTCTTCAGGCAATACCTTTCAGGGGCGTGGGTCTTGCTTATTCGTTACTTTTGGCGTGGCGACCGGTACAGAGTAGTCATGGATATCTGTGCCTTTACGAGTCCAGGCCGGAATGAATCAAAAAGGGAAATCGAACACAAAAAGGAAGACGACGAGCGCCACTACAAGCCTGTGAGATGTCCGCCCTGTCATTTTCGGCTCAGCCCTGGAGCGTCGTCTTAGACGACGATGCGAGGATGGCGTACTTCGGGTTCGGATACGCAAAGCATCGGGGGTGGGGTGGACGTAGAGGCTGGCCCGTAGAGGGCCAAATACAGAGAGGCAATTCGAATTTCCCTGCCTTACTTCCTTGGTGTGCTCGGATTGTGTGCATTCCTGTGTAGCCGCATGCCTGCAGGCTCGTGTGCGTACATGGTACCGAGCTGGTGTTGAAGGTCGGTGTGGTGGCCATTCGCGTCGCTGTTCCAGCAGCAAAAGCAGCTTATTCAATGAAATCCGCATGTGCGACCTCTTCCAGAGCCTCTTCAAGAGCGATATAGTTGGTGCGGTTCGAGAATGGTCTACCCGTGTTTCTGATGTCCCGGGCCGTTTTGGTGGTGGTCATGGGGTTCACTTTCTGGAGGGGCAAACAAGCTTTCGACTGGCTCTGACCTCACTGAATCTTTGTCGCCCAGGTACCCAACCCACTTACCTGCCTACATCATCTTCCCCCTGGCCACACGCGTGCCTACCGCCCAGGACTCCAAAAAGAAACATGGCCACCTAAGATTTTGCCGCAATCTACATGCACCTGTCCTGACTTTGCTTTGATATTCCGTGTTCCTCCTTCGTAATCATGGCTTCCGACGACTCCCTACCGACCCTCAAGATCCTCCTCATCGGCCCCTCCAGCGCTGGAAAATCGGCGTGTAAGCTGTCCCTGGCTTCTTTCACCGCCTTATTAACCACGAGCTTGCCCCCTTTGCTCGTACCTGAGAAAACTTAGAGGAGATGTTTATCTGACCCGTCGCGCTAGTGTTGATGAGATATTGTGAGGATGTATTTGAGCCTGAATCAGCAACAGCAACCATCGGGATAGATTTCAAAGTATGTCACCCGCGGGTGAGCCCTGAGCGGTTGTCACTTCTCACCTCACGGGTGCTACACTCGCTCTCATATGAGAGGTTCTGACATGTACTGTCTTCTTAGATAAAGAAACTCTCGGTCAGGGGGAAAGCGTACCGCTTGACGCTCTTTGATACCGTGAGTCCGCCTGTGCCGCTCTTCGGCGACCTACTAGGCCATACACCTCCTTGCATGGACAGCAGCCAGACATGGGCTGCTCAGGGCGGGATGCACAGTACTAATATTCAACCCTTCCCAAAAAGGCCGGACAGGAACGCTTCCGCACCCTCTCAACCTCTTACTACCGCGGCGCGCACGGCGTCATCCTCGTCTACGACGCCTCGTCCCGGACGTCGTTCGCCTCGATGGAGCGGTGGTTCGACGAGGTCGAGGTCAACACCGTCCCCGGCGTGGCGCTGTACCTGGTCGGGGCCAAGGTCGACAAGCCCCGGGCCGTGTCCGCGGCCGAGGGCCAGGCGCTCGCGGACGCCCACGGCGCCAACTTCTGTGAGGTCAGCGCCAAGACGAGGGAGAACGTGAGGAAGCCCTTTGTCGAGATTGTCGACGCCGTCGTGAGCCACCCGGACGTGATGAGGGCCGCGGATAGTGGGAGTAAGGGGACTGTCAACGTGGGGGAGGACGAGGCCGCCTCGTCGTGTTCTTGCTGATGGAGGAAATCTTTGGGGGGGGGGGGGGTTGAGATTGTCAAAACTATTGTCCCTGCGACGTGAGCTCACTTAATGACTGGACGACGGATAGACGGAATCACGTGGCATCGAGCACATGAATGGCATAGTAAATCGTTGCAAATAGACGGGGCGATGGATACTGAGAGGCGCCGCCGGTTGCTTTGCTTTGCTGCGCTTCATCTTCACTTCGGACCTCTTAAGGCTGTAGTAATTCCATTATATTTTCGGACCGAAAACCAGCAACAATGCACATATAAGCAGCAGGCCCGCGAGGGCTGTCTCTATGCTACCTTACACCTTCTAAGGATATATACCTCTATGTATTCCAGGAAAATGCTATTCCTTCGGACCAAGGAACCGCACAACAGCTGCACAGCAGATTAGCATCATTCAAGATGTCTCGTGAGCCCTCACAAATCAGGAGGGGGCTCGTGAACGAACGAATCTGGAAACTCACCTTGCCTGAACGCCTCCGGGTTCTCCGAGATCAGCCAGTGGCCGGCCTCGACGTCGACGACCTCGAAGCGCGGGAAGAACTCGCCCACGGCCGGCAGCACCTCGTCGGGCACGTACTTGCTCTTGGTGCCCCGGACGAACAGCGCCGGCTTCTCGAAGCGGGCCTTCCCCGGGTCCTTGTAGGGGAAGTCGCCCATGTTCGCCAGGGCCTTGCCGAGCACGTCGAGGGGCACGCGGAACTTCTTGGTCTTTTGGCCCTCCGGGGTGAAGAGGTTGCCGAGGAGGAACTGGCGGATGGGCAGGGACTTTGTGGAGGGGAATCATGCGTATGTCAGCCAAACCCGCCTATCCCTCCCTCTACATCTCTCTCTGACTCTGAGTCTCTGAAGGATGAATGAACATACCTCCTCAAAGTCCACCATGATCGCATCAGCTGCCTTCTGCGTGGTCACACCCGCGTCCTCGATCTTCTTCATGCCGCGGACGTACTTGGCAAAGTCAGTAGACAGGATGGCGTCGATGGGCGCGTTGTCCACCGAGACGATGTCCTTGACCATTGCCGGCGAGCGCAGGGCCAGCGTCATGGCCGTCTTGGCGCCCCTGTCGTGGCGGTCAGCGGCGGTCAGAGGCCTCACTCATCGAGTGCTACGGTTGAGAAGGGCTTACATCGAGTGGCCTATTATGGTGGGCTCAACTATCTTGTGCTCTTCTATGAAGGCTCCGACGTCCTCTGCCATGGCCGTGTAGTCATGGCGTTGGGCATGGGGCGAGTCGCCGTGGTTGCGGAGATCCTTTGCAACGCATCAGTCTCATAGACTCTTGGGGTCTCATAAAGAAGCTTGTCCGTCTACTTACGAGGGCATATATCGAGCGACCGAGGTCCCGAGCAAGTGCTCTACAGCAAAGACACACGCCTCTTAGCCCTGTTCCCCTGCAGTCCTTCTACAAACCGGTACTCACCTGCTTATGCTACGGTTGTTTTTCTTGGACCCGAAGAGTCCATGCAGGAACAGGATGGGCGACGTCCGGTCCGGGTTGTCCGAGACGGGCTTGGCTGGCTCGTGCAGGTCGTAAACCAAGGGAACGGTTGTGATTGCGCCCGAGGTGCTGCTGTAGGAGCGGTGCGCCACAAGAGGGCGCAGGCCCTGCTGGCGCAGTCCTCGTACGACAGGCCGCGCGCCAAGTCCGAGTATCATTCTCGGTGATCTTGTTCTCGGTGTGAAAGAAGTTGAGTCCGATTTCTCTTCGATTTATTTCGGGACATCTGATAAGATTTCGCGCAGATTTATGAATAAGCTTGGACCACGTTGACGTCTTGGCAGGGGTCCCTTCTCTCCCAAGCCGCTTGATCGCTCGTCTACTGTCTTTCGATTACAGTAGTTCCCTACGCCAAATTCAAGCTGTCTAATTTCGAACATCCCCCTTGATGCTGCTTCTCACTGGTAATTCAATTTCACCGAGAACCGCGTGTCTTTATGGGATTGTCATTCTGTGCCGAACCTGAGCTGCGGACTACGATGTGTCCTAAGACGCTCCTGTGATCTATCGACTGCCAGAGTAGAATACCCAATTGGGGAAAATTGCCCACAGCTATAGGTCAATCGGCCTTCCACGCTGAAGTGTGGTAACACTCTAGATCCACGGCGTTCTGTTCAGCCGCCATGGGATAAACCCTGTCCCCAACGATTGAGTAACCCTTGGATATTTCCGTTTTCCTGGGTGATTTGGCCGTGCTAGTCGTTCATCAACGACACCATAGCCTTCCAGTCTGTGCGCCCGACATGTCCATGAACGACGGAGTACTCCAAGACTCATACATCCTCAAATTCCATGTCCTCCTCATCGTCGTCGCCGTCGTCTTCCGCTGGCTCCTCGACCTTAACTTTCTTCACAGGCCTGTCCTCCGAACCAGGGCTTTCACGTTTTATTCCGGATCCGTTGGTGTCAGCCTCGCGCTTGACGGCCACTCCCGGCTCGTTCTTGACTGGGACACTGGATTGTCGAAGAGGCGAAGGTGCGGGTTTTACTCCGATGCCGCCGGGGAGAGAAGAGGAGTTCAGTGGAGGCGTCGCAACCACGTCCTCGAAGTCTCCCTCATCATCCTCATCCTCAGATGAGTTGTCCTGCTTCGCCGCGAGGGCCGCCTGCTCCCTCTTCAGGTTCTCCATGTAGCTGCTTAGCTTCTGTGCCTCGGTCTCGTCTAGCGCCTGCGGCCGTTTCAGGGTCTGCTTGTCAGTGTCGGCGTTAGACACTATAGCACCTCCGGCTCCGGTGGTGGAGAACGAGGCTCCATTAACTGTGCTGCTCGACATCCATTCCGGCAGTTCGTTCTGCTTAGCCAGCTTCTCCTTGCGCAAGCGCTCTGCCTCCTTCTCCTCCTCTGTCGGCCCCTCTGAGTTTGAGATGTTGATATCGATCTTTTTGGGCCCCGTGTCAGCTAGACCCTTCACGCTCGTAGGCCTGGCTTGTTCAACGACGGTGCTCTTCGCGACCTGATGCTGGGCATCTCTGACGACTGGTAGAGCACTCTGTATTGCGAATTCGAAGTTGTTGTCTGGGACAACGACACTGTCGATGCGAAGCAACAAGTCGGTAATGAACTTCAGCTGGTTGTTGAGCCGGGTCACCTTCTCGTGTCCGGCCGAGGTTCTCTCCGCTTCGTGATTGAGAACGTGGTTGCATCTCTGGCACAGGAAGCCCTGGGTGCTCACGTTGTCGAGAACCTCCAGCTGGGTGTAGTCTGCCTTGCACCTGGGACAGACGTATTCCTTGCGCTCGTTCGCCGGCACGGTGGGTACCTGCATATCCTTGCCCAGCCTGTAGACCCTCCACTTGATAAAGTCGATCGTTTGACGGTAGTCGATATAGTAGTAGGTTCGGTTGACGGGGCGTACGGATCCTTCCTTGAGCTCTGATCGTACGTGTCTGGACGAACATGCCAAGTCAGTCATGGAAGCCCAAGAACGAGGTGAGTGCCCGTACAACGGCGAACGTACATGGCCAAAAAGCGGTCATCCCTGAGTTTCGCGCAGAGCTTGTGGAGATCTTTCAGCGCCGTCATACTAAGAAGGTACGCTAGATCATCGTCGCGCAGACTGGAAGCAGTGGTTTAGCAAGTCAGACGTCGCGCGTTTGCTCGATCTCGCACGCAACCTACGCTGAGTGGATTACCAAGGCGTCAATGACGAGAACGTGGCGGACGTCGAAGTTGGGCTGCTGGTAGAATGCGCGCACGCAGGAGCGCACCAGCTGCTTTGCCAAATCCATTGCGCAAAGCGGCCCGTTGTGTCGGACGACGGTCTGATGCAGAAGAGAGGGACGTTTCGGGGCGTAGCTGGGCGAGCAGGACTCTCGAGGGCTGAGGCGGGCGTCCTCTTTCTTCGGATGGTGGACAAAAGGCGATCGCAAGGAGTGGAACGACCTCGGGAGGGCTGAAGTAGCAGCGAGATGCTACTACGTCGGGCTCTTGGATCAGGACGGTTGCATGATGATGATGATGGGTGGTGGCGCGTGGAATTTACGACTCGACCGGTGTGTCGCAATCGTGTTGGGAGGGGCTTAAATCATTGAAGATCGAAAGTTGAGCCTCCCCAGGTGTGTGATGGGACCAGAAAGTAGCGTGAGGACCAAGGAAGAGAGCATGGACGCTGCAAGACTACAAGGTTGACAATGGAATATTGAAAGCCTTGACCCACAAGCAGGCAACAGGCATCAGCCCCTGTTAGCGCAATAAGGCTGCAGCTGGAATCCCGACTCACAACTCACTAATACACAGTAGCACCTATAGAAATGTTCCCTACAAATAAATGTTCACAATAAGATGCGCATTCACACTGACCATGAGATTTATCAATGTAGATGCAATGCAGTGCATCCAAATCTGTCCTATTTTTGTTACTATTCTCAGAGCCGAATCTAATTGTTCTCAGCGCATAATGTCTGTGATCCACAAGAAGTTCCCGGAACTTGCTCTGCTATTCAAATGTTGCCAGTGGTGCGAAATTGCCGCTCGCACATTTCCTCCCGCACCGTTAGATCTCCACAATCTTCGACCTCGACAGTGCTCAGTCTCAAATCGGCTTTTTGCAGGGGATTATTACAAGGAGGTCTTTATTGAAACTTATTCTACAGCAGGTTGTTCTTAGGAGATTATTTGCTGAGAGGGTTCAAGAGGAGGTTACCACGGACGAGGTTATGCAAGGTACTCTTGCTGTAGGAGGCTATCACAAAGAATCTATCCCACAGCATATTCTTCTGAAAGGTGAAACCATACGAAACTATCTCATACGAAGTCACTTCCCGTTGTACAAAGGAGGTACATGAATTCTTGGTGGTAATGATGTCGTCACCCTGGGGTGGAAGGCACGGTGCTTTGGCGCGACTGTCTAACTGCACATACATCCTTGACCCCTCCACTCCTGAACCACAGCTCAAGAGTTCCGTTTGCACCGCATGCGATGGATCCTCCAACACCACTCATCTATCTCTTACCAACTCACTTGACTTCTGATGAGCTGCGCCAGTGGGGAGGCAGGGTAGCGAGTATCGCTCGCGTCACTCAGGTCGCTAGTGAAGCCGATTTCATCGTTGGAAAGAGTACGTCCTCCGCGTTTGTTCAGATGGCGCTCTTCCCAATTGCCAACGGGTGAGATTGATCAGATACCATGCAAGCCGCTCGGCTGTTGCACACTCAAGTACAAGGCGCAGAGCCTAGCCTTGTGTTCGAAACAGATGGTTGACATTGAATTCGTTAGTCTCCCAGAGGCTGCGTGCCCAGTTTGAGCTGCGGAAATTGAAGCTGTCCGCAGAGGAGGCATCACCTTCGGTGGGCGAGCCAGACTCAACTCCCAGGGCAAAGAGGCGCAAGATCTTCAGTACCGAGGACTATGCCTTACGCAGCAGCTCATTCGAAGACTCAGACAATGAGCTCACCCAGGACCTGAAGCCGTCTACCACGGCTACGAGGAAGGTCATTCGACTTGCCTGGCTGCAAGACTCGTTGTCTAAAGGCAGCTTGTTAGACCACAGAGACTACCTGGTATACACGGCTCTCAAAGAACCAGCAGCCCCAGCGCCAAGGCTATACAAGGCGGTCGAGTCATCTACGCCACACAGTCTACCGCATCGAGACCAGCGAGCCCCATCCGCAGCCCCGTCATACTCGCCATCTCGACGGCGAAGGGATGGACAAGTGCACCATCGCAAGGTCCCGCGCCTCCTGCCTCAGTCTACATCGGAGGAAAAGGCTATTGCTGACTTGCCCCCCGTCCCTGAGTACTTGCACACCACCTACGCGTGCCAACGATCAACCGTTATCCATCCACCAAATGAAGCATTCGTCGAGAAACTGAAGGAGGTCAGAGAGCTTAGGTCCATAAAGGGTGATCAGGTTGGCATAAGAGCATATTCTACTGCGATAGCTTCTTTGTCAGCGTACCCCTATCGATTGCAGAGCCCCGTTGGTAGGCCTCCTCAATCCGGCTGTCATTAATATGAAATTGCTGACATCGTTCTAGAAGTGCGAAGACTGCCGGGCTGTGATGGAAAGATCGCTTTCTTGTTCTCGGAATTCAAAGACTCCGGCGAGCTGTCTGAGATTCAGAGCGCAGCCTCGGATCAGAAGATGACGGCTTTCAAGACCTTCACCAATATCTTTGGGGTTTCCGCCGTGACGGCCGAAAGCTTCTATCGGAGAGGCTGGCGGGATCTCGACGACATTGTTGAGTATGGTTGGAACACGATCACCCGGTCACAGCAAATCGGTGTCAAATATTACGAGGAATTTCTGACGAAAATACCGCGCAAAGAAACGGAATCCATTGCGGAAACAGTTCTCCAGCATGCGGACAGGATCCACGAAGGCTTCCAAATGACCATAGTCGGAGGATACCGCAGAGGGAAATTAATGGGTGGTGACGTGGACATCATGTTGAGTCACCGGGATGAGCAAGTCACGCATAGCTTCATCGACAAGTTGGTCGTCAGCCTCGAAAATGACAAGTTCATCAGTGAGTAGCCAGTCCATCTTCTAGTCATTTGCTCGAGACTCTGACGACTCATGGACTCTCAGCCCACACGCTCACTCTGAGTACCCACAACAGTGAGCGAGGCCAGAGACCTACAAGTTTCAAACCATCACCGTCCGGGGGCGCAGGGTTCGACACGCTTGACAAGGCTCTTGTGGTCTGGCAGGATCCTCGATACGAACCTACTGCGGCGGCATCCACAAATCCAAACCCCCATCGCAGAGTAGACATTCTCATCAGTCCATGGAAGACCGTCGGCTGTGCGGTCTTGGGCTGGAGTTCGGAAACAACCTTTCAACGCGACCTTCGAAGGTACTGCAAGTATGAGAGGAACCTCAAGTTCGACAGCAGCGGTATCAGGTCCCGCAAGCACCCATACGACTGGGTAGACCTAGAAGATGGCGGCAAAGGGCCACCAGCAACCATGGAGCAGGCGGAGAAGAGGGTATTTGAGGGGCTGGGGCTGGTATTCAGAGCTCCAGCAGAGAGGTGTACCGGATGAGATGGTCTCTGAGAAGCTCCAGGTGTCCAGGGCCTATCCTTCTAACCTGTTGAGAAATATACAGGGTGCCTTCATTAGGCAGTCCTCGCATTCGCTAACATCAGCTCTCCAGCTAAAATAACTGCCAGAGAGCAAATGAAAGCGAGTGTGAAGAATGCCTGATGAAGAAACCTTGTGCGATTCAATACTGGGTTAGATATTCCATTTCAGCCTTCAGAAAGGGCATCCTTGTGCATGCGAAGAAGTACGTCGAGCAGCTCCTCGTTGGGAGGAAGTGCTAGACTGACTAATCAACTATCCGAGCCAACAACATTGTGCTGTACCTTGACTTCGCCAATGAAATCCTGTTGTATGAAGTTACGCCTTTCCTGGCAGATTTGACGTGCCTTTAAGCTAAACTGTTGGTGATCCGGAGGCCCCGGCATCCGAGAGCTGAAGAGCATTAAGTACGAGCTGCCGTCGCTTTTCCTTTCCTTTCCCCTGAACACCAGCCTTTGACGATGCTATCATCGTGATCAAAGTAGCCAGCAATCTGGCAAGCCTTCAACATGATGGCCCAAGTCACGGAAAGGGAGGTGACTTGACGTTGAACCCCGTTCCCGCACCTCGGCTCAACCCCGTCGGCACTCGGTGCCATTTGCGCTGCCTGATCACATCAGCCACTTCAGCCAGTGTGCCAGGTACCACAACTTCGGACAGATTGATTGGTCGCGCGTCGTACCTCGGGGACTTTGCTGGGTTGAGGGTTTGCTACTGGCCCCCAGCCGGCATCGTGAGGGCAACCTGGCTTCTTCTTCAGAGTCGCAACCGGACGAAACACCTGGCCGAGACGGCTCTAACGTCAGGGTTCTAATGGTCCGTGGGAACGAGTTCAAAGCGGTTATGTCATCCATCCTCCCTGGGTTCCCGTCCACTGGCGGGAACCCCTTCCCTTAGGGCGGGTTCTACTTTTCCCAGCGAAGAAGAAGAGTCAGAATAAAAGTCGGCGACTGTTCAAGCATAAACTCTAAATTTTCATCTCAAAATTTCTCCAAAGTTGATCAAAGTGAACGTCCGCAAAAATGGTTGTGCTTGAGATCTCCAACGACTACGGGTGAGCCGAGACAAGATCCGGTGACGAGTTCGTGAACACTGACTGACCTTGGGCGAAAAGATACGTCCTCCTCGCCGCAGCGTCGACCGTGTTCGTCAACATCTGGCATGGCAGCCAAACCGTAAAGGCCAGGAAGGCTAGTGTATGTAGCCTCAACTCTGACATACTTCCAATGCTCGCTCCACCGCCAGCGGGCCGTCCCTAGCCCACCGTGTTACTCCCCCAGGGTGCCACCGGTGAGCACTAAACCAGCCAGGCGCAACGTTCGCTGACACTTCCGCTTTGCGTGTGACACAGGGCATCGGCTACCCTAACACGTACGCGACGGACGAACAGGCGAAGGCGAGCCCCGCTGCGTTCCAGTTGAACTGCGGCAAGTCATGCCCTCTTCTGTGTGCCCACCATCCACACCTGGAGAATATGAAGACTGACAGTGTTCGCATGATAGCCCAGCGCGCTCATGCCAACTTCACCGAGAACCTGACCCCCTTCATGGCCACGCTGCTGATCGCGGGCACAAGATTCCCTCTGCAGGCCGCCGTGCTGGGGGCTGGGTGGCTGGTCTCCCGCATCGTGTACACTGCCGGCTGTAAGTGACGGTGGCGGTCATCTATAGAAGACGCCTCTCCCGGACGAAGACGGCTGCTCGTGTGTTCCCTCAATCGGCAGTTTACTGACTCTGACTGTCCATCAGACACGTCTAACGGACCCAAGGGGCGGATGGCGTAAGTAGCACCCCGTCGAACCTTCCCTTTGACTTCTACATTATCTCTATTTTGCACTTATGATATTGCTCAAAACCTGAGACTGACCCAGTGTTCCTAGGGGCTCCGCCGGCCACTACTTGTTTGGCCTGAGCCTGGCGCTCACCGCGTGCTACACGAGCGTGCAAATGGTACGGGGAGCCTAAGGGAGAGCATCAAGCACTGGACGTGTTGTGGACTGTGAGGACCATGTGGGAGGATTGTTGTGCCTTTACTGTACTCTAGTAGACAAATAGCACCCCTGCGATATCAGTGACCGAACCGCCGTCTCATCTGGGGTATGTGCATGTGGCTACTAGTATGCTTGTTATAATCGGATGCGATGCAAAAGACGTCAAGATCGACAAAACGTCGGGTGACAATGACTTGGGTGGGCAACTCATGACAGCTCTCACTACCGCAAGTTAAGTACAAAAATGTCGTGCGAGGAGGCCATGTTCAAGGACTGCTGTTTGTTTAGCATTAGATACAGATCGAATTGAGTTCGCGTTGAACTCAAGAGAGGCACCTTATAGTAGACAATCGGACACGGATGACTATTATGACTTTCTCAAAGCAGTGAACATTGCTATTTCGCTAGGCCTACCCAAAATATCATGCTTTTCACATTCAGTCATAACACCCGTGCGATACTGAACGAATGCCCCTGGAGCCGTTCCTGCCGTCCCATCAACACCAACAAAACGCCACAAACAAATACAAGGACGAGACCGAGCAAGGAATTATCTGCGAGGGCCGGCGCTCAGCCTCCTACCTCCTGCGGCGGCGCTTCTTCAGCTCCATAATATCATCGTAAGCTTCCGAACCGGCGAGAAGTTCCTCGTCGGACTCGGCCGCTGCTTCAGGGTGGGCCTGCAAATTCTCGATACCATCGTTACCGAGCAGGAAGTCTCCGAGGTACTTGATCGATTGCAGAATCTCCTCCTGTTGCAACATAGTCAGCTTCGTCTGTGCGAGCAAAGAGTAGTTTGAAGAAAGCATCTCGCAAATATTGCAACCATAATTCCTGAAACAGCGAAGGCCGCGGGGGACAAACCGGGACCAGAACAGGGTATTGGTGACGATGGGAAAGGTGAAGAGAAAATTCTGGCTGTAGAGTTGGGAGAGGTACATACCCCAGTTGGAATAATCTGGTCACTAGGCAGAAGGAAGCCATAGCTGCCCGTATCCCGCAGCTTGATCTGGTAACTATAATGAGCACCCAGCTCGTGGTAGAACCAGTCGATGGCGGAGCCTCCGGTAGGCTCTATCCTAAGGGCCTTCTCCGTGTTCGAATCCGTCACAGCGCCCCTGCAGGCGGCTTTGACGGAGTAGCTCTCGCCAGAGAACAGCCTGATGGACTTGGCCAGCCCGAGTGCGAGCTCTTCCATCTTCTCAATGTTCGGCGGCTCGACGCCGCAGGTGTAAGCATAAGGGAAAAGGATCTGCTGGGAGTAAGAATGCAGATCTACTAGGCCAACAAAGTCGACATTGTTTTCTTCGACTTGGACCTTCGCCCAGTCGCGAAGCGCCGAGACTTCAACTGATTCCCAGGGTTCATCGCCGCCGTACTATTGCATAAATTGTCAGCGAACCCGCCACAAGCTATCATAGGAGCGTCTTGAAGACATACGCTCTCTGAACAGGGGTCGTTCTGGTGCACCCCAGACCCGTCCCACTGGTAGCCAAATGCATGGTCGAGGTCCAACCCGCGGCAGAATTGCAGGCTCGTGTGTTGACGCGACTTCCTCCACAGCCGGTCGGCGCTCCATGTGTACTCGATGCCGTCCGGGTTCAGCTCAGGGATGAACACGACGTCGAACTTGTTGAGAAACTTGGTGATCAGCGGGTCCTTGCCGTAGCTAGTGATGAGGGCCCAGGCGAGATAATTGACCGTCGTCGTGGAGATCCATTCGCGGGCGTGGGAGCCGCCCATGATGACCAGGGTCCTGCGAGGCTGCCCCTGGTTGCTGAAGCCGGGGCCGACCACCAGCGCGGGGATGTCGCGACCCTCGTAGGTCTGCCCTATGGTGGTGTAGCGCACAAAGGAAGGGAACATGGCCTCGATCAGACGCATCCACCGTATGACGACCTTGTGGGGCTGGTAGTTGCGGAAGAAATACAAGCCCTCGTCGCCATTGTTGGGAGGCTGAGGCCTCATCAGGTCCACGCTGAACCTGCGCTCGAATTGGGACTGCTCCTTCGGCGTCGAGGGCGAAGGGTAGGAGGCGTACACGGCGGATGGCAGATCGTCGACCATGACCCAGTACGAGCTGCCCAGGGACGGCGGCAGCAGGCCGAGCAGCGATTTAACATAGTTTCTCTGCACCCTCAAGTCGACCGTGCCATCCCACGACCATATGTCCAGGAACAGGCGCTCGGTCGCCTTTGCCAACGCGGCCTCCTCCTCGGCGGTGGTGATGTTGAAACGGAGGATGACCTCATCCTGATATTTCCGGCCCAGGTTTGGTATGCGTTGCTCGAAGTCTTTTGAGGCGGGCCGGCCGAAGACCATCTGGACGGCGCTATCTCGAAGCCATGTCAACCATGGGAAGACGGACCGGTCTGGGTGGTTGTGGTTGTGATGGCCGTGTGCTGCGGCGGCGGCGGCGACGATGGCAGGAGTGGAAGAGGCGAGGAGGAGGGGGAGGAGGAAGGCGGACGGGAGTTGCATCTTATCGTCGCAGGATCGTGCGAGACATGCGCCAGACGAGGTGGTGATGCAGCGCTCGGGGAGCGGCTATGCTGTGATGCACGTTGGGATTGACGATACGGCCGCACGATAAGTTAGGCGCGGGTCCTCGGTCTCCAAAAGCATGCGTCGAGAGTGGCAACCGATTGCGTCGCGGCTCGTAGCGGCTACCACCGTGCAGGACGGCCCGGCATCCGAAGACAACAGCTGATGCAGCTGGCGCGGGTTGAGTCTGCTTTGCACAATGCTGAGGTCGTTATAATGGCAGTCACGACGTTGTTGCCTTGTACAGATAGCAAGCCATCCTGTGGGACGGCATTGTCCCACCACCTTGATAACATTGGACTAGACTACTTGCCTAGGCACCTGCTTTGGGCGCTTGGCGTCAGTCGGCCCACGGGAGAGGCTGCTTCTCCCGTGTCCGTCACCTCAACCTGGCTCCTCGTTAATGGAAGCTCGGACTTGAAAGCATAGCCACACATCCAAAGAGAAAGCTCTACCCAGGTACGGTACTGGCGGGCTCGACCAATGGCAGGTACGGGCGAGTCCAGAAGGGAACCAACCCCCCCTGCCAATTGCATGGCCTTGTCCAGCTTTACATAGCAACAGCACCAGCAGCACAAGACGGCCAGGGTGCAGAATGGGATTTACGTGGTTGACACACTTTTAGCACAAACCTTGGCTCGCCCGTTGGTGCCGTGGATAATAAATATGGACAGCCTCATTGGGGTGGCGCTGGTGCAACAATAGGGCGTGAGATGAATCAATTAGCTTCCGTCAACATGTGCCCAAGAGATTTAACTCTGAGCTTGTCGTGCTGCACATGCACGCCTACTGTAGGATTCGAGTTGAGATATCAAACTCGTCCCAAGTTGTGTAAGAGGCTGAGGCGGACTGACACCTTGGGCAAAAGACTGGCAGGACGATTCCAAATCCTAGCAGCATCTCACACCGGAGTGGCGGCAGACAGACAGAGGGACAGGCAGCTTGATCATCGAGGGCTCATCTCGGTCCCTGTCGTCTCCTGGCACCAGTGCAATCCTCCGTCGAGCTCACGCTCTGTCGGCCTGGAGCGAGGGGATCTCTGGGCGGACATCGTATGTGAGCATGCAGTGCCCCGTGCGTGGAATCCGTATGCGTCTGGGGCAAGCTCGACCGCAAGGGGAAATTTCCAATGTTACGTTGGTGCTGGGGCGGTTCAAAATGGCTGCAGCTGAACAGGAAGGAAAAGAAGACTGTGGGGATTGAATGCCATGCCGGTCATCTCGAAGTGGCTCGAAAGTGGAGAGAAGGGAATTGGCACAAGCCGACCCGCTTCCCGTACTTTGGCACCCAGGCACATGCCTCAGAACCTTTGGGGCCCAGTGCTAGCCCGGTACACCGTCAACAGCGCCATCCCCTATTCCCTGTCTCCTGCCCTGCTTGTCCAGGGCTGGCTTGTCCTACGCCCGCTTGCAGGGAGAGAAAGAGAGACAGAGACACAGAGAGAGCAAGGCTGTCACGGCACGCCGGCCACTTCAGCATTGATCGATCCCAAAGCACTCACGGGAGACCTTGCTTCCAGGAGCCGACTCGCCTTGCAGGTTGCAACCCACCTGCATTGCATCTTCGGGCGCATCGAGTTGACCGCAGCAGAGACGGCAAACCCCTCCAGCTGCCAGCATCCAGCCTCCTGCCTCCAGCCAACTCCGACATCCCAATCTCCCAACCTCCATCTACCATTCCGCTCCCCAACTGGACGACCGCCTTGGCTTGAGACCTACCTGGCAGACCGAGACCTGGACGTGGACCTGAACCTGAACCTGAACCTGAACCTGGGCCTACCAAGTACCAGCCTTCCTGCCTGCCAGCCTGCTTGACTTTGTCTCGACGGAGCCGCGGAGCCACGGAGCCACAGGAGACAGCTCTGGCGTAATCCTCTCGTCAGTCCTCCCGCCCTGCAGCCCACGACTTTTCTCGACAACACCGCGCCGCTCCATCTCAATCCTGCGAGCTCTGTCCAACCCTCCGCAACCACTGCCCTGGGCATTCCTGCACTGCACTGCCTCTCTGGGCCGGCCACCACCACCATCCCTCCAATTCGAACCTCTGCCGCCGCAGTCTTCGATCCAGCTACCATTGCCCAATGGTTATGGCTGACAGAACCGCATAGTGTCCTTGCCGTCCATTCCTTGTCCAAACTGAAGCTATGGTGATCCTCGCCAACTCACACTATGCCCTTTCTTCGCACCAAGCGTGGAACTCCGGCCAGCGAGTCTGAGTTGCGCCGCTCAGCCCTGGACCCAGATCAGGTCCAGGACCCCAAAGAACCGCCCTTGAGGTCCACCACCTCAAACGTCGAACTGCCTCAACTGCAGTTGTTGCGCTTCGACTCCCACACCTCAGCTGACGCTGACGCCGCTCCTGCCAATGGCTCGACTCCTGCCATACCTGCTCCTCCTGTCACCCCTCCGCACGACAGTCCCTCGTCTTCCGCCGCCGCCGACAACGCCCTCTCTGTCCCTGTTCGAGACCCCATAGACCGCCCCGACTCGCCGCCGATCCAAGACGAGACACCAAAACACCGCCGCTTCTCCATGTTGAGGTTTCGCAATGCGTCCGACTCCCAGCTGTCGGCCAGGGCCAAGAAGCAGGCCCATATTGACGAGTCCGCGCCTCCTGTGCCACGGCGTATGTTGCACCTCATCCCTCAACGCCCTCACCGGGGGAGCCCACAGACTCTGGCTAACCGTAACGTCACAGCGCCCCCGGAGATCATAACCACCGCCCCAACAGTCGAGTTCGGTGCCGTCCCTAGGAAGCCATCTCGCATGTTTGGTCGTCTCAGGCGTTCTGGAGAGGAGATGCGGGTCGATCAGCAGCAACAGCAGCAACAGCAACAACAACCACCACCACAGCAGCGACCGTCGACTCAGGGACTTAGCAAGAAAGACAGGCGAAAGTCCTTCCTACCAGGCGTGTCTTCCAACGGCAAAATGTCTATAAGTATAGAGGAACCAAAGCGACCGAAATCGTCGAACGCACCCTCATCCAATGGCGCCGTTCAGCACCCTCCGCTTCCACTACCTGGGACAAGGTTGTCTGAGTCCTCAAGGTCCGAAGACAGCTCAGACCGTATACGCGGGAACACTGCCCCCAATGCGTCTACCGGCTCGAACACGACCAATTTCTTTCGGCTTCCACGGCGAAAACCAAAACAGCCTGAGCCTATGTTTCCCATAGCGCATCTCCAGAAGAACCGCAGCCATGAACACAATGCCAACTCAAACCCATCGCTGGTACCCTCGACTCCTGTGCGCGCGAGTACTTCGTCTGCCGCTTCTGGAACTGGGGCCCAGCAGACTCCTGTCGCCCGAGGCCCAAACGGTGGGAATGGCGTCACCACACCTCCAGGACCGTCGCCTGCGAGGGCTCTGTTTCAGAAGTCGCATGCTTCACCAGCGACAGCTCTCTTCCGGCCAAAATCTACGAACAGTGGTGCTTCTTCGCCAACAAGATCACAAATGAACTTGCGGGGGAGGTCGTCGACAATGAGTTCACTGGGACGGGAGTCCGTGGACGAGCGTCTGGCACCGTCATTCCCACGAGCATCCACTTCCACTGGTCGCAAAAGCTTCGGTGACCTCCTAGGAATCAGTCGGTTACGGAATAACCCAGAATCTTTGCGTCAAGGAACGGGCACACCTGCCACCCCGGGGTCCAACACTTCCAAGGATAACTCGCTCAATATTCAGAGAGAATCCGTCGTCTTGCCTGAACGCCGGGAGGACGAGAACCCAGGGAGGTATCTCGAGCGCCTGGAGGAGGTCGCAAGTCGTAGCGTCATAGCTGCAGCGATTTCAAAAAGCTCAGACGCCTTCTCCCTCGCTGTTCTTCGGAGCTACATGCGAAGGTTTGGCTTCTTCGGTGACCCCATGGACATGGCTATAAGGAAGCTGTTGATGTCCGCGGAGCTACCTAAGGAGACGCAGCACATTGATCGTTTCCTGCAAGCTTTCGCAAACCGCTACCATGAATGCAACCCCGGGATTTACGCAAACCCGGACCAGGCGTATTTCATAGCCTTTTCGATTTTGATACTGCATACCGACGTTTTCAACAAGAACAACAAACACAAAATGCAGAAACCCGACTATATCAAGAATACCAAGGGGGAAGGAATCTTCGACGAAATCCTCGAGGTCTTCTACGACAACATCACATACACGCCTTTCATCCACGTCGAGGACGATTTGGACATGAATGGAGACCGAATGACTGCCAACAAGGTCTCCAAAAAGAAGTCCATATTGCCCAATGCTAACGCGCCAGATGCCGCAAGCAAACGAGCCGCCAAGGAACCCATTGATCCCTATACCATCATTTTGGACAACAGACTTGACATTCTGCGGCCAAATCTGAAGGACGTGATGCACCTGGATGATCACTTCAGTTACCTTGGGACGGCACAGAGCTTAAATCTAAAGGAACTGCAGAGGACCTTCTTCAGGACTGGTATTCTGCAGATCGTGTCAGCAAGGTCCCGTCCTGATGCCTTCATGACCGAGAAGACCGCTACAAACCCCCAGGAAGCCCAGCCCGGCGTCGTTGACATAAAGGTCACGAAAGTGGGTCTCCTGTGGCGGAAGGACGTGAAGAAGAAAAAGACGAGATCACCTTGGCAAGAATGGGGTGCTATTCTCACTGGGGCGCAGCTGTATTTCTTTCGCAACACAGCCTGGGTCAAAAACCTCATGCACCAATATGACGCCCACGTCAAGCAAGGCCACGATGCCATGCCGATCATATTCAAGCCGCCACTGGAGACTTTCAAGCCGGACGCCCTGATGTCCACTGACGGCGCCGTCTCGTTGTTGGATGCAACATACAAGAAGCATAAGCATGCATTCGTGTATGTGAGACAAGGAGGACTTGAAGAGGTCTTGCTTGCGGACAACGAAGATGAGATGAACGACTGGCTGGCGAAATTGAATTATGCGGCTGCATTCAAGACAAATGGGGTGCGCATGAGAGGCGTTCTGGGCAGCAACTACGATGGCCAAGGTCGAAGAGCGTTCAGGAGGCTGGATACCGATGCGGTTCAAACGCCCAGTGGGGAAGTGACGATTGCGCGCTCGAAAGTCGACCAACAGATGGCTCATGACATTCTGTTTGCACGCCGCGAAATCATCTTTCACAAGGTCGCTGAAGCCAATGAGAAACTTCAACACGAGGAGAAGAAACTTGAGCAGGCGCTGAGGAATGCCCGCCACCTTCAATTGTTGGCCCCTGTCCAGCCGAAGACACGAGACCAAATGCTCATGGCAGCCGGGCGCATGGCAGCACAGCTCAAATGGACAAGGGTCGAGATCTGCAAAATCAAGTGCCACCGTGATATCCTCCTCATGGATCTCGAAGAAGAGCGGCAGATGCTAGGGCTCCCTCCGGGCCCAATGTCAGAAGCCATCAGCAGTCCCGAGAAGCCCGCCTTAGGCCGGGAGATCTCGAAGACTAGCAGCGGCACGGTGATGCCGAGCCCCCTGACTGCCATACCGACCAACTCTCAGCGCAGCCAAGCAGAAGGCGCAGGGTCGGACGCTGAATCAGGCCAGGGCGAGGCTTTCCAGACACCGCCAACGAGCGCAGCCGCGTCTTCGTTCCACAAGCACCAAAACTCTTGGGAACTGCCCGCCCTGAACTTTGATCGAACCAGCATGAGGAAGGCTTCTGTGTCAAGCGCGGTCTCATCCCACGTATCTGTCCCTTCTACTCCACCTCGGACGGCTATCAACACGAGCTCCACGGGTGGTGAGGAGGCCGCTGTCCCTGATGATGGCGAGGACCATCATGAACCAGACGCACGCGAACGTGAACTCCTGGAACAGGCAGGTCTGCTCGGCGCGGAGGTCACGCGAAGCCCCGAGGCAATCGAACAGACGAGAACTATCGACCTCGATGCCACACCTGAGCGACAGGAGCATACGCCTCACAGCAATTCCATGGACAAAGCTGATAAGAACAAAATCCGCCGGAGTCTGCAACGCACTCTGAGGGAGGGTGCGGGCCATTTGTCTCATGCCAGGAGCCGCAAGGGCAAAGAGCCTGCCACGAGTGGCTCGATGGACGATAACGAGTCCGAGATGCTCACTCGTGGGTCCGGCTCTTTCGTGGTGCATGGGAAGAAAGCCTCGGTCATCACTTTTGGATCTGAGCTCCAAAGCAGTCTGTCGCCCGACGAGCATCTTCGCGCGCGTAAGGCGTCGCATGTGGAAGGCAGCGTCGCCCACAGCGACAGCGCCGAGGCAATGAATGTGGCCGCTGGCAGCGCAAGCGGAAGCGGAAGCGGCGATGGTGACTTCCGGGTTTTCCTGCTCTCAGGCCCAAAGAGTGCCACGAAGCGGCGATCGTCGGCAGCCAGTAACAGCACGGCGACGGCCAGGAGCTTCAGAGATCTGCACAGGAAGTATAGCTCGGCACAGGCGGCCAAGGCGTCCTCATCGGGCGGCAACCTCACTGTCCCTTCGGACGGCGAAAGTGACCCGGCTCTTAGCTTCTCCGATGGTAGGCGCAGCCCTTTGCTACCGGAGCATGTCGAAGAGCTGAAGGAAGAGGAAGAGCATAGTGGCCCGGGAGACAATGCCGACGGTGAGGTTTCGGAGTTCAAGAGCGCAACGATGAACAAGACGAGAGAGACCTTGTTCTTCACCCCGGAGCCACCAGCATCCCCATCCGCCGGCAGTGTGAAGGAGGGCTCGGGTGAGGAGCAAAACGACGCCAAGGAGAGCGGCCAAGGGGAAGTAAACTCGGCTGTTTCCGTGCTTGTTTGACCATGGCGACTTGCTAGCGAGTCGCACCCCACCTATGACAGCGTTAGCGAATCGATCGCAGGATAGGTGAGAGGTCATGACGATACGATTTCATTCTGTCTACGATACTACTTAATAATCAACTTCAACACCGAAAGACTGGGGTGACCGCAGACGTGGCCCGGATCCTTCAGTCTTTTGTTTTCTCCGATGACAGACATCATCTGTATTTATGTACATAGACAAAGGGAATGAGGGAACGGAATAAAGGGCGAGACTTGATACCACCACCACCATCATCATCACAACCACCACATCTTCAACAAGACCCTGGCACTGTTTGTGGACACAGTTGGCTTGACGGAACAGGCCGGGCGTCTGCAATACACACTGACTTGAAGGGCCCCCAGAGAGAGAGACAGAGAGTATTGATCCTAAATCCACGCACACATTTGTCTCATCGCTGTTTTGACTTCATTGAAAAAAAAGGACTTGTCCGCAAAAGTGGACTGGAAGGGGGAAAGGACGCATCAGAAAGCGAGGAAACCACCAAACGGGGCATGTTTACTTTATTTTATTTTCTCCTTCTGTCTTCCTCTATATGATCTCGCCCTCATCTATCCGGGTGGAGGAGACAGGGCGTCTGTTGGACCAGGCCTGGGTTGCGGGCTGGCTACCTTTGGTAGTTGATGGGTGGGTTGCTACTGCTCCAGCCATACCCGAGACAGAAGACACTAGTGGGAGGAAGAAAAAAAATGAATGGGTTATTTCGATATCAAGGCCTTGCTCACTCGCCGGCTCTCCGGGGGATCTCTGCGGCAGGGGAAGGTCACATACACTTGGGCCAGGATGCCCGTCTTGAATCAAACTCGTATGCACTTTGTCCAGGCTTCGTGCCGCGTCGTCCAGACTGAGGTGTTGGGCCGTGATGTGTTTTCTTCACATGCCCTCCTGAATCACTGCCACGTACTATTAGCTGCGTGTATCCTGCTTCTGCCCGCCTCCAAACCACATCCGTGAGGCTCGGATTCATGATTCTCTTTTT
Organism: Diaporthe citrichinensis; assembly: GCA_014872995.1. NCBI lineage: Eukaryota > Fungi > Ascomycota > Sordariomycetes > Diaporthales > Diaporthaceae > Diaporthe > Diaporthe citrichinensis. The sequence goes on along the minus strand of JADAZR010000005.1, from coordinate 380,567 downwards.
CTCCCAACGCCGGATCCCTTCGCGTAGGCCCCTGCTTGACGTCACAAAGTGCAAAAGCTGTTTGGTGTGAGGATTCATGGCTTCAGCACCTGGAATACCGTGGCTGGATTTATTCTTCTTTTCTCAGACTAAACGCGAGAGACCTTTCTAATTTCGGGCCAGGCAGCAGTCACCCTCAGAGCCTTGGATAGAATGAACGCGCCCGTGCCGTTTCGTATGTGATCGCCCGGCAGCAACTAGAGAGATTGCTATCCTCATCGTGAACTGAGTGATCTACTCCATCCATACGTCCTCTAACTCTGATGATGAAGAAATTTACCGAACTTCCCCGCCAAGGGACTATGCATTCCACCGCTCTATGGCGTGTTGAGAGGGCTATCGAGAAGGGTATAACGCGGCTCTGCCCAAGTGTGCATAAATTGTAATTTTCCCCTCTTATGTCGGAAGCTGGCACCGAACAGTATTGTCATTCAGACGACCAGGTAGTGAACAGCCGCTGCTCTTCACAGGCACAAGACTTTCGTAAGGTCCGGTTGGAAATACTCCTGAGTGCCAAGTTCGAATTATTCAAGAGCAATGTAGGGCGACATGTCACCCGTAGTCTTTCTATTATGATGTCCGCCCTGGTCGAATACGACTCAGGTATACCTATGCATATACTTGCGCTGATTCCGCGCCCTCTGTCGCAAATGGACGCTGTCACAATTACTTGCAAGGCTGGTCTGCTACTTGGACACATGATATGCGCTGTTGGGGGGGGGGGGGGTACCCCGAGACACAGCTATCTATATGTGCTAGATCTGGCAGATCTTGCAAATGCTTTCATCTTCTGGTCAACGAAGAGGCTCAAAATCGAGTCCCAGACTTCTAGCCCTTCCTTCCCTTCTTGCCCTTCTTCCCGCCACCACCGCCTCCCTGAGGCGCCTTTTCGACCTTGATCTGTCCAGCGCCACCAGCAAGGTTCAGCGTCTCGGCCTCGTTGGCCACCGCGCCGCCCTGTGTTGACTCAGCGGCCCGCTTCTTGCCCTTCCGGCCCTTGGGCTTGTAGTATGACCGGTCACGCATGGGCAGCCACCGCTCAGGATCAGGCTTAACGTTAGGATCGTAATTCTTGCCCAGACGGGGCTTTTTCTTCGGCTTGTCAGATGATGGTTGCGCTCCGGTCCCAGCCTCGACTTCGTTGGCCTTTCGCTTCTTGGATGGCTGTTGGGGGGCAGCAAAGGTGGGCACTCCAGCATCAAGAAGGGCGGAAACATCGATTCCGGAGGTAAGTTCCTCGACAGAGCTCAGCGATGAGAGGTGAGGTTCAACCTTGGAGTAGTCGGTCGTCGCGAACGACGCGACGAGCCCTGCCTGCGCAATCCTATCCTCTGCATCCTGATCGACCATGCGCTCAAAAGCGGCACCGGCAGTTGCAAGGTCGGATGGTTTGGAGGAGTGGAGGAGCTCTATTCCTGCCTCGCGGAGCAGAGTCGTGGAGGAGTTCTTGGGTATCTTCTGCCAGTATGCTGCCGCCGAGCCCAACTCATTTCGAATGTCTTTCCGGCGATTCTGCGTGCGATAGAGAGCTACAGCAAGAGCAACAAGTCCCGGTGCGTACCTCACATCCTCGTGGTCGGCAGTGCCTGCCGATTCGACGTACTTGAAGAATTTCTGGAGAACATCGATTGCGCTGTCGTAGTTCTTGGCTTGAATGTAGAGATGTATGACTGTGAGCAGAAGGCCGACGTCGTAGGGTCTCTTCTCGAGAACAGCGAGGATCTTCTTCAACGCAGCTTTATCTGTTTGGCACTTGGCCTGTGCTGCTGCGTTAAAGTATCCAGCGTACACCCGATCCAGATCTATCGAGGGTACAGGGTCCTCTTTCAGGAGCCCGGCGGTCTTGTCCTTGACCTCTTTCTGCTTGTAACACTGCAATGCATTTGCGTGCTGGTTGCGTGTTACGCCCACGGCTTGGTGGTTGAAGAGCCTGTCGTTGCCGACTTTTGCTTCCGGTACCAGCTCAGAGAGTCTCTGAACCATGTACTGGTTAGTAAGGGACTTCGCAATCAACGAGTTCCAACCCGCTGCAGCTTTGATGGACAGATCAGAGGTTCTGTCACGGTGGTCAGCATGCGCTCCCGACTACGTCTTTCTCGAAGACTTACTCGTAGCCCTCGGTTTGCTTTTGTAGAGCTGCCGCCTCTTCCGTCTTGCCCAGTAGTGTAAAAACATAAGCCTGCTGCAGTAAAATGGGCAACAGCTCAGTCTTCTTGTCCTCCTCGCCCAGGTCCTCTGCTGCGTCGCAGAGATCAGCAGCCCTCTTGAGCAGGATTGATGCCTTTGCCAAGTCCCCTCTCGCGACGCAGCCACAGCCAGCATTGTACGCGGTCTCGAAAGCCTCCATGTCTTCCCTCTTGGGCTGCTTGCTCTTGTCCGGCACCAAGTCGCCCCGGCCCTGCCACTCGAGCTGCGCATGCGTGGCCAGCTGGTTGATGACAAGATCCGTGTCCTCGCCGAGTATTGCGGTGCTGCCATCCTCCACCAGCAGCGAGTACAGCTCGGCGGCCTGGCTGAATCGCTCGGTTCTATAGGCGATCTGCGCAGCGACGTGCTTCAGTGGTCGCCCGGCATTGGAGATATCGCGGCCCTCGAGCAGGGAAGCGGCCTCATCCAGGGCGCCCGTCTTGTACAGGGCATATGTCTTCTCAAGGATGCAGCGGTCCTCGAGGGCGCTCCCGGCGGCGGCGATGACGCGGAGGGCATCGTCGTACTGATCGAGGCGCAGCAGGGCGACAACCTTGGTGTGCTGCGCAGTCAGGTCGGACTTTGACGATGCAAGGGCGGCGTCAGCGATCGAGAGGGCCTCGGAGTGGTCGTCTATGCTGGCGCGCGCGAGCAGAGAGGTCAACGAGGCGGCCATGGTGGAAGGAGGTGGGCAGGCAGTAGTGACGGTGTTGAGGCGATGACCAGGAAGTAGCCTATATCGTGCGCATGGCCTAGGAATGCGGGTTTACAGTATCCAATGGCTAAAAATGAAGATGTCGAGCCTCTCCCAAGCTTCAGACGTGCGTGTGTGCGGTGTTGTACGGTGTGCGGCACGCGACGTCGTTGGCGGAATGGAGGGGCACTTTGGAGTGTGGTGTGCGCTTGTGGGAGGGAAGCTTGGAAGCTCGCGAGGTGTTCTTTCCCCACTTGAAATTTCCACAGCACCTTGATTTGTGGGGAAGGGGTAACCCTGGAAGCTCGAGCTCGTCCCTAGTCTACCAGCAACGACATTTCAAGATCCGGGGATCAGGGGACCAGATAGTTAAGTTGTTTATTTTTGTATACCGTACTGCTTTGATTACGCTTGGAACACTGTCATTTATATACACCCTTTGCCTGAGCCTCCGACGCGGTACGACTGCGTGATTGCATCCTCGGCAATATAAGCTCACGCACCCCACCCAGTATTGATTGAATACACAAGATGGGAGACAACAAACAACTTGTACCCGCCCGAAAGACGCGAGCAAACGAAGGTGAGAGACCGTAAATCACGTATGGTGCCTTGTCAGCCCGTCTTCAAAAGCCAGATCCATTCGGAATCGATGTGTCATAGACAGTCTCTTCCATGTCCCTCCTCGTCGGCGATATGCCACAGGTCTGATCGGTCACAGTAAGCTCAGCCCTGATGTGAGGAAAGCTGCTCCACAGCCTCTTCCACGTTCTCTCTCCTTTTCAATACTCGCTCGCGGCCGGTCCTCGCCTGAACAGCCCCATAAATCTCCTCTCCTTGACCTGCGGCTGGTACGGTCGCACTGGATACATGACCGGCGTGTTGTACTCGTCTAAGCCACTGACTGGATTGTCGTGTCGACGATGCCACTTACTTTCCGGGATTTCTCCCAGCCTCGTGCTGTCCGAGGACATTGACATGAGTGAGAACCTATTCGCAAAACTGGGCCGTCGCCTGAGGGAGCTTCTGGCGCTGTGCTCGAGGCTGTGATCCATTGAGTCCAGCAGCGGGGTCGCGATGCTCATGTCCACGCGCAACGGTCTCTCGCTCACCCGCTCTGTGTCTCTTCTCCTCGTTTCCTTACGATCGGGGTGATCGTGTTTCCTCGACGTCTTCGTCGTCTTATGCTTCCTCCCACTGTCACTGGATTTGGAGGCGCCGCTCGACTTGGACGAGCTCGTTGATTTCGAGGCTTTGCTGGTGGAGGACTTCGATGTCCGCGACGATTTCGAAGATGCCGTTGAGGCAACCGAGCTCCGCGACGACTTGCTGTCCAGTCGGCGCGAGAGCTGGTCAAAGGTCTTGATAGCCTGTAACCGAGACGTGTTGGACAGCGACATCAGAGACTGATAATCCAAGCCCGGGCCATGGTTCTTGCTCGCCGTCCGTATCAGGTTGGCGATAGCCGCATTGAGCTTCTGGATGACCCGGCCCAGGGCAGAGAGCGCCTTCTTGTCGCCTTTCTCAAATCGATCTCCAGACTCAGATATACGAGACGAATAGGCGCGCTCGACTCTCTTGCGGTCTGTCTTCAGTGAGTGCTTCAGCAACGCTTGTTGATCGCTTGACTTTGCGGTCTTGCGGCTGCCATCTTGCCTGTCCCGCCGTTTGAAAGCTTTCAGAAGTGATATGCAGTTATCATAGGTTTCGAGAAGGGATGAGACGCTCGTGCCGAAGCCCATTTTCCGGTAGACCTGGGAGGCAGGACTCCTTGCGCGGCATTGAACAATTACATATGCGAGAGATGTGAAGGAAAGACATGAGGATCTTGCCTCAACACCGCGATAGAATGCAGGGCAAACAAGGAGGCTGGCCGTTCACATAACCGCGACTAACAGAGCTCAACTTGACGCTGCGTGCGGGGCCATTGTTGCAGTCGGCGGCTAAGCGCGACCAACTGATAGGTTCCTAGACACGCACGCTTGGAGCGTCCTGTGCCATTTGCATGGCCAATCGACGCGATGCAGATACGAGTACCGGACAATAATCATGAACCAAGCCTACAGTTGCATAATAAAGAGGGACGAGTGTCGCGGTTCTTGTGAAGGGCACACACTCGAATATCTGCTCTTTCTCTCAGAATAGCATTGCCCGGCCCGGCCACCCCGGGAAGCACATCGGTGTTCTTCACCTGGCGCCGTAAGCGGGACCCTTGTCAGAAAGCCCAGACCAGCTCCGCGCCCAGGGCGCTCGTCGTTGCGCGGCAAAACGGTGAATTTATCTTGGTCCGGCGCGGGAGGCAACTACTCAATTGCCCGCTGTTGGCCAGAATACTACCTTAGTAGACTGGGCATTTCCAAGGTGTGTTGGAACATGCCGCGGGAGCAGTGGGGGTCCCGGTCACCCAGACAGCCAGGCCAGGCTGGACACGTTCCGGCTTGTCGGAATCTGGTTTGTGATCTGCGTAGCGGCGGGCTTCCCACCTTTCATCCCATGGGGTAGGTGGGTCGGAATTAGGTAACAGTCTCGGCCCCATCTGGGCAAAAATGGAGAAACATGCTCAATAAAACAATGTCAATCTGTTGCCCTGACTTTTTTTTTTTGCAACACACCCATTCCGGCTATGCAGCCTGGAATATGCCATGATTGCGCAACATTTCCCGGTAGGAAAAGCCAAACCAGATCGAGGGGGTCCAAGACGAGACTCGAGCATCTGGGCTATGGCCTAGGCCTTGCATGCATATTCGCCCAGAGGAGGTTATCAGAAGCAAAATCTTGTGGGATAAGCTTGCTTCAGGATGTGACAGGGGATGCAGATACGTCCGTAGGGTATGCGCCTCGCCAGGCGAGGATGCGAGGCACCGTTATCTGACTCCCTGACTGATCATGCAGGCTATCAACGGTGTGTTGTCATGTGCAATCCACCTGGGGCCACTGCTTCTGTTGTGCAATGGGCCTTGCGTAGCTGCTGAGGCTTCTTCCGCGAAGTGTGATAACGCAGGTCAATCAAATGCGAGAGATGCTCGGCACCCTGACCGAATGCTGCGCAACAAGCAGTCCCGAAACCCGATCCCAAGAAGGAAGGGTCCCTGCCAAGACGATGACGGGGGACAAAACCTGTACAGCGATGCACCTCGCTTCTTCGATCCAGCAGACCTGGCCTCTATTCGGCTAATACAGTAGTGAACTCTCAGCATGAGGTATCACTTTTGAAGGGCAGTGACGCAGTGATGCTCGGCAGTACCGCCGGTGGTCCTTCCTCGGCTAAAATGCAGTTTGCTGCCCGCGCCGATATCTCGCAGGCAGCGGGCTGGCGCTGCTGGCGCAATTTTACCAAGAATGTCGTCGAGCTGAGGGCGGTGATAACAAGCTTGACCGGCCAGTGACCCGTGCCGTGGACTCCCACATCGACATGTGTTGCGCCTTCCATGGTACCCTTGCTCAAACAGGGAATCCATGAGCCCTCCCTACCTTGACTGCAGCTATCACACCCGTGGCTGGGGGCCAGACGGGAGGGATGGGCATGCCGCGATACTGATGATCACTTGCATCACTACCCCTTCACTCCCCGAGCAGCCGCGGGTCTGGTCTGCGGCACTGGCAAGGCGCAATAATCAAAGGGCCTGGAAAGGTGTGGCGAGCGGTAGTACGGCCGCCCGGCGTGTGGGTGATTGCACGCGAGGGACACAGGATGTGGTAAGACAATGTAGGCTCCGTGGGGGTCCGCAGCAGCGCGCAGCAGCGCGCAGCAGCGCGCAGCAGCGGAATCAAAAGCAGAGGCCCACGGTCAGTCCCCTGCGAGGTGGCTTGCAGGTACCCGAGCAGTCCTTTGTGTTGCACAGGCGTGGGAAGCATAGACAATTCCTAATCTGATACACGTCGAGTGTGCTGACGGGCGCCTCGCCGGCATGCGTTGCTGACGGGAGCGATTGCCGTGGGTGTGGTTTCCGCACATCGTCCATGCCAATGGACGACCGTGGGACGACCGTGGGACAACCGTGGGACGACCGAGGTGCAAGAGTTTGAGATGGCAGAAGCGAGCCTGCCCGGGTTGGGCGGCAGGGGCGTTCCGGGATTGTGCAAATCGGATCGTGTTGCAGGCTTTTCCGCCCTCGTGAAGCATATGCTTGCTGGCTGGCTCGCAGGCTGAGTTGTCTGGCCCGCTGTGTGCACTTTTTTATCTTTGGCCCGCGCCGCCACGGGAGGCCAAGGTGAAGCAAACAGGCCGGGGCTTGAGACCGCAGGGTGGGATTTGCGCACATCTAAAGGTTCTAAGTTGAGCTTCTTTTCTGCCCTTATCTTTCCCCCCACCATCGGTCCAGTCATGCCGTGGCGTGCGCCTCGGACCAGACAACAGAGCCAGCGAGACTAAGCCCTGCGGACGGCCGTGATGCCCTGGGCGACCCAGAAAAGAAACGTCGACGATGCTCGGCTCGGTGATAATGGGTGAATGATTTGGTTGGACCGGTATTTGTGCTTAATCAGGGTGCATCCGAATGCCTGCGTGGATAATGTTACCAAGCTCAAGGACCCGAGGACCCCTTTTTCCGCCCATGCCCATGCCCAGCCTTTATCGCAGCAGTCGAGGTGGTACTGGGTGAGACCCGGGCATGTCGAGCAAGGGGCGACCCCAACATTGACTTTGGGGATTGTCAGTGACGAGATTTACCGCCTGTCTTGCGACAGACGACAACACCGGCTGTGTTATCAGACACCGCCCCTGCGCCCCCGGATGGGTGGTGCACGGCGACGTCACAAGAAAACAAAAGGCAAATGAAAGAGCAGATCAGCCAGAATCGACATGGACGAGGACACGGGAGGGAAGGATCTTGCCGTGGTCTCCCGGCCGCAGGTGAGCAGAAGATCCAGGTACCAAGGTACGCACACATACACGCATGCATGTGCCCGCCTGTAGATGCCTAGATAGACAAGCATCCCTGAGCCCCACCAAGGAGCTGCAGCGGCCGATGATAACGTCTCGCCCACTTTGGGATTAGGTACAGATTACCCCCAAAGCACACGCACATGGCGAGACTGCGAGATTGACAAGGGTGAGCTCAGAGTGCCCCAGGCCCAACAATGATGGGGCGGATGGTCCCTCCCCTAGGTACCTTGGTACGTGCCCCAGGTACTCAGGTACGGGCCGGCCAGACCGTGGGCGTGTTAAGTGCGCTGTGGGATGATATTGTGCCATTCTCTTTGACTTTCTGTCCCCCGTCCCCCGGCTTGCATCAAATCCCGCCATCTTCCTTATCGGCGCTCTCTGGCCAGTCGCTTCGCAGCCAGCGCACTGCGACATCCCAAGGATTGATGGGTTGCTTGACGGGTGGGATGGATCGGCCAGGTTCATCTGGCCCCTGGTGCTATGTATGTACGTATGCGCATGTATGTGTATCGACTGCATTTGGCTTGACCTGACTGATCATCGCTGCTCGACTCCTGACTCCTCTGCTCCCACACACCCCTCCACACCCGTCCACCTCCACCATCCCATCACGCCTTGTTTCCCTCGAGTCCTCTCCCCCGTTGCCAGCGATCTCAGTCTCAACTTCATTTCCACACCTCGCTCAGCGCAAAGCTGTTCGGAATCTGGGTGCCCACGCAAGACCACTTCTCCCTGCGCCTTATCGCGGTGGTTCCTCGGCAGTATCTCGACAGGCCTTTGGATGTCTTGGCCGCCTTCAACGGCCTCAGCTGCCCGGCCACCTGCGCATATCCTCATGCGCAGACCCCCCCAATCGCGACAATCGGAATCTAGGACTTCACCGCGCATAGATATCGTGCTGTTATCAAGATATCATTGCACCATCCCTCCCCACAGCCGGCCCCTGCTCTCTTTCTGTCGGTAATCACTTCAACCTGGGGTTCCACCTCCACCTCATGTCCACCGGCTCCTCTTCCCCGGCTTCCAGGCTCCACCTCTCCAGACCGCGATTTTGCACAACTACTCGTGCTCCCGCTGCCTCTTGTCAGGTCTCGCCTCAGACCGTGCCCTCTCCTCGATTCTTAAGAAATTCCTGCAGTCTGCCGAGTGGTGAGGGCTGCATCCACATGCCGTGCGCCCTGCTGCACTGACAGCTCGACAACCTCGGACCCCCTGCTTGGTTCGAGATGTGACGGCCCGTTATTGCTGCGTCTTATAAGAGGAAACTGTCGCCCTGTACACCTGCCGCACTACTCACAACATTCATCCGAGATTCAGTCCAGAGCCGCGCCACCAACCAGTGTCGCCAACATATCTATCCATTCTTCACTATTCAACACCCCCCAATGCTCGCCTTCTTCTCTTGCCTCTTGAGGGTAGAGAGTGTTGTGAATTGCGACTGATAAAATTCATCTCCATCGACTCCATACGCTGTCCGTCAAGGAGGCTGCGTCCTGACCGGTGACCCAAGGGCTTTCTGGACCGGAGCCTTGCTCTGCCTCCCCACTGGGTATTAGCTCTGTGACCGTGGCGTTGCCAACACACCGACCATGTCTGCTCTATCGTCGCCATCACCCTTGCTGGGTCCGACCACCGAGGTCGATGAAGCCAAGTTGCCTCAAGGCAACTGCCGTTACATCATGATGAACACTGAAGTTAAAGGCAGCCGATGCGCATGTGTCAACTTCACCCTGAACAAGGCGTTGCCTGGTTCCTCTTGCGAATGCGGGCACCTCGCCTGCTTCCACCACAAGACGGCCGAGCCCCCAGCGGACAGACGGGAATTGGAACTTCTCCGGCAGAGGGTCCAGCAACTTGAGGAGCTACTGGCAGAGGGCAACAGCAGGAGGAACGAGGTGGTCCAGAGGGTGAGCGAGCTTGAGGGGGTTGTGGACTCCAGGACGGAGGAGATGGGCCAGGAGATCAAGAAGACGTATGGCAACCTGAACCGAGCCTGGCATTCCATAGGAGAGCTCGAGAGACGGGGTGGGGACGTCGACAACCGATTCCAGGCCATGGGTGTGCATCTCAGGAATGTCGACGGAGAGCTGCAAAGACTGCACCAGAGACAATGCGAACTGAACGATGCCGATCTCAGTCTGGAAGAGCAGCTGCTAGAGGTGGTTGAGAGCATCGAGGGGGCCTCCGAGGTCGCGCCGTCCAGGGGGAGGCAAAGACGCAAGTCGATATCGGATTCCGCGCCAATATTGAACAGCTCTCCGAAAACGACGCTGGTGCCCCTGAGGTCAGGAGGCGCCCCTACCGGGGCTTCTGAGTCGGCCGTCTCAAATTTATGGACTGTCCACGTTTCTCTTCTTCCGAGCAGCTCGCTGCCGTTCCCCTTCGAACGAGACACCAACGCTTACAAGCGATGTCTCTCCAGAGGCTTGCACCAGATGGTTGCTGTGAACGGCACGTCGGCTGAAGCTTTTGTGTCTGCAGTGACACGAGCTTTCAAGGGTGTCTTGAAGGACCGGCCTTGGGTCCCCCTTCAGGCGAAATTGTGTGACGCTGATACCCTTCAGGGTCTACCAATGCTGCGCCCCTTGGACTCATCACTTGTGAGCTCCAAGTTCGACGTCGACTTCCTCCGCGCCCACTGTGCCGTGCTCGACATCCACGGGAACATGGACTCCCTATACATCTCTATGCGCCACTCTTCGCTCTCGTGGCATGCGCTGAGGCACTCGCCTGTATTCCTGCAGGGTCTCGAGGCAAGCTGGGAGTATGACCCCATCCTAGACTCCAGCGACCCCTTTGTCAACGATGAGAGCGTTGACGAGAATGATCGACCATCGGCGGGGGACTTGGTCGGGGGCCTCCCAAACTTCAAGAGGGCGGCCTCGGAGATGTCGAGGTCGTCCACGACGACAACGGTGGTGGATGGGGCTGATGGACGGGCCCCCAAAAAAGTTGCGCGAACGACCTGTCCGCCTCCTTTCCAAGAGGTTAGGAGACGGAGGGTCGAGACCGCTTAGTGCATTTATTGTCTGTATTTCCCCGGGAGGCGCTTGCAGGTGTTCAGTGTAGGGCGATTTGCTTGGCTGATGCGATGATACCAACTTTGACTTGAATGGGAACTATCCCAAGCCAAAGAGTCAGAGTGACGAGATAGAAATGTTTTGTTCAGAGGTTCAACAACATGATATTGGGAAGCGAGATGTGGGATAGATTGTACAGAATTTGAAGCAATGCATTATCGAATTTTGTGTGGTGGGTTGCTGTGGAATGATGATATACACAGGGAAGAGGCGGTGGTTGTTAAAGCCGAGGGTTTCTTGCTACCGAGAGCCCTCCTGGACAATTTGTACCGCAGCTAGCTACGGCGAGGTGGCACTTTCTTAGTAGCTTCGAATGCAAAGCTTCTCGAGATTATACCTGCGATGAAGAGGAGCCACTGCTTTGTTCCTTTCGTAAAGTGATCTAAGGGGATCGCGAGCCTGCTCGATCGCTCAGGCAGATGTCCTCCGCGGCGTTACGTCCACTTTGAATAAATGCAACGCAAGGGGGAAAGAAATCGTTGAGGGTTTGTATGTGCGTCCTGTGACAGGCAAGGGCCGGGTTTGTCTGTCATGGTGTCTGCGGAAGAAGGGCTTGTTGGTTCCCAGCTGTTTGACTAAGAAGACAATTTCAAGGGGCCGGGCCAAAGGCGGTCGGTTGCTGACAGGCGCAAAGTGGGCTGAGGCTGGCAAGGCGATATTGAAGAGCTGATGTCATATTGTGGTCCCGTTTGGTGTCATAAATTAATGGAGGTTTTTCCAATCAGGCGGGCTGCTTCTATACGGACGACGAGAGGAGTCCTGGAGGGAAAACAACGGTCCACAACACGGTGCCGTTGAGGACGAGGCTTGGGCAACATTGTTTGATGAAAAAGGTGAGAAACACTGTACAGTTCGGCTCCTGCGGGGCCGGAGACATGTCTTGAAAGTCGGGGATACCTGAGACACTGTGTAACCACGTCCTCTCATTCGCAGCTGGTGCTTTCCCATTCTCTATTGTGCCTTGTGTACAAAGCTGACAAGGAAGGCATTGTGAGGATTGTTCCTCTGTTGTCTGATGCTGGCCTATAGCGTCTTCCCGAGCCAGGATCCCTCAGTCCAGCTGCGTCCCCTGCAGCCTGTCAGCTTATCGATAAGCCAGTTACGTTGCAACCGTCTCTACAACCTTATTTCGACCAAGCTTCCTGAATCACGAACGACCCCCGTCCTAACGGAGCCTGGCTTCTATTTCCGCTCCGTACTCAGCCACGGCACCTTTCTCAGCAGACACTGAAATCTCCAGCTCACCGACAGCCGGCCTCTAATTCTCAAACGACAGCTTCCCTCGCCAACGATTTTACCTCTTTGTCCTACCCTGAACCTCTCTCAAATCGTCTTCAGAACCAGTCATCTGCAAGGCTCCGGTTGCGACCATGGATGACTTCGACATCGAGATGGGCGACGCTGTCGACGTGCCAATGGAAGAGCACGAGGTTGCGGACATATTAGTCGGCGACGATCAACAGGTTCGTCAAACATAAAGGGAAAGGGTGTGATTTTGCCCGAGTCTCACCACACGTCTTTCAGGAGGATGGCGAGGTCGAGGAGCCTGTCAACAACGAACAAGTGGGCGACGATACACCAACCGTCCTACCAAACAAAATCCATATCCGGGGCCTCGAAGCGCTGGACGAAACCCAACTCAAGCAGTACGTCTCCGCACACGTCGGAGGCAAGGGCGCCGACCGCATCGAGTGGGTGGACGACGCCTCTGCCAACCTTGTCTTCAACTCCGAGTCCGCCGCTCAGGACGCCCTCAAACTCCTGGCGGCCGTCGAGATCTTGGACGTGACCCAACTCCCGCCCCTCGAGGTCCTTCCCGCCAAGCCCGTCGCCGAGAAGCCAGAGGTCGCGCTGCAGGTGCGTTTCGCGCTGGAATCCGACAGAAAAGTCAAGGGCGCGGCGCAGAGAAGCAGATTCTACCTCTTCCACCCAGAGTGGGACCCAGAGACCGAGGAAGGCAAGCGCCGGCGCGAGGGCCGAGACAGGAGATATCGTGACCGCGAGGACCGGGGAGGGTACCGACGAAGTGGAAGAGGCAGGTACGACGACCGCAACGAGGAAGAGCCTGAGACGTTCGACGTCAACCTCTACGATGACGATACGGGTGCGCTCGCTCGACGCGAAACACCGAGGGAACGACGACGACGTGACTCACGGTCACCATCAGAGCCAGCAGACTCGGACCGGTACAGACCCCTCAACGCCGGCAAAGAGCTCTTCCCAAACAAGAAGCCCAGGGATGCGCTTCGTTCAGAGCGGGGAGCACACTCTCGCGATCGGTCTCGGTCTCCGGCCCGGGATGAGCGTGACGCGATGATGGATGACCTTGCGAAGGACAGGGAGGTACAGCGCAATCGCGACACGGCGCGCTCACTTAAGGAACGCATCTCCAGGCCTAGGTCTAGCAACAACACCAGAGAACTGTTCCCCAGCAAGGTATCAGTTGGTAGCAAGGCACAGATGGACCAGGTACCCGCAGATGTGCTAGCCGGTATGCTACGACTTTCCTACGATGGCAGTGCCGAGTTCCCCTCTTCTTTCCCTGCGTTTCGTTCTCGGCAGACACCGAGCCAAAGCATCAAGATGGTAACCCTCAAATTTGCAGATCGCGTAACGGATCCCAGTAACGGAATCTCAATCAAGGGTCTGGCACGCCAGTCCAATCCACAACAGGGAATCTCGATCAAAGGCAGCGCGAACAAGAAGGAACTGTTCCCGGACAAGCTTGGCGGAGGCCTCAACTCTGGCAAGGAGCTGTTTGCTGACAGGCTCGAGGGCCGCGGTCGCAGGCGCCAAAAGGCAGAGGACCTGTACTTCTGAATGCGCACTTGGCGAACGTCTACGAGAGGGAGGGACTGCGTTTTCCAGATCCGTTGACGTTGACCTGATTCGTGACGATGCTCTGGGTGTTGTTGCTCACGTCACGTAATGATGAGAAGAGAGCGTGGGTGGGTAAGCCAGACTATGCAGGGAGGACAATGCGGCGCGAGAGCACAGTTGCTGGTCGCTTCCTGCGAGGCGTGCTGTGACATAACGCACACGATGGGTCACGAATGAGGCTTAAGAACTTGGTGGTTCTGGGCGGAGAACCCACAGGGGCAACTCAGATTCACTGAGTTGCCTGTATGCCATTCAGCAATGGTAAGAAGCCCCTGGCATCCCCTTGTCCCGCTAGGCCCTCAAGCCCTCACACGTTAGCTTGCGACAACCACGATTGCTGACGCTCTCGCAGAAGAGTCCCTCTGGTCTCTGCAAGACTGGGCATGGAGCCACACCAGCTGTCGGTGCAAAATCCGCCCCGGTGGAGGTAGTAGGAGGCAATGACGGTTATCACAATAGTCATAATAGCTATGGGACGTGTTGATGAGCGAATGGTTTGGGTCCTTGGTAGATTCAATGCCAACAATGGATGCTTCTGGACATACCCCGTCCGTTGAACAAGCCAACTTTGGGAGCAATTGTACTCGCTTGATGAGGACGAGTGAGTACATGGCTTCATCCGTGCTTCATTAGACTATTCCCCCAGACCTGTTGACACCCAATTCTGCAGTCTGCCGTCTCTAGAGAGCCTTACCTGAGGTGTGTCAATGGGCTGGCTGTGAAGCATTTCAGCGTCTGAGGAAAGGGAAGGCGCTGGGCGGGAGCGTAGTTGCCAGATGCGATGACACGATCCTCCACCAAGGAGCAAATCCTCCGGGGTCATCTGCCTCGTCCATTTTCATGACGGCAGCAAGGACTAGACTGGCGGTTCGCACAATGCCCATTGATGCTATTGTCACGATTGAGTTTTGCACCCCCGGCAGCGAGGGCAGCGAGCTGACATCTGCCTGTTCACTTCCCCCTCCACAGTCAACATATTCGGTTTTTTTCGAGTTTCATTGCATTGCGGTGACTCGTTTTGTCCCCCATAACTTCACTGCCTCCTCCAATTCATCTTGACTTATGGTATCCCACCTCGAGGTCCCGCCCACTTCGAACTGAGCTCTCACCTCAACTCGTCCTCAATCCCATTTCGCCCACAGACAGCAACACCATTTGTGTCAACCTGCAGTTTCCTTTCGCAGCTATCAGCATTTCTACCCCCTCTCACCATCTCCCGAGTCAACGCTTGGGACGCCAGAGTCACAGTCGTGCTCGTCCTCTTGTTATTTGCGACTGCAATAACAACGGCAAGTCTCCACAACAAACAATCCACCATGACCGATCGCGTTTGGTTCGGTCGCGGGCGCTCTGCGCATACTGCGCAACAGCAAGCGCAGCGAACCAACGCACCACCTGACAGTCAGAGCGAAGCTAGAGATCAGGCGCAAAATGCGTCGCTCCATCGTTCCCTGACACAAGACCCGCTACAGCAGCAGCACCACCACCACAAGCCCGCGAAGCTGTCCAAAATCTCGAGCTTCATCCAGCTCGTCAATCCTGCGAAAGCCGAATCTCCTACCGTCCCAGTTTACCCTGAACTCGTCATGGAGCGGAGTGAATCGATCAGACCTGGTGCGGCCGGTCACCACATAACTTCTGTCGACGGCGGGGGCCCTGTCGGCGATTGGCAACCCCCACCTAAGGAGGAGAGAGAGTTTCCCAAGTACAAAGCATCCAAATGTACTTGGGAGAACCCGAGTCTTAAGCAGATGGTGGAGACCGTGTCATGCACAATGATGAAGAATGGTTCATCTGCGCCCATCCCGCGCCACCTCAATGGCTGGATCGCCGGCATGATGGAGGAAGTCTCCCATCAAACTAGAGAACTCGACAGTCTGCGCGTTGAGATCGCAGAGCTAAAGGCAACTCGGCAAGAAGAAGTCATCGAATTTTCCAAAGTCACAGAAGAGTGGGCGCAGCGCGAGAAGGACTTCAAGGCCGAGATCAATCGTTTGGAACACATCATATCAGACACTCAGCAAGGCGCTGAGTCTGTCATGCTGGCAAGGGCTGGAAGCGTCGTCAATCGCAACGATGGCAGAGCCTTTAGAGCCAAGCTGAATCGCCTGAGCAGGAGCGACGAAGGTAAGCCTGGCTTTCGCTTAATCTGGTCCCCACAGAAGCAGATTGTATTGACACAGGCCTTGCAGGAGATGGCAATGCTCTCGAAGAGAGCGACCCCACGGATAGGCACCGGGACTATCTCGTTGAGCAGGACAAACGTGATTGTGTTGCGTTGTCTCCTGGTGATGTCGGCTTGACGGTCAACACGACTCCGTACAAAGTTCTGGGTGGGTTCTATTCATACAGACCACTCTAAAAACATTAAACCAGGTACCCAGCTAACAATATCCCCCATACTCAGGATCTACTCCCAACCTACTCGATTGTAATAAAGATGTCAATCTGAGCAAGCAGCTCCGCGACACAACCCCCGGGCGTGAACCCAAGCAAGATCAGGACATTAGTGCGAAACTGGTCGCTGCACGAGTTTCGCTTCAGATGACTGGAAAACCGCCAGCTCCTAGTGCACAGAACTCGACTGATTCTTCATCGCAATCGTCTAGTGGCAATGCTAGTTGTAGCTCTTCGCTCATTGCGCAGGGTCTCGCCAGGATGGCACAGGCCAAGGTCACACCACACACGAGCCCTACCAAGGACGAGAACCTCTGTGGTCGACCAGTCGACGAGCAAAAGAAGGGCAGTGATGTTTTGGAAACAATACGACAACTTGCAGCGCAGAATGGCGGCCTCCCAGATGCCGCTGTTGACGATGAGAGTAGCTGCTCATCATCAATTGTTGACCCCAGAGGTCATCGAGCGTTTTCTTTCTCGGATGGTGACGACAGACTCATAACAGAGGACAAGACCACTTCTTCAATCGCCAGGAACACCACAGATGTTGGCTCAGCTTCACGAAGGTCTCCACAACTGCCAACGGTACAAGAGCAGCCACTTGACTCTCAGTTCGATGGCACATCCCGATTCTCTAATGCGACACCTTCAAATGCTCGGGAGCATCAGAAGTCAGGCTCATCCGCGTCTTCGAGTGATACATCACAGCTCCGCAGCCATGCATCCATGCTGAGTTCAATGGGTCGCAACCATGCGACGGAGGCCAACGAAAAGAAGGCTGCCGCTGCCGAGCTCAAGAAGCTTGAGGTAGCGTCTGTCTGCTCGCCAATGATAGTTGCAATGGCCAGAGAGAGGAGCGTGCCTAGTCCATCGAAGAAGGTACAACAGGGTCAAGTACCACGGGGAGTTCATCGTCACCAGCTTCAGAGCTCTGAATACGCCCAGAGCCGCGCTTTCATTAGCGACGAAGAGCTGGCCTGGATCCCCAACCGTCAGGTTAGCACCCAAGTGCGCACTCGGGGCCACACAGCTGATCCAGCTACGCCAAGTGCTGTCAAACGCCTGTCGACTGATGTTTCCTGCAACCAAGAGGCTGCAGTCGCCGCCGCAAAGGCGCTTAAGGGTTCGACATCTGGTCAGAGTGGTCAGAGTGGTCAGAACGAGTCGCACGCTCAAGCCGCCTAGGCGAGCCCGTCTCGGACTAGGCTGGGTCATGTGAGCAGTGGTTCATGATATCAAAAAATGGTGCTCGGAAATTTGAGGCGAGCATTCATTGTATTGGCTCACAGGACTCTGCGCAATAACAAAAGGAAGGGACCGTTGCGCCTGGACCGACTACCGAATTGAGTCACCTCGTCTGTCGGACCGACTTGCGCGCACGAGGATGCTTTAGCCAGTAGGTCGGACAGGTTTTGTGACGGCTCGAGGTGTGAGAGAGGCTTGGAGAAGGCCTCGATCAGTGTTTGGTGGATTTTCTCGGTGGATTGATACCCTGATGGTTCGGATGTCGTCAGTATAAGACCATCACGGACGAGCTTCGTCGCGCCAAAAGGAGGCGCCGCTCTAAGATCGCGGGGAGGCTATGCCTGGTGTCCATGAAATCGACGGACCGCCGCGCGTGTGACAGCTAGGGCCGACCGCATGGTATTTTGACAGGTTTGATAGCCGTGACCTGCCCACTAGAGGCTCTAATACACAATGGCTGATGTTCGACGAAGCATTGCTTACACTGGTCCCGTGCAGTTTTTTGCGGTAGCCATTGCCTGCACTGTGGGAAGTGATAGTGGACAGTAACGGGCCGGCCACCTTGCCTGAGTAGGTTTACCTGCGATCTTCAGCAGCAGGGCCTTTTCAGGGGTACAAAAATACGTTAACCCGTTGCGCGTGATGACATAAAGATGAATAAATGGTGATGGCACATGTCTCCCTCGGTGAAGCTGGCATGCGCATACTCGGACGACGGGCGGATGTGTCGCTTTCCAGCGACACCAATACATAAATACTGCAGCATAAGGACCAAAATGGACACGTGTTCGAGACCGTCAATCTTTTTGGGGTTTGTGAGGGGAGGGGGGGTGTATTGATCATCACACGAAACGAACTGTGATCATTGACTGCATAGTCCTTCTCGGGGCTCCTCCGGATCCTGAACATACCTAGGTAGCATGGCCGGCGTTTAGGGCCTGTTCTCCTCTCCACTAAAGCCGCCGACTCCTTCGTATAATCTCGTTGAGGTCCGTCCTGTTGATGCCTGATGGATCGTCAAACTGCAATTTTGGATTCATGTGGCCGCCGAAGCTTATTCCAAAGAGAGCCTCGGGAGACCAGCCAGCACGTGCCTCTATATGGAATGGTTTTGATCGCGAGCTCCTTCCCCCGGTCACAGTACTATTTTCCATACTATACAGGTGGCCGGACCGCTCTGGTAATGGTCAGGGCCGCTTCCCCAGTCGCCTTTAAGCCAGTGCTGGATAGCTCCTCCCTCTGATTGAACACGCTGTTCTGTCCAAGTCGGTGGTCGGACTAGTATCGAGGCAGTGAACCGGGCAAGTGTAGATACAACCCTCACTGTGACTCAACAGCTTTAGCGCTGGAAAATCACCTCCCCCGCCTTTGGAAGGTCGTCGAAATTCAGATTAGAGGGATTATGGCTTTCCTCATTGTGGCCACGGATGCATTTAGCTGCTTTGGTGGTGAGGAGGAGCTGTGTTCACGGCCCCCACCGGAGGCAACCCGAAGGAGTTGACGGTGTGTAGCTGACTCGAGGCCAACGGTCATGGATGTCGATGGGGGGCCCAAGTCACGATGAGAAGATATCTCGCAGTCTGTCACTGGCTACATCGTGACGCGTTACTTGCACGCTGATGGAGCTGTGTGGGTGGCGCAGCTCTGGGTACAGGACGTTTCCTGTCTGTCCACGGGCCTCTATGCGCCTTGCTTTGGCTCGAATCTGTCTTGGACAAGATACATATGTGATCATCATCGAGGCATGTGATGATAGGAAGAGACTGCCCGGCCAGTGGGTCAACTTCGTTACTATCTAGGTACTTGGCACGTGGAAGGAGGTGAGTGTTCATGAAGGTGCTCTGCGGTTAGAATACCTTTACTGCTTACCGGCGCCGTATTTTTTTTTCACTTTTTGCCATGTTTGAAATTCTGGGCATCAAAATATTTAGACGTTTAAAACCGTTTCCAACGGGCAATGGTAATTTGAGGGGATTTAAGCACTGGGTGATCAGGCACGCCGCAGTGACCATGAGCACCTTCGCATCAGGCCACTCAAGCTACAAAGAGAGCACCACAGACAGTAACGTTCCGCCCGCTAAGACCTCAGACAAAACAACAAACAACCTGCCATTCTGTCGATCTCAAGGGCACCGTGCGAGGGCTGCAGCGGTCCTCCTGAGAGACGTGCTTCAGATGCCAACGCCTGTGGCGCCCGTCCCGTTTCGTTTCTGCGGATGTCCGTGAAACCCGCCTGCACGAGGCGTCAATTGATTCTATGGGCGGGGAGAGCACTAATCAAGCTGACAGGCAGGACGACGCTTTTCCTTGATCCTAACGCCTTCAGGAATGAGCTGGCCTGGCAGGACCGGCCGGCGTACCTACCGGCCGTTGGGAGTGGGCGGGCGTTGTTCTCAAATGCATCAATCCTGGATGTCGGCGAGGTGGCCTGCAGGCGGAAGGGGGCCATTCAGGCACGACAGGAAAAAGAATAACTCAACGAGGAAGATCTGCCAGATTGACGTCGCTGTCGACAGATGCGGCGGGCTGTCCAGTGCGCATACAGTTCCCCCAACTGGAATGAATGCCAGGGCTTCTTTGTTGCTGACCGGGGGAGTCGTGAGCAGGGGGGAGGGTCTGCACAGAGCAGGTTGGAGCAATTGGGGCACTCTGGGGGAGCAAGCTCATTGCCCAGTTAGGCAATAGTCCACCAATAAATCAATCACTGACTGATTGCCTACCGTCTCACGGTCCACCCGCTCGAGCGTAATTCACCGTTTCCGTCCAGGTCCACTGCAAGGACGGAACGGGACTGGCTGTTTCCCTCGCCCAGGCCTCCCAGGCCGTCTCAGGACTGTGGGAGACTGCTTCTTTTGCAAGAACAATGGGATGACATCACTCGTCCGAAGGCCAACGATTGACAGTGAAAGTCGCACCCAGATAGAGTTCTGATGCAGTTGTAGGAATGACACCCAGCCGTTGGAGGTACTGTGCCCTTGCGTTGCACCGGGCAGGTGCGGTGGGTGGGCAGGCCCTGCCTGCATTGTGGGGCCAGGGCAGCATCCGATGCCTTTAAAAGTCGAGGTCGCGAGCCTGCAGATGGCGGTGCAGCCAATCATCTGACACGAATCAGCCCTTGACCTTCCTAGCATGGTAATTCTCAGTCTGCTTTAAGGTTTCATTCGCGGCCAAGACAGAACCGCCCAGATCGATCATCACAAATCTCATGAGCTGAACAAGGGCTGGTTTGGGTCTGAAGTTGCCCCCTGACGATGCGCCGGATGACAGGTCGGAACAACCGCCCGCTCAAACGCCTGCGCCAGGGAAACAGGTGTTCGGAGGCCCAGCCGTTGCCTGTGGGCAATCGAGTTGAAACTTTTCGGACGCGCAGCCGACCATGTGCAACCAGGGAACTGGAGGTCATTGCGCACCCAAGCGTGTGCGAAACTCAGAGTGAGCATGCAGCCCAGCCCAGCACATCACAGAAAAGTGCGCAACACGACCTGTCCACCTCGACACTGCGGCATACAAATCTGCCAGCCGTGTCGCTGGGGAGATAACCTCCGGATCTCAAGGGGTGTGGCCTGTCCCGAACTTGGCAGCACGGTGAGGGTGGGCCGCCCCGAAACCGCCGCCGTTCTGCTTTGCGTGTCTCCGTCCATGTCAGGTTGCCGAGGCCTTGACTCTTTCAACGGCTGTCACGAGGAGACAACTGACGTCCATGGATGGGGTCTCTGTTTTGCCTTTCTCCCCGAGTCTATTGACAGCCTTGCACAGCGTCGTGTTCCTGTTTCAGAAATCCAAACCTTTTTTTGTCATTTGTGCCTTCCGCGACGAACAGTGGATGATCACTTAGCCTGAATCTATGTCTATCCTAGAACCTGGGAGGACGGAAACATGACCTAAAAAGGGGTGAGTTTGCTGCTTCGGGTCGAGGCTCGGTTTCCGCCTCCAGATTGGTATGCGTTCTTTGTCTTCCCCAGGTGATCGGCATGACGGCCCTTCAAGCGGAAACGGCCGCTAAATCTTCTTTGTTGAGGTCGTTTCCCGAGCCAGGATCGTACGTGAGCCTCCTCCAGGGTCGATAACCACAGATAGGCCCTGTGAGTCGATTCGAGCCGGGTGTAGTTGAGCAAGGACCGCGCGTCCCCCACCGAGATGGAACGGTCAGCCATCATGGGGCCAGATGCGGTGGACTTTGTGCAATGTAGGTCTGGTTCGGAGTATCCAGGGCAGCAGGACTGTGTCACAATCCCACAAACTTCAGAGCGAGTGGGCGATCTTGCATTAGTCGAGGCCTCTCGCAGGGCTGCTCCCATTTTGCTCCGGGCGCGCACGCCGACGGTTGCTTTGCCCTCGTCCATTGACGCCCGCGCAACGAACAAGCAACGCCTGGGCCGTGGATGACGACTCAGACGATGATGGATTCCCAGAAAGAAACTAGAACGCGAGATTTCGGTTTCAGGGGCTGCGGCGGCGTGCTTCTTCTAGACAGGTGGGGCGCGCAGTCGACGTATGTCGTTAGGGGCTGTTTCGGCCCACCAGGAATTTGAGTATGGGGAGGTGTGGAGGTTTCCTGCGTGAAGAAGGCGCAGTCTGGACGCAACGCAACACAACAGCAGTCAGGTACTACGGAGTGCGCACGACGCAACAACGAGGCGGCCACGCTCCCTTGCTCGCGCGTGCAGCCGGTCAACTGGCCCCAGGTACCGAGGACGCGGGGCACGGACGGTGCAGCGCAAGTTGCAGCAGCCCGGCGCTCGGCAGGGGAACACAGAACGGCGACTGTCTTGGATTATAGATTGAGGTTGTACACCGAAGTGTCCACCTTGTGCTGCCGTGTTACTCGAGCGACTTGGGGGGAAGCCTTCGAGAAGCAGGGGTTGCGGAGAGCGAGATGGAGGTTTGGTCTTGTTCTGCGAAGCCCCTCGCGATCTGGGGGCAACCGAGATGACGAGGATGGAACGTAGAGAGGCTACAGTACCAATGCGCCGCCCAACCCTCGCTCGTCAACCTGAATCTCAACAACTCACTGCGCAGGCCGCAGGACAG
This sequence comes from Diaporthe citrichinensis, assembly GCA_014872995.1. Classification (NCBI taxonomy): domain Eukaryota; kingdom Fungi; phylum Ascomycota; class Sordariomycetes; order Diaporthales; family Diaporthaceae; genus Diaporthe; species Diaporthe citrichinensis. The sequence continues at coordinate 358,129 of JADAZR010000005.1, read as the reverse complement.
GACGGGGAGTGCCACTCATTACCCACCGGCCTGCGAGGCACTACCTACTTTGGTTCTCACCATAATAAGGTAGTAATAGACTACAGCAGATTCTGGCCTGGCCTGGCCCGGCCCAACCTGCCTGCCTTCATGCCTTCCTGCCCGTCTGTCTACCTAATAAGTGTCTACCGCCCGAGAGTGAGGATCTGTCCAACCTTGTGTGAGACCTCGGAAGCACTTCAATCTCCATCTTGACCTCGCGGCCTGTCGCCTGTCGCCGCCAAGAGGTCGAGGCCCAAACCACCGTGACGGCGGGTCCCTCCGAACAGGCGTCGAGAACAGCGGGCAGGAACTTCTCAAGAACTCGAACCCTAGCTCTGTGCAGGCTTTCGGCCGTCGGGCCTGAGGATGCAATGCCTGCGCCGCGGCCGTCATTGGCCTGCCCATTCCCAGCTACGCGGCTCAGACTTTGGGACTACGGCAGGTCGCTCCCTCGATGTTATGCAGACGAGGATGGGCCAGCCACGCCGCCGCCGACCGGCAGTCAGGCTCGACCTAAGATAGGCTCGTAGGTACTACAGTAGGCCCTCTTGGAAAGCTTTCCTGGGAACAATTTTGCACCAGTGGCTAGACTCTAGTGACATGACACAAATACAGACACAAGCCATGGCAGTCTGTCTTGGAGGAGGCAACCAGTTGACGGTGAGAACAGGGGAGGGCATATTGGAATGGCCATAGTGGAGCAGCTTGTCTGCTGTTCGAGCCTGCGTCAGATTCGCCCAAACCCTGCTTGTGCGGTATTGTCAGCCAGCCACATGGCCATGACCAACCAGTGTTCACCCATCCTGGCGATGTTGCAGGCGATCGGATATGGAACTGTTTGACCGCTGCAAATGACTAAGTCTAGAAACCGTCTGAATGTGGTCAAAATCTTCGGTTGTCTCGTCGCAGCCCCGATAATGCGAGCTTTTTGGTACGGGGGCGGGCAAAGCCAGATCAGCCCAAATGCAATTTCCAGTCTTACGTCCGGGATAGGACGAATGGCCAATTTTGGCTCCAACTTCAGCCCAGGCACCAGAGCGATCCCACTCTGCAGACAGCTTTCGACTGAAGTATCCGCTGATCGGCCGGAGACATCAGTTGCCGCCCGCCCATGGTCCAGCCCAGCGTGACATCGCGGGGTTGCAATCTCCAGCCCTGATCCGGGCCACCAGTGATGCAGTCTGCAGTCTAGTCTACTCTGTGTAGCTTCTTCGCTCTGCTAAGCTCTTTTACTATGCTACTATGCTCTGTTATTATGCTTTGCGGCGAAGGGAGTGTGGTTGGATGGGGGGTGGTGTGCTGTCCCGGGGCCCTTTGTCAACGGCGATCGGGCGGTTGCGAGATTGGCGAGGGTGTGATGGTGTGATGGTGCAAGGCTGCCGTATTTCGTGCACAAGCCCTGCAGCTGGCGTGCGATCATCTACCTACCCTACAGTATCGATCTAGTACAGTGCATGTGTCGGGCCACGACCGCATCCACCACCCCAACAGTGACGAGACAGGCAGTGAAGAAGAGAGAAATACTGTAGAGATCGGGGGGGGGGCTGATCTTCACCTGGACCCTCAGTTGAAAAAGACAGGGGTCTGCTCCGTTCAAAGCTGCCAGCGCGGTCACATTACCGAGGCCGGAAGGTCGGCACCCTGCCTCTTGTTCCAAGGTCCTTCCCCGGCCGCCCACACACCACCCTTGTACCCCCAGGCCGATGCCAGATTCTCAAATACCTATCCGAGGGTTACATCGTTGTGGGTAGCGGCGATCATAGCGACGACGTCCATCCCAACTGTACGGCTCGGGGCTCAGCTCTGCGTTTGACGTTCAAGGATGCCGGATCGACACCACCACCGCCACGGACATGGTACAACACACAGGACGACGACGTGCGCCTCGAGATATCGTTGACGACAACTTGCCTCAGGTGACGAGGCCCTAATGTGGCCGGCCTCTTGCTTTTCTCCACCTCCAGATCGGCGCTTCTCGCCCTCACCTGCACCCGCAGTGGTGACGAATCCTGCGTGCATGCACGACTTGGGATGACCCCGAACGGTTGTCCGAAAACAGACGGAGTGGCACGGCAAGCTACGCCCACGCTTTACAGAACTACATCTGTCGCCTGTTGCGCAACTGTCGCAACGGCCATGGCGGCATCCCGGCCGACAGACAAAGGAGTAACGGCTTCGCGAGCGGGAGTGGCTGGGCCCGGCCGCCCGCCTCCATGGTGATGCTTCCCTGCCGCCTCACGATCAATGGGGGTGGTGAGCTTGAGTCTCCATGACTAGGCGCCGTATGCGATCACGTCGAGCCTTTGTCTGAATGACAGCTGCAACGAGGAAACATCCTAGGCTAATACCGGCAGGCGCCAGCAAAAATAGTGACAGCATCTGTCTCACATCATGCAATCGCACTGATGTTTGGGGCAGCCGTTCGTGTTCTGAAGCTCTCGGGCTCCCGGCCAGCCTGGCTTGCTGTCTTCGCCTCGGGCCTAGCTCCCCTTCAACGCCTTTTCCTCATGCCCGCTCGGAAAGAGCTAGGCTGGCCCTCCCGCAGAGGCGCTGGGGGGTCCCAACGAGGAAATCGATGAGTTGATCCTGATGAGGACAAACAGGAGGCATAACACTAGGGAACGCCACGGCGCGCCTCTCCCTTACCCAGCCGTTCCAATGAGCTCGCCCAGAGCTTGGAATTGCTCAGCTGTTCGAAACAATTGGCGTGCCCTGTCTGCCTTTGTGTCAAGTCGGCATATCAGGCGTGTAGGCCGACGAGGAAGAGATAAGAGACACAGACCCAAACCATGGAAACGACTTGTCCGAGAACGTCAAGAAGCATGCGATGACACATCTGATACGTTACTGGCCATGAAAGCCAGCTGTGTTACCATGATGCAGATGGCGTTGAGCCTCGCTGAGGAGGACAATGGGAACGGCCCGATAAAGGTCTCGAAAACGACTTGCACACACATAGCTAGCCTGGTATGCCCATGGCGTTGGGGCGATCGAAGGGGCATGAAGAAAGGAGAAATCGTCTGAATCAGTTCCTGATCATCTTGCAAAGAAAAAAAACGGCGTGTATTCCGCACAAAGTCCGAAAATTCCATATCTCCCCCCACCCCTTCACCGGAAAGAGAATACCGCCCAGCCGTTGTGCAACCACAATCTGAGACACGATCACCGAGACATGCAGGCACCACAAGGCCACTGCGAACCTGCCCGCAAATTGTGCGGGCAGGGGAATAAGAAACAGGCATAGAAGATCTCGCGTAGCACAGCCCAGATCGAAAGCAAAAGATCGAAGCTTCCTTTCCCCTCCCCCACACGCACACACTCTCTCACTCGCCTTGGTGCTCTCAAGCATTACTGTTCAGGGACAGCCTAGCAGGTTACACAGATAGCATTTGGGCTGTTGCTTCTGCTCCGTGCGCTTGCTATTTATTTCGTATCGCTTCGTCGTGCCATGGGGGGCAGGTCGGCAAAAGGCCGAGGAGAAAGCTGTGCCTGCAAACTGTATTTCCGTCCGTGTTTCACACAGCAATAACCCGGTGGGTTGGGATCTGGGTTGGGGACATGGGGGTAACGCGCGCATGGGAGGAACCAGCGATCTGCCCGCCGCGGCGAGTATGATGTGACTGATCTCTCGGGCCTGGCCCCTGCACTCTGATCCCCATCCCCCTCCCCCCTCCCCCCTCCCCCCCCGGGCGAGCTTTACTTGGGATGCACTCCCATCAGCCCGCCGTGGGCGAGGCAGGGAGAGAAAAGATCTCTGCGGGGATCGAGGGTCGAGTAATGAACCGTGGCATGGGGCTTTCGCCTCCCTCCCCTCTCTCTCTATTCCTGACTGACAGGGGAGCTCGTATCGTGAGGCTTTGGTAAGGGCGGGCCCACACCATGTCTCTAGCCTCTATCTCACGTCCAAAACCATCCGAGCTTTTTCTTCGCCGGTCCCTGGGCGCGCAAGACGCCCTCCCTATTCCCGGCTGCCAGCAGCGGCTGTGGCTTGAGTCTTCTTCATTCTCGGGAGCGGAATTGGGAAGCCCCCAACATTCCACGGGGGTTTCCTTCTCAACGGCCCTTTTCCTCCATTCCTCACCTTAGGCTCTCTCCCCCTCCGCATTTCATACCTGCGGGTTGGCAAGCCGTGAGACATCATAGACAGGCACGCAAAAAAACGGTCACGTTAAACATTGTTGTAAGATTAGATGTGGAGCTTCTTGCGGCAAGGTCTTCAAGTATTAGAATGTTGTACCATTCACAGATTAAACAAGTACTAGTAATGGCCTGAAGGCGTCATCGAGCCTCGCCGTTTCCAAAAGAGCACGCACGAGGCGTTCGAAGTCCAATGGCACCATTCCTGTAAGGCGGATATCACAAAGGCCGTTCCCCGTTCCTCGCTCTGGAGTGAAACCTCGCGTCTTGTGTGTGTATACAGCCCGAAAGAACAAAGGGCGCTCCAGTTTACCTGTAGCCGCCCATCTTTTCCAAACCGTGAACTCCTGCGCTATGCAGTGTAAACCATGCCACATTGTGGTTCCTTACACTAGCCAGTACGCCTTCCACGGCCATAAAGGGCCTCCGTCCGCCGTAACGCCAAAAATCAATACCCAAAATATCATAATCGTTGGTGAAAACACTGATAGGAGAGAGAAAACAAGTTTGATGTTGTTTTGAGAGCCCAATGAGGGCAGACCTGCCGGACTGTCACGTAGAGTAACACAGTGTCTTGGTCTGAAGTTTCTCAAGGGATTCAATCGAGTATTCGCGAGAGAGACATGCGAGAATCTGAGCCCTTCCTGGAATTGGAGGCGACCACCTCATAGTTCCGTGACTGCGACGGCCCGTAAAGTCGTCTGTCAGAGAGTCTGTCAGAGAAGGCAGGGGTGACAGCAGCTGGGGCGGCAGGAGCTGGGGCCTGCGCAGGGGGTTGCCTCTGCCTGTCCAAGAATCCGGTGCGTATTGGAAGCGAGGATGGGCTGTGAGGGTGTGGCATGGAGAATGAGCCGTAAGACGACGCCGAATTTGATCGCTTGTGTCCTGCGCCCTCCATGATATAATAGGGCGAGTGCAATGGGATCTCCATAGGCTGTGGATATGACGGAAGTGTAAGCTGGCCTGGAGGGTAGGGGATCTCTGCCCCAGCACGGGGCGACTCAGCCGGGGAGCCGTGATCTGGGGTCAGCGAGGGAGGGTTTGTCATGATAGACGCCACGCTGTCGCGTCGAGAAGAGTGGTAGTAATGTGGGTACTGCGACGTCTGGTAATACGGAACAGATGCTCTGTGGTTGCTGCTGTAGTCGGCAGTAGCGGGCGTGTATAGTGGCGACACCGAAAAACGTCCGTATGCATGGTGGGAAGAAGAGGACGAGTTGTCCCGCGACATTGGTACGGAAGATGAAGGACGGTCCTGCAATACTCGAGGGCGACTCCCGTGACGCCTGTGTTTGGTGATTCCGCGCTCTGACTTCTTGTGCTCTTGGTAGTAGTAGTTCTTGACCATGTTCTCAGGACGGCCCATATGGCGGCCAAGCGGCGCCCAGTGCTTGCCATTTGACCTGACCCATGCCAGGAGGACTGCTCCCTCTTTTTCAGAGATCTTTTCCCTGTTGACGCCAGGCTTGAGGTGGTTGTCCCACCGCTCGCGGCACTGCTTTGCGTCTCTGGAGCCGTGGTCCCGGGCGATCTCGACCCAGTGGAGCTGGCATTTGAGAGCGGCATATCGGTTGACCAGGAATGTGAGTCGCTCGTTTTCGGCGGTGGTCCACGGCCCTCCTTGTTTTCGTGGGCGGACAGAGCCTTGGTTCATGGTGCCGAAGCTTGCCATGACGATGGCGATACAGTGGTGTGTGGTGTTGGTGATAATGAAGACAACAATGAGACTGGGGCACACCAGCTAGTATGGCAGACGTGCCGCAGTGTTGGGGACGAGTAAAGTCGTTGGAGCGTTGGAGGCGTTGTGGGCGTTGGCACTGCTTTGACGAGACCAAAGACTGTGGTTGCGGGTAACAGTCCAACGTGTGATGGTGAGATGCGTTGTAGAGAATGTTGAAGTTGGGTGACGGATGTTTCAAAGTCAAGAGTGTGCAGACTTACAGGATTATATGGGAAAGGCCCAGTGTGGGCTGGTGCAGGGAACGCTTCTGGCCATCCGAGCGAAGTACAAGTAGCCAAGTACTAGATGTAGCTACCTGGAGGGCGTGTACCCACGCCATGTAGCTCGCGGCCTGTGTCCTGGCCCACGAGTACATGTGCGCTCGCACGGGGACGGCGTCGACGCTAGGGGCAGAGAGACTCTGGACAAGTCTGCCCAGGTCGTGCTAGCCGGAGGGAAGACCCCACCACCACAGATCAGACGTCCGGGTACATGGTGGGCAGGCCAAGTCTTGCTGGGAGCGCTGCGTACCCACGAGGACGAGGAGCGAGGAGCTCTCGGCAAGGAAGATCTCCTGCAGACGGCGGAACATGGTTAAGGCCAGGGTGCAGGGGTCATGGATCTATGCTTCTGCACACAAGACGGGGTCGCGGCAGGCCAGCAGGGACTACCCCAGCGAGCCTGCCAGCCAGGCCTGTCACATCGCCCGCCTGGAGCTGGCAGCATCGAGCTCAGAAGGGAGGGTCTGGACAGCATACTGCCGCAACAGGCTAGCGGGCTTTTCCAGATCAAGGCAAGAGTCTCTCTCTATCTATCTCCCTCCCTCACTCACTCACCCGCGCGCTCTCTCTCGCTGTGTATTCTCCATAATTACCTATCTTCCAGCGTGTCGATGAAGTTTGCCTCTATCTAGCTATAGTGATCGTTCAGCTGAACCCTTGACAATGCTTCGTTCATTTGGCTTGACCTGAGAAAGGGGTGACACGTCGGTGAGTGTCCATGAGAGTACTTTGTGCGATCCCTACTGAAAGGGCTACCGTCACTGCGGGCCAGCACCGTCCAGGACCCACCCACCTTCCGTCACGGCAGACCTTGGGAACGGCAGCGCTGCGGATAACGGTGCATCTGTCGCTCAAAACGGAAAGGTCCAGGCCCGAGCCTCCAGCTGAAGGCAGTCGCAATAATGCGCCCAGGTGCCAATGAGAGCCCTTTGCTTCTGCCATTGGGCAGGCCCAGCAACCTCTGCGCACCGTCAACCTTACCTGCCCGACCCTATTCCAGCCATTCCAAATTGTGTGCGCTTGCTTCAGGTCAACCCATGCCCCATGCCCTCGTGGCCTCGCTGCCAACTGGGCGGGCGGCAAAGACGACATCGTCATGACCCCAGCGCGGTGGAGGTGCGAAATCTCGGAAGCCCTTGCTCCCGGCCACCTGCCCGTCCACTCCAGTCCACCAACAGCCTCAGCTGGCCTTCCGCTGCCGCAATCCCATCATCTCACAGAGGGGCCACCGACGACTGTGTCACCTCGCTACCTGCCCGCCATCTGCCCAGCCTTTCCGGATGCGGTCGCCATTGTCGAAGCACATCAAATGAGGCGTCCACGCCCTCACCTGTGGGTTTCTTGGTGTGGCTGCTGCGAGTGTCCCCTCCACGTCTCGACGACGGGCTCCCGCCGCCCAGCCAGGCCAGACCAGGCACACGTCGCCATGATGACAGCCGTCCCCACTTTGCTGAGATTCAGATCTCGCAAAACCCGACAGGTTGGGCTCCGCAACGGTCGCTCGCGCCACGGACCTGCCGCCGCCCCCTCCCCGTCTGCTTGTCCCCATCGCAGTACCCATCACACGGAGCCCCAGCTGTTCCCCAATGTTGCAGAGGATCACGATACTACTGTACGGCTGAACGCCCCTGGCTTGTTAGGCAAATTTTCCACGGCCTGCCATCGACACTACCAGTCTTGGACAACCATGCCAGCGAACCGACACGACGGTACATAGCTGTGATATTTTCATCCGAGACATGGTCTCCCCGACGCAGCCCTCAATTCCGGCGGTAAGGAGAGAGGCCCATCTTTCCCCAGGACCCACATCCCTAACCCCCTGCGCTCTAATCTACGTACCGACAACGATGGCCTTCGCGCTGGATCGTATTTCTCGATGATGGCTTCGACGCATCAAACCCAGGGTTGTTTTTTCTTTTCAGCTTCTCATGGGCAGAATTGTACAGGAATCCCAGACGCCTTGGGTTCATCGATCCTACCCTACTTGTTCGCCTACCTCTTATCTCCTTCTTGCGACTTGCGGGCGTTCGACGCATACAGCAAGACCCCCCCTCCAGGAGGGCGTGATGGCAGCTGAGTTTCGGCATGAGCGAGAGGGCACATCGCTTTTTCTGCAACCTTGAAACGCTTTTCAGGAGATCATTTCAAGACAGAAGCGAAGGTCGGCCCTTTGCTTATTCGAACAACACGGGAAATAACAATAGATGGAGGCCCACGATGGCGCAGGAAGTGCTCGGCGATCTGGGCGGGTCACGCCGCGGCCATGTGCTTTTGGCATCTCCCGTTGAGATGCGATATCTGACGCCTTCCATTCCGCCATTTCTTTTTTCTCTGCACGGCTGCTTCTCTCGATCGGGCTTCATACTTTCCTGCAGCAGGGTGGAGGACATGTTCCTTGCATGCCCCAGCAATCACCGTCCTCTCCCACCTGCTCGCTGCATCACATCACAGCTTTTGCTTTTCCTCATTAGTGTCAGTCCCAAGGGAAGCCTCGCTACGGTCCAGCAGGACAATTGGTTGGCCTCGTAGATGAGTGAACAGCCACAGAATCGAGCGTGGAGACATCTGTGGGGGTTGGATGTCTTGCAGCGCTGCCGGACCACAACGGTACAGCGGTACATCCTCGCACTCCCTAGACTTGTACCCGTGGTATTAGCATGAGATGTCACACCTCCCAGATGCGTGTGAAGGTCTGATCAATCGGCAGGTACAGGGATCGCCTAGCGAACCGGCTGCGCTGATCACCTTCGGGTGGCTGCTGACTCGACGACTCGGGGCCCAAAGTGCTGGGTTTTGGTCTGTCATGGGCTGGAATTTGCGGTGTACGGCTCGCTGCCTGGTACCTATATCGCAGCGTAATATACAGCCCTCCACCTACTAGTTCAGGTCTTACAGGGGGGCCCTCGACATCAACGCTGCCAGCAACACATCGGCCTCTCGTCGCTTCTGAGCCCGCCAATCTGGTTAAGCTGCATGGGAAGGGTAACAAGTGGATTCATGAAGGGGAGTCCTGCCGGACCAGGTTTGCACTTCAATGCCCAGCAGGTGATTCCGTGCCTAAGAGAAGGGCCAGGTCGCAAGGACTTACATCGCGGGCCGCTTACAAGCCGGCTGAGCAAGAACGACTCTATTTTCATCTGAATGCTGACAGTGCAGTTCGTCGGCATGTGGTTCCCGATCGGGCCCTGGAAACCAAGGGTATCATTAAATGCAAGCACTATCATAGACTGCGAGATCAACAAGGTGAGGGAAGGCATGACGTGACCATCCATACGCGGTCGCGGGAACGAAGGAAAGGATCGACGTGGGACTACAGCTGGGACGGACAAGCCTACTTTCTGCTTCCCACAAGCCGCGGAAACAAGCGATTGGGTCAACTTCCGTAGTAAGCCGTTGGTCCCCTCTAGGCGGCTCTCCCACTGGTGACCCGTTCTGCTGGTTCGGATGCCAAGAAGTACGCCACAGTCGACCAACTTTAGCCCGGACTGAAGGGCTGGATATGAAGTGCAAAAGGCTGGTAAGCACTTGACCTGCCGGCAACTGAGAGCGCCCGCATACACGGTACCGTGTAAATCTGAGGCACCCGGTCGCAGGCAAGCGGAACTGCTTGCTTTTGGGCTGCACTTAAGCGGCTGCCTACTGTAACCACAGTCGTTCAATGTACCGCAAAGGTGTACCGGTTTTAGTACGGATCGCCAGCAAGGCCGTGGGAGGGCGACGCAGTCCAGCGATGTCACTCTGCATGGGAGATCAAACAATGCGCATCGATGCATCAACGAAGCCTAGCGGCAAATAAACATGCAGAGCAGTTGGGATCTATCTTGTCCTGCCCGCATCGCGCCAAGCGGGTGAGCTGGTACAGCTCCCGGCGCGGCTGTTGGTCACGGTGCAGTAAATGGTGGACTGGCCGGGATACTGGTAGGGCTATACAGGACCGTGCATCTTTGCTTTTCCCCTTCTTGAGCGTCTCCGGCAAGGCTGTTACCAATTACATTGTTTGTCGAAGGCTGACAAGATCGATGAAACGCATCTGGGCTGTTGGAAGATTTGCGGGGGCTGATTTCCCGGACGAACATTATCATTATCGCTGGCCAGTAAGCAGAGGCAAAAGCCCCTGCGGCTGCATCAAGGCGAAGGGGTTTCATCCCATCCGGGTGCCTTAAAATCAACTGAGCTTGCGAGGAGAAGCAAGCACCCGGGGAATCTTAACAGCTGTCGAGTAATGCTCCGAAGAAACTGGACGAGATCCTCCGCACATCAGATTCCGGCATGAATTGTATAAGAGCTATAGTCTCTGGGCAATATGAAGGCGCTAGGTCGATCAGCCACCCGTGGACCCCACTCGCCCGAGCTTCAGCTTTCTTCGTATCGTCAGGATGTCTTTGGTAGACGGACAGATCATCCGGCACTCAGGCCAGGCGGTCGGCGGGCAGTACGGGACGGCCTGTCATTGGGAACGGACCGTGATGGTAATTGCTAATTCGTTCCTCCTTTGGGGTCAGGCAAGGATTGCACCCTGCCCTCAGCAAGATCGTTCATGGTGGAGGCGTTTCGAAGTCAGAAGAACGAAAAGCGTTTTTGTTCTATCTTCCTGGTACCGAGGCCCCTCAACCACACAAGCATGCGGCTCTCAAAAAAGGCTTCCTAAAAGGGAGGCTTGCGAGGACCATAGGAGCCCGAGACGACAAAAGCCGGGTTGCATGGAATGTCCCAATCCGTCCAGCCCCGCCAGCCAAAGGAGCCGCAACAATTTCGATGGGAAATCCAAGGTCTTTGCGCTTTTTTGGCCATACGGACTGAGCCGCCCTGTTGATCCTTTGCGTCTTTCATCGAGAAGTCCTGTCGGGTTTGGCAACACTGTAATGGACACTCACAGTGGTCCTGTGGTAGTCTCCAGCCCGAAATGCATCGGGATTCATCCTCGCCAATCTGTGCGGGAGGCTCCACTGCTGCGCTGTGAGAGCTTTCCCCACGATGGACCCTGGACGCTGACCCCTGCAGTAATCTCCCCTGCAGCTGACAGTGGAGCTTGTGCGTGGCTGTGGTGTACAAAACTACACGGCGGAGGGTCTGTATGGAGAGACCACCGTGCAAGCCTTTGATTGCTCAGGGCTGGGGTCTAGAAGACTGAGAAGACACTCAGACCTGAATTTCAAATCCAGAGAGGCATCAGGACTAATCGCGCAGACAGCGGCAGCAAGCAACTGAGGTTACTCAGGTTTGTAGTGGCCCGAGGCTCTACCCGACGACGAAGCCGATCAACGTCCTCTAGTTGCGCCTAGTATACCAGCACTCCGGTACAGGGCGGCGCCGCCCCTCCTAGCCTCCTCGCCTGACGTTGCGGTCGGTGTCTCTAGCCTGTTTTACCTTGAATGCCACTCCAGCTGACCCATTGATGGCGGAGAAGTGGTCGACCCAATGAACAGCGTTCAACGGGATATGGACCAAACCTCGCAGTGACGCCCTGGGTCCCTGGACAAATTTACGGGATGCGGTGGGAGGCTATGAGCACCGTCACAGGTACGTACCTGTTGGGAGCGTTGCACAAAGGGCGACACAACTCGAGTCGTGAACAGGAAAAGAGCTCTGCTTCAGATCGATGGGTGTCGACCTTGTGCGACCTGACTTCATTGTGGCTGTAGTGTAGTCGGCGAGTCGGGGAGGTTGTGCGCCCTTGGTACAGGGGCCATCTGTGCACGCATGTCGCATCATAGCCGGGGCTTGCGTGCCTCTGCATTTCGGCATGCATACCAAGGCATCACCACAGCTTGGGAGTTGAAATACCGTTGCAGCACACACGCACGCGGTGGATAACGACTCCACGAGCTACCTCACCGACCGCTTGAACCCCCCCTGGTGGCGCTACGACGAGTATTTCAGCTGAGCGGAGCGACAGTCGCCCCAAGAGACGACCACAAGCGGAATAGTCCCGGTCTATCTATAGCCTTCACAGGTTAATCCGCCTGTCAGATGCGGGCGCACACGGTGATTTTGCTCGACGTCCACCTCGACATCATCGCCATCCAAGTGCTACGCACCAGCTGTCGAGACGGAAAATTACATACTCTTTGCTGCAGTCTTCCTGTTCGGGGGCCCTGCGACGGCTGTGCCAAGCCCACCGGAGGCAAAAGATTGGCTCTACAATGTAGGCACGCCCTGCTCTCTCGACGATCAGTAATACGGTTGGTCTAGATATTGCTCTCATTTTGCGCTCCGCTCCACCGTCATCATCACCCGGCATCGGTGGGACAGTGGGTGATCCTTCGCCATGCGACGATGAATCTGGAACATTTTGTCTCCACCCGCGAAGGAGTGATAAGCTGTCACAGCCGCCGCGGGCAGAATTCCTCAACGCTACCCTCTCGGAACCGAACAAACCTTTTCATGACCGACAGTCGCGCTAAGCATGGGTCGTTGGACTGCACTCCATGTCTGTAGACATTAGACTACCCACCCACACACACCTGCGCGTGCGATGCGCCCCCTCGACCTCCTGGAAGATGTTGATTCCTGTTGCCTAAAGAGTGGATCGCTCGTGGATCTCAACTTCTGCAGGGCACGTGCAATCCAGCGGCTCGGGTCAAACTCACGATCATGTTCTCACCTTGGCACTAGCGACAGTGGTCCGTGAACTTGAGGGACGCGATGTTTTTTTCTCGTCTCGCTATCTCAAATACAACTCGCACCAAGGTCCAAAGCGGAAATCGATGAGTTGTTGCTCAGAGATGCAGCTTAGCCACCACATGGCAAGCCGTTCCCCTGGTCTAGCTCATGATCTGGCGGCGTTGGAAGGACATGGGCACGGTGGCCTTGATTCACTCCACCCGTCTCGCTGAATGGCGCCAGGCTGGGTGGGAAAGGAGGGACTTGAACAGATACGAGCCTGGCCGAAACATAGCCAGAGGCTCCATGGTCGCGCCCCCTAGGCTCAAATCACTCTCCCGCCTCAATGGTACCGCCCGTTAGCCTACTGTAGGTTCCGCTCCCCTTCCGCACTGACTTTTGGCTACGAGTCTAGCCTGGATTGAGAAGGAGGGCTGTCCTTCCCACTCCCTCGGGACCTGGGCCCAGGCTCATCGGCGCCTCAATTAAGCTATTTCCGTCCGGCTCTGTTCCCGTACGCTACGCTTACTCTCAACGTCGTGCACTACCCGACGGTCCATCCCTTCACGGGCTAACAACAAAGGGAAGGGGGACTCGTTGTCGCCTTTTCTCATGTTCGGGACCTTTTTGGCCTGTCAGTGCCATGTGGCACTAGTGGGCGTAATTGTGCTGCAGCCAGTCGATAAACAATCCACCCACCTCCTCCACTTTCCTGTGCCTGGCTGGGAACAGCGCCTGGCTCCGTTCTAGCTGAGCAGTCGTCCTCTCTATGTAGTGGTCTCATGGGCTTTCACATTTGCCCATGACAATGTCCGCTCATCAACGGCACACTTTTCTCCCTGCGCCGCCCCCCCCCTCCCCACACACACACATACACGAGCGCGCAAGGAATATCTCTCATGGCATGCCCTGCCCTGCCCTGCCCTACCTAATGAAGACAAGGCAGCACAAATGAGCGCCAGACCATTGGACACCTGGCGCCGAAAGACACATGTTACACTTGGGCAACCATTGAAGAAACTGTTACGAGGCGTGACCAAGACCACCACGGCGGCGGGCTCTTCCATTGGACTATTTACGAAGGACACACAAGAGTAGGAGCCCGAGACACAATAGCGGCCGTCTGACGGCGTACGGCCCCGCTCTGCCGGTATTGTGTTCGACGAGCGAGGCTTCTCCCAGCTCGCATTCTGTCTCCCTGTGCCTCTGTGCCTCTGTGCCTCTCAACCGAATGGTACCCACCGGCACCCCGTTCCTGTGCGCCTCAACGGTCTTCTGTAGCACAACGCACCACCCGTCGCTCCTACGCTCGGGAATTCGCGTGAGCTACCCAAGCTGTTGGGTCCGTCCCCATGCTTTCCTTCCTTCCTTCCCCCCCCCCCTGGTGCGTGCACCTGTGCGCACCTCGCCGGCCCCAAGCGCACACGCTAAATTGCCCACGTTTTTGGGGCCCCGTAAGCATCTTCTCGGTAGATGTGTCCGGGCTTGACCCAAATGAACTTGATTATAGCTTTCGCGCGTGCTAAATCGGTTCTCCGCAATATTGGCCATAGCTCCAAGGTTGATTTCCATCACTTTTGACGGCTGCCTGGGACGTAAAACAAGCCAGCCCTGCTGCTGGAGTGACATTGTCTCCCCTCTCAGCTCCGGGCTGACCTGTGGGATACCACCAACTGCATGATACTACTCACAGCATGGCCCGGATATCTGCAGGCCCCAACGCCTCCCCTGTCCAGCGCCTACCTCAGACCACACGGTTTTGATGGATACACGATGCTTAATTGACACACGAGTTGCAGTAGCTAGAAGTTTATTGTACCTTAGCTGAAAGCAATGGCAATGAGGGACAATCCTTGACGACAATTTCACAGTTGGACTCATCGGGACAGACGACGCGTTAGTCTTTTTTCTCGCACGGCTCGTGCGATGATGCCCCTGTCCCCCTTCCGGCTTCGCCCCCATCTGTCTGTGCTCTTCTTGGTCCCCTGCGAGGGAATTCTGGACCCGTCCGGCAGGATTGGGAAGGCCTGGTCACCCCATCTGTTCCTGGTATTCGGAATATTTCCGCATGACAAGCTACTAGGAGACTATGCCGCGGGTGAAGGCTGTTTGCTCCCGGGACGGATCGCCCATGTCCATTTCTGGGAAGCCGTGGGGCCCCTCCCAAAGGAACCAAGCGGCGAAGAGGACCATGTCAAGAAATACTCGCTGGTCTGGACCGTGTGAGAACCTCAAAGGCATAGCTGGGGTACCCAGCGTGGTAGAAACTGCCAGCGGGCAAATGTTCGCGAGCCAAGGTTGGCAGAGCCCTCGTCATCCATTCGTTGGTTCCTGCATCTAATGCAGTACGGGGCCACCTTGCTTTTAATCGGGACTTAAGACGTGTTGGTCTTCCACTAAACACGCCAACAGCGCACAGATCGAAACGACTACCACCAGCAGGTCTCGAGATGGTGGCTTCTGGGCCATCTCAGTGAGCGAGCCTGTTCCGATGGCCCGAGATGTGTGGCCTGGACTCGTTCGCACGGACTGGCGTGGACGTTTTGCTGTCGTGGACGTTTCGTGGGCATGGACGTTTTTTTTTGTTTGCGTGGATCGAGCTCCTCGGCTCCGAGCTTCGGCCTGTCAGATCGAATTGGAATTCTGTACCTACATTAGAACCCCTCCGTGCACTAGGCCATGTGCTTCACCTGCACAGTCCGGGAGGTGCGAGCGGCAGTGCGAACGCGGAGTCCTCTGGTCCTCCTCAGTGCCGAGACACTAGCTTGGTCATTATATGGATATACGATACGCATCGGGACTGGCAGTGGTGGCAGGGGACCCTATTCTAGAACGCAAGCTTTTCAAAATGACTACAAAAGGCCCTCTCCGGAATTGTATGCAGCCCATCCGGAGGGAAGACTGTATTCAGATATGGGGGCCGAAAACTCCCAAACTGATCCTGGGCTGGTTCAAACCACTGTTAACCTCAAATCTAGTGTTATCAAAACCTGCAAGAAACTGCTCCTTTGAGACATGTCTGATCCCAGTAGGGCTTAATACTCCATGGCATCCCGGCGCGGAGAGTAAATACGTGTCCAGCTGGGCCCAAGCTATGTCGGGGGCCACATATCCCGATGCTTAGTCTTGAGTATAAAAAGATCTTCGGCGAGCAATGGGGATACGAGAATATAGTGAGAGATAAATAGTCTTTTACCTAGGAACAGTGGGGGTCATATGTTGTCGTTTCAGATTCCCTTGGTCAAGGGGTCATCCTTCCGCTGTTAACACGGTCTGGATCCCGCGGGACGAACTTCGGCGTAGATCCTATAGGCTAGCTGTAGCTGTTATACAACACGAAAGCTCCAAAGAGCTACAACCCCAGCTTGCCTATATGTGCCTGTAGGAAATGCCATGGTTATAGGAGCTTGGGTAAGTGGCTGTCCACAATATAGTGCCACACGGTAGAGTCAACAGCCCGGAAGCCGGCACATGTTCGAATCTAGTTTCATTTTGCTGCGGACTACGTATAGGATTTCTAGCTCCACATATAGCTGCCGAGGTGTAGCAAAGCTTTTACTCTAGAGGAGGCAGTGTCATTACGTGTAACTAATATTCTCCGTTTTAAGCCCAAGATTCATAGCCTTATAATTGCCAACATTAATTCGTAAGAGAAACCTCCAGTGGCTTACAAATTCGTGACAAAAAAGACACACAAGTCTCATCAACACCCCTGATTGAGCGAGAATATCGCGCGATATAATCACTAAAGCCCTGGATGTGCTGTGAACCCTGGTATTGATCTCGACAGACTGCCCGGTCCGAATAGACAAACCTGTCATTCCACTTCATACGACACGGCTACCAGTCTTAATTTTAAACGCACCCTATATGCTGACTGGCATTTTCAATATTGTAAATGTTTCTAAAAATGCCATTGTGTTGGTCGAGAATTAGCTGTCACAGGAATTCAAGGGACGTGTAAATTGCTGGCCACCACGTCTTCCTGTTCTTCAATCTTGAGTGGAGCGCATGCATTTATATTACCAATTGTGGCACCAGGCGATATGCAATCGAAGTATTGTGTAAATCAGAATACAAAGACTCTTGGATCAAGCCTGCCCTCCACCATGATGACGAACTGAAGACTGTCGCTCATGCGTCTCTACGACAGAGGCCTGCTCACTATGATATTTAACCAACGCGTGCAATGAGTTGTAAGCTTGTAATTCGTATATAACGGGATCAGATTCTACCATATCATCCCATACCATCAGCAACTGAACCACTTCAGCGCCACCTGCTGCGTCGTGGAGACCGTCGCGTCGTCATTGGTCATCAGCCCGACAGCTGAAGAATTGGAACTGCTCAGAGAAATCGTATTCCCGATGTTGAGTAAAGCCAACGAGCCAACCCCCAAGAGGCCGCACGGGCTGAGAACCAAGTTAGGTGTTGAGATGGTGTCGCTCTTTGTGTAGACAGACCCTGCCTCCAGCGAACCACCACCAAGCACGCTGGTGCTCGTGCTGAACGTGGCGGACAAGAGCGACGAGAAGAAGTATGTCGAGGAGAACTTGCCGGTGACGCCGTTGTCGAGCTGCGCATAGCCGTGGTACGTGCTGGACACCACGGCAAATGAGTATGCTGGTGGGTATTTGAGCGTGAGGATGAGGTTGCAACTCTTGGAGCGGTCCGCCACCGACGTGCCGGGCCCAATGTACACTTGGAACTGGTCAAATCCGAGAGTGACGACCTATGCTTTCTCAGCTCTGTCTTGTGAGAAAGAGTGTGCACAGAGCTGATCACTCACGGTCTTATCGGCGGAGAGCGATGTAGACACGCTACCAGATGGGCAACCCTTTCCAGAATAGGTGACGCTGGATATGCTGATGCCTGAAGGCTTCGAGATTGGAGCTCCAGTGACAGCAGCGGGAGCTGATACCTTGACTGTAGTCGGGCTTGGATTCGACAATCCGGGAATCAAGAATGTGGGCAATATTCCCGCCATGACAGACGCCGGGACAAGTATCATCAATTGCAGGAGCCGCATCTTGACAAGACTTGCAACAGGCAGGACTTTGTAATAATATGTTCGGGTCCTCACCAGGTGACGGTCCTTGGGGAAACCTTCACATCAACGTGTCGATAGAGAATAACAATTCCTTCCAATGGATCCTGACAGGGTCGCCTAGAGCTTTAATATACCCAGAAGATGCTCCAGAGTCCAATTCCGTCCAGCTTGGTCTAGACCCCGTAGTTCTATCCTTGACCGAATGAAAGCGCCGCTTCCACGGAACTCCTCTTCCATGTCGGCTGATAGAGCCGAATGGGACTCACACCAA
Organism: Diaporthe citrichinensis; assembly: GCA_014872995.1. NCBI lineage: Eukaryota > Fungi > Ascomycota > Sordariomycetes > Diaporthales > Diaporthaceae > Diaporthe > Diaporthe citrichinensis. The sequence goes on along the minus strand of JADAZR010000005.1, from coordinate 340,046 downwards.
GTTAATCTTGTATGAATCGAATAATGAGCCGATAGAGAAGCTAGTCAGCCACCTTACCGGGAGCTTGGTCAGCCTAAGGTGCTAGAGTGGTATGGTTCGCGTCTCTCGTCTAGAGCTAAGACCACACGATGCAACCAAAACATTTGCCTCTTTAAGCCTGGATCATTGGCAAAATCTGTCCCTGATTTTGTCCCAGAGTCAGCACCTTATTTCCATCGCAGAATTCGAGACTTCGTACCGTCAGTCCAGATCCAAGACGTTTCACCAGACCCTGCCAAATTCTTTTAGATAGCAGTGGACAATAAAAAACTTCAGAATCAGAAGTAATCATATTCAGATCTGTTAGTGTAATTAGTTACGCACATGAAACATCTCATATGAGTAAATATATGTACTTAAGACGCAAGCTTATACGTTCTGCTATATTATGGGTTTTAGTTGCACATTCCAAAGAGTTACTCTACTAGGTCGCTTGCACTTTGGCTGCTCTGAAGCTGGTTCTTATAGTCCGCTGGTCCGACAACCTCAACACTCCCATGGTACTTACAGCAGAAGGCCTCATGTTCTTAAGCTGGATTATGTCTAAGCCGATTTTGTAATCGGCGATGATGAATTAATCTCCCAACTCAGACTGTTTACATCACAACCGACCAAAACCTGGATGCCGGGTTACGTGATGCTATAGTGGAAAGCATGGAGAATAAAGTCTTTGTAACACTTTACACTAACTCGAGGGCCTAATAGTAGCTCACAAGCTTCTGATAAGTTCCTCCTGCGCTATGTACACTGCGCTATTATCTAATGCACCTCTTAAACTAAGCTAAATAAGCTTGAAAGTTAGAGGCTCAAAGTGACACATTGCATGATACTTACAGGCAATGAGTAGGATTAAGTATGCGCCAGAGGATTACGTGGCTGTTCAGATGATTTTGCAATGGCTCGGTTCTGTTAAGCTTAACCTTTCTAAGGATAGAACATGAAAGGTCTCGCCGAAATGTTTGTGAATAATAAGGTGTACAGATTGTCAGCTTAACCGTCAGAAAAATCACCGGTGTTGTGGAAACAGGCGCGTGCAGTGGGATAGTGATATTCGCTGACCTGCAGAGATGATAACCGTCTAGGAGTCTGAGAGTGGAAGTCAGGAAGACGACAAAGGCTGATGAGGCTCGCAATCTGGGCAATGTAACCTATAAGGTGGTTGGTTGGTAATGCACAGCTGTTGAGACCCATGCCGAAGTATCGTGTCAGATAGAAAGATTCCATAAAACTGGAAACCTCACAAACTGAGGTGCTCTTCGAGTCAAAAAAATGAAACAAATTGCAAAAGCTATGCGCCAGCCCGGAGTCGAACCGGGGGCCCATCGATGGCAACGATGGATTTTACCGCTAAACCACTGGCGCCGTTTCTGGGCGGTCATGACGGTGTACCGTTTCTGGGATCTGTTATCCCTTTTCGCAGATGCTGCTAAGGAACTACCCAGGGGTTGGCCCGTGCGAGCGGCCTGGGCGAAGGTACCTGTACTTTCTGGGTCCCTCTTTAAGTACCTCCTTGGTAGCCTTGTTTCGTAATGATGACGAGATGAGCTAATTATGCACACGAGGCGCTGCCTTTTACATAGGGCGATGCCTTTAACTGTAAAAAGTCTCTAACGCATTCCGGACTGATCTGCGCGCTAAGCTGGATGGAGATGATAATGCACAGTACTTGATTTGCGAGCAGCTGTGACTCGAAGGTCGGGAAGCTTCTCTATCACATCCCGACCAGGCGTGCCGAGATCAACCCAGAAAGGCCTTCAAATGTTGTCCAAGGCAACGGTTAGGAGGTCGTCCATACTCAGTCCTTGTTCTACAAGCTGCTGAGAGAGCGCCAACCAATCGCTCGGAAGTCGCCCCTCTGTATTTATCCAGGAAATGCGGTATATACCGCACTTCCTCACCATAATCCGACTTGTTTCGGGTTCTCAGGTACCACTCTTTCGGGTTTCGCAGCGCTCGGAATCCCGATCGGAGGGCAAGGAAGTAAAAAACAGACCGGACAAGTACTCATAGTGTGTGCTAAGAGGAGTTGGTACTGTCTGGCCACACACCATCTCTTTGAGTGTGTGATGTTGGACATCGTCTACGAATGATAAGCTGGCGATGTGTTGCCGTCTCATGCACCCCATTATCAAAGCGCACCTACCCCGCCTGACTGAAAATGGCTCATCCAGGCCACCCACCATCATCACCCGTGGCACGACGCTGCCGCCACTCCACACCACTTTGACAGGCTGAAATGGGGTATCTTCTAAATCCCCCAACGTACAAAAAGCAGTACGTACCTCTGCACAGTCCGTTTTGCCAAGGGTGTCTAACCCAAATTAAGTGTAAACTTGCTTAGCACACGGAATGCCCCCAGATTACTTTTGCTTCTGCTTATTTCTGAGGGTATTTGCAATCAAATAGGCAGACAGGCAGACAGGCAGGTATTTTTATTAACGTAAGTATTGTATTAACGTATTGTTGTTATTAAGAGCGCAAGGGATAATAAGCTGTATATAAAATAGAGAAAATAAGATATTTTTTTTACTTTGCATTTTAATTTTTTTCCTCTTCCTCTCTCTTTTTTTCTCCCCTTAAAAAATCTCGTACCCCTTATAAGTAGCACTAAATTTCTCTCTCTCTTACTATTAATACAAAGACATTTTCTATAAGGATAACACTTATTTTATTTTTCAAAATATAAAATTCCCGCGCCCCTTATAAGTAACACTAAATTTCTCCCTTTATTATTAATATAAAGACGTTTTTTATAAAAGCAGCATATAATAATCACGCAAAACCTTTATAAGATTTAATAATAATTTATAAGGTTTATAAAAGTTAATTACTTTAAACTTAAATGTAATTATATTAACCCCTTTAAATTAATAAAATTAATTAAAAATAAGGTTATTAAAGTAATTAATATTAATTAATATTAACTTTTATTAAATTAATTATATTAGGTGGGTGCTAAGGTTGGTGAAAGTTGGCGGAAGTTGTAAAAGTGCGCTATTATTTAATCCGCGTTATTACTTGATAAACTACGTTATTACTATTATTCTTAATACCTTTTAGTATTAAAATTTATATTTAATACTACTTCCTGCTTAAGCTTAATTTAACTAACTTAATAAAAAGGTTATATAATATAAATGCTTAAATTATATATTATAATAATAAGTTATTAATATAAGCTAAGTTATATATTGTAATAATTTAGGATTATATTTACAAAGGGTATCCCTTTAAACGTTAGCTTTATATTTATACTTAATTTAAAGAAACTATTATTAATATAAAGGTAGATAGTTTGCTTTTAGCATTAAGCTAATGCAAAATTAATAAGTATTTATATATACTGCGCAATCTTGTATATGCGGGGTTATAATTTAGAGTTATAAAAATAAAGAGCGTTATTAATTTAATTGAGAATATAGAGAATTAGCTAAGATAATTACTAAATAAAAAGGGCCTGTAATGCAAAAAATTAGGTTAAATAGTTAATATAATATACTTTTCTGAATTTAAAAGATAAAGATTAAATCCTTGCAAAAATAAACTTAAATTGCAAGTGCTTTAAAACATAATAAAGACTGCTTCCTTATTAATGCGCCGGTACTTTCTTAATACGCCTTTAAGTTCAGCAAGGTTAATAAGATATTTACTCCCTCTTTACTCTTTTTTCCAATGCTAAATTATCCTTATTTTTACGTTTCCGCTTATTATAAAAACTCATTATCCGTGATGTAAGCGCGGCTAAGATATCATTATAAGTAACTGCATAGTGTATGATTTAGCCATCTTAGTTCTGAATTTGCTGTGCTAATGCCCTGAGTCTTTCGTATTCTGGGCATGGGAAATGCGGTTTCTCCTGTAGTGGTTCGCCTCATTTGCAATCTTCTTTCCACATAACAAGCACTTAAACTTCGTTGCTGGTGGAGTTGGAGCTTGATGGGTCCGCCGTGTGACAGCGCTACATGGCTACACCATTTGGATAAGGTTCCAATCAGTTCTGGCAGATGAGGAGGATAGCTGCAGGTTGGACCAGCCTCATTGCCACAGCTTTGATGATTATCTCTGCATGCCGCGGCTCCCTGAGATCCATCAGACGGGGCTGTTAGGCCGGGTCCGGTTTTCACCTGGTCGGGGAGGGTTGGGAGGGGTGCCGCATGTAGCGGGGACGACAGTGTAGGTGATGATGGCCCCTGGGGTTAATCGCAAATGTATATTCGGGCAACAGATTGCACGCAGCGGGCCAAGTTAAGCCGTCAATTTCGTAATTTCTACTTAAGTGCTTCCGCTACACAGCTCATCAAGGTTTAATCTGCGGCCTGATTACGAGCTTTACCTTAAAGTTCTCTCAGCTTCAACAGGCTCACTCTCGGGCCGAACAGAAATTTCAACGTCTCCGCACTTGAATGCCCTTTCACTAGTTCCGTCGCCTTCACCGGCTCCGTTTGGCATGCTCGCTTCAATATCAGGTGTTATTTTCAAGTCCGTCGCAAAGGCTCGAAAATAGAGGTCATCCTTGAGCCAGAGATCGTCCTCCTCGAGCCAAAGGCCGTCATCCTCGGCCCAGAGGTTGTCAGCCTCGGCCCGAAGGTCATTTTGAGACGCGTGAAGAGGTCCTGTGTTCTTCGTGTCGAAGTCAATAGGCGAGGCTGCCGTCGATGAAAACACCGACACTGGCGCGTCACCCTCACAGGTGACCAAGAAATCGGCGAGGGGAGCGTGTACACGGTCAGGCTGCGAGTCGAGAGGTCTGAAAGCCTCAGTGGATGGAACCAAGGACGGAGACGTAGTCATCGGTCCTATAGTATTCGTTTGCGCGGTCGGGACTACTCTCGCCTTGTTTAAACGCTGCTTCTTCCTGGTGACAGCTACTGGAAGGTCTTCACCCGCAAAGGTTCGTTTCTTCTGAAGTGGTTGTTCAGGTTGCCCCTCGCTCAGCATTCCCTCGCCACCGTCTCTTCCCTTGGTCGCTTCTGATGCCTCCGTGCAACCGATGCTGGCTGAGGGAGAGCTGTCTGGGTGAACAGACGCGCAATGCGCCTGCCACGCTTCCTTTCCGTCGATCAAGGGGCATATGCAAGCCTCGGCATTCTCCGTCCTTGCGCACTCCGGACAATGGAATGGTACATCAAAGTAGGCTTTCTTCTCATGGACCCTCGTCACATGTATCGCCAGGCCGGCGAAGGACCTGTCGCAAATGAGACAGCGCTTTTGTTTCCTCTTTGATTTCAGTGGAGTGCAGGTTATGCAAACGACTTCCCCGTGAATCGAAGCGCAGTGCAGCTTCCAGTTCTCGGCGTCTTCGATGAGTGGAGCTTTCATGCCCTTTCCAACACACTCTGGGCATGGGAAGGGAGCATCAAACTGTCCCTTTCCCAAATGCGTTGAGAAATGTGATTTTTCGTTCAGCACTGACGCGTTGCATAAGAGACATCGCTTCATTGAGGACGCCGTTGGGTGAGGGGCGTTTGCACTGCCATGCCACTCTGTGACATGATAGCACCACTGCTTTATACCGTGGATGAGATGGCTTTTTTGGCCGATTCGATGGCACTCGGGACAAGGGAATGGCTCCTTGAATTTGTTTTCCGCCTCCACATGGACTCTTGTCGTGTGGCAGGACAATGCGCGTGTCGTGGAGAAGGTCGCCCCTGGGCACAGTAGGCACCCATGTAGCATTGTGTTCATGGGAGGCAGGTGTTTCGTGCGATGATATGAGGCAAGGTGCTGCCGTAATCCCACGGCGTTGGTGAAATTGTCGTAGCTGATGCCCAATCGCTCGCATTCGGGACAAGGGAAGGGTTCGGAGAGTGCCCAGAACTCATCGTGGTCCTTCTCCCAGTGGTTACTCAGGTCCCGCAGTCTCCGGAACGTTCTACAGCCCAGAAGACATCGGAAGGGCTCCTTTTCGCTTGGTGCGTGTTCCTCGTGCACGTGTGCGCACCATTCACCCAGATTCTGTATCTTTTCCAAGGTCGTGTTCCGTCCCTGTCGCTGGCACTCGGGACAGTCTCGTGGCCATTCCGCTTTGCTAGTATGATGCTTGTCGCTGTGTTTCCAAACGTCGTTCCACGATTCGAAGGTGACTGGGCATAAAAAGCAAGTCGGTGGGCCATAATACGTCTCATTAAGGTACTTGAGAAGCAAGTCGATGTATGCCGACTCTTGACCGGCATCTGGAGGCCTATTCGAGTCCAGCTTCAGCGAGGAGCTGATTTTGCCGGTGATGGACGGACCGACGGTCCCGCGATGGATTGCAGATGTTGGATCTTCAGGTTGGAGATCGTTGGCAGTGTTGCCAAGCGCCCTTCGCGTATTGGCCGCATCGAAGTACTGCTCTCTTATTTCTCTGGTCCGACGTGTGTTTAGGCTGAGCTTGATCGCACGGATCTTGTTGTGCTTGTCTGGGTCATCGCTGCAGCGCAAGGCAGAAATATCCTTCCTCTTGTCCCAGAAGATTTGGTCTTCTACGGACGCTTCTGTTGGGGCTAGGCGATCGCATCGCAGCGAGGATCGTCTCAGCAAGCGGAAAAGGTCATCGTCACCCTCCCTCGCCGTCTCAGGCGCCAGGATGGAAGAGAGATTTTCCCTGACGTGTCGGGCCTGGTAACTCCTCTCGTAAACCGCAGTCGTGTGGGATAGGAGGTGGTTCCGAAGAGCGGGAGTGAGAGTGTCTGCATCCGAGAGTCAATGATGTGGTCCAGTCACGATATCTTGAGCGAAATTATCCCGACATACCATCCAGCCTACTCCCTGCCCCAACTCTGACCGCATAGGGTCGTAGGTCCTCCGAATAGCCCGCGACAATGGTCGTGCGGCGCCATATGGACCAATATCTGGCATACGAGATTGGGAACATTTCGCACTCCAGCAATTCTTCCTTCCACGGGAGAGAAATACAATTCGTGCCCTTATCAAACAGAGGTCGATTCAATAATTCGTGCAGCGTCGCAAAAGAGTGCCGAAATGCATCGGCCGCCAAAGCCCTTGCTACGACAAGGCTCACGGGACAGAAAAGACTTAGAGAATGTAGAACAAGAGAGAATTCAAGGCTGCGAGAGGTCAGTACAGCATCCAGCATCTGGGAAGGAGTGCGGGCAGGGCTCACAGATGTTTCTGGTCGGCATAGACTGTGTTGGCCTTTTGTTTGTTCTGTCGTAGCTTGAAGTGGGCGACGATATTCCTGTGGCCCGTTTCAGGGGCACGTACCAGTTCGACAGAGATGTCTCTATATCTGATGTCCGTCAAAACACCGGGGCGAGTCCCGGAGACAGCTCCAAGCAGAAGCATGAGATGGAAGGAGACACGGGTTAAAGGGGCGGCTGCAGTCAGGTCGGCAGATCCCCAGAGAACTTGAAGCAAAAGAGCAATATCTTCGCTTGTCGCCTCTTTCTTGACGAAAGACTGCTCGCTGCTTAGCCCCATTGACTGTGCGTTGGCGCCGATCCACTAGAAGGAGGCCATTAGCTGCCGGGTGGCTGACTACTCGCAGGCTCCATGGAGGGGGCAGGATTCCAACCCACACGGATGAGCTCGCTGATCGGTCCTGAGCCCCGATTCAACTGGATTCCGGTCCCGAATTTCAAATTCCACTTCCCAGCGTTGTTCGGATCCTGCCGGCGCTTCTGGAAAAGTACGGTCTTGTTGAAGATCATGACCGTAGACTTCCACAAGGAGATCAGGGAGGAGGCCTGTTTGTATGAGCGCTTCGCTTCCCTTTCTTGAGGACCGGTGGATACTCGAGATCTCATTGTCTTCGTTGCAGTGAAAAAGAGGTACGCCTTGCAGTGTGCGATGGCAGCGTCACGTTTTGGTCCAACCTCACAGAGATCGATCCAAATCTGATCTGAGTTGATCCCAGCTGCTTGGGGGGCTTGCCAGAATCTGTAGAAGTCAGAGGTGTCCGTATAGCCGCGTGCACTGTACTTACTTGTTCCATCTTCTCAACGCATGGTCTTCACCCGTCTGAGCAGAAAGGCTTTTCGCCTGGGCCTCGTCTTCCTGAGAACTGTTTTCTTGGAGTTTGGACAAGAAATCGTTTAGCTCGCCATCAAGTAGAGTGAGATACGACATGACAGAATGGCAGACGGGGCTCAAGGGCCAGCTCTGTTCTCGAAATGGCTGAGCTGGATAGCAAAGCGGCGGTTTAGTTTGTACGATGGTCGTCGAGTTCTATCCCACGGCTCTAGGCAGCGAGGGCTGAGAAAAAAGTAAACGCAGACAGATTTCCGGGAACTGCGACCAGCGTTGGAGGCTGGCGTGCAGGTTGCGGATTTCGCAGACCATGGAAACAGGAAATCGTCAGCCTCATTCCAACTCGGATCCTGCGGCCCACGTCGAAGGCCATCGGAGGTCATCCACACAGCAGCTTGCGAATCCATAACAGGTATGTACACGGATTGGACCGCACCGGAAGTTTCAGTACCAACGGCCACTATTAGTGCTGGATCTTGCACATTTCTCTGAATTGGACCCTGCTATCAGCACATTTCTAGCAACTTTTCTCTGTGACCATTTCCCAGAAACCGTTTCAACACTAAATGAAAACGGGAAAAATGACCACGATACACAAGAAGAGCGCAACTACATTTATACCATAAAGCAACGATGGATTTTACCGCTAAACCACTGGCGCTTTATTTGTTGCAAATTGACAAAAAAGAGTATTTATAAAGGAAGACAAATCAAAAAGGGAGAGATTCAAAGGCACAACATTATTCACATTCAAAATTGTTAACTACCATGGGTAGCCGAAACTCGAATGCCTACACCCAGATACGAATGAGCATTTTCTTTTCCGACGTCGACGCGACGGACAGTTATTGTAACAATCTATTCGTCCCGTCCGCGACATTCGAGATAGATGCGTGCGACTTACAGGCGTTGTGGCAGGAAGAATAGGGCACTCACTGATTGGATCCTCTCTGTCGGTTCGCTTCATCAGACGTGCCTGGGTGGTACGGGCTAATAGGGTCATTTGAGAAGACCCTTCCAAGGTTGCAGAGAGTGCCATCATCCCAGATTCTCAAAATGCCAAGTCGGCACCCCAGGCACCGCAGCTGCAGCTTTGCCTTGCGCAGCAGATCTATCTTGAACTCTTCCACCTGCATCTGCGGGCCAAACCTCTCCGCTCGCGACCTCAACGCCCTTGACACCGTCCGTATCTCCTCCGTCCTGCGGTCGGCTGACCTCAACGACACGCACATCACCACACCTCGGTTGCATCATGTGCCTCAGCACGGGTATCATCTCCACCAACGCCCTGCTCTCGTCAAATGGCAGGACCTTGTTCAGTACCGTATTTCTGTCTTCGCCCGCATCGAGGCGGGACTTCAAGGCTCTGATGAACGGCATGGTCCGCTTCATGTCCTTGTCTGGGAGCTTCCTGCTGATGTCGGCCATGTCGACTATGTTGAGCTCGTCCAGCGCTTCACAAACCAGGTTCATGGCGTCGTCTTTCCATGTGGGGAGTGCCCTCGTGAAGAAGATCGTCACCTTGAAGGGACTTCTGGGGTTGGAGTCCGTGCCTGCGGTGGTTTTCTTTCCCTTGGCTAGCTTTTTGTGCTGTTGGGACTCGGCGGCCGCCACGTTGGACAAGGTTGTCTGAATGTAGCCCAAGGTGTCGATCCATGCGGTATTAGTGGGCGGCGTCTCGGGCCAGCGTGCTGTCTGGATGCTGGACTTCTGGCCCAGCACCTCGCGCCACATGTGCTCGGCCCAGTGGGGCGCCAGTGGGGCCAGGACGAGGGCTTGGAGCTCGGCGTAGCGACGAACAAGGCCATGGTGCATGGGAACACCGGCCGCCTTGACGGAGTCGCGGTAAAAGTCGCGTGCGGCCGTCAATCCGTAGAAGCAGGATCGGAGTGCCGCCTTGAAAAGGTACTGGTCGTACTGCGCCCTGGCGTCGGCGACGAGGTGGTGGAGATGGTTCTGGAACAGCTCGTCCCAAAAGCACATTTCGTCGTCCCCTGCACGCAACACTTGACCGACATTTGCGTCTCCCGTGCCCAGCATGTCTTGGATCCATTTTCTCAGCTCGTACAGCTTGAGGACGATCTTGTTGGCCACGCTCTCCTCGAAGTTGGCGTCGTCGATACCATCTCCCGCATCGGCGATGGCGATACGAGCTGCGTCGGCACCGAATCTCTCGACGGTCGCGCGTAGCGTAAGGAAATTTCCGGTGCTTTTGCTCATCTTCTCGCCGTTCAGGAGCAAGTGGCCATTGGGTCGTATGGCTCGGGGCCAGTATTCGGAAGGCCACATAGCGACGTGGATGTACAAGAAGAAGGTCAGATGGTTCTGAATGAGGTCCTTGCCCGATACGCGCAGGTCCAAGGGGTACCAATACTCGAATTCGCGGCGCATGGCTTGGAGTGTTGATAGAGGTATCTCGCTGTCGACCTGGTCTGCGCGCGCAAATACATAATCCCAAACGGCATCCGTCATCTGGTCTACCGTGATGCCACCTATACCAGGATCCCGACCGTACATGTCGCTGTGTAGGTAGTGTGCTACGGTATAGTACGCCTGGTAGATGGTACTATCGCTCAGAGACTCGACCAGAAATTGGGAGTCCCAAGGCAGCTGGGTGCCGAGCCCATACGACCTCGCGCAGGCCCATTGGCCCAGCCAGCTTAGGGTCACCTCGAAGGCTCGCTTTGCTTCCGAGGAAAAGGTATTCAGGCTGTGCAGGTGCTGCTGGACCTGGGCGCACCACGCACCGTCGCCACCGTTTTCGATCGTGCCGTAGTTCAGGTACCATTGGTCTAGATGGGCCGCTACACAAACGTCTTTAGAACGGCTAGTGACGCGACCATCAGGCTCGGCATAAGGAAAGGCGTACCCGCTGTCGACGAGTTGCTGTTTGACGAGCTCCTTGGCTTTCTGTACTGGCTGACCCGAGAACGGACCGATAAGCATGGTGCCGTGGTGGACACCTTGGTTGTCGGCAATCTTGTTGGCTTCGGCAAGCCGGGGGTCCTTGGGTGAGCGGATGCCCATCTTGCTTACTAGCGAGTGTGCCGTGAGGCTACCGTAGGCGGGTGTTTCGATGATGGGCACGGCCTTCAGGGCTGCCCACTCGCGCTGGATGCCGTAATACTCCGGCTTCGTGGACAGCTCGACCATTGTAGCGTAATCCGTGGGGCTGTCAGAAGGGACGCTGGGAATGTAGTCAGCTCGGATCTGCTATGCATTGTATAAGGGCTGCGAGAAAGAAAACCATCAATACGTACCATGTCACTACCCCTGTACCCTTGGCCTCCTCGATAGTCTCCATGGGCAAGACGCGAACTCCATCACGATGAGCCGAGAGAGGAGCATCGACCCGAGTACCGATAACTTCGGCACCGCTCAGTTCCAGCATCTTGTCGTAGTGACCCCAACACGCAAATATGCCTTGGAACGACATGTTTCGAGCTGCTCGCTCCGACATGAACAGATACTCGTTGTCCTTGCCAGTGGAGAAGATGGCATACTTGGCCATGGGGCCCACAAAGCAGCATGTCTGGCCGTAAACGGTCTCGGGTCGGAGCGTGGCAGCCACGAAATAGACCTTCGCGTCGTTAGGCAGCCCTGCGACTTGCAGCTTGCTGGCCATTGTCGGAGAAGCAGCCGTCGCCTGCTGAGCGGAGCCTGCTTCCTGCTCAGGCCACGCCAACACCCGCATTTTAATAGCCGCGTACTCCTGCACGTTGACACCCTCGCCCTCGCTGCGGTCGTGATCCATGCACGCCTGACCATCCTTGGGCGAATAGACTGTGTATCGCTTGCCGAACCTGATTTTACCGAGCGTGTAGAGCTTGTTCATCTGCCAGCGCACGAACGAGTCGTAGAAGGGGTTTGCCTCGGTCGTGACGAACGAACGACGCCAGTCCACCCCGAGACCGAAGCTCATTGCGTCACGCTTGCCGGCTGCTGGGAAGACGCGCACCCAGTGGCGGGCGTCTGCGAACAGGTGGATCTCTTCGCGGGGAATGCCCTGGGCAAGCATGATCTGGAACTGGTACTGAGCCTTGGTTGTCTTGGCCGCTGCCTTGCTCTTTCGGGATTTGAACTTGTTGATGTCTGTTGGTGGCTTGTCGGAACCCTGGTCTGCGACAGGCTCGTCGTTTGGCCCCTCGGCCTCGTAGCGCTCAAAGTTGTTGCCGAAAAGCTCGATTTCCATGGTTAAGCGGTCGGCGCAGGCCTTGATCGGCATGCCGGTACAGTGAAATGCGAAGGGGAACAGCGCCTGTTTGCCTTGCATGCGAGCGTACCTGGTTGAGAAGTCGGCTTTTGATATGGTGAAAGCATGACCTAGGTGCAGACTGCCATTGCTGTACGGGTATGGGACTGTCGCAAAAAACTTTGGCCGTTGAGCTCGGAGGTCTGCTGGGGAGAGACTGCCGGGGGCGATCTCGTTCGTGGTGGGTGCGTTCGCCTCGAACACCTTACTCTCGGCCCACAACTGTTGATATTTCTTCTCGGCCTCCACTAGCGCATCGCGTTTTGGAGTCTGAAGGGGCGTTGATCGTCCGTTGTTGTTCGCCATCTCGTGCGTTGGTTGTTGCATGTGGACGGAAAGGTGGGTGTTGGCAAGTGCGACCCTCGCACTGGAATGGCTACTTTAGTTATTCCCTCCGGGGGCCCGTAGCCGAATAGAACTTGGTCAGAACAAAACCAATACAACGATTGCTTACCCCTACGAATACCGTACGTACGAGAGACCTACCAACAGTGGGGGCATCATTGAAAAGAAATGACCTGGGGAGCCTAGTTTTCATAGATGACGGACTTTATAGTGTGAGTCCGTGATCATAGGGCTATCTAGAGCAAAAACCTATTTTGAGCTTAAACTAGATAAGCTTTTGTATTACTATGGTAGCTAGCATTAGTTGTCGAGAGGTACCCTATGTGTCGAGCCAGTGCCACTGGGCAGCTACTAGTAATGAATCGAGGCTCCCAAGACGAGAAGCTCCTGAGGTTGGCATCGCTACTATCTTGTGTTGCATCCGTAACATTTGAAGATCAGCTGTACTAGCACTACATTACATTATTAATATATTGTCGCACCTCTGGAAGTCTTGGATCATTGTTGGGTCCATTTGATTATACTTAAACAACAGAGTGTCCAAAACTAGATTTCTTCCTGAGCAGCCGCAAAGCGATGCCAGTACGTCCCATTTTACTCAACGACCCGGTCGCAGGGCAGCTGTGCAAGGAGCAGTGGGATCCGTAATCTATAAATGGTGAGTGACCAGCCCCGTGATCAAGACTCGTCACTCGGGACACCGGAGACTAACATGTTTGATTTGTCCTAGCGTGAACGCAGTCTAGGATAAGATGAAGGTAGTCAATTCGCATGGACGCTGGACTCTAAACTCGCATACTGACGTTAGTATAGAGCAAGCGCAGTAATGCTCCTTAAGAGCAGAAACATGGTCAGGGCTACTTGGATGTTTCCAAGGATGATTCGGTGACCTTAAAGGGCATAGGCATTGTCAGGCGCTGATTGGGGTGAAGGCAAATGTCCAAAGTTGTAACGTGGTGATTCTGATAGCAAGGACAAGACTCTCTGTGCTAGACAGTTCAAGGGGGCAGAACGGCGTCAAAGGGATATGGTCGTGTCCTTCCGTGTGAGCCGGAAGCTGTGAAGATGGAGACGACCAACTCTGCACCATTCTTCTTTAGTAATGCTACTTGGCCGTACACGAGATGTCGTTGGGTGGTGGCTCATGCATATTAAAAGTGATAGATGTGGAAGCAAGACATGGCACCTGACCACTTTTGTCAGAGCAGGCGTCACTTGTCAAGATGTCACGTACACGCACACGGAAAATCCAAACAGGGCACATGCCTTGGGAGACCAGAAGAGGGAGAATGTGAGCGCTCTGACAACAGGTCGACAGACCGAGGAAATGCTTCATGATATCTCATCAACGAGGAGATCTGACCGGGGTATAGATATACATGTCAACTCCACACATGTTCCAGATAGAAGGAAACAAGAACCAAAAAGTGAAACCCAGTCAGCAACGACAGATGATGGGACGAAGGTTGCCCTACGTCCATCCGCTGCGTGCTCCCAAAACAGCCCTGAACCGCCGCCCTGAGGATAAAAGGGCAAGACAGTTCGCACGTAGCATGCAAGGCAAAGGTCATGCGATGTCACAAGCAGACCTTCACTCAAAGCAACCAGGATTGTAAAATATCAGGAACCTCCCCCAGGGCCGGCTGGCCCACGGCTGGGGGGAAAATCCCCTCCGTGTTTGGACACGGAGGGAGTAACAAGAACACCAACGAGACCTAGCTTATAAATGCCCTAGAACGCTCCGCAGCTCTGACAGAAAAAGAAGAAAAAATGACCCATCTCTCCAACCCATGACATATTTGAGAACACGCTTCTTCAATGCTTGTCGCTCAATTGAAAATGGTCATCATGACCGAGACCCATCACCCCATCCATGTGTAACGCCTAAAAAGCGGAACTCGCGTCCCTGCTGTTTTGTTGTACCCCTGATTTTCTTATTTCTTTTTTTTTGTTTGCTCCTTTCCCTCTGACACCAAGCCCGTCGTGGTTGGATGGTAGATCACTGTGAGATTGATTGGTTGCCTCAAGATCTCATAGGTATATATCACCGTCGATGCCTGCCACCCATCTCCTCCAGGCTTCTTCGTAAGCCTCCTCGAGGTCAGACACCCAGCGACGGGTGTTGAAAAGCGCGCAGTTCCACTTGCTTTCGAACAGTAGTTTCCGCAACTCCCAGAGGCGTCCCTCTGCCTCGCCATAACCGCCACCAGCCATATGATACGAAATGCCATTGGCTAGCATGATGGCTTTCTTCTCGTAGTCGTCATCATCCTCGGCGACCAGCTCAACGGCAGCCTGGTCGCCGGCAGGAGTCTTGGGCAATGCACCCTTGAGAATAGACGCGGCCATGCGCGAGCACATCTTGTAATCGTACCTCGGTAACGTGAGCAGCGGAGTGCTGGACCAGAGAACGTCGGCTGCCGTCGTGTGCGCATTACATTCGGGCGTGTCCAAGAAAAGGTCACAGACGCGAGCGCGTGAGATATGCATCTGCTTTGGCGCGACATCTGTAAACCTTATCCGACTGGCGACTTCGGCCCCGGCCCATTCTTCAGCAGTCTCCTTGAGGGCTCGCTCTCCGAGCTCGGGGAACTTGAGTAGCCAGAGAATAGCCTTGGGCGTGTTGGCAAGGATCCTGAGCCATGTGCGGAAGGTGGTAGGGTCGATCTATATCTTGTCAGCGACGAGATCATAATCATCGACACCGCGAAGGATAAAGGGTTGATTTACCTTGTACAGTTGATTGAAGTTGCCCAGGATGATCATGTCATCCGGGAGGTCAGGGAAGATCTCTTTGCGCATTTTCCACCTCCGCCGTTGCTCTTCTTCCCAAGTCACTGTTCGCTCGGCAGCATCTGCGGACTGTCTGTGGTCGCAGCAGAAGAATGTATCCCTGCAAAATATGATGTTTTCGGAGTACACCCAATCCTCGGCGTCGCCTTCGGCGTCGTCACGGAACACGTCCGTAAGCGAGAGATTGCCCCTCCATGGTCTGAGCGTCTCAGGAGGGATGGCCGTGGTGTCTGCCAGAAGGTAATCGCACCACTCAGCTCCGAGCGTACCGGCAAAGCCCATGAAAGACATCTGTATGGGAGCCGGACGTGCGGCAAAGATCTCGTTGCGGGCACCCCTTGTGTAGCCATTGAGGTTGACGAGGATATGAATGCCATCCTCAACAATTCGCTCAATCACCTTGTCGGAAGACCAATTGCTGACGTCACGGAACACGGGAGCCTCTCTTTCGATTTGTTGACGATGTGCTGATCCGTCACTGGCGGTTGTTGCATAGCAAAATGCTTTCGCGCGAGTCTGATCATGGAATCCAAACACAGACTGCATGAGATGCGCCAGAGGATGGTTATTGAAATCGGAGGAGACATATCCTATGTTCAAACAGGGACTCGGAGGTTTCGGAGGTCGGTAAACTGAGCGTGGCAGCCATGGCGATCGTAGCGTGGAGCAAGATATTCGAAGAGCGTTCCGCTGAGAGATCCTCCGCACATCCTTGGCCGTCAAGGGGCAAGTAAAGGTGTGGAACGGCAGCACGGTTGGGGCGGATGGAACTGTGAGGTTGCTGGGAGGCCGTGTTCGGGGGTAACCGTGCGGGGACTCATGTCCGTGCTCGTATTTGTCCAGATACCAATTCCGCATAGTCGCCCTGGTCGAACGCTCGATGAGTCGCAGTAGACGAGAGCCTTCCCACGGTTTGCTTGCCCAATAGCGCAGTTCAGAATCCAGATAGAGATTGGAATCTGCCTGAGAGGCCCGAGCAGCGTCGAGCTGCGACACGACAGAGGCAAGGACGCCTGAGGTGAGAACTCCAGATCCCCAGGTGGAGGCTTCCTTGAGCTGACGGGCAACGATATCGACCACCTTCTTCATCAAACCGGAGCCCTGCCGGGTTTCTTTGACATCGACAATCATGCCGTCGTCGCCCACATGCCATCTATCGAACTTTCCGCCGCCGAGCAATACTCCGCCGCGGCCCTTCCAGTCGCATACTGAGTTCAGAGCTGTCGACAGCCCGCACACGGCCTCAGCGAATTCGGGATTCGAGTCCACGGCACGTCTGTAGTACTTGATGGCTTCTTCGATGCGACCCCGATCTTTGACAGCGTTTGCTAGATTTGTCAAAGCAATGTCAAAAGTACTGTCACACTCTACCGCTTTCTGGTACATTTGAATGGCGTAGTCGAGTTGACCAATATCCTTCAGCAAGCTTCCAAGGTTTGTGTGAAGATGTACGTGTTTCGGGTCCAGTAACAGACCGTACTGGTAGTATGCGAGGGCAAGTTCCAACCCACTTCCAGGAACAATGCCTGGTATGCGCGCAGCGTATTGTGTCGAGGCTGATGGGGATTGTGAAGCAGACTGTTGGACACTCGCAAGCAGGATGCCGACATTGTTCGCAGTGGATGGGCTCTCCTGAAGCGCGAGAGACAAATAGTATAGCGCAAGGATATCGCCCACACCGCGTGGTTGTGCCACAGGTCCTGGACTCGACCCACCGGCAGACATCGCATCCTGAAATATTTTTGCCAAAGAGAGAAGCGAGTTGCTTGTTGTCGAAATGGCATTGTGCTTGTGCTTCCCATCGGGCACGTATCGCAGACCAGGTAATTGACCACCAGTCGATGCGAAGACCAGCTCGGCAGTTCGTTTGGCCCTGTCTGGCGGCAAGAGAAGCGGCGCAGACAGATTCTTCACGTCTAGGTGTTGTGGCCCGATGGCTCTAGGTGACAAGACCAGCTGGATTCTCTTGATGAGGTTCTGAATGCCACCAATGTGGCGCCCGGCACTGATCAAAACGGCTTCTTCGAACGCCTCCGAGGCGCGGTCGATGAGTTTCAGAGCGTAGAGCATGTTTCCCTTGGCGTGCACGAGCGTCAAGATTCGCCAGTTCTCGCTTGCTGGAATCTTGTAACCGCTGGAGCCCCAATCATCCTGCATTTCACTTGAGACCGACAGCTTGCGGACAGCTTGAGCGGCGTCTATGAGGGCCTCGTCGGGGTTGAGCATGTCGTTCGAGGCCGATCCTCCTGTGCCTATGCCTTTCTTCAGTTTGTTCTGTCGGTGCAAATCGTGTGACGATATGCGTAGTTTCTGTTGAACATGCTCGATAATATCCACGGCCTGCTTATTGCGGTGGGTCGAGCACAACAGACCAACTAGGTGCTCAAGTGCTTCAAGATAATCCGGTCGCAGTTCGATAGCTCTTTGCCATTGTCTCTCAGCCTCATCCTGCCGGCTCAGGCAGTACAACGTCGCCGCGATGTTCGATATCGCTTCCACGTGGCTTTGTTGTCTGTTAGCAGGCGGCACTTTGGTTGTCATACCCGAACAGGTCCGCCTGAACCAGTTCGTGATGTACTCTTCCGGTTTGGATGGGCTTGGAGGGGGGTTGCGGGTACTCACTTGGCGTTAAGATCAATGATCCTCTTGAACCACTCCAAAGCTTCCTCATATTTTTCCAAAGCATAATGCAAGCAGCCTCCCAGAAGCATTCCATCCACCCAGTTCCATTCGGACTGCTCACACAGGTTGTGAAGTATTTCTAACGAAGCCCTGGCGTTCTCGGTAGGATATTTCTGGACCAGCACGTTTCCGTAGACGTCTCCCATCATTGCAGGATGGGTGCTGATCGACCGCCCGTTAGCATCTAACCTGGCCGAAGGAAGCATGTCGGAGGCTCGGACCATGCGGTTCATGGCGCTTGGTGCATTCAGCGGCTGTTGCAGAGCACGGTGTGCGAAGGGAGCTCCGGCGCCTGGAAACGTCTGATGTGCCCTCTGCAGGTGCGGAGTGGGCCGCGAAGCGACTTGTTTGGGTGGCCTCGGGAAGATCATGTTCTTCTGGGATCTTGAGTTCGTCTTGCCGTGCTGGACCTTTTTCACCCTGTTGAGATGATGTATGAGGTCCGTATAGGCCTTATGTCCAGTGGCCAGGACTCCCTCTTTGAACTGTACCTGCGAAGGAGCACCGCAAGTTGCAGGTGACAATGGGCCGAGTGACATGCTCTGTAGGCCTCGGTGTGAAGACTGAACCATAGACGGGAGGTGGCCGTGTCGTGAATATCCATCATCAAGCATATACGGGGGAGTCTGCATCTGCAGAGGAAGATTGTGGGCATTGAAGGGAACCATGCCCAAGCCGCCCTGAAGCAGTGGTGCCTGCACTGCGACGAAACCGCTTTCGTATGGGATATTATGGGGTGGATACCCTGTTGAAGACATCTGCAAGCTTGGATGGAAGCCGGAGAAAGGCCCGTCGCCCCAGATAGGAGCTGGGTTGAACCCACCGGGCGAGAAGCTTGAAGGGCTTGGTGCTGCCTGATTTTGGTACGTGTTCCCATAACCGTTGCGCATGACCGGGGTCAGACTCATAGGATGCAGCTGTGCGGACGGTGATGGAAGCAACGAGCCATGGGCCGGGCTGTAGCCCAAGCTGCCCTGACCGAAGCTACCGCCTACCGGGGTCGGGCGGGAGATCGGGCTCGGTTCATCGAGGCTGCCTCGGACGGGCTGCGAGGGATACCACCAGGAGCTGCCGCTGGCTGATAGACGGTGACCGGAGTTCGCAGTCGGGAATATTTCGCCGCCAGGGGCCAGATTCAAGTACTTCTGTGGCGGCGGACCGGCAGCCAGCTGGGTGGGAGTACCATCGTAACCATTGTCGATTGTGCCATTCGGGGTTTTCCTCCTGAGCGAGTGCTCGGAATTGTCGGCCATGTAGGACGGAGGCAGGTTCGTTACGATTCGGTGGTAGGCGCTGTTCCATTGCGAAGGAGAGTGGTTGCTCTGATAGGGGTTGTATGCCCTCGGCGACAGTCGAGCTTGTTGTGATGCATGGTCAAAAAGCCGGGGATCGGGGGCCTGGTCGCTGTTCGATTGTGAAGATCGACAACCTCTCGCATAGCTCGGGAAGCCTGGCACCGTGGGGTGCGTCAGGCCGGTGATCAGATCCATCTCCAGTGAGCTCGGTATCGAAGTCGCACGGGGCAGTCGGCGAGGCTGGTGGGTGAGAAAGGAGTGTCTGGCGGCGCCTTGAGTCCGCGCGCGATCACAACACCTCGATCCGTCCGCGCTTGGTCGGTATCCTCAGTGAGCAGGATGGCCGACGTAGCCTACGTATGCCCTGGACGGAGTGGTGTTGAGCGCCGCCTAGTGCCTAGTACGAGGCAACGACAGGACGCTCAGGCTGTAGAGGAAAACATCTGGGGCTAGAAGAGGTGTCGTCGTGGCGACCAACCCTTCGCAAGCCAAGACCACGGGAGGAAGGAGTTGTAGCGGGCGGGAGTCGATTCGAGTCGAGATGAGCGGTGGTTCAGTCGGACCGCCAGACCTTCGCGAAGAAGGTGGGGTGTTGTGGAGGAAGACGAGAGTGCCAGGCGGTGGTGGTGGTGATGGTGATGGAATCTTCGATTGTGGGTCAGAGAAAGCTAGCACACGCGGTCCGTCGTAGTGGTAGGTAGGGTGGTGGAATTGTGGTGATTGAGAAGGAGTCGGCCTGGGCCCGATGTGATGGTGTTAGTAGGAGTTGCCCAGGTGTTCAGGGCGGGCCTGTGCAGCGCCAGATACTGTATACGGGAGGCGGTACGGAGTACGGAATTGAGGCACCAGGTACTGCACCGTACAGTACGTACAGTACCATCCCGTACCAATGCCAGGCACGGCACAGGGCGGGACGGTACCGTACAGTACCTACAGTACACCGCAGGGCAGTGAGAGATACCGCCCAGACTGCCAGAAGGCAGCACCTGGCATCTGGGGGTTAATTGGCCCGTTGGAGATGTGGGGCCTTGGATTGTGGGCTGGAGGGCACGGCAATTCCTCCCTTGCTGCGAGTCCGCAGAGGGCGGGAAAGTTGCAGGTCGCTGGTGATGGTCATGTTTGGTGTTGACGCTGGAATTACTGATGCTACCTAGCTTGAGCTCGCCTGCTTCGCCAGGGGCAATCTGATCCCCTCCTGCCGCTACCGTTGCGCTGCGATGAAGCTAAGAAAACAGCAGCAGTTGCAAGTGTGGGCCCGCTAGTTAAGGTAGCCGCATCTTGGTCAACTCGGGTTCCAAATCTAAGGTCCCGCTGGCTGGGTTTTCTGGCCGCCGGCACCAGACCACAGACAGGGCACGGAGCACACAGGACACACAGACAGACAGAGCACGACGGCAGACGCAATACCTGGGCGACCTGTGGACGACAGACGGTTACGCATACGGGCGTGTCTCTTCCTTCTCTTCCTCCCTCTATTCTGCCCATCGTGTCCTTTTTTAGGCCTCTGCAGGGCTGACTTCCATACAATACACGTACACATACACAGCAGAGGACGCATCTCGAAATGACAAGCTTACACAGTGCACACCAGGTCCGAAAGATGCGGCCTAATGCGATGCTTTGCTTACTTCCTAGTTCCTACCGCAGGTGCAGGCCCCAGGATTCGTGCTGCCAGGGATTCCGAGCCCACCTGCAAATACATTCTCAGTCTGCCCAGCTGCCCAGGACACTAGGTATACTACCTAGGTACGCAGTAGCTGGTACCCACCACTGGCATCAGGCCACACCCGAGCATGAGCATCTCAGTCTGTATGTTTATACTGGACGGACAGGAGCACCTTGCTGCTGTCTGTCAGTCACCGTGTCGCCCTCTGAAGCACCTGCTTCAGCACACATTCACATTTGGGCATACATCCGCGCACAAACACGGGCAGCGCTTCCAGAAAAGATTGGCCGCTCTTGCGTACCCACCCGCGGGGGGAGGAGGAGACCAGGCACAGATGATCTTCACCCTCCGCCCCTCGCCGTCATGACATCCTGTGTGATGGCGGCGCAATCGGGAACGATGGAAACAAGTGCGAGACTGTCACACCCCACTCCCACCGGCGGTACCTGTATGTACCCTGTGTCCAAGGTTGTTAGGAGTCGGTCCCCGTCAACAATCCGCAACAAAAGTTCCCGGCCATCTTTGGCAATAAAGCACAAGAAGCAACTCCACTGGAGATCGGCATCAGCGTTCAGCATCATCATCAGCAGCAGCACCATCCGCCAGCAGGGTCAGCAGCAGTGTCGACGCCACGGTCCCAATCCGTCTCGCGTCGCTCTGCCCGGGCGTAAAGCCGTGCCACCCCAATCCTGCGCCGTGAGCGTCGACGTATCTGACACTTGCCCACCAGTACAGGAGGGCAAATGGGGGTGGATATCCCAGAGCTTCCCTCGGATTGGCCTTCCCGCCTTTCTGTCTGCCTGCCTGCCTGCCTGCCTGAGACCTTCGTGCGCCGTGACACATATCCTTCTGCCAAAGCAGGAATGATTTTTCTACGCATGCGCACCAGGTCTACACCGACACATCAGTTCTTGATCCTCACTCAGCCAACAGATCGTCCGCTCGCCGGCGCTCGGGAACTTGTTTTACCCCAGCAGGACAGACATGGGACCATGGGCACGCTGTCGAGACTGACACACACCCACACCTGACACCCTGTGGGCTGCCCCCATGCAGAGACACGCAGGACGCGGCATGGGAAAAGGGCTGACAACTTCCAGGATAGGCTGTGAGTGGGTCACTAGGATTCTCGCTAGGCTGTAGCCGCTTGATTAACTTTTGCGCCGCCGCCAATCAAACCAGTAAGCCCGCCGCTCTGGCACATTAGCAGAGACCCTCCAGGGCTGCCAATGCACCCATCCCGCCTGGGCCAAGGCCACTGGGCCCTCCTGCCGACAGGAGAAGGCGGCCAACCGTCAAAACCTCCAACCCGTCGAACGTCAAACGACGCGCCATCCCCTCGTAGCCGCCGCCTGTCTTCCCTAGGCGCAACGCCGGCATCAGAGCAGTTTTGCAGTCAACATGTCTTGTCCCAGCGACCAACAACATCGGCCAGAACGGGAACCAAGAGGAGGGACCCGCCCGCCCGTTCGTCGCTGTCAACATGCAGACAGCAGACAATCACGAACCGAGCCACGCATGTATATAGGCGTCCACTCATCCAGATCTCCCGTGGGACTGCCCCCCCTGCCCCTCCCGCTGCGTGCAACGCAACGCTGGTCGCATATGCAGCTTGCTGCTGCCATTACCGCTCAAGCGCTCCGCGTATTGGACAATCGGGGGTACTTCCCTGCGTGGCTGTGCGGCACATCTGTCTCTCCTCACGCATGCAAACGCAAATACTCTTTTTCTGTTTGAAATGCCCGGGGTTTTATTTTTGGGCGTGTCCCGAATCCCGTACCCGGCAAAGCCCTCAATCTCGCCTGTGCGAAAGAAAAAAAATAAAGAAAGAAAAATCAAAATTCAGAGGAGTGGGAAAGAAAAGTGATGCTTGCTTGCTGCAGAAAATACACGACGTGACACCCCTCCGAATCATCAAACAATCAGTAACTTTCTCTGCTCGCAGCTGTCGGCATCCCCGGTCGCCTGTCTTGCCATCTGATGTCTTCTTGCTTCGACACCTTGCATGGAGGTGCCTTACGCCAGCCCAGCCCAGCCCTGCCGTGGGTAAGAATAATCGCCGTTCCCGTTTCTCCACTGTGTCAATCGCATCGTCCCGCGTGTCCAAAGTGAGGCCTCGTAAAGCTTACTGGAAACCGGGGAAAGCTGCCCCTGCCTCGAAAAGCCACCACACTCGTCGGGGAGCCCAGTGTGTGTTTTGAAACCCCAACGGGTCAATGCCACCGCTCTGCCTCAGTGGGCGTGGATGGCCCGGCCGGTGTCGTCGATTGGGGTAATTGGACCAGACCGCCCATCGGCAGCTGCGAGGGCAAGCCAGCCCATTTTCTTCTTTCTTGTGCCCCCATCGGAATCTCGTCCGATCTAGGGTGCCGGTCGTTGCCACGATGCTGTTAAATGGTGGGAAACACCGGTAAACTATAATCCACAAGGCGCTCATGCGCGGTACATCCTTGAAACCCGCGCCTCGACACGGCAGAGACATGGGTGCTTCGGTGAGCCCACCGCCTCGAGAGCGGTAGAAGACTGCTCCGAGGGGAAAGAATCCTGTGTATTTCTGATTCTTGTCTCTAAGGATGTCCAATAATGCTCTACGTTGTGCCTTGAAGAGGCCGCCACGCCGCTTTACTTGCATCTGGCATGCATATTGGATTCGCACAAAAGCAATAGCACCCCAAGCCTGGTCGCATTAGAAGCTAGCTGTGGGTACCACAAGAGACGGCTGGTCTCCGTCTGGGTGCGGCTCACAAAGGCGAATCGCCACCTGGCTACACATACTAGAAATGTAGATATGTTGACCTCGAAGTAGGACCTCAACCTCCATGTCGCCCGAGGGCCAAGGAAGCCGCGGTGAGTAATGGGTCTCGACAGTTTAATCTTCCTGTGCACTAAAATTGAAAAATACCATGGAGAGCAATGGTAAAATTTCAGAGTGTTGGCCAGGTTCGTCCGGATGGAAGGGGGGCGGGGGACCGGGAGCGTATGGGTCAGACATTCACGACACCGAGCGACGGATTCTCGGCAAAGCTTGTTCATGGTTGTTTGGTGCGGTGTATCACTGCCATTCTTTTCCGAATGGACGCGCCTAAGCTGTGAAAGAGCAAACCCCGAACTCCTCATGACAAGCCTGAAGGTCCCAAACCACGATGCCTCATTACGTCAATTTTTTTCTTTACTCCTCGGGGACTGTAGTGAATGGTTAGCTCCGTCTGTCCCAAGCCACACTGCCCGTAAGGGGATGTGCAAGGCTGTTATGTTTGAACTCACTGTCGATCTCGCCCGAATCGATCTGGTCCTGGACAACCTTGGGGCTCTTTCCGTCGACCTGGCAGCCGACAGAGAAGGCAGTACCAAGGATCTCCTTGACAGTGCCGGCCAGAGTCTTGGAGAAAGACTTGAATCGCATGGTCCGGGCAATGTCGATGATCTCATCAAGGGCAACAGACTTGCTGTGCTTGATGTTCTTCTCCTTCTTGCGGTCACGTGGGGGCTCCTTCAGAGCGCGGATGACGAGAGAGGAGGCGGTGGGGACGACGGAGACGGCGGCTTGACGGTTCTGGATGGTGAGCTTGACCGTGACACGGAGGCCCTTCTGTATGTTTGCAACAACACGTCAGCACGACGGCACTCTCAAGAACCTGCCTGGAGGAGACAGTGGGGGCCCGGGATGGACGCATCAAGGAAGGAGCGAGGCAGTTCGTACCCAGTCACCAGTCGCCTTGGCGATATCTTCACCAACTTTCTTGGGAGAAAGACCCAGGGGACCAATCTTGGGCGCAAGGGCGGAAGAGGCACCGACCTCACCTCCGGTGGCACGGAGGTGGCTGTATTCCCATCACGTCAGCATCGTCTGGCTCATCGATCACAATTTGAGATCGCGAGGTCAAATCGCTGTTGTGATGGTGTCGGCGAGGGGGAGCAGGCTTGCGTACATGACCTTCACCTCATTGGGGTCGAACTTGGGAGCTGTGCGCCGAGAGATTGTCAGTATTCTGAGCGCTACTGGGTCTACCTTGGGAATGCGACTGAATACTCACGCATATTGACTGGTTGATGAGGATTGGCTGGTGGTGGGTTGGGTTCTTTGGAAAGGTCGTCAACTCAGAAGCCAAAAGTTTCAATGAAGGTCGGCCAGCCCAGTTGTCCCCATGAAATTTGTGATGGTGGGCGAACTTTGAGAGATCACGTGCGCAGGGGCCCGCTACCGGTCTTAACAAGCGCTGATTGGTCCACTAAGGAGCAGGGACCCCTGCGACTTCGATCAGTGGGTACTCACTTCCTTCGGATACCTTCCGTAGTACGACGTCCTGTAAAAGAGAATCCTATACAGCGATCTCGAAATGCCCCAGGATTGTCTGTCTGATGACGGGTTTGTTCAGGTGGATCTCACTTCGAGTCTATAGCCATGTATTGCCTGACGCATGTTTGGGAATCTCTGCCAGCTGCTCGCCTAGCTTGTGAGGCCAGTTTATACTTCAAGCACTCAGTCAGATGCCGTCGTCTCCCGGGCGAACTGTCTGAGCACAGAATATAAAATCAACGATTATTTTATGCTGTTTTTCTTTTTGGTTTTCAAATTCTCGAGTACAGTTACTCCACTGTGTGTTCTTCGACCTCTGAAATGAACGAGGCTAGTAGATTGGAAATTGCACACCACACATCAAGCCCCATTCTGAAGCAAGAGCCCGGGATAACGAGAGAGCGCCTTCCAGTTTACGTGGAACGATTGTCATCAGGATCGTGCACTTGAGATTGTGTAGTAAAATTTGTTTTGGCTATCTTTCTCAGAACACCTGCACTGCACCTGTACCAGCCAGCAGCCTTTCCCTCTCCCACTTCTAATTAGTACCGCTTACCGCGAGCCTGAGGAATATGATTAGTACAGCGCTCTGGTCTAGAGGGTGGAATCAGAGACATACTTCATAAGATGATCCATGAATGTTTGTAGAGACACATCGTCTGTGAAGATGGTCTGTGCAGTCTGAGCCCCAACGCCTCCGTACGCCCCCGTCGTATGCGTGGTGGAGGGGTTCAGCTTCGACAGCAAGAAACGAGCTTGCGAACCACCCGCGTCGCAGACGATGAAACGGGGCAGAGGGAAGCGGTCGGTAATCAGATCCTGCAAGTTGTCAGTATAAGCATTATGGTCCTCTTTACTGTGCGTTTCTTTCGGCTTACCCTGGCGTCCTCCTTCGGCTTCTCCAACAGGGCCGCGAAGTTCTCGTAGCCCTCTTGCTCTTGGTACCCGGCCTTCCTCCACTCGGCAATGGTCTCCCCATGGAAGATGAGGATGTGGAAGAACGTGTCGAGGAGGAGAATGTGCTGAGGTTGTATGGAGGTAGAGTCCAGCAGGACAGGCTGGCCCTCATCCTGGTCGAATGTATACGAGTCCAATGTTGGCTGGATCATAATGAGCGAGTTGCTAACATCCTCGTGGTTAAGCACATGCCGATAGAACGCGGTCTCATCTGGAGAGTTGTTGAAGACCTGGAGGAACTGACTCCTCCTGAGATGGAACATGAACTGTGGGTACAGCGTGAAATTCTTTTCGAGGCGGAAAGATGATGGGTCGTCCTTCCTGTAGTCGGCGAATCTCGAACAGAGTCGAATGAGCATGCGGTCGACCCAGCGCAGGACGTCAGGGCCATCGTCCACTTCGGCCTTGAAGACAGCAATCCTGGACATGAGCACTGCCGCAGCTTCTTGATCGAAGGACTGGGCGATCGCTGGGTCACCAGCTGGCCCACTCATGTTACGTGCGACTGTCGTCACCCGCAGGTGGAACTGACCGGAAGAATGCTGATAGTAGGTCAAGAACTGCATCATTCCCTTCTGAGGGGTCTGCTGGTGAGCCGCCGGGCCTCCTTGGCCAGCGATCTCAAAGTAGATACCGTAACTGGCGTTAGGATCAATGCCGCACATCTTCCATGAGCAGGTGTTTCCGATACCGCATTCCGTCTCGCCGACCGAGGTGGACTTCTTGTTTAGAGAGACCGCGTGCCCGATGAGACCCGTGACCTTTAGCTCCTTGGTTGTCAGGACCTCGAGAACACCATTGAAGCCCATTGTTAGGTTGTCATCGTCATCCTTGTCGAACACTCGTACAAACGATTGCTTGAACATGGAGGAAGTGAAACTGTCTGTCAGAATCATGTGGCCGCCTGTAGAGTTGCAGAGACCCTTCATCTCGAGAAGTCCGACCTGGTCTAGACAACCGGCGAAGATGTCGATAATATGGCCGTTGTGAGCGGTCCGCTTGGCCAGGTTGTCGTAGAACTTGAGCGCCTTCTTGTAGTACTTGATGTTGTCGCGGTCAATGTCGTGGTGGGAACGAATGGGCTCTCTCAGCTCGGGTCCCACGACCAGGCCAGGGCCTTCTGTTGCTGCTCCACCGGCGAACAGCATAACGCGCCCACCAGCATTCTGGAACGAGGTCTCCAAGAGACCAACAGCCACACTCAGAGCAACACCTGTGCAACGCAAGTTCCTGCGGTCATTCGCGACGGGCCATGGGTCCTTCTGCAGCTGCTCAATGGCCTTGGTGAGGTTGAATTCGCATTGCGAGACCGGGAGCAGGAATCGGGCAGCCGGTCCCATAGGCATGGGACGTCCTGGCTGAGGCTGCATGCCGGGTCGCAGGGCAGGCTGAGACAGTCCAAGCATCTCCTGGACTTGCTTAGCGGAGTATTCCTTGCTGCCGCGGAAGACATATGACTTGGCGCATTCGGTGTAGCCAATCTCGTGGACCTGAGCCATGGTGCCGAAGGTGATGAGCCCAACCAGAGCATTCTCTGGCAACAAGCTCAAGCTCATGATCAAAGACTCCTTCAGAGCAGCCAAGCTGTCCTCCTCCTGGCATGTGTCGACGACATATAGGAAGATCGGCGGGCTCGGCGCGGGGCGAGACAGCCTGTATTCGATTGTCGTGTTCTGGGGGTGGAGCTCGGGAGGGATCGCGTTGGCCGAGATGTCTTTGTAGTGTGGTGGGAGCGCATTTCGCGACAGGCAGAACGGGCAGATCCAGAGACGCGCCCTGAGGTCAACTTGGCTGGCGTGATGTCAGCTATAAACGTACCCAGCCAGGGCGACGGCAAACTCACCAGAAGGGGTTCAGGACAGAGCGACACGGTTGCTTGCAGGTCACTGGCTCGAATTGCAGGAGCGGCGACTCTGGCTTCTCTTTCAAGGGGGTATACAGGGCTCCGATCGGTACCACGAGTCGAGAAGCCTCCTGTAAAGTCGGTCAGCTCTGGTCGCGATGCACTCAAGATTGGCACGCGAAACCAACCATTCGGGAGCTGGGGAAGACATTCCAGCTGAGACGGACACCATCGCGCTCCTCGACGTCGCTCCACTGCTCCTTGAGTGCCTCATAGTCCATGGCGGCCATGATGATGTGGCAAGTATGGCCCTAAGGCTGGCTTGTTGGTACCCAAGCGCTGTTTGTGGGTTCGTAGACGTGGAGGCACCTGTCGTCGGCCGTTTAAAAAAGACTGAAGATTCCCGTTCCAATGGGCAACGGCAGCAGGTGATGAGGCAGAGGAGCAATGGGTGTGAAGTGGGATCGGGTTGACAGACGTGGCCAGAAACCTGGGCGCAAGGCTAGCTCTGACGAACAGCTGCCCCTCGAAGTTGAGGACAAGTTCACAGTCCGAGCTCGTGAGTTGCTAGCGCCACAGTGGCCGGAAGCTCCCTTCCTGTCAGCCCGCACGGACCCGGCCCCCCCAAAGCCCATCAATTCACCACTTGTCCTCCTGTGCCTCAAATCAACCTGTCCGCGCCCATACCCTTTTCACAGTCCTAGTGTTGAAAAGCATATGCTCCTGAGAATTTGGCTGTTGAAAGCTAGCACTCCCCATACAGAAATTATCGCGGTTGCAGCCTCTTCGACTTGTTCACATCCGGTGCATCGGCACTTCGCAACATCTTATGGCCTCTAAACAGCGACCTTTCTAGAAACAACAAATGTAGGGACCATCAAATGTAAGTAAGCAATATCGGGGATCATATTCACGAAAATTGAAGCTGGAGGGATTCCTCCTGTAATTGCCAATGCAAGCAGAATTCCAATTCAATCGCCAACCCGTATCTAGCCATTAGGAGTGCAATCCTATCACGCACGCTTCTTGAGAAGCACATCAATATCCTACAACGACGGGGAGATTCCCCACCACCAACGCTCAAGATGCGTAATGTGGATCTTGTTGGTATTCCCACATCAGACCCCCAGCAATAGCAGCCATGATTGCTTCAGGCCACTTTCTTAACCTCGTAGCACCGTCTCCTAGACAACAACACGCCGCTCAGGCATATTTCCGAAGCTAGGTGTGACATTAGTAACCGGTTGTGACCACGAGTTGATGGGCCAGAGTGTCAAAACTTACGTCCAAGGTCAGAGTTTTGGAGCTGTTAACCTCCTGGTCTCGGTACACTCCGATGAGGCTCTCGCTGTCCTGGAACAAGCCTGTCTTGAGCGAAATAACGATGAATTGCATGCCCGGGCCGGCATGCTCCCGAATGTACTTCTTGATCTTCTCTACATTCGCATTGTCCAGCGCAGCATCCACCTCGTCCAGCACGAAGAACGGGCTGGGCTGGTAGCTGTGGACGGCGAAAAGAAGCGCCAGGGCTGCAATGGTCTTCTCACCACCAGAAAGGTGTTCCATATCTCGGAAACGCTTCAGTGGTGGCATGGCGTGGTATTTGATGCCCGACAGGTACGGTGTGTCAGTGTCGTCCTCGATGTCGAGGTACGCGTGGCCGCCGATGGGGAACGCCTCCGATCGGGTGAGATCCTTGTAGACCGCGACGATCTGCTCCTTGATATGCTCGAAGGCCTTGTTGAAGAGCTCGAACCGCTTCGCCTTTACTGTGTTGAACGCGTCGCGAGCTTCTTTCAGAGCAGTCCGCGAGTTCTCAAAGTCCTGCTCCGTCGCCTTGAGCCGGTTCTCGACGCTCTCCAGGCGCTCGATGGCGCGCATGTTCGGATTCAGCTTCTCCAGTTCGGCCGTGAGGGAGCTAATCTTTTCTTGAAGCTTCTCCTCTACGTCTTCGTCCGTCTGAAATTTCGTCAGCTCTGTGTTCAAGGGAAAAAAAATGCTGATTTACTTACAATCTTGAGCTCGTCGTCCAAGCTGTCGAAATCGACTTCGACGCCATAGTCGTCCAGGGCGGCTTCCATATCAGCTTCGTCACCGTCGTCAATATCCATCGCATCCGGATCTTGACGCAGAAGCTGGTCCTCGTTTGGCAAGTCATCGAGTGAGCCCTCTGCCAAAGGTATTTGAACTTGCTCCAGCTTACAGCGCCTGAGAAGCGCGAACTTGCTTGAGCTGTTCTTTTGGATCTCAGCCTCCAGGGCGTTGATTGCCTTCAGCCGCGCCTCGATGTCCCTGCTCCGTTTCTGTACTTCTTGTTTGGCCTCGTTCACCTTGTCCGCCTTTTTGCTCTGCTTCTCTTTCACCTCGTCTAGGCTCTCCTTGAGCGCCTCCAGCTCATCCTGGTGTGCGCCTAATGTCTCCTCGATGGCTGCCTTTTCTTGTTCGTATGCCTCAATGTCGGCCTCCAGCCGCTCGAGATTTGACTTGATCAGCTGCAGACGTCGCTGGGTCTCATCGTGCCGGGACGACTCCAGTGTCAACATACTCTTGAGCTTCTGCTTCTGCACCTCAAACCCGTTTCGTTTCTTAGACGCTTCCTGTTCCAGGCTGCCTTGCAGTGCCTCGTATGTGCGGATATCTGCGTATCCAAGTCTCTTACAGAAGTCGGCGAATATCTTGTCTTGCACTGCTGCAATGGCGCTTTCGAACTTATCGACTGCCTTGCGTGTTGCTTCAAGTTCGCCGTTCTTCTCCTCATACTTCGGTTCCCATTCATCAAGTTGTCTCTCTTCGTGTTGCAATTCCTTCTTCTTGCTTGCTTCATTCCTTTCAAAGGCCTGCAGCTCGCCACGGGCTGCCTTTAGCCGTTGCTCGAGGCTTGCGAGGCTCTGCCTCAGGGTCTCTTCCTTGGTCCTGTCCGGCCGTGGCAGCGAGAAATACGTCTCACGATACTTCTCGAGCTGCTTCCGCAGATTCTGGACGTCGTGCTCTTGAAACTGTCGCTTCCCGCCCTTACGCTCTGGCAACCGACCGCCAGTCATCAAACCAGCCTTGTGAATCACATAGCCCTCCAGAGTTACAGCTTTAACGGGGATTCGCCTCTTATAGCAGACCTCCTTGGCAATTTCCAGAGTGTCGCACACAATGGAGCTGCCGCAGGCGTACGTCATGGCACGTTCAAGTGACTGGTCGAAATCGATCGTCTCAATTGTGAGTCGCGCTCCGGGGATGCCTTTGACAGCTGAGTTTGGGGCATTCGTCTTGATGTTGTCCAGCGGGATGAAGGTCATGGGAGGGTAGCGCTGCTGCTTGAGATACTCGACACAGTCGAGACCGACCTTCTCCGTATCCACGACAACAGAGTCGAAGTCACGACCAAGTGCAGTGATGACAGCCTCATCGAACTTCTTCTGCTTGGGCTTGCAGAGGTCGCCGATTCGTCCACGCACTCCCGAGTTCATGCGTTTGAGGCTCTGGACCATTTCCTTGGTCCTCTTCTCTCGGTCACTCTCCGCTTTGCCGCCTTCGGCTTCTTCGATCTTCCTTCCGAGATCGTGCATCTTTTCGTCCAGCTCAGTCTTGGAGTTGTTGATCCTGACTCTCTCAGAAACCAAGTTGTTATGCTCCTTCTTGTTGTCCTCCAGTTCAGATGAGATCTGCCGTACAAGTTCCTGGGTGGCTTCCTTGCGTTCTCGGATAGTCTCGAGCTCGCCATTGAGCTTCTCGACCGTGGCTTGGAAAGTGTCGACTTTGCCTTTGAGGCTGTTGACTGTGACTTCGTCACCTTTTAGTTGGCGGATGAGACTGTCAAGCTGAGCCTGATTCTGTGACGACTTTGCCATGACCTGAGCCCGCAGATTATTATATTCCCTGCGGTCTGCATCCGTGAGTTGCTTGCCTTGCTTCTTGATGGTCTCCTGCCACTGCCTGTCGAATTCCTGCTGAGCTTTCTCGACAGTCGCCAGGTCCTTCTTAGCCTTTTGGATGGCTTTGGCTTGGTCGTCGCGCTCCTTGCTTACGGCTTCGGCGCGCCTCTTCAACCTCTCGATGTCATTGGTGCTCTGAGCCACCTTCTCGTTGATCGGGACGAGGCCGTTCTCTCTCTCCTCAATCTCCCTTTCCTTCTCACGAATGTTCCTCTCGATCTTGCTCACTTCTCTGCCCACCGTCGTGTATTCCTTCCGGGCTGCCTCAAGTTTCCTCTCGAAAGCCTCAACGTTCCGGCGAAATTCAATCAGGTTCTGTTGGTGCTCCTGTATTTGTGCGCTGGACTCGTCCATGACCTTCTGGAAGTTATACAGCTTCCAAAGGATGTGTGTCACGATGGCTTCATCGCGCTCCTCGGTCTTTTTCTGAAAACTTTCGGCCTCCTTCTTCTGCTCCTGGTACTGCTTGATCTCGGAGTTGATGCCACGTCGCCTGTGGAGTTGGAAATTCTGATTCTCCGTGGCCTGCTCCGCCTCCCCCTGGAGCTTGTCATATTCTGCCTTGTACTCCAAGCTCCCCGAGATTTGCTCGATCAGGCGTGTCAAGTCTTGCGCAGACTGCGACGCAATCGCCTCAACGTCTCCTTGGAAGACTAGGAAATTGCGTGCCTTGATGAGGATATTCTCGGTCTCCAAAGCCTCGTTGTATTGCTGCGCTGTGACACTACGATCGTTGATGTGATATGTGCTAGTCCCCTGGGGCGAGATAGTACGCTTCCACTTTTGCTCGTCGCCTGCATCGTCCTCGTAGACGGCCATCACCCATGCAGTCTTCGGGTCGTTACGGGACCCTCTCTGCGATGTATCCTCGTCCTCGTTGGCGTGTCCGTTGGTGGTACCGTTGGTGGCCGGCTCGAGAACTGATCCGTCATCATTGATCTTGCTTGTCTTCATGACCCGGCCGCGGTAAACGAGTTCTTTCAGGTGAGACGAGCGGAGCTGCGAGGACTTGATTCCGAGGACGAAGGAAATCGCGTCCATGCTGCAGACGGGCAGTCAGCTAATGCCTGGGGAGGGCAGGTGTCATCCTGGGGTCAAGGCTTTCACTGACGAATTGGATTTTCCTGATCCATTGGGTCCGATGATGGATGTGAAGTATGAATCGCCGAAGAGGAGGGTGTGGTGTCCTTTGTAGGATTTGAAATCTGCGCGGTCCTGTCAGTGACAACTGCCTCCCAGGTGCTCTGAACGCGGTGAAAACATACTGAACAGCTCGAGACGGATTAATTTGCCCATCTTGAATACTGAGATGGTGCTGCAACGCGTCGGGGAGTGCCGTGTTGAATGGCGCAAAGGGTCGAGGGTGACGCAGTCGCCCGGCGGATGACACAGTCGCGTCGACTGAGGAGTTGTTTTCGCGCCGAGTCGAGAGTGGGAAGGACTGGCTGTAGTTCTGGTGCAGAGAGAATCGTGCGCCTCCCGTGGCAGACTGCTGCAATGAGGGCAGCTTGAACCAAGAGAGTCGCAGGGCGGGAATGAAGGCTGTCGGGAGGTGTGGGAGGAAACGCGACGCTATTTTCGGAGGGGTCGTCCAACGCGATCGAATCAGGTGGTTTGAATAGTGCAGGTAGGATGGCAGAGCCGGTGTTCTTGCCAAAGACAGGGGTCCACGCACCGGGGGTTGCGGGTTGGGGATAGAGCCAGGGATTGCTCTTTCTCATTGGAAGATTGTCTAGTTTGGGCAAGAGTGAATCAATCAGAAGACCATCATCCATTTCAAAACTATTCCCATTGCCCCCCTGAGACTCTCTTCCTGAAGTTAAGACTGGTTGGAAGTAGGATCGCATAGGATACCCTTTCGACGAAACCCGTGTGTGGCGGCATGGTTCCTACAAGGTAAGTACCTACCAGTGGAGGTAGGTACTAGGTAGATACAAACTGGCCAGTCTTTGGAAAACAAGGGAATATGCGCACAGGCATGGCATTCAGATATATACCTATTACACACATACACACCTAGGTATACAGGCGAGCTGCATCCAGAGCATAACGGATCTGGCTCAGCATGCAGCATACGTTGTGGAAAGCCGTGCCGTTTGAGCGGGCATGATCATGCTTTTCATCGTGCGCTCTGGGTTTCTCTTTTCAATGAACTGAGCGAACATGATCCACTTCAAGTGAAGACCAGTGTGCACATGGCCAGTGCTGACTCAGCTCAAGTTGAGATTGACCAGAAACCAAGGTCTTGGTTAGTCGTTTATTCTTGGACACAGACAGATTCATTATTGCGGGATCTTCCCAGGGTCCCTCTGATCTGGTCGATGGGCTGGCTTGGCATTAGAGATAGATCACCGTACAACTGACTGCCTGACGGCCGCGTAGTAACTGGTGCGTACCTGGTCATATGCTGCCCAGCTGTACAGTTCCCGACATGTGAGGTTTCCATAATCGAACCCATACTTGTTCACGGTCTAGACCGTGTGTGCTCTGAGTGCCAGCTAATTATGGCCAGACTGCAATTCCCTCTTGTCCATTCACGATGGGGCTCCGGGGCACGCGTCTAGGCCTGGCCCAGCGACAGGGCCGTATCTGGCCAATGCGGTAGCTGCCAGCTACGTCAATAAGTGTGCACTGCTATGACATCAAAAGCGGGCCCTTGCCTGCCTACTTGGGGAGGTACCTCGAGCTTAACATCAACGGTCCAGCCAAGCCGGAGGCCACCCCCAACAACATTGTTTCGCACATCATCGTCTTCGGCGTCACAGCGTTGAACCACGCGTCTGGTAGCCGATCCGGTCACCTGCAGCATCCCCCCACCATCCCCGTTATTCTAACCCACGCCGCCCAGATCTTCAGTCCTCAGATACTTCGATCTAGACCGGCACTTGGATCTTGTGCCGCCGCAACCAGCAACGAGACCCTGAGCCCAGCCAGCAGCAGACTACGGTACCCCAGCGTTCATCGCGTTTTCTAGACGGACCGAGGGTTGAATGGTGTCCAGCTTGCCAGAAGGTACTTGATGCTGCTCATCTATTGAAATACCCTGACTCTTGTAAGCCCACCTTTATCTGTCTGCCTTTCCAAGCCATGTGTGGTGTGTGCATGTGAAGATGATCACGCCCTTCTCGCTGGGATGCTAGGGTATCGGCACCACCCTCCATGCGCCCATCCCACTTCACCTCGTCGACTCCCTTCTGCCCATCTACTCATCCAGACCACGCTCTTAAATTGCCTCGAGGAAATGGCTGACACGTTGGTCCTTAGGCTGGTAGAAGCCCTTCCCAAGCTGTCCTCTCCCACTTCTCCCAGGCTCCACCTCCGTACATTGAGTGAGATGGCGGATCCAGACCCGTTACCGAACCCAGCCACCAAGCACGATGCCACCGACAGCGAAGGCGGCTACTTTCCCGGCCTCGACGGCGGCCCCGACTCGCCCAGTGAGCATGTTATCACTGACACCCCGACCCTGGGCCCAACAACCCCCAGCTCCGGCAGCCCGAAACTGTCAAGGAACCCATCTTTCTCGAATAGCAGCTCATATCAAGAGGACTGGGAGGCTTTCCCACCCTTGGACCGCCTGAGTGTGCTGGATATTCTTGACAACTTTGCTCTGCCGCATCAACTTGAGAAGCTGCAGAGAGGCCTGTCAGCTCAAACGCAGAAGGTGCGCAAGTCACGAGATGCCCTCAAGAACAGGAGTCAGGTGGCACGGGAGCGCATGGTTGAAGAATGGAGAAGACGCGTCCCCCCTGCGGAAGAGCAGCTTGACCGCTACAAGAAGCGCATGCGGACGAGCGTCGACAAGCTTGGCAAGCAGTGGAACGACACGAAGGTCATCACACTACGTGAGAAGGTCTCGTTCATTTGTGGTGTCCTGAACATCTTCATCAGCGGCTACTTGATCGGGGCTTACCCAGAATACATGCACCTGTGGTACTCCGCCCAGACCATGTACTTCATGCCGATCCGCTACTACACCTACCATAAGCGAGGATATCACTATTTCCTGGCCGACCTCTGCTACTTTGTCAACCTGCTTCTGATGCTCAGCATATGGGCTTTCCCAGGCTCAAAACGGCTCTTTGTCGCGACATATTGCCTGGCTTTCGGAAACAACGCAGTTGCAATCATCATGTGGAGGAATTCGCTGGTCTTCCACAGCTTCGACAAAGTTACGTCACTCTTCATACACATCATGCCATGTGCGACTCTGCACAGCATCGTCCACCTTTGTTCCCCGGAACGACAGCTCCAACGATTTCCCGCTGCCTATACAGTGAAGCACTCGCCACCCGGCTCCCCGACAGCTTATGCGAACGTTATTTCCATGCTCGCCTGGAGCACCATTCCCTATGCCATCTGGCAGCTTGCGTACTATTTCCTGATCACTGTTCGACGCCGGGAAAAGATCCTGGCCGGACGTCCCACATCTTTCACCTGGCTACGGAAGTCCTACTCCAAGGCCTGGCTTGGAAGGATTGTCCTTTCGCTCCCCGAAAGCCTTCAGGAACCGGCATTCATGTTCATCCAGTACTCTTACGCTGTGCTAACCATGATCCCCTGCCCGATATGGTTTTACAGCCGATGGGCTTCGGCAGGATTTCTGATGGTTGTTTTTGTGTGGAGCGTCTACAATGGCGCGACCTACTACATCGATGTGTTTGGCAAGCGCTTCCAGAAAGAGCTTGAGGCGCTGAAGGCCGAGGTCGCGAGGTTACATGTCGGCCCGGACGGCTACACCAGCCCGCTTCTGACACCGCACGTGGAAGGGCCCGCGGCGTCAGGAGAGGCGACCCAGAAGGAAGGAAGTGAGAACTTCAAGGCCGAGGCACTGGGCAACATCGACAGTATCCCTCTCCTGAATGACGAGCGCCAGGCCAAGCGCGGCGGCGCCAGTGGGGTGGAAATTGACGGGGGGGCGAAGGATGTTGCGAGGGAAAGGAAGGCTAGAGAGGTAGGTTCATGACATCGATTTGACGCTGACCTTACACATACTATGATGGACGATGTTTTTGGTACCATTGTCAGCCCGGGTTGGATATTCAGGGCTGTCCTCTATCACGGAACTTCATCGATCTTAATACCCTGACTTCGGATATTGTTACGGCTGAGCACGGGTCTTGCTTAATTTTTCATTTCGCTGCGATTCATATATATTTTGTGTGGTTTTCTTTGTGTTGTTTAGCAATATATGCGGGGCCGTTTGGTTACCCCCTGGCGTTGAGATTCCCTTGTGTTCCCTGGCGACGGTTTGCGGATTGGCGAGCTCAATATGACAACAATTGATGGAGCAAGCACCCTAGGCATCGGAGTAGATAACTGATTGGAGAGCTGTCAGCACGGAGGGAGTCAGTAGAATGCATACAGCTGAGTGTAGTTAACTAGGAGATTCATGAACAAGAACGGTTCTATTGCGCGCAATTATTCGTCTCTAGTTGCGCATACCTGTGCGAATCACAACCGCCCAGGAACCCAGGTTCATGACACAACGTGGATGCTGGTGTCTGGAAGCACTCGCGTACGCTGATTGCACAGTCGAGCACATCCTCGAGAGAGCTCTCGACACTCGCTCACTTGGCACAAGATGAAGCAGTACAACCGCAAAAGCACCATTCAAGCATGTCTCAAGTGTACACAAACGCTGCCTCTATTCATAATCATCATATCTCGTGTAACCAACCAAGCCGGCCTCAGTCAATCCCGAATGAATAAGTCTAGATCCTTCCTTTCCCTCAAGCAGCCTCGGGCAGAACGCCGGAGGGGGATCACCTCTCCCTGGGCCGCTCCGCGCGGGAATATTAAACGTGAGGCTTGAGGGTTGCGATGCGGTCTCCCGCCGCGTTGCTGCGTACAGCAAGCAGCCCCAAAAGGTGCCCCCCCGGGGCCCAAAAAGATTCCAAACTCCAGACCGTCCAGACCAAGCCGCGTCATACCATATCCGGGCTCTTCCTGCGCGCCCCGCGCCCGTTCACTTTCCCTGGGAAGAAAGACCCTCGCCGCCAGCCTATTCGACCAAGACACCGGTAACAATGCGATAGTGTTAGTGTTGCCTGTTGCGGCTTCTGTGCTTAATTTGGGGTCGGCCTCCGCACCGCGAACTCCCCAGCAAGCGAGAAAGAAGATGTAAGAGGCACGGATGGTGGTAGTAAATGTGGTAGTACATGTAAACAAGTGAGTCCCTCACGGACGCCTCGAAGTTCCCAAGACGACCCAGGGAGCAGCCAGCCAAATTACAGCAGCTGCGGTGATGATTGGAGAGAAAATGCCTCAGATCCTGTCCAACGCCTCGCAAATGAATAGGCAGAGCCAGAACAAACCAAGCACCATACCGTCCTTTACCCTCGATATGCCACAAACGCCATCGGTGTCCTATTTCCTAAGTATTCGAGAGCGAAGGAGAATTCGCCGGCCACGACAAAACTGGAAACAACGCCTTGCTAGGATGGAGGTTTCATTTATACACGGAACGGATGTCATGTATGTCAGAATGCTAGAGGAGGCAGCCTCCAGGTCCTTCAACGAATTATGCCCCAGTCTGAAAGGCGCCCTGCCCCGTCACTCTCCTCCCTGGCTCCGGGCTTCCTCCCAAAGACGTTCCAAAAGCGCAGGGTCTCGTCACCCGCACCCGTGACAACGGTACGTCCATCCGGACTCATAGCGAGGTATAGGACTCGGTACGTGTGGCCCGTGAGGCTTACAACCTGCGTCATGGACGGGTATTTCCACACCACGATCTGGTTCTGGCTGTAACCGTGCGTTGAGACGATCTCGTTGGAGTTCTTGGACCAGGCAATGTTACAGACCTGACTGCCCGTGTCGACCTCGTTGATGACACTTCCCTTGAGGGTGTCGTGGAATATTATCCGTCTGTCCGCCGTGCCACCTCCTGACGCAAGAAGACCCCTTTGGTGCGGGGACCAGGCGATGGCTTTGACTGCAGCTGTGTGGTCCGAGAATTTCCACAGCGGTGTCTCGTTGAGGCCTTCCCAGACCATCAGCTTGTTGTCGTTACCACCTGATGCGAGTTGCCCGTCATCGGCGTTCCATTTCAGACCGCACACCTCTTGCTTGTGGCCGACCAATTTCCGGACCCACTGGTCTGGTCTTCTGACGTCGCGATGGTATATCATTCGGTCTCGGGATCCTGAAGTCAGGATGTGCGAGTTCCATGCCAGTGAACCGACTCTACCAGTATGGCCAGTCATGGTTCTCAGACGTCGTGTTTTCTCGGCATCCCAAATTTGCACCAACCCCTTGTGGGTGCCGATGGCAATGTGCGTCCCTTTTTGTATCCAAGACACGCTCGTAACAGTGTCATCTTCGAGGGTGCACAGCTTGTTCACCCGACTTGTCTGAGCGTTCCACATGTAAACACTCGATCCCAAACCAACGCCCAGCACATTCGCCGAGCCCCAGTCGACGAGATTCAGATAGAAATCATCCGCCAACTCCGGTGCGTCCAAGA
Source organism: Diaporthe citrichinensis (assembly GCA_014872995.1). Classification (NCBI taxonomy): domain Eukaryota; kingdom Fungi; phylum Ascomycota; class Sordariomycetes; order Diaporthales; family Diaporthaceae; genus Diaporthe; species Diaporthe citrichinensis. The sequence goes on along the minus strand of JADAZR010000005.1, from coordinate 300,515 downwards.
CCTTGTACGGCACCTTACTCACAGCCCTAGGTTGCCGCCTTGGGCTCAATAACATTTGCTGGCTCCCAAACCTAACGGGCGACAAGCTGTAAATCTCGGCTCTGGTGTCCATGTTAGGGCCATGTCGACTCTGTGGCGTCCTTGAGGGTGTCATGTGACCAGCAACGCCGCTGTGGTTGCGCGGTGACATGTACGAAAACAGGTTTTTGTGGGGCGTAGATGGAGTCATAGTTGGTGGCAGGGACGGAGCTGGAGCCGCCGGGGGCGTGTGCGATCTCGCTCCGTCATACGAAGTTGCATTACGCGCTGATGCTGGCAAAGAAGGATCGGGAGACATTATGGGCGGCGTGGCGTGCGGTATTGAGCCCTCGAATAGCTCCGCACGAAGCAGGGAGTTGTATGTCCGGTTTGCTTGCTCCGCTGTATGGCGCATCAGTTCTGGATCCCGATTCTGCTGCTCACTTTGGAGAACTCACTCTTCTGAAAATTCAACTCGCCATGAGAAGGCCGCTTAGGCCTCGCCGTGGTGGGGGTGCCAGGCTCATGAAGACTGTAGCTGGCCTGCAGGTCTTGACCAGTTCGGGTAGGAATGAATCTACAGTGACTTGTCAGCTACGAACGGCTCTCGAACGAAAGAAAAGGGAGGTCGTGCTACCTGTCGCCATTTATCCTTTGCCGTTTCCTGGAAGGACTTCCGCCCGGTGTTGATTCCCTTTGTGAGCGACTTGTCTGTCGGCGCAGCTCTACGTCAACAGCCTCAACATCCAACGAGCCTCCTCGCCCGACATCGCTTTCCCTTGGATTTGACCTGGAATTCCTTGAAACCCCGATATCGATGTTGTGCTTGACCTCCAGGCGGGCGCGATCTGCGGGAGGCGGGGGTGTTGCTATCCTGCCGGGAGTGTGAATGGCGCTGTTCGAAGTTGAGCAGCCCCTTTTGGACGCAGGCAGATCGATGCCTCTTAGCCTATCTGGATCGAGCGTCATGATGGGAGGCAGATAGCGTAGGCTCGCGAGGACTGTGGATCGGGATAAATGTCGGCCTCTTGGGCGACCTAAACGAGGTGACAACCAATTTTTGGAGAAGTGATTGAACACCGAATTTGATGGAGGGTATTCTTATGGACAGTGCTGTGTTGCGCCTGCCTCGTTCACCGACAGCTTTGAGAAAGAGCGTGTGGGTTGGGTGTAGAGCGACCAGATCGGAGCCACTTTTCAAGCTTGTCGCAAGGATGGGTCGAAATAGCCGGAGTGGTTGAAGTATTCAGAGCGGGAAAGCCAGTCGGGGGAGTTTCTGGCTGCCAACGATTTGAAGCGAGGTCGGGGCTACGGCATGTCGTTGAATGGCGATGTCGCCTCGGATGAGTATAACAGAATGGATAACAATGCGATCGCGCAAGCCAGAATGGAGACTCAGGTCAAGGATTGTTTCTATTGTCATGGGCTGATTGATCTGCGGGGTCGTGGCTGTTGCGAGCGAGCGGGCTCGTGGCCGTCGTGGGTGGTGACGAGGGACGCAATGTGAAGTTGAGAATGGGTATGGAATAGGATGGAGCCGCTGCCGTGTGGATGAGGCGGGCATGCTCCCACTCTAGGCAGTGCGGGCTAGCAGCTAAGGTGAGCGGGAGGACGGACGGCGCAACCAGACAGCAACAGTCCCCAATCAGAGCAGCCACGCGGTGCTGGAAACGGCCTAGCGCGATTTCTGTGTTTTGGCGCTCCCTCCGGCCTCTGACTGGACCTGAGCGGATGCGAAACAAGAAAGCACGACCACCCCCCCCTTCTCACCTTCTCACCTTGCACCCTACTCAATAACAGTACCCCTGCATTACTGAACATGAAAACATTACAACTTGAGATGAGCAATTAATTATATAGAATGCAAGCGAAGGGAAGTGCATTGAGCAACATCGACCTGTCTGGCACCTTGACATGCCATTACACATTTGAATGCGGCAGCGACTTCATGCCTCTGCAGAAGTGCCCATTCTAGCACGGCAGGACGGAGCTGTCCGGAGCGTGCCTCGGGTGGCTGGCTCCAGGCCTCGCCATCCTGCCCTCTGCCTCCCTTGCTCAAACTCTGTTTGATGGCGAACGCGAACTGCGAAGGCCATCTGTTGTCGTCCTGTCCTGGGTCGTCGTGCCGCCCGGACGATGTTGTTTGCTGTCCCTCATTCACGACTGTATCGGAAACCGCTTCAGAAGGCTCTCAACCAAGCACAGACACGGCGGCAGCGGCTCCTGGACCAGCAACTTTGTTTTGCCCTGAACACGAGATCGCGAGTTTTGACGTCCAAAGAGGCCTCACGATGGGGCCGTTGTTATTGTCCTGTCGCGTCTGATGCTTGCTCGGCTTTGGTGGGGATAATCAAGTGAGGCCCTGCACATCTGCAGGACTGCATGCAGTATGAGGAGCGAGAGGCATTGTTTGTTTTCGAACCTGACAGGGAGCGGCAGTGCTTTGCAATTCGCAGCAATTGCAAACGGGTCGCCAGCCACTTAACGCGTCCCCACTGGTCGCATTCACCTGAACCTGGCATCAACACACACACACCACCACTCTGGCGCACGTACACCAGACGCCAATCAGGGCTCTGGATTGGCTTGCCTTGACTCTCCAACCGGCGCGTGCCCCTGGCCTCATGCGCTTCCGAGAGACCCTTGCAGTAAACAGGTTCGCTCCAACGGCCTGCAGACGTCGCACTACATCAGCCAATTCCCTTCCACACACGCGCCGGTTCGCGTTGCACTTGGCCTGTCAGTCTGTCTGCATTGGGAGTCAGCAACAACAACGCTTTAGCAGCTGTGGAATGCTGACTCCAGCATCGCGTTGGCAACGTCGCGGTGCTTTGTCTGTTCGCACCATTTTCTGACGCTGCGCGATTGACAAATACCAATGGATGATACACTCCATACATTGCCTTGCTGTGCTACTGTCAGTTGCTGGTACTGCCGCCGGTCTTGACTCCAGCACTCATCTTGTCACGAAGTCCCATGTGGGACTCCCGTGGCTGCACGGATGACAACCATGTGCTTGGCTTTTTCGCCGGACAATAACCCACCTGTTTAACGAGAGACCACTCGGCTTGTGGGGACTTGACATGATGGAGCGAAGTTCGTAAACTTTGGATTTGGCTTCCAGGACTCGAGTTCCATTGCAGCAATCACTTTCATTTGCCTCGGTTGCGACACTATAGGCTCTGCTCGCCGACGGTTCCCTTTGCCGCACGGAAACAACCTGCCAAACCACAATACTGCCAACGTCTGTGCCCAGCTATTGTCCTCAGCTTTCACATGACACAGTTCTTCTTCACAGCTCCGACTCCGACTATTTGGCGAGGCGACCAGGTAGGCTGTTGCGGGAAGCCCCATGGCAGCCAGGCTAATGCAATCCAATCCGGGCTGCACTGTTGATAGTTCGCCTGGACCGTGGGTCCCCAACATGCGTGGGCAGCCGGAAACGACCCAGTTGATGCTTTCCGGATGCTTCTGACCCGGAGATTTGACAATTGGATCTGAGATGCTGTGAACATTGCTCCGGCTGATCGTCTTCACAGCCCCTCAGATGTGTACCGCCTTCGTCAAGGGCCATACATAGCAGGGAAGTACGACACACTCAGGGGCCGGACCACGTTGCCTTGCTGCCTTGCTATTGGGGTACCATCACTGCAACCTCCTCCCCCTTCCTATCAAGACCCCGCCCCGCAACGTCAACGCCCGACCTCACCCACACGCTTCAGGTCCCAATAGCAAATGGGAATGTGTCCGAGCACAAGCGCACTACTGCCAACCGGACCAGTGCCCGTTGAGCCCCGCCAGCAGAAGCAGGTAGGTAGACCATGGCGCCCTCCCTCCATCGTACATCGCCCATAGCAAGTGTTTCCTTTGCAGACAATAGCCCACGAAGTGACCAGGTACTCTCGTTGGTTGCCATGAACGTCCGATGGGCTGACGGCTGACGGCTGAAGGCGCGATGAACGATGTTGTTCACGATCGTTGCGTGTCCATGGGCGACCCTGGTTCCCCATCCTTGAATGCCATCCCCCGGGGTCCCACTCCGCAGCTCGGACGGAGATTTTGTGGCTTATTGACTTCAGCAGAGTTGCGGGCCCCGGGGAAGCTACTGCTATCACCATCCGTCCCCGGTCCTCGAGAGCGCTATATGCCGGCGATAATTGGAAGAGCAGGTACACTGGCGTGTAACCTTATTTGTTTGGAGGCACACGGTCACATACTGTCTTGCGATCTCCGGGTACCTGCTCCTCCTCTTCCACAAGCAACTTTCGATGGGCGAGCCTGCACAACCGTGGCGTTGGATGTGCGCCATGGCCTTGACTCGCGGAAGGTTCCTTGCCATATACATATCTGCAAGCCCAAGCCCGCCAGCCAGGGTTCAACGCCATCGTCCGATGAGCGCTCGTCTGATGGGCTACCGGGTTGGCTTGTCGAGCTGCTCCCTGTCTTACAGCGGCCTGGCCAGTGCCCTGTTACATGCGGAGGAAAGTGTCTTGGGTCAAGTTGCAGTACAACTCCTCTCTAGCACAGTTAGATTGACGTCGTCTCGAGAGCATGGACCTCAGGGTCGTCTTGCCTGAGTGGGCAAGCGAGGGGTGTTGCTCTGATACCCGCTGGTCCTGGGAATAAATATTCTCAGGACGGCAGCTTCGGTTGCTGTCATCCTCTGTCTTTCTACACAGGCGCTACCCATTTCTGCAGTTCTATTACGCTCGTCCACTTTCATCGGAATACTCTTTCCTCTCCCACGTGGCGGCGCCTCAAATGACGGACTTCAGGAGCAGCGACAAGACTGAGTTCAAAGGGTTGCGCCGGGCTTCCTTTGCTCGTGCCCTCCACGTGCCAGCCATAGGCAGGCGGAAACACGTTGAGATCGTGGAAAATTCCAACCGCAATGCTTCCCCCAGCGGGAAAAATGTCGAGAAGGAGCCCCAGCGCACCCCCAGCCCCAATCCGGTGACGGTCTCTATTGCTGCTCGAGGGACTGAGCCTAATGATGGGGATGAAGGCGCGGAGATTCCAGATATACCACTTCGAAGGTCTCACGTGAAGCGGGTCAGCGCCGACTACAGCAGCTCATCGCTGGGCACCTTGGAGCGAATGTTGACCACGGGCGCGACACCGGATGTGGCCAATGGTCACCATTTCGGCCCTATCAACCCCAACGCAATCATGTCTAGCGGCGACAAGAGGTATGGTGCCTAGTTTCCTGCCTTGCGCGAATCGGAATTTCATTGACAGCCGGAGAACTGACGATGGAGCAGCCTTCCTGATGTTCCAGAAGCATCATCCGCATCAACGATCAGACCAGAGGCTGATTCGTATCTCGAATCTGTGCGTGAGACGCACTCGGCCCCTGAGTCCACCATTGGCTCAGCTGTGTCGCCTTTCCCTTACCCGAGGAGCGCCCAAGATCGATCGACCATCGAACCATCCATAACCTCAGTCTCACTGCATACTGATTTCACATCGCCCCTACCTGCTCTGCAAACAAGAGGCGCCGACGAAGCGTGCGATGCTCTTGAGCCGCTGGCCGAGGAAGACGTGGAGCCGGGTAGTTTCGACCTTGTCATACCGGCGACGAACCTCACCGTCTACAATCTCGAAAGGCGATCAGAGCTCCTCTTCTCAGTGGATCACCTGCGCATTATTTTTGGTGATCCCGTCTTTTTGCAAAGATTTCTGAACTTCATCAGCGTCTACCGGCCCCAGTCAATACCTTTGCTACGTTACTATCTTGAAGCATTGAAGGCAATAAGGGCGCTCGAGTGGATCAACAGCATGATCTCGGGTACTTTGAGGCTAGACGGATACGATTTTGCTTCCAAGTTGGAACCAACGACCAACAAGTCTTTGCTGCAGAAGGCAGAGGAAGCCTGTGAGAGGCTTGCGAGGGACGAGCTCCCTGCTTATATCACACATGTTTGGACGGAGTTTGTCGAGACTTCGATGCGGAGACGCATCACAGGTACATTGCCGGCGCACTTGCATGACATGAGCGACGGGCTTGCTGAGGTCTTCTGTATCACTGACCCGTCTCGGCCTGACAACCCCATCGTTTTCACTTCGGAAGGTGAGTTGCCGTCGCCCTGTCGCTCTCACGTCGACATCTACTGACGAATGCCGACAGAATTCCATCGCATGACCCAATATGGCCTTGACTATGTCATTGGGAGGAACTGTCGCTTCCTCCAAGGCCCCAAAACGAATCCCTTCGCCGTCCAGCGGATCCGGGAGAAGCTTGATCAGGGAAAGCAGCATTACGAGACATTCCTGAACTACAGACGGGATGGGTCGCCTTTCATGAACCTGCTTATGTGTGCACCCTTGATGGATTCCACGGGTATTGTGCGGTACTTCCTAGGGGCCCAGGTGGATGTTTCAGGGCTGGCGAAAGACTGCTCTGGGCTGGAGTCCCTGCGAAGGCTAGTTGACAAAGATGAGGAGGGAAAGCTTGGGCCTGGAGCCCAAGACAATGACGGCGATGCTGCTTCCAGAGTAGACAGTGGCACCGATGTGGATGCGGCCGCTCCTCTTGGTCATCCTTCGGCTAGAGATGGTGAACTGGGTGAGAGGGACCATTTCCGGCTTCTGTGCGAGATATTCAACCGCCAGGAACTCGAGAGCGTCCGGCGCTACGGTGGGCGGATGCACAGGTCCCAACAAGAACAGATCCAGCACGAGTCGTCCTCAAATTGGGCCAAGGGCCGCGTCATAATCCACGACAATGACAGCTCGCCGCCCGGCACTCCACGGCGGCAGAATAACTCGGAGGTGCACGACTTCACGGGCAACATCACCATCTCCCCGCGAGCCACCTCCCCGCCCCTGACAGCCGCCCCGATGGCCCCGATCCCGGCGGTGCCCACGACCCTCCACGGTCCACGGGTGCCCACAATCTACGAGCACTTCCTCGTCGTGCGGCCGTACCCCTCGCTCAAGATCCTGTTCGCGTCGCCGTCCCTGCGCGTCCCCGGGATCCTGCAGAGCCACCTGATGGGCAGGATCGGCGGCTCGAAGCGCATCCACGAGGAGCTCGAGCAGGCCTTCGCGCTGGGCCAGGGGGTGACGGCCAAGGTGCGGTGGATCTCGGGCGGGGTGCGGAGCGACAGCAGCAGCGGCAGCAGCAGCCTCGAGAACGGGGGCAAGGAGGGCCGGCCGCGCTGGATCCACTGCACGCCGCTGATAGGGTCCAACGGGTCGGTCGGCGTGTGGATGGTCGTTGTCGTCGACGAGGATGCGGATGGTGGTAACGGCGGGGGCCGCCTGCGGAGGGACGCGCCGACCGTCAGTGGGCCGCGCGCCAGGGGCGATAGGCGCAAGAACCACGACAGCCTGCTTGCTCTCGACACCATGTCGCTCAACGACTTCGCCGCCATGAACAGTCTCCCGCAGGACGAGGACCTGAGGCAGCACGTCAGGCACATGTATGAGGAGACGAGGCGGCGGGAGAGGGCCGCGGCGGCCGCGGACACCTGGGATAGGAAGTGGTCCGACTCAAGGGACGGGGACAGGGAGACTATCAGGGTGAAGGAGACGCCTACGTCCGGGTCTGGGTCCTGGAGGGGTAGGGTGGAGGAGCTGCGGAAGGTGGCCTACAGCCGGAGCCGGAGCAGCTCGCCGTTCACTCTCAAGATTGATGATTGAGGAGGGATTAGCGTCAGCTTCTGAAGGAAGTAACTCGTGGAAGGGAGCAGCTGCGACTTACGGAATCATGGGTACTGGATGGACTGTGAAGGATAATGAAGGCTGCACAGAGCAAAAGAGAACAAGTGAGTTTGGTCCTGTAGGGTTGGATATTTGTTTCGCGGAGAGATTATACCTTGAACGGTCTTCATTGACCTACGTACGGCCTGGACAGTCTTTCGTTTCGCGATCACCTCGGTCCTCATGAGCGGCCTTTAATGAAAAAAATCTTAACCCAATGATATCACATACTCCTCCGCTGCAACATTGCAGTAGATTCCCAACGGCTGTCAGTCTTTTCAATATTCTGTCACCACTCCATACAGTCTAGTGTTAAAAACCAACGGTTCGGATGTCTCCCCGTCTGTCTTGTCTTCCCGAACGCCTCGTGCCGCCTATACCTCTCCGCAGGTATCATCGTCACTTATTATGCCAGGATACAAAGGAAAATTTACAAGTGTAGAGACGCATGTCCGGGCCGTCCGGAGCGTCTCTCGGGGGGGTTCAGTCTAAATAAATCTCAATGCAAGATTGTGTTGTGCTGTAGCCCTCCGCGATGACGAGCTGGACTGCTTTTGACAAAGCAGCCACTGGGCTCTGTGTGATTAGGCAGGGGAAGTTTCCGTCTGGGCGAGTCTCGTCCTCCAGCTATCACACACCTCTTCAAACCCGCCCACAATGTCGCCGCACACGCTCGCGCATTCCCTCTTCTCCAGCCTCTCCCCCCAGTTGCCCTTGGCCAGCCACGTCTCGCCCTCTTCCCTGAGCTCCTCGTCCCTCTTCAGCTCAGCTACCAGCTCCTTCGCACTTTTCAGCCTCCTCGTCGCCGTGGTCGATGTCTGTCGTGACATGTGCAGGGTGTCGGATAGATACGATAGAGTCTGTACCAGGTCGTTGGTCAGGTTCTGCAGGCCCATGATGCTCGAGAAGGCGGCTTGTGATGGCCTCGGCATCATCTCCTGTAATGTGGTGAGCTCCGGTAGGAGCGAGTCTATTGTCTCGGAATCGGGTGGTATGGCGAGTGGGTTGAGCAGCGGGAAGGTGAGGTTCTGTAGCTGGCGGGTCTGGTGCGTGAGGTGTGTCGTGAGCGCCGAGTGTGCGGTTATGAGTCTCGTGGTGTTGCTCTCGACGGTAGACTGCGGAGCGAGATCCCGCAGACCATCCGTCACCCTTTGGAATACTCCGTCCGTGTGTCCTCCGTTGTTCTCAGTCCCTCGCCGAGCGAGCGACTCAACGGCGTCCATCCTGGCGACAAGGGTGGCCGACATGCCCGGAGACTCAAGGTCTGACTCAGAGCCATACTCGCTGCCGTCGTAATCACTTGGCTTCCTGCGGTGGCCACGGCCGTTCATCGCCGGTGGGAGCGTCAGGCTCATGTGCTTGCTCTTGCGGCCGTCCGGGCTCCCAACGTCTACCCCGCTGTCTCGTATCCCATCTTGTCTCTGTGCGTCACTTTGGTCCCCACTGTCCTCATCGCCTGTGTCCACGCTGATGCCGGGTGCTCCGTTCGGGTCGTAGTAGTCATCCTCGCCGTCCGACAGAGCATCCGCCAGCTCGTCTGCAAGGTTTCCCAGCCCGTTGCCGCCGTCGGCGTCGGCAAGACCCATACCGCTGGTGTTGAACATGCTGTCGCCCTCGCCCTGGTTGAAGCCACTCCGTAGTGGGGTTCCGGGGTCGGGGCCCGCAAGCGAACTGCGGGACTGGCGCCTCTCGTGGGGTGAGTGGGAGAAGTCGAAGCCCGAGCTCTCGCGGGAGTGGGAGAATCGAGGCGTGGTGGGAGACGCCATCTTGTCGGTTATTCTGTAGGTTGCGTGGAGGAGGAAGGTTGTGTGTTTGACCGCCGAGGATCGCTGGCTCGTGGGAGCCCCGTCTCGTGGTTTTGGGCCCCGCAGAGCAGCGTATGGTGAAGTGTTCGTTGAAGCCCCTGGGGTGGTGGTTCGGCACCGCTGACAGGGGCACAGAGTACGGGTATGGGGCACTGGGTGGATGTCGAATGCGAATCGACGGTGTTGTCGTGGCTTGTCCGCAAGAGCGAGACGTTCTGATGGCAGAGGATAAAGGAGAGACACGGACCCTTTCGTCGTCAGAGAGCAAACACGGGCGACAAAAGAGTCAGTCAGCCCAGAAACCGAGAGTCGCTGTTGCTATAACAGAATTTGTTATAGACAGCGGAGCACAACAAACACTCTGCGGTCGTTTATTCGCTGGGGTGGGCTTCTGGCCTAGCAAGGCATGAACGAGTAGACAGGTTGCTTTGTTGTGACGGCATTGGCCCGAGCAGGCATCGACGGGGTCGGTTGTAGAACAATGCCGGCGGCCTGCGTTGTTCGGAAGACGGGGATCGAAATGGAGTTGCGAGTTTGCCCTTCTCTTTGAGTGTCTGTCTGTCTGTCTGTCTCGTCACCGGCAGTGCTTGCTTGATGCACATGGCAGCCCAGCGCGAGTGCACATGTACCCAGGTACCGTAATCAAAAGCGCGTTGGAATCGTCAAAACGCTCGACAGGGGTAGGGGCCGATCCGGGCTACCTGAGCACTAGCAGCTTGGGGTGACGGAGACCCTCCCGAGCTGATAGCAGCTACGGTAGACAGGGCATGGAATCGGCCACCCCCTTGGATGCCTGCACAATTTTTGGCCCTGACAATCAACGTGGAATGACGGGAGAAACACGCCATTCACCCATTATTGTCTCACTCAGGGTCCCAGGGTCGCGTTCTCTCACCTGTTGGCACTAGAAGAGACATTGCAGAGACGCTCTGAGCACAGATCGCGAAGGGGACGGACACTCGACACCAGCAATTCCCCAGCTGATGAGCACACGTCCGTGAACCAAGCGAGTCGGGGGTGACAGGGCCGAGATCAACTCACCATGGCAAATTTCCGTCGTTTCAGACCCGACGATGTGAACAAGTTCTCAAAGTGCAATCTCGACCCCTTTACCGAGACATATGAGCTCGGCTTCTACCTGCAGTACTACGCCAAATGGCCCTCACTCTTCCAGGTGGCAGAGGACCAGGATGGCAACATCATCGGCTACCGTGAGCTATCCTGCTTGTCCCGTGTCTCGTCCCACCAGGCCTGCAAGACCATACCGCTGACAATTCTCACAGTCATGGGCAAGCTTGAGTCCTCTCCAGCCTACTACCAGGGCTCTGAGAACTACCTGCCGTGGCACGCACACATCACCGCCCTGACGGTGGCCCCCGAGGCACGCCGGCTGGGTATCGGGAAGCTGCTCAGTGAGCAGCTCGAGGCAGTTGCTGACGACAACAACGCCTGGTTCGTCGACCTATTTGTGCGCGCCTCAAACCACAAGGCCATCGCATTCTACAAGAGCATGGGCTACAGCGTCTACCGCGTTGTTAAGGACTACTACGGTGACAACACCGAGGACCCAACCCTGGACAGCGAGGATGCATATGACATGCGCAAGTCCTGCAAGAGGGATGCAAAAGGAGAGCATGTGAGGGAGGACGGTATGCAGCATGAGGTGAATCCCGAGGATGTCTGGTGAGGGACTTGTGTCCTCTGATATCGCCCGACCCTGGACGGTTCGGTCCGTTCTGGCTCCTTCACTGTATCGAGCCAGGTAACCGCAATTGCAACTCTTCCGTCATCATCCTACGTCCAAGCTCCGTCCACTGCGTATACACTGCCGCTCACAAACGTACTCTCTGGACCCAGGAGGAAGACAATGACGTTTGCTACCTCCTCCGCCGTTCCGTGTCGTTGGAAAGCACTTGGCTCGTCGAAAGGTGCGTTTGCGGGCCTGCCATTCAGGTCCCAATGCTTCTGCATGAGAGGTGTGTATATCGACCCGGGAGCGACGGCATTCACTCGGACCTCGCGAGGGCCATTCTCCTGAGCAGCGGCCTTCGTCAACCCTATCACCCCGTGCTTGCTGGCATCGTATGCGGCATGACGCGCGAACCCTGAGGCGGAGGTGAAAGTATGAGCAAGTGGACGTGTGTCGATGCGAGTCCGTGAGAGGTATGGGAATAGGGAGAATAGGAATCAGAAGAGGCATACCCTTGGTCCCGTGAATGGAAGCAACATTCACAATGGAGCCACCATCGACCACTCTATTCAGTTCGGCCCTTAAGCAGTACATCATCCCTGTCAGGTTCACAGCAATAATCCGGTCCCACTCGCCGTCATCTAGGTCCGTCACTGCGTCTCTTGCGTGGCCCTTTCCAATGATCCCGGCGACATTAGCAGCCCCATCTAGCCGTCCAAACTCCGATACGATACTTTCAATCCACGACTCGACGTCGGACCGCTTCGAGACATCCAGTATTGATGTTTTGAAGTTGCGTTTCTGAGAGGTGAAGAAGGAGCCCGCGCTGTCCAGTGCGGCTTGGTCGACATCGGCTATGCAGACTATTGCACCCTTTCGAGCGAGACTCTTTGCTGTAGCCAGCCCTATTCCGGAAGCCCCGCCTGTGATAGCAAAGACCTTGCCCTCGAGAGGGAGGCCCGGCACGGCGCCGTTTTGGGTCATCAGGTATGGTTAAAACACAGGAGGGCTTTAAAGCTGCGAGGTATGGAAATGAGCACTCCCTGGCTTCCATGTCACCATGGGTTCAAGCCGGGGCATCAAGGAGTTATTTATGCGTTCTGCTAGCCATCATAAGGGCAGCCTTGTCCGTTCCAATGGGCTTTCTAAGTAGTCGCCCGGTAGGCGGGGCGGAGCCAGAACATACGCAACGGAGCATCTGGGCCGGCAAAAAGCTTCGGCGGGATGTAGGTCTACCGAGCCCCCGAGGCGAGGCTACGTAGCGCGATCGCTTCGCAGATCAGCCAGTTTGCACGCATGATCGAGCGGGGTGCTGGGAATGTCGACATGCTCGTCGGGACTTTTGGCGGGGACATCGAGGACTAATTATTCCGTCGGCTGATATTGAGATAACACGGCGAGGTTGCCATGTGGAGTCGTGCCCTTAAGCGTACCGCGACGAGCGGGCACTAGACCATCGCGACAGTTCAAAGTCTGGGCAATCGAAAGATACCAGTTGTGGTTGTTCGGCTATTGCCGGAGACACGTGCCAGAAGCAGCAGGCTGATAAGATGAACTACTCGCCCAACGCGCAAGAACAGCCACTTGAACATGTGTGAGAATGTGTGCGCGGAGACGATGCTAGCTTAAAGAGTATTGGTCTCAAGCCTCAGAACTGCCGTGAGACTATTGCGCTACCTATCTAGTCTGTAAAGAGACTATGGGGAAGAGATCAATTTGGCTGCTGGCTTCTGGCTCAGGCACATTATTAGAGATCAATAAAATGGATACCCACCATGACAGCCTACTACGCATTTGCTTATTGCGCAAAGCAGACGCATACGGACGCATCTGATGAAGAGGGGTCCCACACCAGTGCGTTTTGTTGGGGCTCGGGCTCTGGTCACACATGTTGTTCTATAGTAGTCTGTTGGGAATGGATGCAATATAAGAGCTCTGGCTTCGCAGAACATGCTACCTTCTGAAAGATATTACTTGCACTCAATATGCCTCGCAACATTGTCTTGCGGTCGACCAGTCAAGCCGGATGAGCGGCCGATTTCTTTTGACTCAGGTGCGCGCTCACTACTGCAGCCCACCGCCATCGGAACATGCCAATGAATGGCCAGGACCCGTGTCAGTGCCAGAAAAACAACCGAGTCGAAGGACACGCGCCTCCTTGCGTGGTATGCATGTCTCAGTGCTTCGCATGGCCGTGTTCTCTGGCACTCAGCCAACTCGCGGACCAGTTGATGGCTCTGAGGGCTTGTCGCTAGCTGCACTGGCCCCGAATTCCTTTGGCCGTTGGACCCTAGTCAGCTCAGGGCTCAATTGTGCTTCCCCAGATTTCAGGCTTCCCCACCAAGGGAGAGAGGGGCCGCTGCTTGCTGGCGGGGAGGGGCGGGCACTGCCTTTGGATCCCCACAGCTGACTCGAAAACGGCGGTCTTGGCTGGCAGCACCACCAGCGGCCGGGTGTCCGCGTTCGGGACCAGCTGGTCTCAGCGTTGGCGTCCCAGTTTGCTGGACCGGACCAACCAGACAAGGACAAGATGGAGGGGTCACATTCTGTGCCTGGACAAACGGCGTCGTCCAATGCGCTTTCTCCCCGGGCTGCCGTTTTGGTCGCCTTTTGGCCGGTCTTGACGTAACTCAAGCCCTAGGAAGGCGCATGACCAGGTCACAGCTGGCCCAAAAGCTTACAAGCGTGCATCCCGCCTGCCGAGGTCCGCATGGTGGCCTGTCAATTTGGGGGACGTGGATGGAACAACCGAGTCGCGGCTTGACGATGTCGAGGGCGTGGAGGGCTTTTGGTTGAGGCACCTGGGCACAGAGGAAGATCAAGTGATGAAACGACCGGGGTCGTGCGAAGGAACCCACTTCGGCTGGGGCCCCTTCTGACCTCCCAGGCGAAGGAGGTCACACGTCATAGGGAGTCGGTCCACCCGCCCAGCCCGCCAGCCCGTCCTGCTGCCACTGTCAGTCTGTGGACGTGGGCTGCTTCTCCGTTCGTGTGCAGCAGAGCAAAGCACAGGCAAGCACGGCTGACGTGACCAAGGCCTCAGCTTGGACTCGAGATCGATTCAGGGGCCCGCCAGATACATTTTTCCTTCGCCGGGCTTGAAACAGCCACGCTCACCTGCTCCGAGCTCTCCACCCATCTCTACTTTGTCCATTTTGTCTCTCAACCCGAATGGCCTCGGTCATCTCACGTTGCTAACCACACTCTGCCTCCTGACCGCACACTTGTGGCCAGCCTCTTCCTTCTCTCCGCCCCTTGTGCTACGACGCGGGTTCGTCCGAGACTGGTTTGGTCGTCCTGCTCTCTGCTCTTGTTCGTGGTCCTCCACGTGGTTTTGCTTGCTTCTTTTGACCCTTGACAAGGCTCCCTCATTCTTCTGGGTATTTTTCCACCATGCGCTTGAGCCTGTTAAGCCAGGCCGCCGCGGCTGCTCTCGCGAGCGCCTCGACTCTTACACCCCCCATTCTGCCACTGGTGGTCCGGAACCCATACCTCAGCACGTGGGTCCCTTCGCGCCATGCGCCCTGGGAACAATGGCCCATCTTCTGGACTGGGCGCACGGTGAGTTCAACGAAAGTCGACTTCTTGGCAACGTAGCTTCAATGCCACGACTAGAGAGCCTGGCATTGCCCAGTCTCGGCCAGACAGACCTGATTGTTGTGCACCACGCTGACGTTGGACCCGTCAGGTCGGCTTTTCCGTACTGGCCGCAGTGCCGGACTCGGGCGACGTCTACCCACTCCTCGGGCGACCCCAGGACTCGCTCGGAGGCTCTGGCTCTGACTACAACGTGACCTTCCCCGAGTATCTCGGCGCCACTTTCGACGCCTCGACTACCAACCTCACCTACTTGATTGCCGGCCCCAAAGGCAAGGACGAGTCGCTCAAGCTCACCTTGTCCTTCCTCTCTCCCATCACCCCGACGTCCACTTTGAGACAGTCGTTGCCAGCTGCGTATTTGACCGTCTATGCCGAAGGGTCCTTCGACGTCAACTTGTACATCGACCTGAACGGGGAATGGGTCACAGGGAACAGGGACAACGACATCGAATGGAGGCTCCAGCAGACCGACTCTGCCGAGACAAAGTCGTCAACCGGCATCAAGACATGGAAGGTCAACCGCCGCACCCAGCAGCTCCTCACCGAGTTCGATGACCGGGCCGAGTGGGGGACCCTGTTCTTTTCCGCGCCGGAAGACGTGCACCACGAGAGCGGTGTCTCGGCCATCTTGCGCAAACACTTCTCCGCTAGAGGCGAGCTCAGGAACGCCAATGATGATAAATTCCGCAGGATTATGGACGAGGAGCCCGTTTTTGCGTTCTCCAAGTCTTTCAAACTGGGTTCGTCGTCAAAGGCAGGCCGCCGAGACTCGCAACACCAGGCCGGCTCGCAGAGCGACAGCGTGAGGTTCACCTTCGCTCTGGCCCAGGATCCAGTGGTCCAATTTGCTTCTGCCAGGGGATTGACCTTTATGCGCCCATTTTGGGCCACCTACTTCCCCACCGCGGAGGAAATGGTCGGATATCACTACACCGATTTTGACACCGCGAGTGACTTGGCCAGCAACTACTCACGGCAGCTCGATATTGATGCCTATGCTTCAGGCTCGTCTGACTACCGAGACATTGCCGCCCTGTCTGCGCGTCAGGTCCTCGGCGCTACCCAATTCTCAGGGACTCCGGACAACCCAATTCTGTTCCTCAAGGAGATCTCATCGAATGGCAACTTCCAGACCGTGGATGTGATCTTCCCTGCGTTCCCCTTCTTCCTGTACACCAACCCCAGGTGGCTGGCCTACCTCTTAGAGCCCCTTTTGGAGCACATGGGAAGCGGCCAGTACCCCAACAAGTACAGCATGCATGATCTTGGCTACCACTTCCCCAACGCCACAGGGCATGGTGATGGTAACGACGAATACATGCCTTTGGAGGAGTGCGGCAACATGCTGATAATGGGACTGGCCTTGGTCAACGCGTACAAGTACGACACTCAGCCGGCATTCTTGAACGCTGCATCCGCGGGCACCGCCAGCATGGCAAAGGTCAAGGGGACCTCGATTGTCGATGAATACGGCATGGACCGCGCGTGGAGCTATGGCGAAGAGGTAGAGACTAATGACCTCAAACAAGCCCAGAAGTGGGTTCAGAAGTCGTACAAACTGTGGAAGCAATGGACTGTCTACCTCATCGAAGAGGCTTTGGAGCCCAAGAACCAGCTGTCGACAGACGACTTCGCGGGCTGGCTCCGGCTGCAGAGCAACCTGGCGCTCAAGGGCATCATTGGCATCCGAGCCATGAGCGAGATCTCGAGCATCCTGGGCGAAACCAAGGATGCCAAGTACTACCGCGAGATTGCTGATGACTACATCGACAAGTGGCAGGAGTTCGCTCTCTCTAGGGACAAGCAATTCCCCAAGCTATCGTATGAATGGTATGGCTCGTGGACGACCATTTACAACTTGTTCGCCGATTCTCTTCTCTGCTTCCACCTCCCTGAGGACTCGAGCACCTCCATGCAGGCGCCGCAGTCCTCGTCGGCGAAGTGGCGGTTGTCCCAGCCCAACGAGCAGGTGCCCGTCTCGGACGAGAAAAAGTCAACTACCTTCATTCCGGACTACGTCTACCAGCTGGCGAGCGACTGGTACCATAACGTGATGCAGCAGTATGGCCTACCGCTGGACAGCCGCCACTTGTACACGAAGAGCGATTGGGAGTTCTTTGCAGCGGCAGTTACGAGCAGGTCGACACGGACGGAGATCCTGACACTTGTAGCGAAGTGGCTGAACGAGACCGTGACAGGTAGGTTTTACCTTTTACCCATGGATGAACAGGAAGTGATCATATACTAACTTGGCGGAATAGACAAGCCGTTCACTGATCTCTACGAGACCGAGGGAGATGGGGGGTACCCAGGTGGTCTCGAGTTCAAAGCCAGGCCTGTCGTAGGTGGTCACTTTGCCTTCCTCGCCCTGGAGCGGGCCTGTGGTGGCAAAGCAACCGAGGCACTGAGCTTCCTCGATGCCGCGCAGCCCAAGCAGCTGGACGTGATGGCTCTTCTCGAGGAGGACAGGCTGTTCGGACTGGCCCAGACCGCAGAAATGGAATTGTAACGCGGCACGTGGAGACAGTTGGCCGTAACAACGGCGGACAGAGTTGATTGCATGTATATGAATATGGACATGAATAGGATGTCTAGCCACGAGTGAGCAACAAGGGACCTTTCCCAACCGTCTTGGCGTACAAGATTGGTGGGTGGGTGTTTGCTGCCAATGCAGTACGTTTGTGATGGAGAAGGGGGACAAACCAGATTGCGAATGACAAGAGACGTCATACCTAAGGTAGATAGACCAAAAGCAAGCACGTCACAAGACGGAGCCCCACGAGGACCTTGATATATGTGTATACTGTATGAAGGCCTGGGCATGCAGTCGATGCTGTATCGGGATCTTCCGCAGTCTGTGCCCGGCTGGAGAGACTGGAGAGGATCCAGCCTGAGTGTGGGGAGAGAGGATCTTCTGTCCTGGTATTAGTATTCAACGAAGGGGGGCATTCATGGTACCGCACACCATGACTGCATGTCTGCATGTACGTAGTCAGGCGTCCAGCCTAATCGGTCTGGTGAGGCTGCAGGCCGATCCACTGGCCTGCAGCAAAGTGGACAAGCATGCATGCCTGTCGCCCGGTCGGCTTATAGGCTTCCCGGAATCCGAAGCCCATCATCGATACGCGGAGATTTCCCAAGGCTGTTGGTTCAAGTGTGCTACCTCACAGAAGAACATCGTATACTACGGGGACCGGGCGAGAGGCCATCTCGTAGGCAGTGCAAACTGCGTACTGGCCGGTCCTCATTCTCCGTTTGGGACCCCTCAGAGCTGTGAAGCGGCACAGAGCCCATGCGACTGATGCGTGTGCCTTCTCCCGTATGGTACCTACGACTATGCTTGAAGCTGCAGGGCCCCACCGGCGGCCCCCACCCCCTTGCTGATTAGTCATCCTGCCGGATTCCAGCTGCTTTCAAGTTCTCCCTTTCCTCGTGCGTGGCCCATTTTTTTCAGCTTCCTTCATCAACATCCATTCCCAGCCCAACCTCTGGACTTCCATTTGCAGAGTCCACGCAGTGCATTCACTTGTATTTGCACTCCTTTATCCACCGGCCTGCCACTCGACGCCTTTCACCTAGAGAGGCGCCCTTGTCCGCCGAAACACCCCCTAGTGACTCAAGCCAGTCCATCCTACTCCACTACCGCCTTCTTTCCCTCGCCTCTGGCCTGCTTACGTCCTGTCCTGCCTGGCAGCCTTGCACAACTCCAAAATCTTTCATCGACGCACCATCCCGCAACCTCATCAACCCGCTGATCACCATGGCGACTACTGCGATGGATTATGAGAACCCTGGCGGTGATCGTTTCGAGGGTTAGTTTTCCAAGTTTTCCCAAATTTTGATTTTGTCCCATCTGCGACGCGCTGCGCCAGCCGCGCTCCCAAATTCAACATCCAGGAACTAAATGCTGACTCCTACCTCTACAGACGAGGGTCCTCGCTATGAGCGTGACAACCGCAGCGCCTCTCCCCGAAGCGACAACGGCCACGATAGCGCTCGTCGCCGTTCCGCTTCGCCTGGTGGCGACCGGTAAGACAACCCGCGACAACTGCTTTCAATTCACAAACAAAATTCCCGACTGCCACATTCACTCGTTCACAAGTCACAAACTTCTAACACACTTCTGTTGCAGCGGCCCAGTCAAGGACGACGGTGGTGGTTCCAGGGACGGCGAGGGTGCCATCAACTCTGGCTCCAACCTGTTTGTCACCGGCATCCACCCCAAGCTGAGCGAGGATGAAGTCACCCGACTCTTTTCCAAGTACGGCAATGTCGAGAAGTGCCAGATCATGCGCGACCCTCACACCAAGGAGTCCCGCGGCTTCGGTTTCGTCAACTTCATGACTTCCGATGAGGCCGATGCTGCCAGGGACGGCCTGCAGGGCAAGGAGCTCGAGGGACGCACCCTTTCTATTGAGAAGGCTCGTCGCTCCCGTCCTCGTACGCCTACTCCTGGCAAGTACTTCGGTCCCCCCAAGCGCGGTATGTTCAGTCCCTTGTCCACTGGCACCATTGTTTTCTTTTGCTCACACCACACCAGAGGGTGGCGGCCCGCCTCGAGGCCGTTTCGGAGGAGACCGATACGGAGACGACAGGCGCGGGTACGGTGGCGGTGGCGGCCGCGGAGGTCGTTACGAGGACCGTGGCTACCGTGGCTACCGCGACCGCGACGACCGTGGAGGCTACGACCGTGGTTACCGCGATGACCGCGGCGGATACGACCGGGGATACCGTGACGACCGTGGAGGCTACGACCGTGGCTACCGCGGCGATGATCGTGGAGGCTACGACCGTCGAGACCGAGACTTCGAGGGCGGTGGCGGTGGCGGAGGCGGAAGAATTGACCGCTACGCCTCTTCGGGACGCGACGACCGCTACGGCGGCGGTGGAGGAGGCCCACGATTCGACCGTGCTCCTCCTCGCGATGCGCCCGCGCCGGGCGGCTACGGCGAGGGTACGCGTGAATATTCCTTGCCCCGCTATGGTCGTGACTGAACTCTTTAGGTGCCGACCGCCCTGCGCGCTGAGCAACTTTCCAACTGGCATAGCGCCACGCTGTTGCGTACATGGTAGGTCGAGTCGCCTGCTGTGGTCCTGTGGGGTCTGCACGCCTTGTTCATTTTCTTCGTTCATGGGAAAGGGAGTGGGTCGGATATCAAAAGAACAATTTGCCACCAAGGAGTTTTGCACGGCACAGCACTAGTTAGGCACTCTGCACCTGGGCCTTCTGCGTTTATTGCAATGAGTTGCGATTTAATTACCGGGGATTTGCGTCGAGACCGGAACGGCCAACATGCTGGTCTCAATCATTCATTCGGAAGCGACGCGAATGTGGGGTTTTTCAGCAGTCGTCTGTATACGGAGCAGATCAGGGACATACGGGCCTTGCACATCATCGCACCAGACTTCACCAACGTTTTCTTCACCTGCACCTGTACGAATATCAATCCACGTCATTCCCCCATCACAGCCTCTGAACGGATTCGGTACGGCTTGAAACGGGTAACAACATCCTTCGAAAATACTGGGAGAGGGACGTCGTCAACAGATAGCGCCAAACTTGACTCGGAGCTCAGCAGAACTCTCCTAACAACCACTGTGCC
The DNA here is from genome assembly GCA_014872995.1 of Diaporthe citrichinensis. Lineage (NCBI taxonomy): Eukaryota > Fungi > Ascomycota > Sordariomycetes > Diaporthales > Diaporthaceae > Diaporthe > Diaporthe citrichinensis. The sequence continues at coordinate 280,095 of JADAZR010000005.1, read as the reverse complement.
TGCCAACTCACGATTGAATGACAACCTGAACAACAAGAAAATTTCCTGAAGGTGCAACAAAATATGCCACGACTCAGTCAACATGTCCGCCCAACTTGCCTTGTCGTACCCGCTCGCGCCCAGCCGCTTCACGCAAAATGTGCCAACTTGAAAACGTTACACGATTTTGCGCTGCCGCGTTCAGTACACGCAGCAACTACGGCATTTCCTGAGCTCCTTAGACTCGCCCCTGTCGCCTGTTTGCAGACAAAGCTCTCGTCTTGTTTCAAGGGAATGTGAGTGCTTTGTTTGTTTCTGGGCGGCAGGGCAGACGAGTAACAGAGGCATCAAGGACAAACAAAGGTAACCCCCAAGTGCCGAGTGAATGCTCTTGTAGCTGATAATACGTTTCTGAGCAGTCCAGGTAAATCCCCTCGGGGCGCACCGGATCCTGCTGGAATGTGGCGTTAAGCCCAGATCAGCCTTCCGCATCTAATCACAAGAGTTGCAGGATGCAACGGAATCTTATATGCGAACAGTGGAACAAAGCAAAGGGCTCGGTGGCCGACTGAAACACAGCTGCATGTTTCGGCACAATTACTTCTCCCAAAGTGGCGTCGGACTGAGATTGCCTTGCACAGGTGCGCAGCTGGAAACCCCCCCCCCCTTTTTTTTCTCCCACGCCTGGATTATCATGGCTACACAAACTTGCACGACAGCAAGGCAACTAACCAAGCATGGCTATGGGATGTCTGATTGGCACTATCCCAATGCGCTCTGGTACCTAGGTAGGTACAGTGCCTAGGAGCTTTAGGGCGTGATCATCAAGGTGCAAGCACATCGTCGACGGCGTCCAAGCCATAATACTACTGCTAGGCTTAATGACGTCTATGAGAGAGTATCTGCCATGTTTTTCATATGTTTTGTTCAAGTGTCCCAGATTCTTCTGCAGGGCTTCCTCGACTTAAAGCCTGCGCCTCGTCCAGAAAGACCGCGATGTCAGGATGTCTGTGCCCCACAAGTTGTCAACCGACATGAGGCTCTAGGCACAAGGAAAGACATGAAACATGTCATCTTCGTCGCTATCAAGGTAGGTGGATTTCTATCAAGAACATGCGGCTGCTTCTTTTGAGCTGCTGTATCATATCGCTCTCAGTCCCGTTGGGCCTGCCTTTGTTTCATTGTTCGGTTTGCTGCCTCAAGTTTCTATCTTTTCAGATAGATCACACCAGCAGTCATAGACCTTCAAAGAAACCACTTGGAAGATCCGAGTGGCCCAGGAATCAATATAATCATCTACACAGAAAGCTTTCCACACTGCTGACTGCCGTCCTGATGATTGATAGCAGCAGACACGGTCTTGCGATTAAGAAACACCAGGCTTGATATTCCACTTTGCTCAATGGCACAAGCCCTCTGACCTGATTCTCTGTTCTCTATAGTTGAGCAGACAGGACATGATATGCCGGGGTAAAGAAAGATAAACCATATTAGTCAAATTTGAGTAGTCATCTTAGTTCCCAAATCTCATGGCATTCCCATTCTGTCAAGTTCAAATTTTTTGAACATTTGTTCACTGTCACATATAACTATCATTTCTCCTTCCTCATGTGCACCTCACAACCAGGTTGGCCGGAAAACCTCGTAGGGGGTCAGGGGATTGTGATTCGGTGCCAAGCACGCTCGTCCGACCCGAGTTTGCGCAGAACGGGAGAAACACCCGCTGCTTGGTCCACGGTCTGCTTGCTGATACCCTGGTTTCTTGTTGGGTGGGATTCACCTGAAGGAAGTGATTATGCCCGGTTCCCACTGATTGACGTTGAAATGACCCCCTAAGATCAACATCCAGACACCTATCCCTCCCCAAGCTCACTTACACTCCCTTGTAGCAACTGTAAGAACTAGTACAATATCTTTGTTACAACACAATGCGGTTTGGTTATACAAAAAAGGCATTGAGATGAGGCCCGAGAGTCATAAAGACGGCCTTGTTATACTGCTATCGCTGCCGTGTCTGAATGCATTGTTTCTCGTTGCGAACTCTTTTAGAGATCTGCCTGGCGGGAATGTCAACGAAGGTGATGGGAGAGCCCGCAAGTGTATAAAATACTGGCTGTGATATGTTCGCCGATGGCTGTTGAGGCTCAGCATCAGAAATACCAACAGCCAGCAGCCAACCCAATCAGCCAGTCCCTTCAGCCAGCCACTCTCGAACTTTGCTGAGAATAGTGTTCCTCTCCGACCGAAATCTGTCCCATCAGCCATGAGCCAACCATCAAGACCGTCCCAGGGCTCTCCCAATGCCAAGGGCGTGAAGAGTCCGCAGCAGCAGCAGCAACTTCTCACGCCACCAGACTCGTCCAAAGTTCAGCGCCCCGGCGTCGACTCGACTAGAAATGTCACCTCTAACAACTACGGAGGAGACATCCAAGGCGAGCCTGGCCAACCTCTCCAGCCCGGCGGCCGGCCCCGGCGGTACACCACGTACCCGGACATGGTCGACCCCCAGCAGCAGCAACCCGCGCCGTACCAGAGCAACGGCCGCAGGCGGAGGAGGACCCAGGCTGAAATGCTGATGCACCATGCCCTGGCCTGGCTCGGGTACGGGGAGGTCGTGCCCAACGTCAGTGTCGTGACTGGGGAGCCGCTCGTGGATGGAGAGATCCCTACGCACGGCACCTGGGAGCTCGGCGGCGAGTACAACGATGAAGTCGACGACCTCGCGGCGAGGGTGTCGAGCGCTCTCACCATCGGGGTGAACAGAAACGCTAGGGAGCAGCAGCAGGGCTTGAAGCGCGGCGGCGCCTGAGGTGAGTGGGGTCTGCTTGTGGCCAAGCACTATGCTGGGCCACCTGAGAGAGTAGGTACCCTATGATCCTCAGCTGGGCTGGGAGGGCTTTCTCTTTTTGTTATGTGAGGTGGTGACTTGCCACATCCAAAGCGATATTGGAGTTCTTGGGTGAGACTGGCGTTTTTAGCACATGGGGAGTTCTGTATCTGCGCTTTTGCACTTTGAAAATAATTCTTCTCTTTCCTTTTGCACTTGCATTAACACTGTGCACGGGAAGATTGGCAAAGTGTCGGAGGCAACTGTGTTGCGGAGCCCGAGTTTTGGTCATTGGATGATATAGCTGTTGGCTTGGCCTTTGAATGCCCCCTTAAGCGGGCGACTTCATAAGTGAATTGTGCGGAGACTCCCCCATTTACCCTGAATATATTTATTGGCATAACGGCGTGTGTCTCCTTCCGGTACCAGTGAAGTGGTAGGGCTTTGTCTCAAGTCGACCTGCTGAATTGTTTGCATAACGGGTGCAGACCCGTCTTTGTAGTATCGAGCACTCGGAGACCGAAAACAGCATTTCGCACCCGGTTGCAGTTTGTCATAAAATGTCAAGACCTCAATGCAAGGCCCCGGTGCTATGTGTAGATGGGCTTCGCTCAGTGAGACCAGGATCGACTCGACTGCGCTCCTCGCCCTTCAACAGTTGTTGCGTGTTAGGAAAACACTGAAGCCGTGATCCTGATAGACTCGTGATAGGGAAACCTCCGGCTCACCAAGAGCACCCGCCATCACAATGGCCGGCCGTCCCGGGGATCCATCCTCGTCCTCAGCAGCCAAGGGCCCTAAGAAAGGGGTCGGATTTGCGAATGTATATTCGATGAACACCCAACCACCCCCGCCAGCACAGCCTCCTCGAAATGACCGGCCAAATGTGACGCCACCACCTCCTGGGCCCAACCAAGGGGGTTTGCCAACAGGGCCCAGCAACCCAAGCCGCCCGACTCTAGCGCCTGCACCGTTTTCAGGCCCGCCGAAGTTGCAAAACACGGGTATTTTCAGTGGGACAGGAATCAGGGATTTTGATCTAGGAAAGTTTATCGATGACCAAAATCTGCCAGACACCACCCCGAGCAAAACGAACAAGGACTCCACTGCTGAGGTCCAGGACCCAGTAGAACCTGGCATGACCGACGAGCAACTCCTGGACGTGTTCCGGAGGCGAGTCGACAACGCCAGAGGGGACAAGACCGTGGAGCAGCGCAAGAGTGAGCTGAAGCAGTCAGTGCAGCCGTGGATAGACGCCGGCCTCGGTTACCGGGGTCCGAAGCGGCCGGGGCTCTACCTGCCCGACGGGACTCGCAACCCGGCCAGGCCGGCGCGAGGTGCGACAATCCCCGTCAGCCCCGGAGTGATCCCAACTGGAACTGGGACAGCCCCCGCCGACACCGGGAAACCACCCGCCGGTCCTGGGAAGGGCCCGAAAGGCACCAAGGCACCTGAGCCAACCGGCAAGGGAAAGCAATCCTCAACAGGCACTGGAATAAGCACCACGATCGGTAAGGGGAATAAATCCTCGACCGGTACCAAGGCACCTCCACCTCCAAAAGCTGGCAAGGGGAATAAATCCTCGACCGGCACTGGGACAAGCTCATCGACCGGTACCAAGGCACCTCCACCTCCAAAAGCTGGCAAGGAGCCAAAATCCTTGCCCGTCACTGGGAAGGGTTTATTGTCCGGTACTGGGAAAAACTCATCCTCCGGCATCAGGAAAGGTTCAACGAAAAGCAAGGTGCCGAGTCCCCTCAGCAGGCCTCCAATCAGGCCGGGAGATCCTGAAGACGTCATCAACGACACACCCACTGGGACGGACGGAGCTGGCTGGCGACGCCGGGACGACCTTTTTGAAGCTCAGGTCATGGACGCGGCTGGAATCGAGTTTTTCCTCGCCCCGGAAGAGATTTCTGCAGTGCCCACGCTTGCGAGCACGATAGATTACAACACAGAGAATTGGGAATAGGAGGACCGTGAAGCCAAAGCAGTACAAGGGCGTTAGAAGGCGTTGAAAGGCGATGCGTCGGGCCAGGGGTAGGAGAACAAGCGTGTGCGATCCTCCAGGTAGAATGGCATCCATATATGTCTAAATGACAATTGATTGTGACCAAGTAAGGTGGCCCATCAGCTTCTGTACTGTGTAAGCCGTCCCGATGGAGTTTCCTTTGTGAATGTTCTGGCGAGGCAGGGCGAGACTGAGAAGCAGACGTGCGGGTGTAAATGTAGAGAATGTGCACGGATAGGTAGCCTGGGTTAGGGTTGAGCACACGGGCCACAAACTCTTCTGACAATATTGAGCCTTACCGCCAGCCACACAGCACAGACTTCTCCCTCTCTCTCTCTCTTCTACAGAGACCCTCACTGCAATTATTATATCACAGATTCTAACCCTACATCAGCTGTATTAGCTGGATTTAGATTCTTGAAGTGCTGTTAATTATTATTATATTCATAAAGACTCTGGTAGCTTTTCAATGTTCTCGCGCATCTAATGGTCACTCACTGCTTGCTCGGTTTTCGGTCCGCAAAGCGTGTACAACTCAAAATTGCGATTCACCATGTACCGACGGTCCGAGTCGAACTTTGCGTGGTATGGCCACGATAGACTCGTGCAGTGCAGGGAAGGAATGTCGATTTTAGGCTTGGCACAACGGGCAGTGCCTAGTACGTTCTGCCAACTATCGACTCACAGACTCGACTGTCAGTTGCGAGGCCCGTCCGTGCCAGTTTGCAGCCAACTGCTATTGTCAACTGCGAAGGTTCAATTTTACAAGGGCTTTGTGCTTACTCGAAGTCTATGAGGAGCGATCGCGTCTCAGCCAACGCTTTATATCACATCACAATGGAGGAAGCCACCATGGAGGAGGTGAACTTGCCGTCTAAAACCGAAGACGGCACCGAATATTCTCCCGACGAATGTTCGAATAGTACAGATTTTCCAGTCCGCGACAAGCACTCTGCCTGTAAAAGAACAGCTTTTCGAGACAGGCTTGCCAGAGTGTGCAGGCCAGTCCTCCTGCCAGCCATCGTCGGCGTGTGCATGTTCCTCATCGGGAGGATCACCCACGAGATGCCCATGCCGTTCGCCCCGCCGTCGGAGCCCGTGTCCCTCGGCCTCTGCTCCCCGGACTGGCACGAATCCAAGAGGCGCGGGTGCGTGCACGACTTCATCCTGTCGACGTGGATGCACCCCCGGTGCTTTGACAAGGAGATGCACGAGACCTACCTGGACCTTCTCCGGCGGAAGAACACGACGTTCTGGTACGAGAAGCAGAGAGTCAACGAGGTCCCGTGGGATGTGGCCGTGTCGGGGGAGCACCCGCAGATCTTCAGCGACGGCAAGGTGCACCACCTCCACTGCAGCCATGTCTTGGACCGGGCAATCCATCTTTCCAGGAGGAGGCCCATGATCCTTGACAGTCTTTCGAGGAAGGAGGAGCACATACAGCACTGTTTGGTCTACAATGGCATCCCCTTCTCCTGGGAGATTGACTCGCCAAATGTGACGAGGGTTTACAACGAGCCTTTTGAGGTGGATTGTCTGGTGGGATAAGGCCAACATGGCGCTTGGGCTTATAGGACTGGTCGAGGTTACCTGAAGCGCTGTCAAACCCAGTAGTTCGAGCATTTACAGTGTAGGATTGGCATAATCCGTTTTCCCGGGGACGGAATGTCCCAAGTGATGCTTTCATAGTTTGCTACAAAGATATGTCAAATATGCGCAAACTTGGATTTGATGGCTTGAGGAGATTTTCAAAGAGAGCGACGCATATGACATCTGAACTTTTGCATCGCATAGCTCTAGTATTTCATACTACTTGTGCGTGGAAACCAAATCCATGGGACAGGAACCTTAAATCAATCCAGGCCATAAGGCATTCCTAACTCCCTACCTAGCTCCGCAGTTGAGCAACTAAGCCAAGCCGCTCTTCTCCTCTTCCGAAAGCTCAGGAAACGGAATGATCTCGGTGTTCTTGTTAAACTTGGAGCTTGGAGGCGATAGGTTCTTGTACCTGATCCCCCTCTCCGGCTCGTTCGCCCACCGCCTGAGCGCCGTCCAATCCCTGCACATGAACTGCTGGTCGTTGGTGACATGGCCGACGGCAAACCCGTTTACGTAGGACATTGGGGTCGCGTCGGCCAGGCACATGATGGCCTCGCGGATGGTGTTAAGGCAGTGCGCCACGTGCTTGGGCGACCACTGCGACGACATGTTGTGGTACCGGAACCCGTATTCTTCGGTAATGCTTAGCTATGAAGTCGATTAGCCAGGTGGATGGAGTACTAGCTACATCGTAATTCGTAATGACGGTGGGCACAACTCACAAGACAGTGCATCTGGTGGAACCCGCGGATGATGTAGGTTTGCCGGTTGGAGACAGTGGAATAGTAGGGGGGAAGCTTGGTGACATTGCCGTCCGGGTGGACCCAGTTTGCGTAGTTCCCGTTCACAAGCACGTTTGACGCTGTGAAACTCTATCGTGTCAGTAGTCTACAGTGGTGTATGCTAGGAAGGGCCGTGGGGAGGGACAAGGGGTGGTTTGTTTTACAGTTGTGGATCGACTTTATCCTGGTTACTGTGGCGATAGTCTTGTTGATATCGAAGAAGGTGTCCTCATCGATATAGTAAGGCGAGCTCGGATCAGCCAAGAACGTCCACCTAGCCGGCTCACCAATTTCTGTGCATGGGGGTGAGCAGCCGATCTACCGTTCACAGTATGGGTTTCCGGCTGCGAAAGGATTCTTACCAGGAGGCCCAAATCCATTTGGATCACTTCCGATGTGTTTCAAACTCCTATAATCTTTCTCATAATTATGAGGACTGTTGGCTACTATGTAGGCAAGGGTCAAGAAGAGCGCCGAGCTGACAATGGCGAGGCTCGTTGCGAGATACCAGATGGTTCGCCGTAACGAAGTAATCTCATCCTCAGCGAACGCCTCACGCGGCTCGTCGTTGTCATAGGAAGACCGCGAAACGGCCTTGTACTTGCCCTTGTTTTTTCCGGACGAAAACAACGCCTTGACTCTCTCCATTGATATGATTGTCGTCTCGTGCAAGTTGCTGGATGTAATGCTGCTCACCGAGTCAAAAGTCAAGTAGAATGCGAGTCGAGATGTGGCATTTCAGCGCGAAAAGGTCGGGATTGACACTAAGTTTCATCTATAATGTCGGATTGGGTCAAGCAAATTACACACATAGTATCTACGTAGGAAGTAGTGAGTGAGCAGTGTGTCAGGAAAGTTGCAAGTCCTAGTGACGGGACCTCGTCGCCTCGCTCCGGTCGGACCGCATCCGTGCACATTTATCGCAACGGTATTAATATTAAAAAGTTACAACCACAACCCATTTCCGAACAGTTCCATTGGCTGGTGGTAATTTAAATGACTTGAGTATTTGGGGCCGAGTCGTACGCCAACTCTGAGGTAGACACACTAAGTACGGGACGTAACACTCTATCGACCCATTATCGCATGCTCCGAGGCTACATGAGCACATGAACAAGCGCTGCATATTGTAATTTGCTCCCTGTTTTTGGAATCAACCTTGTGGTCCTTATTATCATCGTCCAGTATTGCAGCCCCACAGCCAGCTGCAGGGACAACTAGAGTGGCAAAACGAGAGACGAAGCAAGAAACACGGCCATGACTTACACGACCGCCAGTCTTGAGCCCGAAGGGCGCCCTCACGCCAAGGCCAATCCTGGCTCTAATGTCACAAATTCGGAAACCTCAAACCCAATAGCCATCTGTGGAATTGGCATGCGGCTACCCGGCGGGCTGGACACCCCATCAGCACTGTACGACTTCCTCGCCGCAGGGAGGGACGCGCGCGCCCCGCCGGAGCGGGAGAGGTTCGACTCAAAATCCCATTCTTTCAGGAACGTCGATGGCAAGAGCCAAACACTGCCGGCGCGTGAGGGCTACTGGCTGGCGAACAAGGATGTGACTGCTTATGATCCGTCTCTGTTCCCAATGAGCCAGAAGGAAGCAGTAAAGATGGACCCGGCACAGCACTTGCTGCTCCAGGTCTCCTGGGAGGCCCTTGAGAGCGCGGCAGAGAAGGAATGGGAGGGTAAAAATATCGGTTGCTACGTGGGCAGCTTCGGGGGCGACTGGCGGGAGATGCACTCCAAGGACGACCTGGATGATGGGCCCTATCGTCTCACCGGATACATGCCTTTTGCACAAGCGAATCGCGTGTCTTATGCCCTGAACTTGCATGGCCCCAGGTGCGTGACGTGACATGAAAGGCTTTGAGCCATTGCACCACGACGTGTGCTGGCCCGGGATATTGCTAACGCAAGACTATAAACACCAGCATGACGCTGCGGACGGCGTGCTCAGCTGCGGGCCTAGCCGTGCATCTGGCCTGCCAGGGAATACGAGCCGGCGACTGCGATAGCGCCCTGGTCGCCGGCGCGAACCTGATCCTGTCGCCCGGCTTCGCGCGACTCATGGCCGAGCAGGGTGTGCTGTCTCCGGACGCATCTTGCAAGACATTCGACGCCGAGGCCGACGGCTACGCGAGGGCCGACGCGGCCAGCCGCCTGTTCATCAAGAGGCTGGACCACGCAATACGCGACGGCAACCCGGTGCGGGCCATTATCCGGGGCTCAGCAACCAACAGCGACGGCAAGAAGGCCGGGCTCACGACGCCCAGCCCGCAGGCGCAGGAGCAGGTGATCCGGGCGGCTTACAGACAGGCCGGCATAGATGATGACGACGTCTGCAAGACGGCATTTGTAGAGTGCCACGGGACCGGCACGGCCGTCGGCGACATGGTTGAGGGCTGCTCGGTTGGCGCCGTCTTTGGCGATAAGGGGATCCACATAGGTTCGGTATGTTCTCGAGGGCCGGTGGCGTGAGGGGCTGTTGAACTGCTGACGGTGAAGCATCAAGGTGAAACCAAATCTCGGCCATTCTGAGGGCGCCTCAGCCCTGACGAGCATCATCAAGTCTGTTGTTGCCCTCGAACGTCGGACAATACTACCCAACATCAAGTTTAAGCGCCCTAATCCGAGAAGTATGTGAGCACATACAGAGAGACAACACCGGAACAATCAAACAAGTACTGACGAAGACGACGGTTGCTGTAGTTCCATTCAAATCGGCAAGATTACGAGTGCCCACCACACGCATTCCCTGGCCCACTGACCGTCTTGAAAGAGTCAGCATAAACAGCATCGGGATAGGGGGAACAAATGTCCATGTAAGCCCCCATGACCAGGAGACCATCGCTGCTGGAACTTGGGTGCTGACCATGTCGTGAAGATTATTCTTGACTCTGCCGCCTCTTTCATGGCGAGCGGCTCGCCCCGGCCAGCACCATCACCATCACCACACTCCCCTCCCCCTTCGCCGCCACCAGGACAACAGGGTGCATCGCTGCTAGTCTTGTCCGCCGGCAGTGAGAAGTCACTCAAGATGATGGTGGAGCAGTACAAGGACTACCTGCACCGTCATCCTGCCGCCCTGGACCGGCTCGCATACACGCTGGCCCACGGCCGCCCCACCCTGCCCTTCCGGACCTACTGCGTCGCACAGCAGCCCGATGATCTCAACACGTCCACGTGGCCCACCATCAGGCCCGTTTCAGGTGCGCAAAGCGCCGTCTTCGTCTTCACGGGCCAGGGCGCGCAGTGGCCGCGCATGGGCGCTGAGTTGATCAAGACTTCGCGTGACTTCCGTGAGGACATCAAGTACATGGACGCCGCACTGAAGCAGCTCCTGCCCGTTTCCCACCGCCCGAGATGGACCCTCTCCGGCGAGCTTCTGCGGCCCCAGGCCAGCTCGCGCCGGTCCGTTGAAGCATATCTATGACGAGAACGGGTTGCAGGTCTCGTACACTTCGGTGCTTAGACGCGCATCCAACGACTCGTGCGCGCTGCTCGCCGCCGTCGGCCACCTGCACTGCCTGGGCACACTGGTGCGGCTGCCGGTGCCCGACGACGACCACGCGGCCCAGCCGCTCACAGACCTCCCACCGTACCCTTGGGATCTGTCCAGGACGTACTGGCCCGAGGGACGGGCTCTGAGGGAATGGCAGGCCCCGCGGGCGCCCTCGCACGAGCTTCTGGGCCAGCGGGTGCGGCAGGTCAGTGACGCGGCGCCCCAGTGGCGGTGTGCGCTGTCGCTCGAGTCGGTGCCGTGGATCGCCGACCACCGTATCCGTCGCAATGCCGTGCTTCCTGCTGCGGCCTACAGCGCCATGGCGGGCGAGGTGGTGCATCAGCTGACTGGGGCTGCCGGAGTGAAAAGAGGAGGCTTTGTGCTGCGGGATTTGCATATCCAGACAGCTCTAGTAATGCATCCCGGCCAGGTTGTCGAGATGGTCACCGAGGCACGCCCTGAAGCGGAGACGGGGCTTGATGAGTCTGCATGGTGGGAGATTTCCATTAGATCTTTCCAGCCGGGCCAGGCCGAAGGGGACGATGGCGACGGTATATGGACCGAACACTGCAACTGCTGGGCCAGAGCAGCCGACAGCCAGAGGCAATCGCGTTATGTGAGCAGTTACAAGTATGGAGTTGGAATTGTAGATGGCTTGGAAAATACATGCTTACGCGGGGCCGATCCTGCCGCATGGTACAAGGCCATGGCAAGAGTGGGATACAACTATGGCCCACGATTCCGGGGCGCACACGATATCCGGACGTCGGCAAGGTCCCTAGCCGCGCTTGTGCGTGTCGCACTCCAAGGCAGCCAGGATGCCTTGCTCGAGACTGGTGCAGAAACGGGTCATCCTGGCAGTCGTTACGCCGTCCACCCGACAGCCATCGATCATGTTCTCCAGGCAATGATCGTCGCCGCTCATGGCGGCCAGACGCGTCTACTGGAGAAACTATGGCTCCCAGTAAGAATTGACGAGGTCTTCGTGGGCCAAGAGTACGTCGGAGACTTTCAAATCATGGTTAAGGCCTCGAGCCCTGGTTGCGGTGATGCCGTCTGCAGAGTAGACTCGCACGAGGGTGTTAACGTCGCACAGCGCCCAACGTCCTACTTCAAGGGGATTCGTCTTGCCCCAGTGGAGAGTCTAGAGAGCGGCGGTTCCAGTCACGGCGCCATCGAGCTCGTTTGGAAACCAGACATCGATCTTATTAGTCCTTCGGCTATGGTACAGAGAGTGGCCGCCGAGGGATTTGAGGAGATACACTCTGATCTCCATGAGCTGTTCACTCTCTGCGCAATGGACCTGCAGGAGAAGCTTCCTCCTCCTTCAGGACTCGGACTGGGGCCATCCACGGCCGACTCGAACCTGCACCTTGCCAAACAGTATGACTGGCTCAAGAGTTACACTCCTGATCGGGATACGATCTCGAGCTTAGACTCAGGACAAGCGCCTGGCAGGATTGACAGTTTGGCAAGAAAGTTGAAGGGGACTTCAGGAGCAGCCGCAGCCAGCTTGGTCATGCAATGTCATACTCATGCCCGGGCGCTCTTCAGTGGCGATGCGAGCCCCCTGGACCTGTTCCTCCAGGACAACGCCCTCCACCATCTTTATGACTGGATGAATTCTCTGTGGTCGTATCGATGCCTGCTGCAGCTCCTCTCTCACCAGCGTGGGCGAAACCTCAAGATTCTGGAGATCGGCGCCGGCACAGGTGGGCTGACCGCACGAGTCCTGCGAGACCTGAAGGAGGAGGATGCGGAGGAGACAGGTAGCAACAGCACGACTGATGCAAAAGCCACATTCGGCAAATACGTCTTCACCGATGTCTCGGCTGGTTTCTTCCCAGCCGCCAAGAAGCGATTTGCCACCTTGGTGCCGCCACAGCTGATGGAATACCGCGTGCTCGATATCAGCCGCCCGCCGCAGGAGCAGGGCTTCGGGACATGCGAGTACGACCTGGTGATTGCCAGCAACGTGCTACACGCGACACCCGACCTCACGCAAACGCTGCGCCACGTGCGGACGCTGCTGCGGCCCGACGGACGGCTACTTCTGCAGGAGCTGGCGTGCGGCGTTCAGTCCAAGTGGATCAACTTCGTAATGGGCTTCCTACCAGGCTGGTGGCTGGGGGACGCCGATGCGCGCGCCAACGAGCCGTACCTGGCGCCCGAGGATTGGCATTACCGCCTGGTGGAAGCCGGGTTCGGCGCCCCAGAGCTCGTCGCGCTCGATGCCGACGCACCGCTGGAGTTAAACGCGACCATGTTCGCCCGCCCTGCCTCCTTCACCGCTGTCGCTGAAGCTGGAGTTGGGGTTGGGGCCAATTCCTCCTATTCTAGAGTCACGCTGCTAGTGCCGCCAGAGTCCGAGGGCGCCGCCGAGAGGCTTCCTGCCATTGTGCAGGAGCTGGGAGGACGGCTCCTGGATCATGGGCACAGGGTTTCTCAGGTGTCGATGGGCCAGCCCCTCGACGTTTCTGCTGCCAGCCACCAGAGACATGTCGTCGTGTCCGCCATCGAACTCTGCCTACAGGACGGGTGGTTTGATAACCTCACAGAGGAGAAGCTTGCAGGCTTCCAGCTTCTTATCGGCGAGTTGCAGGCCGCCAACGCCGGCATGCTGTGGTTGACGCAACCGTGCCAGATCCGGCCCAGCAACCCGAGCTTTGCACAATGTCTGGGAGTTGCAAGGACCGTCCGAGCCGAGTTGGGAGTACGCTTTGCTACCCTGGAGCTGGGTGTTGTTGACGGCGGCGGCAGAGACGACACTGCCGTGGGACTGAAACACGTGAATCGGGCTATCGAGTCTTTTATCCAGAAAGGGCTCACCGAAGACAACAACCAGGAAAGTGTTGGCGCACCAGGCCAAGACATGGAACTAGCCTACTGCTCGGTAGCGAAGGGTATTGTAATCCCGCGTGCCCGCCCCGTATCAATCCGCAGTGCCATCCACAGCAGCGCGACCGACGGAGAGAGCGGCCATGCAGCCATAACAAAGCTCAGGGCTGCGCGTCCCGGGTCCCTGGAGGGCCTGGAGTGGACCGCAGTGCCGCGGACCAAGTCTCGCCCTCCTTCTACAATATCACTCCCATCTGGAGCGGTCCGGGTCCGGGTCCAGGCCGCCGGTCTCAACTTCAAAGACGTCATGGTCGCCATGGGCCTTCTCGGCGTCCCCGGCTCAGAAGACACACAGAACCAAGGCTTGCCGCTTGGTTGTGAGGCCGCAGGCGTCGTGACGGCCGTGGGCACCTCGGTCTTGTCACGGCAGCGCCTCAGCATTGGGGACCGTGTTGCCGTATTTGCACCGCAAGCAGGCTGCTTCTCTACTGAGGTCGAGGTCGACGCGCGGCTATGTGCGCGCATCCCCGAATGCCTGTCAATGAGCGAGGCGGCGGGCATGCCCTGCGTCTTCACGACCGTGCTGCGCGCGCTGGCCGACAAGGCAGGCTTAGCACCGGGCCAGACAGTGCTGATCCACAGCGGCGCGGGCGGCGTCGGCCTCGCCGCCCTTCAAGTCGCGCAACACTTGGGCGTAGCGCCAGCCAACATATACGCGACAGCAGGGTCCGACGAAAAGCGGGAGTTCCTCGCCGAGCAGTACGGGCTGCCGCCTGGCAATATCTTCAGCTCGAGAGACGACTCGTTCGGGGACGGCATCATGGCGGCGACGCGCGGGCGCGGCGTCGACGTGGTGCTCAACTCGCTCTCGGGGGACCTACTTCACGCGTCTTGGGGCTGCGTCGCGGGCGGGGGGACTCTCGTCGAGCTGGGCAAACGGGACGTGCTCGCACGTGCCAGGTTAGCCATGGCGCCTTTCGACGACAACCGCTCCTTCGTGGCCGTCGATATGGCGCGCCTGGCTGTCCAGAACCCGTCTGTCGTGGGTCAACTGTTAGAGCAGACACTCGATCTGTACAAGCAGAAGGCCATCGCACCAGTGCAGCCACCACGCCTTTTTGGCTGCGTCGAGGTCGAGGACGCCTTCCGCGAGCTTTCAAAGCCATCGCACGTCGGCAAGGTTGTGGTCGACATGAGCCAGTGCGCGGCATTGAAGCCCAAACCCAAGAACGGCGTGTCTGTGCCGGTGTCGGTTCCTGTTCCCGCTCCTGAGTTTAATCCGGAAGCTGTTTATCTGCTGGTTGGTGGCCTCGGTGGCCTTGGCACGTCCATTTCACGGTGGATGGCGTCCCATGGTGCTAAATCGCTCGCCATCCTCTCTAGATCTGGTGGTGAGAGCGAGACAGCCAATGACGTGCTAGCAGAGCTTCTCGAAATGGGCTGCAAGGCCACAGCCGTGGCCTGCGATGTAACTGACAAAGATGCGGTTCGGGAAGCCTTATCCCAGGTGTTCTCGAGCACACAGAGACCCATTGCTGGTGTCCTTTTTCTTCCTATGGTCTTGGCCGATGCCGCACTCTCAGACATGACCGTTAGCAAATGGCGAGCGGCGACCGATCCCAAGATCCGTGGATCGTGGAACATACACAACTCTCTGCCACAGTCGTCGCATCTGGACCTTTTCGTCCTGTTCGGCAGCACGTCTGGCTTTTGCGGATATCCCGGCCAGGCCAACTACGCCGCCGCCAACTCGTTCCTCGACGCCTTTGCCCAGTACCGCCGGGGACTCGGTCTGCCGTGTTCCGTCGTCGATATCAGGCCCGTGGAGGACGTTGGCTACATTAGCAAAGTCAAAGAGATCCAGGACATAATTGCGAGATCTGGCGCGCGGTTTGTATCCGAGAGGCAGATGCTAGAGGCTGTACAGCTTGCCATGCTAAGCTCGACAGTCAAGCCCTCCCACGGTCAAGGGTGGGGCATCGACCGTAGTCTTCTGGTTCAGGGACAACTCGGCGTCGGCTTCGACGTAGAAATACCGCTGGAAGATGCCCGGAACTCGGTTGTGTGGAAGAGGGACGCAAGAATGGTGATGCTCCGCCCTGGTGTGCCTGGGTCCCGAAGTTCAGCAGTCGAGCCAGGCCCGTTGTCTAATGGCCTGGCCGACTTCATCTCACATCTGCGGAGCGAACCGACCGAGTTGGATAGTCCGTCGACATTGACCCTCATTGCACGCGAGATCGCGTCTCGGCTCTTCAGTTTGTTATCACGAGAGCTGGACCATGCAGATGAAGGCGTTTTGGCGTCGGTCTCGTTGGAACCCCTTGGTATTGATTCTTTGATGACTATCGAGGTGAGAAATTGGTGGAAGCGCACTTTTTGTTCTCAGATCAGCTCCATGCAACTGATCAACGCGGGCAACTTTTTGCAATTAGCAGCGCTCGCTATCACGCAGCTGAAGGAGGCGATCACGAGATAGGATTTAGCAAATAACCATTATAAACTTTTTAATACACTTTACCAACTTCCAATAGGCTTCGTTTAGTTGCATTCTACCTGCACACCCTTGCGCGTTTTCTAGGCTCGATCCTCTGCTGAAGACATGGCCGAATAGGAACGCAAAGTTGTAAGATTTTGCCAAGAGGTCGCAGCTTGCAGTCAGGGGGATATGGGTCTCGCAAATCCCATCCTCATCCAGGATGTGCCTCGCTCAAGGACTGAGTCTCCGCCGTTGTTCCTCATACACGACGCCAGTGGGCTCATCACGAGCTACTACAAACTTGGCCCTGTGGGCCGTAAAGTCTATGGCATTTGGGACCCCAAGTTCGACCAGGATGGTATCGGAGGCTGGCAGACGGTGCAGGACATCGCAGACGCATACCTCCGCCTGATACGCCGGGTCCAGCTGCGCGGTGAAATCGTTCTTGGCGGCAAGTCATCCCTCTCCCACCCTCGGGGTATGCCTCATTGTGACGGGTAAATGTAGCTGAACCTTGGCGACATGGGTTGGTCCTTCGGTGGAATTGTTGCAGTACACATAGCCCACATGATAGCCCGACAGGGCAGAGGGCTCCGCGTGTCAAAGATCATCCTCGTCGACTCGGTTTATCCGCGCTGCGAGAGGCCAGAAGCACGCAAAGGCCGCCGCACGCGAGGCACGCGCCCATGATCACCTCCTGTATCCGGAAGGCACTTGAAATGGTAATAGAGTAATGCATAACCTCAACCTTCTGTGTGTCATCATGCCCGGCCCGCGGCTGTAAAGACGGGCCTTATCTGTGAAGGCAATTGCCCTCTGCTGATTGGAATACTGAGAATTCTCTGGATTGTTGATGTAGGCTATCTATTTTCCTATTAGTTGCTGCAATATTGAGATCGTCTATACGAGGGGCCAGAGTGTCTACTACATGCAGCGTAGATAGTCTGAATACCAAGTCATTAATTATTCAACGCCCTCTTCCCACAGCTGTCAATGCCACAAAACGACTTTTTGAAAGAAACAACACGTAAAAGATTCTTCACCAGTTCTCTATTAAAAAGAATTGAAACTTGATAGGAGCAACGACAGCCTGGTCAACCATTGTAGGCTTTGAAATATCTCGGTCTAGTTCTACGTATTGGTCCGGCTCGTCGGCCGGTGCCCTGTTCCTCCACCGTACTGCCCTGACCCGATTATGCGCCCATGCCCTCAGGGCATAGAAGTCCCGACACCATGCTTGTTGACCGTCCGTGGTGTGGCCAAAGCCCCTATATGGACAGCGGGTCAGCGATTCGAAGTCCACGCCGTTACGTCCCAGAGAAACGGTAGTCTTACATCCCGTGAATATACGATATCGGTGTGGCATCAGCAAGACAGGTTACTGCCGCCCGCAGAGTGTTGATGCAGTGGATCACATGTCCAGTTGTCCATTTAGAGCTCATATTGTGTACTCGGTACCCAATGTCCTCGAGTATGATTGACTACGAAGGTACAATAGTCCTCAACGTTAGCGTGCCGCAATGCCCCCGACTGAGTGCTTAGCGATTATGGTCCACTTTGTCATTTCCTTAATTTGGTGGACATTGACCGCATGTGCAGATATATCTATACTACCAACTCCAATTCATTGGCCCAGAGCTGTCAGGCGAAGAGATCATTAGGCAGGCCGCATACCTTCAGGCAGCATTCTCACTTCCACAATGCTTCGCGTCACCATTCTGGGGAAAGCTAGCGGATTCTCCGAAAGGGGGAAGAAAATTGGTCATGCTGATCAGTTTGTTTGGCTGTCGTAGGTGCTACCTTTGTAACCCATTAGTATTCCTTCAAACTGGGCTGCTTCTAAGATCTCTCCGCTCGGACTCCTAGTCGTCACTGGTCTTTTATTTGGCTTCATTACAAAATTCTGGCACGCCGTGGCTTTGCGTGCTGTTGAAGGCATCTTCAATGGCAACGTCGCCATCGCAAGGACCATGATATCAGAAATGGTTAAAGAGAAGAAGTTAGTTCTAAGAAGCCTTTATCTCCAGTTGTGAGCTGGGGCCACGTGCTGACATTGACCAAAGGTACCAGGCCAGGGCATTTGTATTATTCCCCATCTCCTTTAACATAGCTGCGGCCGTGGGTCCCGTTCTGGGTGGTCAACTCGCCGATCTAGGCAGCAGATTTCCAGACACTTATGGCAATTCTCAGTTCCTGAAGAAGTGGCCCTACGCACCGCCTGCAATCGCGAATGGGGTCTTGATGCTCATTTGGTACGTGCCTCGTCCGAGTGTGGAAGGTTTGATAGACCGTCGGGCAAGAATCATGTCCCTGTCTTCGCTCATGCCGGCGAGCACTTTACCCGCCGTCTCCAACAGGACAACCGCATCCAGTAGCCTCCCCGAGCTCGAATCCGAAGTTTCGACGTAGACTGTGTGGAGGGTCTGGTGCCGATGGACGATTTGCTGCCACGCGTCGTGGATGTGATCAAAAGTGTAAGAAGACGGAACTTGGTAGACGCTAGTGGTCTGGTACAGCGAAGATCCGCCCATCCTCTGCCCGATGTACATATTTTCTTGCATGAGACTGCAAGGATAAATGTCTTCGACGCATTCGAGGCCCGAGCCATGGTGTTTCTGGAGAAAATTCTCGATATTTTTGAAGTCGTAGTCTTTCGGCATCAGTTTGAACTTTTTGTGATTGTCGCGTTCTGAGGAGGCTGCCGAATTCGTATCCTTATCAAGTGATTCCCTAGCCTCTGTGGCGAGAGAAGCGTTCTCAGTCAAGGATCGGCTCATTATAGCCTGGTATGATACTTGGATATACTTCTCGAGGCATTTTTGGAATAGTACAACACCCCTGAACGAGTCGCCTGAGTGAAGTTTTAATTTATGATCCTTTGATGTGACTTCAGGCTCTATGGGGAATTTTTCTTGCCTCCTAAAGCTATGAATGACGAGTTTATGTCCAGTTCCTCAACCGGAATATCTAGGACTTGGCAGTATAGGGCCCTGAGCGCGTCGACAATATCGTCCTTGCCATCTCCAATCGCCATTGACGTTACTCCCGGGTGATCAAACATCTAAACGCACGGAGTGTGACTTGTATAACGGATAGATGATTTCAAGGTAGCTGAGGTAGATGATGTCCAGTGATCTCCAACTTCGACGTAAAGTCTGGTGCTGTCTTTCAGCCGTCTGATACAGTTTCCACCTTGAGGGTAAGACGAGCCGCCGTGCACGTCACTTCGACCGTGCACGCCATAATTCGAGATACGATTTGCGTCCTTTTCATCTACTGGCAATTTTGGAGGTTTGCAGGCCGGGAGGCTCGTCGGACCGAAGACGTAGGAACACAGACAGCGACAGGTCTTCTGACTCGCTCCTAACCCGGCCGGTGGTGAGCAGGCAGGCGTGCCCCTCGCGCCCGTTACCGAGAGGCAGATTTGCATGTCGTATGGCCATTCTGGCCAGTCAGCGCCGTGCCAGCGGCCTGGCTGGCATCGGCCTTTGTTCAGGGCAAATTTCACCGCGGGTCATGCTGCTCAGTGATTAGTCAATCTTCTCACCCCTGCCTCACGTGGGAGCAGGACTGTGGCAGCTGCTTGAGGATCAGATCAAAACATAGTGACAATTCATTCAGTTAGGGGCTTCTGCAGAAGGAAGAGGGAAGGAAGCTATCTACACATCGCTGACAGTGAGGTCGTCCCTCAATAGTAGCTGCGGAAGGGGTGCGTACCGCAGAGTCAACCCCAACCCTAGGTACGTCATCGTGCCTGTTCCAGGCTTGAGGGCGTACTGAAATCAGGGGTGCTAAAGAGGCGATAGAGAAGCAGGGGCCACACGCACTTGGTAGCTACATCCTTGTCTTCGAGCCTTGCTGTGGTGGCCCCACCTTTTCCCTTTGCCCACTCTACGCGTGTGAAGGCTGACCCAAGGCGCGTCGACCTCGCTCATCTCTTCTCCCACCGCCAGCCCTCCAGTCCTTGTGACAGATCACGACGACGACGACGACCTCCACCGCCACCACCACCAAGATCAGATCTGAGGCCAATCATCAAGTCGACCTCTCCCCTTCTTAATACATCTCCACCTCAGATTTTCTTCGCCCATTAATCCTGAACGTCCTTGATTATGGCACCCGCTCCAGTCGTCGACGACGTCGACCGTAAGTCTATCCTCTCCTCATGTCCTTGATCGTAGCTATCTGGGACAGCTCTTGCCGCAGTCAGTTGCTAACCCGACGCTTTCAGCAGTCGATATGGAACAGGATGATATCAATGAGAATGAGGAGAAGATCATCAATGAGGGTATGTGAGCGTCGCAACAACCGTTTGAGCGCCATCACAGACTTACGCTAGCCTACAGAGTATAAGACGTGGAAGAAGAACAGCCCCTTCCTCTACGACATGATTCTGAGCACTGCTCTTGACTGGCCCACTCTGACCACCCAGTGGTTTCCCGACGTCAAGGAGCCGCAGGACAAGAATTACCGCGTGCATCGCCTTCTGATCGGCACTCACACCTCACCCGGCTCCGATAACTACCTGCAGATTGCTGAGGTAGAGATCCCCAAGTCTGCTGAGCCTAACCCCAATGACTACGATGAGGATCGCGGTGAGATTGGCGGACACGGCCGCGAGCCTGCTGCCATCAAGATGAACATCATTCAGAAAATCGACCACCCTGGCGAGGTCAACAAGGCCCGTTATCAGCCCCAGAACCCGGACATGATCGCGACCCTCTGCGTCGACGGCAGGATCCTCGTCTACAACAGGACAAAACACAGCAGTCTCAACCCCAGCGGCACCCCAAACCCCGACATCGAGCTGCACGGCCACACACAAGAGGGCTTTGGCCTGAACTGGAGCCCTCACCAGCCCGGTGTCCTCGTCTCTGGAAGCCAAGACCAAACAGTGTGCATCTGGTAGGCCCTTCTATCTTGCTCACCCTGAACCAATCGTGACCTGTTGATTTAACGCCCCCTCTAGGGACCTCAACACGATGCGCGGCAAGACGGTCGAGCCATCTCGGATCTTTACTCATCACCATCGCGTTGTCAACGACGTCCAGTACCATCCTGTTGCGAAGCACTTTATCGGCACTGTCTCGGATGACCTGTCGCTCCAGATCCTTGACACCAGACAGGCCGATTCCACCAAGTCGGCGCTTACTGTGCAGAAGGGACACTTTGATGCCATCAATGCTCTCTCCTTCAACCCCGGTTCTGAGTTCGTGATTGCCACAGCATCGGCTGACAAGACCATCGGCATCTGGGATATGCGAAACATGAAGGACAAGGTCCACACCCTCGAGGGCCACAATGATGCCGTGACTTCGCTGTCATGGCATCCTCAGGAGATGGGAGTCCTGGGCAGTGGCAGTTACGACAGACGGGTCATCTTCTGGGACCTGACTAGGATAGGAGAGGAGCAGATACCCGATGATGCGGAGGATGGGCCTCCAGAGCTGCTATTCATGCACGGTGGTCACACGAACCACCTGGCTGACTTCAGTTGGAACCCCAACGACCCATGGCTTGTCGCCAGTGCGGCCGAGGACAACGTTCTTCAGATCTGGAAGCCTGCCGACTCTATCGTTGGCCGAGAGATCAACACCGATATGCCCATGGAGGAGATGGACCGTTAGGACGTGTTCCATATACATCACGTGGAGGACTGGCAGATGCGTGCCTGCGAGACCATCGGGTCGCGCACAAGGCTGTCAATTGGTGATCCAGAGGAGACGTGAAGCAGAGGCAACCATTGCGGATGCGTGTAGTAAATTGTAGGGCAGGAGTCGCTTGGAAGTGCATCGGTTTGGAGGGAGGCATCCAACTGAATGAATGCTTGACGACGGACGCTACTACGAGAGCAAGGGGAAATAATGACAAAAAACCATGGCTTTGAAGTTACCTCCGGTACGTGTACATTTGGGCAGTAATACTCTCAGGGAGCTGGATTGAAATCAAGAGAATCTTGGCACTGGTGGAGGCTGGTCGAGAGTCACATTGTCGAGCCTCAAGTTCTGATTATCCTCACAGCACCATCTCGTCACATCACCCACCGATTTGAGCCTTGCCGTTTACTTGGAGGCACGTAGCTTGCGTAGCTCGCGCAGCATAAGAGGCCCAGCTTTCACTTGACTTTCAAGCCACTTTGCTCGCCGCCCCTCAGCCCACAGAAGTTGTTGGTCAGCTGGCGGGTTACATGCTGCCTCACCTAGTGCCGCTTCCAGTTTGTCACTCGGCCTTCTTCATAGGCCCCTTGCGCAGAAAACGTGGTGAAAGTCACCAGTGCTACACACGACCGAAGCTTTGGGCAGGAGGCTCCCACCAATCGTACCTGTTGGTTTTCATCCCATCTTTGTGATCCCTCGCACACAATGGCACTGCTCCCATCCAGCTCTATTGTCGGACGCAGATGAATAAAACCCCTCCTGCCAACATAAATACCCACCCACGTTTTCGGAGTCCCTCCATTTAAGATCGATTGATCTCGCCCTTCTTGACCTTTCCTGCTTTCCTCGCCCTCCTCTCTACCCTCCACACTCTCTTGACAAGACCACTGGTCTCTAAACCACTCGCCAATTCTCAAGGATTTCAGCAGTAACTTGTCATTCCCAATCAAACCTACATCATTTCGTCCCACAAACAAGGCAGCAAGATGGAGAACACTCAGTATCAAGGTGGCCCCAGCGTGTCTGGCGGTGAGATGATGCTAGACTCGGAAGTCATCGGCCTGATGAACGATTTGGACCTCGTCCGTCGCGCCACGAGCAGGCCATTGACCATGGAAGAGCAGGCCCACGCCCTGGGCCAGATCATCAGCGAGAAGCAGGCACGAAAGCGGGAAGCCCAATCGCAATTTGACGAGGAAGCGATGGCGGAGGCCGCGAGAGCCATGAAGCGACCCCGAATCGCCTTGAACCTCGACTTCAGCGGCGCGCACAAGATGTATGCCTGCGGCCCCGACGAGAAGTCCAACTGGTCCAACGGCAGCTACGACAATGTCTCCGACGGCCTCATGTTCGACAACGAGCTCCTTGGTCTCTCCTCCGATTTCTGTGGCGCACACTCTACCGATGCCCACGACCTCCGCTACGTCCAAGATACGAGCCAGGGCGACCTCGTCCCCACGTACAAGCCTGGCTTCAACCTCCTCGAGTCGGTCTGCTCCAGCGTCTGGCTCACCGTCGAGGTGGCCAAGCACTTGCGCGTCAGCGACATCGTCAACCTCTACAGCACCAGCAAGACCTTCCACAACCTCCTCGATCAGCACTGGCAGTCCAGCATCTTCGCCTGGGCAGAGCACATGGCCCCCTCCTCCTTCCACATCTTCTACTGGAAGTTCTATGGCTGCTACACCCGCAAGGACCCCTCAGGAACCACCTGGGAGGCGCCAGGCCTTTTCGCGGACGCATTCCCCCAGCCACCTTGGGCGAAGAAGCGCCCCGTCACCGCCGCCGACAAGACCGTCCGCTCGGTCCCCGGACTGCGATACCTCGCGATGCTCGTCAAGAGGGAGGTCCGCGCACGCGATATCCTCGCAATGCTGGCGCGCCGCGGCCACCGCCTGCCGAACAAGTGCCACGAGGCCATCAAGAAGATGTGGATGGTCATGGACCTGCCGACCAACACCCTGCGGCGCGCCTTCATCCGCAGCACCCAGCTCTGGACCCCAGAGGACATCTACAACGCGCAGATGTTCGTCACCAAGCTGCAGATGCGCTTCAACGAGCCCGTCTTCGGCCCCGACGCACCCTTGGCCGTCGAGACCATCCTGGGCGCCCGGGAGGGCCTCACTCCGCTGTGGCAGATCCTCCGCTGCAAGAACTACACGGAGCTCCTGGAGGCGATTCAGATGCGGGTGCGCTACCTAGCCGGCGCCCAGACGCAGCGCAGCTTCCAGAGCTGGGAGAGGCGCTACGGCGTCCCCAACTGGGAGCTGGGCACGGGACATCTCGAGGGCTGGGGCGCCGGCCTGATCCACCTGTCCCGTCCGGACGAGCTCATCATCGAGGAGGCGGCCAGGCGCGGCATCAACCTCAAGGACCACCTCACCTACATGGCGTTCTGGGGCCACGTCGACTGGCAGAGGCGCGCCAACCTCGTGCCCACCGAGGAGGAGATGTACATGTCAGATGACGAGCTTCCAGCCCTTCCGTCCCACGAGAAGGGCCCCGACGGTATGTTCGGCAACTGTGGCAATGTTCCGTTTGAATATTACGAGTGGAAGCCCAAGCACGCCCTCTTGGCGAGGTGGGACACCCTGACCGAGAAGGAGAAGATTGCACTCAAGGAGAATATCGGACGCGACGAGACGAAGCTTATGGCGCATGAGGATGACGACAAAGGCTTCTGGGACCTGAACGAATTTGAGCTGGGCCGTCTCGATCAGGGCAAGAACGGCAAGGCCGCCATCTTGGCCCCTAACAACTACGACAGCGAGGACGACTGTGAGAGCGACAAGAAAGTCAAGGAGCAGGTGCACGACGAGAACTGCATGTGTGAGCCATGCGTCGCCTGGGTCAATGGCGACGACGAGGACTCTCACGATGGCTCCTGCCTGTGCACCGAGTGCCTGGACCAGGCGGACTACGAGGCTGAGCAGGAAGACTACGAGGAGGAGGACGAGGACTCTGAGGACTCCGAAGATGAGGATGATGAAGATGAACTGGTCATCACCCCCACGAACCCAATGCCCCAGGACGTCCTTACCAACCCGGACCTCCGCGACGCGTGGAACGGCCTCAGGCCCCTGGACCGGCTGACAGTCACCGACGTCCTCGACAGGCAGCTCGAGCAGGAGAGGGCCGCGGTTGCCGCCGCCGCCGCCGATGTCCAGACGCGCGGTGTCGCGCGCGAGTTCCCCCACATCACGGACCCCGTCAGCCTGGCGCTGCTGCACAAGCTGGACGGCATCGAGAACCAGCCTGCCGAGGATGAGAGCGGCTTCGAGTCGGACGTCTCTGCCGACGCCGAGATGAAGGACGAGGGTTACGAGGACCAGGAGATGCTCGACGAGGGGGATGACGGCGCCGTCGGCGGCGACGATGACGCCTCCAGCGACTCCTCCCTGGACGACGAGCAGCTCAGGGCCCTCGCGGACCTGGACTACTCGGACGACGAGCTCGAGTTCGACATGGGCAACTTCCAGGCCTTCCTGACCAGGGGCCGGGACGACGGCAGCTACCACTACCGCGCCGGCCGCCCCAGCGGTAGTGGGGAAGATGATAACGATGAGGAGGAGGACGCCTTCGGCGTGGCTCACGAGGCCGACCTGAAGTCTCCGGGTCTCGCTGCTGAGATGCGACTGCCGGATACCATCAACTACTAGGCTGGCTCAACTTTGTGTTGGACGCTTCCGTCTGGGCACGTGGGCGAGCTGTTATGTTGTGTGGACCAGCAGATGGCGCGGAAAATGGCATAGGGAGATCTCTACCGGACCACGACTTTACGCTTTTCAGGGAGGTTGGTGGATGGCGGAGAGCGATCGCAACATGCCGGTCAAAGGAAAAGGATACAACGAAAAACGAGGGGGAAAAAAGGGTCAGGGTTGGTGAGCGAATGTGGCTCAAGGGGATGGTTCATTTTATGGGCCTGGACTCTCATCAAGCCGCAAATCTTCCCTGCTGGGAATCTCGTCCCATCTGTTCGGCAGTCAACGAAATGGAAGGCTGTGAAGAGTATCGCCCAACTTTCTGCTTGTTTCCGAGGCTCGACATACCACGGATCGTCTGTTGATGACCTATGGACACTTGACATACTCAAGTCATTGACTTTTACACTCTGGCTGATAGAGGGATCTGGGGTGGCTTTCTGAAGCGTCTGTGTGAGTGGATGCTGGTCCATGGGTTGAAGACCACTGCAGATATCTCAAGTAGGATAGCTTCCCCCAATGGAACTCTGGCAGAGCCCATAATCATTCATTCATCCTTGCGCCTTGGAAACGAGACGTGGAAACGCATCGTACAACCACAAGACTCCTTCATTCGGATGTCCAAGATACGTGGTGATCAAGGTGCAGTAGTTAAGGAATAGCATCGGGCAAGCATACGCCAAATCGGACATGGATCAATCCTCATAGTCTTCATAATCATCATAAGGTACATACATACAGTACACAAGTGTCCGCCCGTACTAACTTGCATTCTAGAAAGCACTTTCCCCCATGGGTTTCTGTATCTGGGTATATTCAGTCAATATCTTTTGATTCTCCTCTGCATTTTGTTCACCAATAAACACAACTGCGATATGGGCGTCTTCCTCTGTCCATAGAGTACAGACAACACAAACATAACAATTCAGCTGTAATATCACCTCTGGGGGAAGACCCAACGCCAACCGGCAACATTGCAATCAGCTACAAGGCAAGCCGGCTACTCTGTCGCAATTGATTTGCCCTTGCCTTTAAGCAACTCGCGAAGGGTTCCTTCAGCTTGGCTTCGGGCTGCAGAGGAACTGCTCGGTTGCGGGGAGGCTGTTGCGCCCGACAACGCAGTCTTCCATGGAACCCAATCAGTCAGTCCAGATCTCGCTCCGGAATTGGAGGCATTTGAGTCCTCTTGCCGCGAGTGCCCGTTCGCGTGTGCATATCCTGGGGACTCATCGCGGCCAGGAGACTGTGCTTGGCTGCTGCGTGGAGAGTCGGTACCCAACAGCTCGTTTGGTGTTGTCCGTATCTCAAGATGGCTGCTGGATGTCTGTGGTAATGACGGTTCGCTCACGAGAGCGGCAGATGAACTCCGCGGCGTCGTCGCTGCCTCGTCGCCTGGCTGGTAGTGTTTGGAACTGTCAGCGTGGATGATAGCATTGGCAAAGGACTTCGACCTCTTCCTTGTTGGTTCTCTGGGCTTTGGCACTCCAGCAAGAGGGTTGGCGCCGTTGCCCTTGCCGGTATGGGGGGAACCGGAACCACTCCGGCCTGACTTCGAAGAGGCCCGGCCGCGCACTTGATCTTTGAGCTCTGATGCCGACTTCTTCTTCGTCTTATCTTCTTCAGAGGACCTGCTTGATGACATGATTGTCTCCAGTGTACCGTAGGCTGCGCTCTGGCGGCGCCCAGTACTTCGGCGTTTGCGGTGTGATCGTGCGCTCGCACTGTTGTCCTCGTCACCCGACTGAATGGCTTGCAGCGTCAATCCGTTTTGGCTCTGGCTGTTCTTGGTGTAGCCTCTTCTCCGGATGGATGACGACGGAACGGCACTGACAAAGGATGCCCCTGAGCCATGCGGTGCCACATGCACCTCGTACTGGTTGCTCAAGCTATAGCGCGAGCGCGCGTATATCTCGGCAATACCATCGAGGGCATTGTCCATCTCAGTGGACTGGGCTTGGAGGTTGGCCATGATCGCCTTGAAGGAGAATGCCTCATGCGGCGGCAGAGTCTCGGCTGGGACCTCGTCCTGGCCCTGTCTCCAGGGCCACAGCTTCTTCTTGGCGTTTCCCCGCGCCATGCTCAGTAAGCTGCCATTCTGTGACCCTCCAGCGGGTCTGGAGTGGGCGGTTGGAGAGATGTAGGAGATGGATGTCGAGGTAGTCGAAGGAGGCCCTCGACGGTTGCCAGCACGCCGGGCCGAGTTGGAGTTGGAGCGGGAGTGCCCTTGCGACGCCGGAGATGGTCCGCTGTAGGTCCTGACTATGACGGGCTTGGAATAAGTCTTGCTCTGGGCGCCGGTGGACCTTTCATATTTGTGGCGAGCAACCGGTGAAGGGAAATTGCTGTTCAGCTCCCGAAGTGCCAATGTCCGGTGAGCTGCGGTGCTGTCATCGAGGGGTATGGGTTTACCCTCTGCGGTCGACGGCACCAGGGAAGCGATGGAGGTATTGTTTGACTGAAAGAACAGAGGGAGGGAGAAAGGAAGACTGGACCTCATGGGAGTAGGAGACGGCTTTTGAGGACCAGCTCGGGTATCATGAGGTTTAAGAGCGGCAGGGACATGGGTTGGAGAAGAAGAGGTGGCAGGGGCCGGGCCGGGGCATGGGGAGGAGGAGGAGGCGTTCTGCGTGCGGCCGGGGGAGTCGGAGGGTGTGGGTGGGTGATGACGGGAACCAGGCTTGGTGGAGGGGGAGATATGAGAGGAAGCGTCCGTATTCATGTCTCCACTCTCGAGCGCGTGTTCGCCCTCCAGAGGCCGTTGATTATGTGGCTTATCATATATATACAGCGCGGTGAGGATGCGGGAGGCGATGTGCTGCCGTAGCACGTATGCAGGCGGATGCGAGTGTAAGTCGTACTGGGTTGTAGCATGGGCTTGGCCCCGTGTTCGAGCTTGTGTGCAGGTGGTGGCAGCGACGGGGATTTGGAGAGGCGCGCAGGGCGACGATAGGCAGGTGCTCGCTCGAGTGGCCCCGGCAGAC
This sequence comes from Diaporthe citrichinensis, assembly GCA_014872995.1. Classification (NCBI taxonomy): domain Eukaryota; kingdom Fungi; phylum Ascomycota; class Sordariomycetes; order Diaporthales; family Diaporthaceae; genus Diaporthe; species Diaporthe citrichinensis. The sequence goes on along the minus strand of JADAZR010000005.1, from coordinate 251,740 downwards.
AATGGTCGGTGTAGGCAGGCGTCACAAAGAGTCTTGTCGCGGATAGAGGGCGAGTTGAGGTATCATGGTGTGGTCCTTTGGCCTCTGGGGAGCTGTATGTCTCAGATGGAGCAGGTGTTGAAGAACACCACCTCGGGAATGCGACTGCTGGATTGGCACTGTCGGGCGCGCGTGTGACCTCCGAAAGTCGATTGAACAGACGCACTGTAATCTCGAGAGTGGTGGTCGGAGGAGGTGGGGTGGGAGGCGTGGCTGCTGCTTGTCGGCCGATGACGAGCAGCGGTAGCAGAGAAAGACGGCGGCGACAGAGGCGGATGCGCGATGCGAGATGCCTCGAGTCGAGTTGCCGTGTCGAGCCCGAGATCAAGTCAACCCTTGGAAAGAAAAGGAAGGGATTGAAATGAGAAGCGGACGCGCGAATGCGTTGTCTGATGAGATTCAATCAACCGTTGCTGTGCGCTGTTCCTGCTCTGCCCTCTCACAGCAGCGGCAGCGGCAGCAGCAGAAATGTGTCGAGAGAGGAGAGGAGTCGTCTGTTTTAGGGTGAAGCTGTGTGGCCCGCCATTGGACCGGGCGCGATGCCTTTTGCTGCAAGCTGCAGAGCAGTCGTGGCTGCCCTTCAAAGGCAGGACGGCGTGCTCACTAACTCCCGCCTTCCCTGCAGCACGGCAGAGAATGCCCGAGTGCTGTACATGCACTTACTACCGTCCACCTTGCTGTCTGGAAGTACCCAGACTACCTACCCAGACTAATACGTGGTACGGGGCGGGGGGATAGTGGCAGGTACGTACTCCCGTACTCCACGGCCGTGTGGTGGCCCGGTTCCTTCCCCGTGGGCCTAGAAGGCCTGAGCACGGACTTCTCCTCCCCATGCTTCAGGACCTTGGGAGAACAAGACGAGGGATCCTGGCGCCTGTTCATCCCTTCTCTGCCCAGTGCCTGGCCTATATGCTGAACTGCCTAGCAGGGCCCGCACCTAGATACGGTCTAGTGAGTGCTGTGAAGTAGACTACATGCGTCTTGCAACGTGAGGTCCATCCATCCCAAGACATTGTTTTGATCGGCTTCCTCCATGCCCAGATACCTGCCTGCCTAGTACCCAGGAGACAGACATCTACTCGCCGGCTCATCACCAGAGTCTCTCCAGCAGGCAGCTCCGTCAGATTGCGTGCCCGCCTGTCTTGCTTCCTCATGCAGCACCTCAATAGCCGACGATCTAGCTGCCCTCCATGTCTCAATCCCCACTGGAGGAGGCGGAGGAGGAGGAGGACAGCCGCGCCAGATGATGATAACGATGATGATTCTGACTGATCCCGGGAAGTCAAGCCTCTCTCTACCAGATTCTGCCGGCCGGGTTGCTCTCGCTCTCGTCATGACGCGCCAAGCTTCTCACCTCATGTTTGAGTCCACGGGTCCTTTTTCACAAAGTGGCGTGTAACTCGAGATACAGCAAACAAGGCTCCGTCGTCCAATCCCCGCCCCCCTCCGTTCGTGGTCGGCTGCATCCGCGACCGCGGCCTCTTCCCCCTTCCGTGCGCACGACGTAAAGGGGGGGGGGGGGGGAGCTTATGCCAGTTGGAGGCAGCGTCAAACAGGTCCTGTCCACTACAACGTGACCTCGTTGTGCCAGCACGCGCGCTCTCTTCCGCTCACCAGCGTTCATGATGGAAAATAAGCACAGGGAATCACCAGACGCAAGTTGTGGATGCTTGTCTAGCACCAACTGCCGTCTCGGGGCAGACGAGTGCAAGTCATCGGCTACGGTCAGGTCCGAAATTCAGATCCTAAGGCCCAATATATCCATCGACCCCGTGACCTTGTCTCTGCTGTTGTCTGAACTGAGTCACGGCGGAAACAAAAACAGCCGCTTCGTGTCGCTTATTTTTGAGTACTCAGCCCTACAATGCAACCTCGCTGTAACGTACTGCAATATAGCAAGCAAGACACGCCGGAAAAGAAGGAGCATAGCCAGAAAATTCCCGACGAGGTAGCATTGTCCAGTCGAGTGCCTGGCTGGCAGACCGACGGGCCCCAGAGCGGGATGCCCGAAGACTGCCTGGAAGATATTCTAGGGTATGACGTCCAAGAGCACTCTACACCGAGTTTCCACTAAACATGGCAGTTCCTAACCGAAGACAAACTTGATGATCCAGATATCCATGATCTTTAGGTATGCATTTAACGCCACAAGGCTACTCAGGGAAATGTCATTTGCACCTCCTTTTGTACTGTGCGCGCCGTCCTCCGTCCAAACTCACGCAAACTTTGAGTCACCGCCATGGCCCCCATCATAGGCGCTGTAAGCCGGAGCATCGGGGTATGCCTGGTTGCGGACCTGCGGGGGCTGAGGATCTACTGGGAATTCAAGAGCCCCGGCACGCCTCTGCCGCTCGAGCTTCCTCCGTTGTCCCCAGGTTAAACGGCCACCTTTGCCGTAGTAGAGTATGACCCAGACGGCATGGAAGAAGCTTGCGAATCCACTGGATTGCCGACTCCATCAGCTTTTGGCCAGGAAAGCGACGTTGGAGGCTCTCATGGAACTCACAAGGTGAGGAGCTCGAGGATGACATTGAGGCCGAATTGGGCATCGCAGCTAGTGATGCAGAGCACGGCAACTGGAGGAACTGCAGGCCCATTAATCAGCATGTGAAACATAGTATCAGAGTGATTGGCGGAACACGGCGGCACAGCATGGCCGACAGGGGAAGAAAGGACAAGGGGGAAAACCGACTGAAGATTGCTATGACCAGCAGCAAGAGGATAGTCACGTTGTCCCTTGAATTGATGCTGTTAACAGCGCGAGAACGCTGTTTCGGAAGATCTCGAGGAGGGGCCTCAGCGGCAGGAGAAGCCATGTGTGTAGGGCCGGCGTCCATTGGATTGGTTCTTTGGCGAATATCGATAATAAGGAGTAGGTCTCGTACGGCCAAGATAGTTGCAAGTCAGAAGTTTTCGGAACACACGGAGCTAAAGCCTGCGTTGTGCGTTTGTCAGGACTCTGTTGTCAGTCATGAGTGCCAAGTGCTATTGTTCAGTACATGGCGTCCATGACGAACCTCGGTTGGGAAGGCATGTCCGGCGACAAACTTCCTCCAGCAAAAGCAGGAGCAGGCTGTGCCAGGACACCTAGCAGTCGTGTGATGACGGCATCATCCGTTGAGAGCCCATCATTTATCCTGAATCCTAAGTGTGCTGCGATCATCCATGTCTTTAACTTGAGCGTGTCAATATTGGTGCCACAAATGGCCAGAAGCAAATATCACAATGAAGCAAGGCTAGCAACGAAGGATTTGAGAACAGATTCGCGCCCGATGAGTGGCTTCGAGACCCAGTGACAGCCGTTACCTTACAATATCGAAGGGGCGGAGGCTGGCTCAGAGATCTGACATGGCTTTTATTTTTTTCTTCCGGGGAGGGGGGGGGGGTGAGAGAAGGCTCCAGGAGGGCGAGGGAGAACTCCGTTGGGGTCCAACTAACCTCCCTTGCGCCCTGCCACACCCCGACTCCTGTCGGGATCCGGAGCGAGGAGAAATGGGAAAGTGCGAGCAATAACATCAAGTAGATGAGGCCAATTGTTCGAGGTATCCAACAACTAATGCCACAAATATCATTGAGAACGGGGCAGAAGCGAACAGAGGCCCAACTCGACGCGCCGTCAGGAAACTGCAGATTCGAAGATGGTTACTCCACAGAGGCTGACCCAGTCGCCCTCCTCATGGGCCCGAATGTTGTTCACCATGTGGACGCCTTGTGTTTAGGCCCCGCCGTTAGGTGTGGTGTAATCCTCGGGCCGGTGGTAGCCCAACAACAAGCCACGCCCTTGTTGTTCGCAGATGACAGCGCCAACCATCCATCCACACCTCATGTCACAGGGGATGATCCGGTAGGCGGGCGCCGGACCCCCTGCCTGCCTGTCTGCCATACGAGCGTGAACGTGGGCGTCACGCATCCTCGTCCATTCCTGATGGCTGCAGATCTCACTGCTACGTGCTAGGCAGATAAGAGATCTCGGGCAGGGGGCTTCCACCGATCGTGTCCCCTCGCAACCCGGTCAGACTCGTGGCATTGGTACGTGAGTCAATGCTTCGGAGACGTGGTGTAACCGGGCGTGCAGGATCACCAATTTCACCGGCTTTGACGAGATTCCCAGCTGCTCGTGGGGGCCTCGAAAGCAGGCCGCCTCCCACATATCCTCCGGTAGACCCCTGGGTCGAAGAAGGCTGATCAGTACCTTTAATTACGCCGGTTTGGCGAATGATAACGAGCAGTTCGTGGGCCCCTATGTAAGTCAAGGCCGCTTGCAAAGCGGCCGCTGCAAGGCCCTGCAAATAGCCATGAGCTCCACGAGCGGCAGGCCCGACGAAGGTTCCTATCCGTCGTAGGGATGAGCATGTCTCAGTCCGCTGCCGGGCCAAAAGGACACGCGGTCGGGTGAAGCTGAGTGCCTGACTGGAATGTACTTGTGCATGACACTGGCGTCGCCGCTCATCCTGTCCAGTTCTGTCCGTGTGAAGGGAAAGACACTCGCACTTTTTCCATGCAGTTAGTCCCCGAAATATTGAGCAATGGCTGCGACACGACTAGCCCGAAAAGCCCCAGACTACCCAAGTATGGCCAAGCAGTCTGGCTATGATAAGCCCGCATTGGTGAGCAGTAGAGACTTGGGCCCCTTGAAATGAGGTTCAGTCAGGGAGGTTTGTTCGGGCCCAGCTCGGGGAGCCGGCGTGAAAGAAGAAGAAGCAGATGGTAGATCTCGTGTATAAAACGAGGCCCCGCCCATCCTCGTGGCAGACATCCTTCTAGAACCGTAAGATGTCGTGTGTTCTCTGAGCAGATCGTGATACAAGACTCACAAGACAAACCGAGCCCCTTGATCTGGACACGCCTTCGAACTCATCCTCATCTTCGACTTCACACAGGCCTCCTCGACATACCTCAACATGGGCCAAGTAATGGGAAAGGTCGCTGTCGAAGACGACAAAGCGAAGGAGCCAGAAGGTCCCAGCTTCCCTGACTATATGCTCGATTCGAATGCTGTCGTAAGTTCATGGTTCTGAAAAGCTGGCCCATGCGGCAGAGTCCCAAGCCTCAACTGACGCCTCCTGTCCCCTAGACCAATGACAAGGCAACATGGCGGTACGGAGCACCTCCGGACTACACAGTCACCAGGCAAATGTGGGCAAACGGTATGCTTGCCCCGTCGAGCCCCAACGCCAAACAATCCACAAAAGTCTTCAGCGTGCTGACTTCAACCTGACAGAAAAACGCGCGAACCATGAGGCCAAGTCTCTGGAAACACTGGTCGAGAACCTGGTCAAGAACTGGGAGATTGAGGCGTCACATAAGATGGACGTGTCCGAATGGCGAACCGTCGACCCAGCGAAATACACCTTCGCAATCAATGGCGGACCGCCTCAGGATGCGGAACACATGTTGAAAGTGTGCGTAGCCTTCTTACCGCCCCCGGCCCCTGGCTTCCCTTAGGCATCTGTGCCACCATCAATTTGCGTGCAATGATGACGGTTGGAAGGAAAAAGAAGAGAAGGGGAAAGGAGAGAGAAAAAAGGTCGAAGCGAGTTTTGCTTCTTCTTCCCTGACAAAGTGGCTGACGACGAAAGCAATTGCAGTGGTACTTATTCCGCGGTCATAGCGCCCAACAAATATTACGGGGCCAACTCCACATTCGACGAGAGCCACAAGACGTTCAGAGACATGATGCCGAACTTTGCCTGGGAAGTTCTGGAGGTGTACAGCGGCCCACCGGTTGTGGCCTTCAAGTGGCGTCACTGGGGGTGGATGAAGGGCGACTATGTCGGGAAAAATGAAGACGGATCGACGGTGACCATCAAGGCTCACCGCGGGATCCTCGACATCCAAGGTGTGACAGTAGCGAAGCTGAGCGACAAACTCCAAGTGACGAGCCTTGAGACATGGTAAGCCTGTCCTTGTCCCGGACCGGTTGCGCGGCGGTAGACGGACGGATGCTAACCGCAACACACCAACAGGTTTGATCCGACAGATATGTTCAGGCAAATGCGGCCCTCAGACGAGACGATGACGACGAAGCGGATGCAGTGTCCCATGGGGTACACGGCTGATGTGAAGGGAAATGGGAGTGCAGTAGTTGGGCATTGAAGATGAGGAGTTGTCTTAGCACCGTGGTTTTCTGGCTTGTTCCTTCTTGAAGCATCAAAAAAATGATTTACTGTTCCGAACCCTCTCCTGATGAAGCGATCTGGCACGGGCCGTGAGAGTGACCCTCCACCAGCCTGCCCAGCCTCCGGGCGCATGTTGATTACCACGGGTATGGCGTTGAGGGTTTCTGCGCCACAGTACCTCGTTGGGAGCGCTATGACGAGAGGTGTCTCTGAAACCACGTTGTGCCTATCGGATCTATGCTGGATTCAGAGAGGCTACTGCAGAGTCTGAAACATAGAAGGCATTGGTGAACACCACTTGACGATATGACATCCCAACGGCGTGAGATTTCCAAGAGAGTGCGGGGACATGGGGGGAAGGAATGGCCATGATCTGATGAGGGCCGCGAAGTGCGCCATGCGATGTGTGCGTGAGGAGAATCATGCCGCCTTCCGACAAACTCTCCCCGTGTCTAGCGTTCCGAGAGCTTATCTTGGGTCGAGGCTGGGCATCCAGACCTTTGCCGGTGGGTGGCACGGCCAAGGGAGCCGCTCTCAGCTTGACTAGGGTCCCCTTCTGAGCATCCATTCGGGAGGGATGGCCTTGACCCATGGCCTCGGACTCGGACCAAGGTGAAGGAGGCATAGGTCGAGGAGGGAAGTAAGTTGGCAGTGTCGGGTGGTGACAGTGACAAGATACCGAGAAGAAAATGTAGCAGTTGCCCAAGTACTTGGAGACTCGTTTGGGAAGGGAAGGGAAGGCGTGCACCCCCTTCGCAGCTCCTCCCCCGGGGACTTGTCACAAAGACGGCTTGCAACCACCTCATCTGAGGGACGGGTTGACAGTTGGTCCTGGGCGTAACCCTGGCGTGGACGCAGGGAGGCTGGATGGCAGGGAGGCAGGGAGGCTCGACATGGCACTGTGGTAAAAAGGAAAGAGCAAAAGAAATGTTGCTTACTGACCTAGTCCGTGGCACGGCGGCAGCCACGTTTTGAACCTGGCGATCTGACTTGCGGAATGAAATATGCCATGTGGCCAATTGTGTAACGCAGAGGAGAGTGCGTCAGACAGGCTCGGTGTAATATGCGCACCGGGAACAGCATACAATTGTACAGCTAGTCCAGGCGCTGTGATAAGTACTGCGGACTGGGTGGTTTGGTCTGCAGAGAGCTGCGGCAGGTCAAGGCGAGCTCGTCATGCATTCCAATTTCAGGTCGACAAGCCCGCATTACCGCGTTGGCCTTATCCACGGCAGAAATATTCTGATGAATCGCCTCAACAGAAAAAGAGGCGCAAATTGCTTGCACATCGCAACGGTATCTACCACTATCCTCCTTCCCGAGAACGCGAGGAGAGAGTGCCGTGGCGCCGTTATCAGGCAGTACCTACCCAACCCAGCTCGGTAGCAAGTGACATGTGCTCCAACTGCTAGCAGAGGTGGGAAGTCGACAAGGGATCCCCCCAGTCCAGCGGACGGCCCAGCCCGTGACGTGTTCGCGATTGTCCGACACGGTCAACACGATCAACGTAAACACACACACACGTCCCTTTGTCCCGTCCCCCGCCCCTCTCTTTGCCAGGAGAGCGATCAAACACACAAGAAGATGTGCAAGGGCAGAAAAAGTATGGGGTTGGCGTCGATATTTAAACCACTGACCAGGCAGACTAGCCCAAATTACTCGAGGACGAATGTCCGAGTCCGTCCAAGCCCTAGGCGTGGGGTCAAGGGCCGGAGGTGCATCGGAAAACGTGGGAGTCCTCGCTACGTTTCCCAGCATGGCCTGACATTGGGTTGAACCATTGGCCTGGCTACTACACAGTACTAAGGCAGTTTAGTTGTACCTTAGGTAGGTACCTACCAGGCCTAGTAGGTGGCACGCACAACGCACACAGCACAGATGCGTGCTCTGGCATGGTACCTTGATGGGCTGCCTGGTCGGTGTTTGCATGGTCAGAAACAGACCCGGGCATGGCAAGGTCAGCAAGCATCACTGTCGCACTACATGGGGAATGGAGTGCATGCGCGCTGCATCTGGCAGGTCCAGGCTGATGAGATGGCCGACAAGGAAGCTCCATCAGCGGTTTCGTGTATATGACTTAAACCCACGACGCCTACTGTGTGCACTTTGACTACGTACCTCGGCCTGTTGTCTGCGGTCGTCCACCGCAGACCAACAGTCTGGTTCCGCAAAACGGAACAGACCGGGTAATAACCAACGTTCATCTCAGATACAGATACTCATTCGCGGGGGAGTCTCCTGTCGCAAGGCACAGGAAGAGACGATCGGCTCAGAAGCAGGATTCCCCTTCGTCCTCCCCCAGCCTCTGACCCCTGAGGTTCGTGGAGATGCACCGGATACAGGGTCGAGTTCCCCGTCCATTGCCAATCTGTCGGTTTGCCGAGGGGGCGACCTCCCCGAGCTCCCAGCTCCCAAGCTTCTTCTTTCTCATGGCTCGCGCGCCGGTGGGTAACGGCTCTCGACCTAGGCATGTGGGGAACCGGAAGCGCAGTGTTGTAGGAAATTGGACAGGAGTGTAAATTGAAATTGACAGAAAAAGGAATTGATAGAAAAGCAGCAAGCAGTATTTACAAGAGAGCAAGCAAGCCACGCTTGATCTGATGGGGGAGCAGGCAGGCGAGCTCTGTCTGAACCATCACGCTTCCCGACGTACGGTCAGGCCAGGCCAGGTCAAAATCCCAGGTCAGGTCAGGTCGGGTCGGGCCAATTCTGGCTGGGTAATAAGAGGAGAAGAGCTCCAGTCTTTCCAAGCTCCCAGCTCCCCCGACTGCTGCCACCAGCCTGCACGGCCAGCACTCCTCACCAAACAACAAAACGGAGGCCCGAATCGGAAAGGATGCCTGTGCTGCATGCTGGAAGCCGACCCACAAATCGAGGGCAGCTTCCAATTACATTGCGTTGGCGACAGGGGTAGGCCCGTCGTTTGCAAGGAGAGTACAGCACACCACCACCACGGCGACCCAGCAAAGCACAGCACAGCACACAGCACAGCACAGTCCCCAATGCCTGTTGTCATTTTTTTCTTCGCCCTGACGGTTGCCGTGTGCCAGTGAGTAGCTGGTGGTGGTGTGCGCTGCTCGTCTCCTGCTCTGCTCTGCTCCGTCTATCTGATCTGTCTGATCTTGGTCTGTCTGTCTCTATTTCCTCCACTTTGCTGGTTCTCGTCTCCCTCCCCCTGGTTCAGTCCTGGCCTGTCCTGTCCAGTCCTGTCCAGTCCACCTGGCAGTCCTCTGCCATCCCGTCGTCTCGTCTCTTTTGGTTTGGTCTTTTCCTCTCCAAACCACCTCACCTCCCCTCCCTCACCTTCTTTCACTCTCCCCTCAAAACAAGGCCTAGAGGGCGTGTGCAGCACTGTACAGCACCGCACACAATCCATCCTGCAGGCTCGGCATCTCCTTACCGAGTTCTCACATTGTGTTCACCTCCCCCTCTCCGCATCAATCCGGCGGGCAGCCACTTTCCCCGAGTCCATACTGGTCCCTGAGGCAAGCTTTTGGCGGCAGCAGCAGTACGTGTCCATTCGAAAAGTCTCCTCCGGCCGAGTCCCCAACCATTCAAGCTCTACATCGAGTCTTGACTGGCTCGCCTCGTCATCGAATCCCTCAGAAAACCTCAGAGGCGTACAGCGCGTTTTCGTGGCTTCCGCTCCACCTCCGCAGGCCTTGATTGAACCGCCGAGGCCGTGACGGCTTTTCTTGCGCTCCAACTGACCTCTTGCAGCTGGATCAGCTTTCCCGGACGCACCTTCTCCCTCTCCCGCCGTCGACCAGCTACCCCTTTCGACCCCTTCACCGCCAACAGTCCCGACCATGGCGGCGCTCCCTCCAGCTCCATTGAATGTTGACCGCTATGTGGTCATTCATGTGGCCACCACCTGCGACGAACACGGCGTCTACGTAACCAAGGATTCCGCCGAGGTTATCGAGATTGGGTGGATCTTGGTGGACGCGAAGACACTTGAGGAGGTGGGCTCTTTCGCTCTGACCCCGAATCGCTGCTCCTGCTCCTCAGGGATGTGGTGACCTAAATGGGCCCTAAGCTGACGGGTATCTTCCCCTCGAACAGCTGCATCACGAAAGCGTGTTGGTGAAGCCTATCAATACGCCAATCACCCCCCTATGCAGTAAGTCTCACGCGTCTGCAGCGCTCGCATTTCTCTTGTTGAGCATTCCTATCCCGTCTCCCCTCTGTACGCCATTTGCCTTGGTCGACAAAGCTAACCACTCTTCCTGTCCAGCGAGCCTGACCACCTTAACATGGGAGCACGTTAGGAATGCCGGGACTTTCAGGGACGCTATTAACCGTTTCGATACCTTCGCCTCCGAGCATCTCAACTCGCAGAACCTCGACTTCGTCTTCGTAACCCTGGATGCTTGGGACCTAAGGGTCCAGCTCCCCCGAGAAGCCCGCGACAAAGCCGTTGTGCTCCCTCCATATCTCCAGCACTCTCGGACGTTCGATTTGCGAACCGAATACCAGAGATGGCAGCAGCATCATCCCGAATGCCTGGCCTTTGGCCCGTCGTCGCTGGCTAATATCTGTGCGGCTCTCGAGGTCGAGGCGGTGCAGTCGAGTGCTCCCATCAAGCACAACCTGCCCTTCCATCTCCAGGCTCTCGCCCCGGCTTCGCCCCGCAGAGCTATGGACGAAGCTATCACCCTCGCTCGTGTTCTCCGCGGTCTGGTCCGGAAGTCCCAGCCCCCCAATGAGCACCCTGACGTGCTCACTCGCCCGATGGATGCCCGTGCAGACGTCAGGGCCTTCCTCTCAGAACGGAGCAAGGTGCTCCACATGTCGGGCTTGCCCCACGATACAACCCAATCTGAGCTCGAGAGCTGGTTCACCCAGTTCGGCGGCCGCCCCATCGCCTTTTGGACTCTCCGCACGCCTGAGCAGCACAAGCCCACGGGCACTGGTTTCGCAGTCTTCTCATCTCATGAGGAAGTAAGTCGATACCCTCGCATCGTTGGTTTGCCCGTTCCTTCACCTTCATTTAAATCCAAGTGGACTCTCGTGTGGACTTGATATGGTGTCCGATGTGCAGCTTTTTGTCCGTACGAAGTGCAGTCAAACCTACAAGCACAGATCACGACAGGCGAAGTGCAACCGTCAAGGCTAACCGTACTCGCTTTTATAGGCGGCTGAGAGCTTGTGTATGAATGGCCGAGCTCTCAATGAGAAGGCCATCGAGGTTTCCCCATCGTCGAGCCGAGTGCTGGATCGGGCCCAGGAGATATTAACCCCGTTCCCGCCGAGCAAGAACCGACCTCGACCTGGAGACTGGACCTGCCCTAGTTGTGGATTTTCAAACTTCCAGCGTCGCACGGCATGCTTCCGCTGCTCGTACCCAGCGGTCAGTGCCGGCCCGACAGGTGACATGGGCTACGGTGGCTACGGTGGAGGTGGTGGCGGCGGTGGTTACGGGCCACCAGCGATGATGGGCCCACCTCACCACGGCGGCGGCGGTCATCACCATGGACACATGGGCCACGGTGGCGGTGGCCGTATGGGAGGCAGCGGTGTTGTCCCTTTCCGTGCCGGAGACTGGAAGTGTGGCAACGAGGTCTGCGGGTACCATAACTTTGCCAAGAACGTATGCTGCCTACGCTGCGGTGCCAGCCGTGCAGGCGCCGCCATCGTTGCCGACTCAGGCTACCCTACTCCGATGGATACTCCTTCCAGCTACATGAGCCAAGCATCCATGGGCGGCAACCCCGGGCCCGGGCCCTTCGGATCCGGAGGTGGATTCAACTCTGGAGGTGGTTACGGCCAGCAGTTTGGCGGCCCGCCCAGCACCTACGCGTTGCCATCCGGCATCGGCGGCGGCGCAGCACCCTACCCTTCCCTTAACACCCACTTTGGTCCCGGCCCCGGTGCGCACTCTGCCGGGCCCTTTGACAGCCGCGCTGCTGAGGCTGCCTTCCAGTCAGCACAGAACGGCCCTGCTTCTGCCGGGCCCTCCAACAACTTCTACTCGGCTGGAGAGAGCGACCCTTTCGCCTTCCTGTCGAGCGGGATTGGCGGCCTTTCTGTCAGCGGCGGGGACCCCCGCCAGAACGGCGGCGGAGCTCCTAGCAAGTCGCCTGCCTAAAGTTTGTACATGACGGCTCCGCACTGGGCCTCAGCGTCATCTTTCTAGATCAACGCGACTGTCGACTTTCACTTGTGACTATATATGCGACTACTTTGAGGACATAGAGTAAGCGGAAAAGCTCGGCAATCTTCTCAACATACCAAACCTTTGGGCGAGGGCGGCTGGCTTTTGGAAGACCACACATTTCACGGAACCGGCATCTGGGGGGTGTAGGGGGACAGGGTGGAAAAAAAGCAATATGTTGCAACGGAAAGACAAAAGTAGCGCGCCATGGCGGGTTGTACATTTTTGCATCCTCGGGGGGGAGTTTTTCCCCAGAACGCATGTTATTCTGCTGGGAGGGGTGGGACCGGGACGTCAATGTGTCATACCCCTAACTACATTCTGCTACTTGTCGTTTCTTCTTCTTCTTTCTTGTTTATTACCGCACTGTCTTTAAGTCGCAACGGTCGAAATCAGTCAAAGGAATGGAATGGTCGGTGGTGGACGATTGGTACAGGAATTTGGAGGGCGGCGGCGGCGGTTGGGGGGCGGTTTTAGGCTCGGTGTCGGTGTCAAGTCACTGGTTGGTTCCGCATCAGCGTGGAGTGTAAAGGGGGGATTCTTATTACTGCCGGCTACGAGAGAGAGAAAAAAAAGTCCTCACTCTTCTCCGGAATTGGAGAACAAAAGAGACTGTTGTCAACAACACTGTTTTTACTATCGATGTCTTCTGCCCTCATCTTGGATTTCTGCTTCGACTGCTCACCTTGCTTCTGCTTATTTCATCATCAACATTCCCCCCTTCTGCGCTCGCGTGGTGGTTAGATGCTGCGTATTGCGACACAGCCTCGCCAGGGTGTGTTTGGGTCTAATAATTGTATGGCGGAGTCCTTTGGAAGGGCACAGTGGTACCTTTGCCACAGTCTGGAGCAGGGGAGTCAGTCGGTGGGCGGAGGGTTCGTTCCTCTTGTCTCAAGTATTTGCGGGAATGGATTGGGGGATTGGGGGCATCTGTCCCCAGCGTTGTTGTCATAGGCTGCGGAGACAGATCTACCAACCTGGAGGCATCTGCCGGCGGAGAGGAGGGGCGAGACTGGATGAACACAAGGAGAGGAGGGTGGTGGGTGTGGGGAGTTGGCTACATGCTGTGGGAATAGATGGGCGAGCGGCGGCAGTTGTGTTTTCCTCTGGGAGTCTCTTTAATTGTTAAACCGCTTACGCTACGAGAAAGAAGACGCCAATAATATCATTATTCCCTCCCTCAGAGATGAAGTCTCCATTTACTCGCATTTGTATAGCCCATTGCCCTTTGCTACATACTATTGGAGAGGAGACTCATCAGAGGCGGAAGACGGGCATGGCCTGGAGCCCGCGACCACAAGTCGCGCCAGAGATGAAGATCACAAAGATGGGCTCTACGGGATCAGCCACTTATTGCGACTGATTGGACATGTGAGGTCGAGACACACTCGCGTGTCTCGCACAAAGCGAGGCTGAGGCCGACAAGTGAAGGGGAACTTCCGCTATGCAGCGTGGCATGCTATGTGCAAGCAAAACAGGAGCACGCTGTGGAAATGCGACGCTGCGTCGAAGCACAACAACCGGCGCGATGCGTTTTGCGCAGGTACAAAGGATGGCGCAGGTGCAGCCATACCTGCTGACTCCTATACCTACTCCATCAGTCGAACGCGTAAACATGTCACCGCCACAAGTGTGACCTCTAACTCTTCGGCCACCAAGGGTGGTGGGAAAAGTATGGATTCATTCTAGCCCGAATGCTTTCAGGGGACATCGTCTACACTCAACCCTGTGGGAAGTGACCAGTAGAGGAGGTCTTCTACCTTTTCTTGTCGAGATCCTGGAATAGTCGTCGCCACCTGTCAAAACATCTAGGCCTTCTTGGACGGGATCACCTCGCCAGCACCCGAAGTTACCTCTGCCGACTTCTCAACGTGCTGGCGCTTGGTCTCGCGGTTTGCATCGTTCGCCTCTGGTGGCCGTTTCCGGGAATCCTTGCTGTCCTTGCTTGTGGAGCCAGACCCTTTCTCAGCAGCTTTGCGAGCCTCTCGATCCTTTCGCTCGTTTTCACGCCGTAGCGCCTTGCTCTCGAACTCGTGCCAGTCACCGTCTACGTGTTGGAGCCTGTCGATTTGGTCAGCACAATTGTGTCATGGAGGACAACACATGTCGAAATGGATTTCTACTTACTCCACTGCTTGCCGTGGCGCCGGTGACTCGGTGGTAAAGTAAGGATGCTCCAACACCTGGGCGGCCGTCGGCCGTTTGAGTGGGTCATATTGCAGCATCTCGCCCATGAGTTTGAACGCGGCGGGCGGCAGCTTGTCCTCGTACTGCTCTGCGAACACGTTTGGTTTCCTCACCCCAGGTCTCAAGAGCTCGAACCAAGGCATATCCGTTAGACCTGGCCAGCTCGACTTGTGCGGCGTGCCGAGGACAGAGTAGATCTTGTCCAGCTGACTGATCTCGCCACCATCACCAGGGAAGACGGCACGCCGTGTGAAGATCTCGATCATGACACAAGCTGCGCTCCATATGTCCACAGCAGGACTGTATTGAGTCTCACCGAGTAGCAACTCTGGAGAGCGGTACCATATGGTGATGACTCGGTTTGTGTAGTCGAGTTGGTGCCGCTTAGCGTAAAAGCGGGCTAGACCGAAGTCGGCCAACTTGAGAATACCATCGCTGCTAACCAGGATGTTGGCAGCTTTGATATCTCGATGGAGAACGCCACGCTGGTGCAAGTAGTCGAGACCCTCGAACAGTTGCTTCGACAGATGTTTCCTGTGCGCCGCTTCGAGCTTGAAGGTGGGGTGGTTGAGTATACCCGTCAAGTCATGCGACATATACTCAAACACCATGTAACACTCGTTTTTCTCAACCATGACCTCGAGCAGTGCAACAATGTTGATGTGCTTGAGAGACTGCAGAAGCTTGATCTCTCGAACAGCTGTCACCGGGAAGCCATCCCTCTCACCTTCCATGCGGATCCTCTTCAGAGCAACGAGCTTCTTGGTGTAGACGTGGAGCGCCTTGAACACCTTCCCGTACGTGCCCGCACCAATGACAGATTCATTGCCGGGCTTCCGAAAGTAGACAGAATCGGAAGCTGCCAGGTGATCTGGAAGGGTGGGCTTCTCCTTCAAGCGCTTCATCTGTTTCTTCACCATACGTACTCGAGGTTCCCGAGGTTCTCGAGGCTTCTGCTGTTCCTGGCGCCTCTGTTGCTCCTTAGCTGCCCGAGGCTCTGTTGGCACATTTCTTGGCAGATCTCGACCATCTGTAACGTGCTTATTTGGGGCGTGCTCTCGATGGTCTCGGCTGCCCTTGATATCTCGGCTGTCTCGATGGTCGCGATGGTCGCGGTTGTCTCGATTATCCCGATGGTCTCGAGACTCTCGAGCATCGCGACTGTCCCGATCTCGAGGGTCGTGACGATTAGACTCCTTTGGCGGATCCTTCTTCGTTGGTGCGTTGAATTTCGAGGATATCTCAAACTTTGGGGCTGTCACGGGCGCTTTTGGGGTTGATTTGAGCGCGAAACTGATCTTCTTCTCTGCCGCAGGGCCTGTTGGAGGAGGGCGAGTTGCCGGGGCCGGCATTGGTTCTTCGTCGTTCCCCTCGTCCATGGCCGTGTCCTCCACTTGGAACTCCTTAGGTGGCCTGAAGGGGTTCTCGTTCTCGTGCGTTCCCGCCTCGCCATGGGATGAGCCCTGGTCGCCTACACTTGAGCCTGCTTGCGGTGTTGCACGTCCTGAGCCCGCATCTTCAGGCTGACTCGAAGCAGCTCTGGAGCCGCCGCCACTGGATCCCCAGTGCCCGCTCTTGAACCCGCCACGGCTGGCGCCTCGACCAGCCCCAGAACCTGCGCTGTTTCCTCGGTATCCGCCGCTGGATGATCCTCTATACCCTCCGCGATACGGGCTTTGAGAAAATTGGTGGCTTGGCCCGGTAGGAGTGCCTACGGGGGGTGAGTTGGCCTGACTACCTTGGAAATGTGCCGCAGGTGCAGTCGGTGCGTAGCCGTTCGGTGGGAACTGCGGCGGATATTGACTGTACCAAGAGTTAGCGATCATATGCCGAAAATTGGAGTGCTCATGACCTACCTCTGTGGTGAGTACTGTTGCTGTCCGCCCCAGTTTCCCCTGCCGCCGCTGTAAGGCGACTGGGCCGGGGGCGTGCCATGGAAAGATGAACTGGGCGTGGCGTGACCGGACGAATGTGGTCCCTGGCTATAATGGCCCCTTGCGGGATACTGACCACTGTATGAGCCACGGAAATTGCCTCGCGCCGACATGTTGACTTCAATACTGTTCGAGCCGGATGCTGGCTCGGAAGGTAGTCCCCTAGGTGGCAAGCGATCAAGCCTCCTCTGCCGCTTGGACGAGAAAGATGCTCGTCGAGCTCTTGGCGAAGGAGACCGGGTTGGCGGTCTCGTATAGTTGTGCCTCTCTCTATCGTACACCGGCTCGAGTTCGTCCCGAGACAAGTTGTCCGGTATTGATCGCCGGCGTCGGCCAGGCGGCGGCGGGGGGCTCTCGCGGCGAGGGGGAGAGGATGGGAGACGGCGACCAGACAATGACGAGGCGCTGTGGTCGCGATGCGGAGATGCTCTCTGGCCGAGGGGACAGAGATTGGGATTGTCCGGAAAATCTCGACCGCGGGGTGGAGGAGGCGACCGACCACGGCTAATTGGAGGCGGCGCCTTTGGCGCACCAGAAGTCCTCTTATTCAGACGTCGGTCCCGACGCGTCGAGGAGCGTTCTCGTCTGGAGGAGGACGTCTCCGGCCGGGTTGGGTAGGGAGAGGCCCGGGCTGCGTCTGGTTCCCCTTCAAACCTTCGCGGGCCGTGCTCGTGACGAGAGCGTCTCGGATAGGGTGCACTGGGAAGAGGGCTGCGACTCCTCCGCCGTTTAGCAGGTAGGGGTGATCGTGGTCGTGATGGCTGTCGGACAGACTCGTCGGTGTGAGGATCCCTGGGCTGGTGAGGGGGCGGCTGGCGTGAATCGGTGGGATGTGCAGCCTCGCGACCCCAAGAGGTGCCTCGAGGGCCTTGGTGCTTGTGTCGAGGGAACAAATCACCAGGGCGATGGGCTCCGTCTCTGCTAGGGTCTCTGGATCTGTGACGATACGGATGAGCGGAATTGGGAGGCCTGGGAGGGCTGCGGGACCGCTCGCGAGGTCTGGTGTTGCGGTGGCTTCGGTCACGGCGTGTTGGAGGCGGGCTGCGTATAATATCTCGGCCTCTGCGATGGGCGGCTGCTTTCTCACTCGGGGCGGCAGCAGCGTGTGGGGCAGCGGTATGTAGGGGAGACAAGGGTCGTCGAGGGGGGTTGGCGGGATCCCTCATGCCTCGTCCAGACGGTCCTCTCACACTTGGGTCGTCGCCGAGGTTGCGGCTGTCGTCTGGCATTGCATCATCTTGTCGGGGTTGGTGGCGTGTCGAGACTGCAAAGTCAGGTCGGAAGGCGGAGGAGCCAAAGGCAGGAATCCGCCTGCGCTTTGCGAACTTCATTTTGGCTTTTCGGTGGCCAAGAGGACCCAACCCCAGGCGGTAGCTGAGCCGGGGCGACCAGGATCTGTGGGGGCGTGGGGACCACTCCGAGGTGTCTAGGTAGCCGCTAGACGCGCTGGACCACAGCGCGCTGTCAGTGGATTCTTGGGCCCTGTCTTCTCAAATCCCCAAGATGCCGCGGTAGACAGCCCCGGCGCACAGGCTGGCGTTGCTGTTGGCCGTTTTGCGACCGCCGTCTGCTGCGGGTGTTGTGGATGTCGACGTCAACGCTCGAGAGTGGGAAATTGTGACAGATGCCAAAATACAAGACGGACCGAACAAATGAAGAAACTGGCCGATTCCAGGTTGAGGTGCATCGGGAGACCGAAGAAGTGCGTTGGTAGACCGGACAGGTGCCTGGATCAAGGACCGCCGGCCAGCAAGCGTCACGAGACGCACGCTTGGAAAGAAACCGGGTCAACAAAGTATTAGTTGCACGTTTCTTGGTCGGTCGCGTGGCTGGCAACCTCGCGCCGACTTCTTCTTGTTCCCCGGTACAGCTGCAGTGCGAAAGCCAGCCAGCCCGCCGTGCGATTCCGCGTCCGCGTTCTGGTGGAGGTATGACGGTGGTGGTCACGTCAATGCGACAGGCTGTGTCGGACGGTGGGAGAGGCTTCTCAGGTGTCTAAGCAGCAGGCCGAGACTGCAGGCGTCGCGAAACAAAGCGAGCAGTAGATGAGGGTCGGGGTGGAGGGAGAGGTCGGTGGCACTCCTTTGCTCCAGTCAGAACCGCGTCAAGAGCCGTGCCGTGCCAGATCTGAGGGCGAACCCAGGCTGGCGCGCAGGTGTGTTGTCCTTGGGGTCAACGACAATCGCATCAACCCGTCGCCGGGCGGTTCAGATTCAGACTCAGACTTTCCACCAACCGTCCGAAAGTCAAGGCGTAAGCTCGTCAAGCCGAGCAAGGCCCTTGTTCTGGCTGTGTGAAAGTCCTCCGCTCGCCGCGGCCCATTCCTCTGGCAACAGTGTGTGCCCTTCTGCGCAATCGACTGCCTCGAGAGCGACTTGTTTCTTTGCCATTGCATCAGCCTATCCCGCCCCTCGCTCGATTCAAGCAACACCACCTGGGGCAGATTGGGGTGCAAACCCAGAGTCCTTGCGGCATCGCCCAGAGAGCTTGCTGGAGTCAGGACTCAGCGCCCCCCAAGGCTGCCCCTGCCCCACCTTGTCTGCTTGAGCCTCCTCCCTCTAACGAGGCCCAGCATTTCAGTATCAGGCAGTCAAGTATCTACGTAGGGCTATAGTGGTTTACGACAGTTCAAGATGTCAGCTCCCATCGTGACAGACAACCAAGCAAGCAACTCAGAGCCACGGCAGGCATTTAATGCTCGTCGCGCAGGTAGGATGCGATCATGTCCAAGCCAAGAAACGGCCCTTCAAAACAACGTGGTCTGGAGAACATCAACTCCTGCTTAACAGCCCTGCCCACTGCCATAATGGCCTCCTTCAGATCAAGGCAGCATGGCGAGCCCTGGGCGGCTGGCTCCAAGTGAATTGGCCCACTCCCTTTGATCTGTGGAGGCGCTCTAGCCGGAGGTTCAACCGGGTCGTTTCCTAGTTGGGGTCCCGATCCTGCGGCACGTCTTGACAACGGTTTGCAGCACAGTGATGATGCATGAGGGCGTTCGGGTGGTCACCATCTTCTAGGAAACCTCATCGCCGGGGCACGTGGAAGCATGTCGAAGGATAGCGGAACGACAAGGGTTCTGCAGGGCGACATGCCGGTGCATACCACCGATGACCGAGCTCGTCAAGCCGGTCTTGGCAATTGGGCGGCGGGATGGTCAAGAAGGTCTCCTGCCAGGTTGTGTTGAGCATGAGGGCGACTGTTGCGCAGAAGCAGCGGCCTGTCCGGCTTTGCTTGGAAGCAAAACACCAGCACGAACACGGAGACGCGGTCTCGCTGAAGGCTTTTGGGAGGTTCATGTGCTCCTTAGACAGCCCACTGTGGTTTGGTCCCGCGCTCTCCGCGAAGAGCAGGGCAAGTACTGGTGTTCCTCCTCTTCAACGCAGTGTCCCATCCAACGTTGGGGGTTCCTGATCAGTTGACCCCGCGTTGGCGACTCTCTTGTTGCGATCCATCGTTGCTGCACGGCTTTGGGCTCGCCGGATGGATTACCTAGCGCAAGCTTCGTGTTGTGTCCCACCCAAACTTCCCGTCCTTTACAGCGCATCCGGTGCTGACACTGACAGTATTGCGATTGCAAATTGTCGCTGTCTGTTCCTTCCATAAGGGCCGTAAACGTGCAACGATGATGAGATGGTGTTGGGCGTTGGGGGCGGGGGTAGCAATGGCTAATGAGGCTTTGTTCGTAGGTTGCAGGAGAGAAACCCGCTGTCCGCAACCAGAGTCGGTTCCTGAGGCACTAAGTCGTGTGCAGTTCCGCTCATGACCCTAACCCTTACCCCGCCTTTTCATTGGGTCATTCTGGGGCGGGGGTTCAAGCATTCACTTGCTGCTGCTTTTGGAGCTTCAATTACCAACTATCTACCTCTATTGTCATCCCTCTTGTTTAATTGGCCCTGGATGATAGTGATAAGGTCAGATTAAGACCTTTCTAAAGTGAGGCAGGGGTGAACCTAATGTTCTCTTCACCGAGATTGGTTCACCGAGATTGGTACACCTCGTTTAGACTTCAGTATCCCTAGACCTGGAGAATGGAAGCAGGCTTGTTTGCTAGGGCATGTGGCTCACAAAACAAACCCTGGTTCTAGTGATTACTTGTAAGTGAAGATGGTTGCAGGAACTTCCTTTTAATATTGGAACTTGACCAGAGCTACGGGCAGTAAAAAGGCTGTGGATTCTAAAGGTGATATTAGGCCCATCTAGTCATGAATTCACCAAGGTCTAGACGTCTCTGCTGGACCTACTATAGCACCTCATCTAGGTCCATCGACGGTGACTCGCCAAAGCCATTGTTAGGAGTACCGTAGGCTATCATGGTCTGCCAAACGGCCTGCTCGTCTCTCTGTGACACCACAATGGCCCCTTGCCCCAGCTGTCTTACACACTTGTTAGCAAAACGCTTAAAGCAGAAATTTCCCCTGCAATTATGTAGACACATGATAGCGTCATTATCAGAGTCTTCTATCCAGGCATCCTCCTTGGGTACTGAATTATGGGTGCCGACGAGGGTCAGGGGGAATGAGACTGCGCTGCGGTCTTGTTCCCGCTGGCACTTCATTACGCTCGCCCAACGACCATCATACGGGGACCGCTGGGTCTTCTTTGTAATGGACGTCGAGGGAGGGGTGGGCTTTTGATCAGCTTTTTTCCTATAGCACACGCTTTCTTCATGTCCCTTTCTACCACAGTAAGAGCAATTGTTCACCGGTGTGGTGTTTTTCTTGTAGCACACGCTTTCTTCATGTCCCTTCTTACCACAATAAGAACAATTGGTTTTGGGTCTTGTCGGAGGGCTCTTATTCCAGCACTCACCTGCACCTTGGTTAGTGAATCTGCTGATATTCAAATAACTGGGGTAGAAAGGACAGGGCCTACCGTTGTGTAACTTGCCACAGGTTCCACATTTAGGTGGTTGGCCTGGGGGCTTTGTTGAAGGTTGCTTATTAAAGTGTACCTTGTTCTTTCTCTGGTTGGTTTTCGCCATGTTGAAGCTATCTAGCAGATTGTGAGAGTTATTCAGTGACTGGGAGTGCGTCTTGAAGGTGAGTTGACATTGAGAGAAACGATGACATTGTCAAGGGTTGGGGCCGTTGTGTGCACTTTGTAGGAGCACACATCTTTCAGAGCTGGAACAAAACCGACAACAAGACAAGGCATTATTCGACTACCAGTCAACCTCAACAAAGAGGCATTGTGTGCGGATCAAAGAGCCTACCATTGTAGTCTTTATCTATCTGCACAAGCTCGAGTTCGTATGAATGCCAGGCGAGCCGCCCGCCATCAAAGCCTATCTTGCAACGGCACACAAAATTGGGAGGACTTCCTCAGTTGTCCTATTTTTATTCATGGGCCATACTGCCACGCCAGCGGGAGTGGATTGCATTTCCGGTCACAGCGTCCGGCCGGGTCATCCCCGTAGAGACACAGTGTGCTACGCGTAGCATGTGTCGGAACAAAATTACAATGGCATGCAAAGAGCGGTAAGCAAGAGGACAATTTGATGTAGATTCAAATCACCTTGCATATTGCACTTGAAGAAGGGCGTAGGCTCGAGCGGATTTCCAGAGGACACAAATTGGCAAAATCAAGAGTGTGGACAAACAGGCATATTGCGTCTAACGCAAGTAGACTGAACTGAATTGAATTGAACTGAAATGACGGCCCCAGATTTCTTTCTCTCTGCCCCGCGCGCGTCAACGCCAGGAGACGTCATAAGAACTGACTAAGGATGTGGAGGTGGGTCCCTTCCCCAGGGCCTTGCTCCACGTCAACCGAGGCTTGAAGGGCAGGACGGGCAGGATGGGCAAGCTTGACGCGGGACGAGACAAGCGTGGCACCACCCGCGTATGACGAGAATGATATAATTACCCATATTTTGTCTTGACAGGTGCTTCACATGTATGCAGAAGTCCATGCCTACTGGGGTCCGAGGGGGCGTCCTGAAGGGCTGGGCGGCTGGGTGAGAAGACCAACAGGAACTGGAAGGGCAGTCAAACCGCCCATCGTCTCAACTCTGCAATGGATCGCAGCATGGCAGTTCTGTGCCAAATAATTATGGGCGCTTCCGGTGCCACAGTGAAGAAAATGTCTGCACTAGCGCCGAGTTTAGCTGCGTCTACCTGCCAAGCTCGTCCGGTTCCAGATCCACACTTGCTGCTGGTCTGCCTCTCCTCAACAAGTCTCATGATGCAGAACGACGGCGCCCGTCTCGTGACGCGGATCAGCTTGGGGTAGCATCACAGCTGGTTTTGCTGTCCAGGCGCCCTGCACCTACACCTGCACATTCAACTGTCTATCTTGGGACTTGAGCGGTTGGTTGTCTTGGGAAGCTGGTCTCTGTCTCATCTAGGATCTGTAGGAAGAGTTCTATTTTCACCGCACGGCTGGGGGGGCTTTGCAAGATCCTGCGCCAGCCCGCTGAGAATCCGATGAGCGAGCTTGCTGCACAGGCAGGCAGGCAGGCAGGCAGGCAGGCAGGCAGGCAGGCTGCTGGGCCCTGGGTGGAGCGCCCGACACCTTGGCCCCTGGCCCCCTGTAGCATTCCAAGGTTGGCTCGAGCTCTCCCCTCTCCCCCCAGTCGGAGAGGCCACAAGAAGCTGGGGATGAGAGCTGTTTGGGGTAGCACTTCCCTGTCCCCCTAGCCCAGAGCGGCATAACGTCCCTGCTATTGCTGTGCTGTAGCGTCACAGTCCGATCCTGGATTGCCCAACCACACAAAGTCGCTGCGAGCATCACGCCGAGCATATTACCTGGAGCTCACCTCACCTGCTTTCCCAGCCCATCCTGCTACACCCGCCTCCTCTCTTCCGACACCAAAAAGGCTTCGAGCACCGGTCACACAAGATCAACGTCCTCTTCCACCCAAACAACCCCTCCAGCAGCTGGCTATTCTTCCGTGGCTCAATTGGGATCCAGCACGCAACAATTGTTTGCTGTTGCTGTTTGGCGCCGTATATTAGCTCCCCATACCGACTGCAACGTCAACAGATTTTCAGTGCGCCGACGGACTGTTCGTTGGGTGCCTTGCCTTGCACTCATTCATATTGTAAGAGGCTTTTCTACTCTCCGAAGCTCACATCTTGCCACCGCGTGCTTTGCTTCGTCTGAGCTACATCTCTTGCAGCCCCGCCCAGATCAGGCCATCTCGCCTACTACCTTACCTCTGAGCTAACTCTGGAGAGAACCAGGCGCCGTAACTCCTTACGAATCGCGCAGATCGTTTGCCTCTTTCCACAATGTCGAGCGAAGGCGGAGAGCGCGCCCCTCGGGAGGTGAAGAACCACATCCTCTTCGAGATAGCCACTGAAGTCGCCCATCGAGGTGCGTGAGAGGTCAACAACGATGCTTGTCCGGCTCTTGACTAACCTTCTTCGCAGTTGGCGGTATTTACTCAGTCATCAAGTCTAAGGCGCCAGTGACGACAGCAGAATATGGCGAACGCTACACTCTCATCGGGCAGCTGAACCACCAATCGGTCAGTCCTGTTGCGGCACTTTTTGTCTGTCTTTTTCGCTGACCTCAGTAGGCTGCTGTCGAGGTTGAGGAGCTCGAGCCAACTGTCCCAGAATTGGCTGCTACCATCCAGTCCATGCGAGATCGCGGTATCGGTATACTTTACGGGCGCTGGCTGATTGAAGGAGCTCCACGGGTCATCCTTATTGACACCAAGACCGCGTATGGATACCTCGATGAGTGGAAATCGGATCTGTGGAATCTCGCGTCAATCCCTTCACCACCCGGTGACGATGAGACAAATGAAGCAATCGTCTTTGGATACCTCGTCGCCTGGTTCCTTGGAGAGGTATGTGCCCGCTGGAGAGCAACAGGATGGGTGCAAAGCTGACGAACGCAGTACGTATGCCACGAAAAAACGAAAGCCGTCATCGCACACTTCCACGAATGGCTGGCGGGCGTCGCCTTGCCGCTGACGAAGAAACGACGCATCGATGTAACGACCATCTTCACCACCCACGCAACCTTGCTAGGAAGATACCTGTGTGCTGGATCTGTGGACTTCTATAACAACCTGCAATGGTTTGACGTTGACGCAGAGGCAGGAAAGCGCGGGATTTACCACAGATACTGCATAGAGCGGGCTGCAGCTCACGCCTGCGACGTCTTCACGACTGTTTCCCACATTACGGCCTATGAGAGTGAGCACCTGTTGAAGCGGAAGCCGGACGGTGTCTTGCCCAACGGGCTCAATGTCACCAAGTTCTCCGCCATGCACGAGTTTCAGAACTTGCACCAGCAGTCAAAGGAGAAGATCCATGATTTTGTGCGTGGGCACTTCTACGGCCACTACGACTTTGACCCAGAGAACACACTCTACTTCTTTACGGCAGGACGTTATGAGTTCAGGAACAAAGGCGTTGACATGTTCATCGAGTCCCTCGCGCGCCTGAACCATCGGCTCAAGTCTGCCGGAAGCAAGATTACGGTCGTTGCGTTCATAATCATGCCAGCTCAGACGACTTCGCTGACGGTGGAAGCCCTGAAAGGCCAGGCTGTGATAAAATCACTCAGGGATACTGTCGACATCATCGAAAAGAGCATCGGCAGGCGTGTCTTTGAGCGATCGATCAAATGGCACGACGGCGATCCTCTGCCTGACGAGAAGGAGCTCATCACCGCACAGGACCGGGTCCTTCTTCGGAGGCGTTTGTTCGCCATGAAGCGCCACGGCCTGCCGCCAATTGTGACGCACAACATGCTCAACGACAGCGAGGACCCTGTGCTCAACCAAATCCGTCGCGTACAGCTCTTCAACCACCCGTCGGATCGCGTCAAAGTGATCTTCCACCCAGAGTTCTTGAACTCAGCAAACCCTGTGTTGCCCCTGGACTATGACGATTTCGTCAGAGGTACGCATCTCGGTGTTTTTGCGTCGTACTATGAGCCATGGGGCTACACTCCGGCCGAGTGCACAGTCATGGGAGTCCCCAGCATCACGACCAACTTGTCCGGTTTCGGCTGCTACATGGAAGAGCTCATCGAGAACTCGAGCGATTACGGTATCTACATTGTCGACCGCAGAAACAAGGGCGTGGATGACTCGGTCAACCAGCTTACATCGTCCATGTTTGATTTCTGCCTGAAGAGCCGGAGACAGCGCATTAACCAGCGAAACCGCACGGAGCGCCTGAGCGACCTGCTCGACTGGAAGCGAATGGGCATGGAGTACGTAAAGGCTCGGCAGCTTGCCCTGCGGAGGGCGTATCCCAGCTCGTTCGAGGGCGACGTCGAGGATGATGATTACATCCCTGGTGTGGAACAGAAGATTTCAAGGCCCTTCTCCGTGCCCGGGTCTCCTCGTGACCGCACGGGTATGATGACGCCTGGAGACTTTGCCAGTATACAAGAGGGCCATGAAGGCCTCAGCACCGAGGACTACGTGGCCTGGAAGTTGCCGTAAGTTTATTTATCCCCGTCCATCGGGCCGGACCCGGCATAAAGGCTAATCACGAACTGCAGTGAGGAGGAAGACCCTGATGAGTATCACTTCCCTCTGACACTGAGGACGAAGCGAACAGGGCCTGGCAGCCCCTTGGACGGCGTCCAGCTCAACGGAAACTAGAAGTAGCCGAGTGAACGATCTATGATTGGGGCCATCTCCTATACCACAGGCATTAAGCCAGAAAGGTGGACATGTTAAGGAAGATTGTACTGATATTGGACTCAAAGTTGAAAGCGACGGATGCCAGCACGAGCACGACATATTGCATTGCACAACGGGGAGACTTATCTGTCTGTATAATTAGTAACCTCATATGGTCCGAGACCAAGCATACCAGGGTGTTCTCGCGGATTCGACGTTGTCACTTCGTCCTAGACTGGATTCTCGCCCTCTCGCGTAGACCATGCTACTAAGAGCCATCCCAGTACTGTTCTTCAGAAGCTACAAGCAAGATTGCTGAAGCTTAACGCAGACGAATCGATCAGGCCCTTGGACCCCGATATGTCTGGTTGTTAAACTGCGCCGCAAGATGCCGGCATCCGCGCCTCAACTGTCACCAACAGTTGCAGAAACAGGGCGTTCTAAGCCCGAAGGATGTTGTAAGATTGCTGAAACGATCCGTCGCGGCGCGTCAGCTTTGCTGAGGATTGCTTGCCGCTGGGCTCATCCTACTCGGAACGAACCTTACAGCCCGGTATTTGACATGGACAGGCATGCGGTGCCCATCAAAGAGCTGAGCGTTGGGACCGATCAGAAGTGATACTATTCATCTCCACCTCTTTCTTCCCAACCATTCTTTGAGCGCGCACATACCTAGCCGGCCATTGGAGGCTGGATGCGGCTGACCCACCAACAAATCCAGAAGTCCAGACGACGTGTCGACCTTCGGGAATTTCTTTCTTCTTGTCTCCCTTTTCGGCCAACCAGTTGGGGTGCCTTGTGTTGGCGATGAGCAGCGAGAGATCCAAGCCTGGATCGTTATCCCTGCGTTCTCCTGAGCACCTAGGCAGCTGGATAGGGGAAAGGTAGGATCGCAAGAGGCTGATCTAGCGCCCTCTGTTGGTGATAGTTTGTGCGCCCAACTGCGGATGCAGACGCAAAGCCCATTGTCCCCTGTTCGGCCGCGAGCAGCTCTGTTGGATCTATCAAGCGTGGATGTGCTTAGTCTGGGCGTTGCCAAATTTGGCGTGCAGCCCTGGCCAGGGTGGCAACGGCGATTTGTTTCAAAATAAGCGGCGCTGGCATGCACAGCAGAAAATCCCCTTGTGCTGGCAGCACAGGCTGCCCAGGCGCGTGCGATCTCCGAGCTGAGGGGCAGACAGGCTGGCAAAGTGGGAATATCTACGGGTAGTCGACCGATCTGCGCGAAATGAACGGCCAGAGACCCCGCCCGGGTCCGCTCTGGCAGAGGGTCCAGGGTCTTGAGAAGGCCGATTGCTGTTGATTAATTACGGTGCGAGGTGATGTAATGGGGGTGATGAGGCACAGCACCTGGTCTCAGTGTTCGGTTCAGAAGCAATCCAAATCCCATATGCCCTCGTACTTGGACTCCACCCCATTCCTCTGCTGATGATCGTTGGGCTTATGTTGCAGTAATAAGGTTGGCGAGATACTGAAGAACACCAGGCCTGCAATCAAATGTCATCCAAGCATGTACGTACCTGACCTGCGCACCTCAGCAGGCGTCCAGTGCCCCTGAACCCCTGCCTGCCCACCACCACCCACCTGACGCCAAAGGTGAAGGGAGGCCCTGCCAGCTGTGTTTCCCCAGACAAGAAACGGGTAGGGAACAAGGGTTGATGGGAATTGTGGGGGCCAACAGGTGCAACTGCTTGGGTACCATCCAATCACCCGTCACCAGCACAAGCCGACAGGTCCCTGCCGCCTGCCGTCCCCTGCGGGTGGTCTCTCCAACCTCGGAGCTGTTCTGGCGGCGCCCAGCTCCAACTTCGCTGCTGCCACTTGTGAGCCTATCAAACTACCAGACTTTTGGTGCGCTGCACATGCAGCCCAAATAACGTGCGGCTAAAGAAAGAAACACCACAACGGCGTCCTGCACCTTGGGACTGCTGGCCGACCAGTCCATCAGGGCTCTGCTCTGCCTCCTGCCAGCCTGCAGTTCCACCCAGCATTGTTACCGGCATAGTTAGCCTGCATCTTTGTCATTCACCTCACCTCACCTCACTCCCTCACTACCTCACTCCACACGGGCCTGTCTCTCTGTTCCTGTCTCTGTACATAGGGTCTGACTTCTGCTCCACTACACTTCCCCTCCGTCTATGCTTCCGCTCTGCCACACCTCGCCCTCTCCCTCTCCCTCGCCTTCCATCCCTCCCTGCCCGCCTCCCTCCAGGCCATCCTATCCTGGATCTCTCTTCCTCATACCTGTCACCTTCTCGTCCCACATCTTAGCGACCATCACCTACAATGAAGCTCATGAAATTCTTCAAGCGGCGCAAGCAGCGCAACAAGAGCGAGGCCCCCGGCGCCGATGCCTTTGGCAAGAAGTATAGGCAGTTTGGGGGCAGCATGCCCGCGCAGCCTCGATTCTACACTGAGGATGACTACCTCCACCCTGGTCAAGTTCGCCCTTATTCGCCCAATCGAGCTTCAGCCGCCAAACTCGCTGCGCTTCCCGCACCCGTCCTCGAGCGCATCTTCGCCTTCGTCTGCCCCCATACCCAGGACTGCTCCTATGAGACCCAGGAGCAGAGCTCCCTTGAGGACGCCTGCATGCTCTGTGACCTGCGTGACCTGTCGCATTGCGTCATGGTCAACCGCAGGTGGTCCAAAACGGCGGCCAAAGTCCTGTACGTATTGTGTCGCGTGCCCACCGCTTGTGCCCTCCCTTTCCCCAGGTCGTGCGTGGGGGAGGAGGCGCCAATGGCTTGTTTGAGGCGACATGTGCTTACCCAAGTTTCTCTCGCGCCGCAGGTACCATAGCATCCGGATCGAGACAGTACACTACTGCGACCGCGAGGCCCTGCTGGCCGACAAGCGCAAGCGCAGGACCTTCCTGGACCGCAACGGCGAACCTGAGGACACATCCCAGAAGCGACTGAAGCTATTGTGCAGGACACTCCGCGAGGACCCCGCGCGGCTGGGTCCTCTCGTGGAATTCTTCAAGCTGCCTTACATGCTGAGGGAGTCGTGCCAGGCCGATATTGCGCGCACGATAGCAGTGCTGCCCAACCTGCTATATGTCGACCTTCCCGAGGGCTTGTACCAAGACGATTCTCACTATATCACATTGCGGATGGAGGTAGAAGCAAGATGCCTCAATCTCAGGAAGATGACCTACATGCATGGGTCCGAGAGGAGTCTGGAGCGCGTTGCCAGTGGTCAGGTGTTCCGCAACCTGGAGGTTCTGGAACTGAAGAACATACAAATGGATGGCACCGTTATCCTGCACGCTCTCGGCGCCCTAGGGTGCTTGCGTGCCCTCAAAATCACCGGCTCGAATGCTGTAACCGACGAGATGATCGCGCATGCAAATGAGATGCTCCCGGCGTTCCCGGCGTTGGAGGAGCTCATTCTGGACAATGTGCCTGGGGTCACATCACAAGGCTTGAGGAGCTATCTGCTCCGTCGTGACGCATCGCGTGCTCTAAAGGTCTTGAACCTTGCCGAGACGGGAGTCAAACCTTGGAACCTGCAAGACATCTTGGCGGTAGCCCCCATGCTCAAGCGGCTCACGATAACCTACGAAGCCTCGACTTCCCTGCCTTTGGCTGCCGGCACGCCCCAGGTCCCACCCCTGGCCTCGAACTCCCTCGAAATCTTCCACTACGAAGTGACAAGTGCTCCTTCGGCCAGCCCATACTCCAACATCCTTCCATCCTTCTACAACTATCTCTCCGGATCCCTCCTCATGGGCGGCCTGCCCAATCTGCGTGCGCTCTACGTTCGGAATGCCAACTTCCCGAACACGCTCCTCGGCCTGCCCCCGCCATTGCCCAGGTACGCGGCCGATCCTTACAAGCGACCTGGTAGCAGCAGCTCTCACACATCCTCTGCCTTCTCCCGCAATGGTCTTGGTTCTCCCGGCTTCCCAGGGCCCTTCCAGAATGGCGGCAGCAACTACAACCCCTTCCAGGAGCCACCCAAGAAGCCCTTCGCCAACGCTGGCCACAACCCACGGTTCAGCTCCAACAACCCCTTTGCATCCCTGGCGGGCCCCAACGGGCCCAGTGGACTCCCACAGACCCTCGAAGTCTTCACCAAAGGCGACGATGAGTTAAACTGGGGAATGGTCAAGGTGGACCCCACGCAGAGGAGCGCAGATGTCGAGGCCGCTGCACGTCCGTCCAGTAGCTATGGATTGGACAACAGCGACAGCGGCTGGAACTCTCGGGCCGGGGCTCGCCGGTCCGTCTTTATGGGCAATGGCACCGGTGGCTTCCTGGCTGTTCCCGGCCTCCCAGAAGCCAGCAGTGGCCCGAGAAGAGGCAGCGCGCCGAGCGTGGGCGGTGGCGATGATTGGCCGCGGCCGAGCACTGCGACGAACGAGAAGCGCTCTTCGAGGATCGACCTGTGGCGCTGAATGGAATATCATGATTGAGATCTTCGACCCTCAGCTTCAATCGCCAAAGCTTCATTGAGACGGGCTGGGCTCAGCCGCACGTCCTGGCCTGGTCGAGCTCCTCCGTAACAGGAGACACGCAGCAAGCCAGAATGGTGGCCATAGCAATCCGCACAATGCTAGCGCTCAGTTTCACCTACGCAGCAGCTTGCGGGGTTTGGCCGATAACCCCGGATGACTACCAAAACCAGCGTGGAGATATCTGCATCTGAGGCTCGTCGACGGTCACGGCCTGAAGCAAGAGGGGTCATCAGCATTTCAGGCGTCCAGGCCGAACCTGGGTTTTGGACGTGTACGTGGCATAGCGACCATCACGTCACGCGAGTCTCAAGCCAGGCATCTCTGATATTCACTGTTTGAATCTGTATGAGGGTGGCCGAGCTTTTGAAATAACTTTCCTGCTCTGGGCCCCCCGTGGAAAGGCCAGGGAACTTTTGCATCTCATGCTCTCGTCCAATTTTTCTCATTTCTTTTTTTATATTTGGTCTGCCCACACTACTCTAATTCCGAGACATCTGCAAATAGCAGGACCGCATTTGAGATTGTCCGGCGGGGTTGGAGTCCGCCCCAAGAAGCTGGGAAGGGAGGTTTGAATGGCATCTTTCATTTAGGGTCACTGCAAAGGGGTTTCTCACTGCTGCATATATCCCTGATTCATGGGGGAGGCCATGTGTGGCGGACGCGGCGGGTGTGGAAGCGGCACGGTCCGCTGGGGGCCGGGGGAGAGGAGGTGGTCTCGACAGTTCGAGGAGACGAAGACCTTAACGTCGCGTGGCCATTGAGAGGGGGGATGGTCCGGGTGATTTCCGTCTATACTGCGAGGGCGTCCGCATTGTACTGTATTACTACTACTATACCCCCTTCATGAGCCGCAGGATCGTCTTGGAGGCACTTGGGACTTGTCGGATGGAAAGAGTCGTGGATATGGCCAAGTGGGCGTAATTGATGAGTTGAGAACAACACTGATGTATTCTTCGCCCGTGACGGTGGCTATGTGTTTGACCAACCGCCACCCTCCCCCGGTGGCGCCTCCAAAGCCATAACTGGCTCCTACGTTGAGAGCATGCCCTCGGTCGTGGTCGTTTGCTAGCGGACTCCGAGCTCGCGCTTCATCCCCCCGTCTGCTTGCCAAGCAAGTACCCCACCTTCGGCTCATCTGCTGGTGATCGATATGACGGGCAGGAATAGATGAGTAAATATCGGGATGTGGGTTACCGCCAAGAGCAATCGACGCGCGCCGTACACGCAACGGCAGAGTCGTAATCACCAGCAAGGCAAAACAGGGCCACTGCCGGGGTCTACTACAGCGTGCCAGCCGGCACCTGTCATGAAGAAGCCATGTTGAGTGAGGGTCGCATGCATTACGAAGCTGGTGGGTTCTCAACTCCGGTCTCGCGTCCCAGGGTGGACAAGAGGAAGAGAAAAGGAAAAGTCTCTGTTTTGATTCTTCCCCATCCGGCACCCCGGGTGCCCGGGTCCGTGGTGGATAAGAGCCGGGAACGTCTGTGCGGACTCGGTGCCGCCGCATGGTTACCCAGAAGGGCAAGAGTCCAGAGCCAAGAGCCCAGTCGGCCGGGACAATGGCGTTCGTGGGGGTGGGGGAGGGGAAGTTCTTATTGGACGGCTGTGATGCTATTTGTGGACGGCCACCTGTGCGGCATGTGGTGTAGGTAGGCCTCGTGCAGCGATAATTAGTCCGCCCGTGCCGTTCGCGGCATTCTATGGTGCAGAATTGGTAGGTAGTCCACGCCGTTCTCCCCGTTGACCCGGAAGCGAGGACGGCAGGGAGGTTCTAGATGCCAGCGGCACATGGACGAGATAGATGATGGCGGGCGGGCTAGCGATGCACGACCACGGGGGGATTGCATTGCGATGATCCCCCAGATGCGCACACTCAATCTAATCCAACGGGAAGGATTGGACTAACATGCGTTGGCCCAGGAGACCTCGATGTCCAGTTCAGGAGATTCTGCATGTAGTTGCCTCTTGTGGTGACGAACTCGAGATCCATATCGGCGATCATTAGGGATATGGTAGCACAAATTCCACAATCCTACAGTCGGTCAACTGCATCCTATATGCTTGACCAAGGGGTTGATTTCACGTCTATAGTCAAAGCGAGGCTCCGACCACTTCTACACAAGCGCAATCCACAATTATTTGTGAGGGTGACGATGCTTCAT
This sequence comes from Diaporthe citrichinensis, assembly GCA_014872995.1. NCBI lineage: Eukaryota > Fungi > Ascomycota > Sordariomycetes > Diaporthales > Diaporthaceae > Diaporthe > Diaporthe citrichinensis. Next base: position 219,085 of record JADAZR010000005.1, on the reverse strand, counting down.
CGCGAACATCTGAAGGCGTGTGGTCTCCTTCACGTAGGCCCTAAATAGTCTCCGACAACTTTCTTCTCATCCAAGGTTGGCTCGCACTATTCTCACACAGATGGTCACACGTATTTCGTGCACCTTCTGATGGTTGACACGATCAGAGTCGGGCGCAATTACGTGTGTGTTAGGACCTGTAATTGAGGTAGGCAACGACACTTGACTGTGCTGCGTTGTCAACGTCCAGCCGGACACACGGCTTGATACGCCTGGTGGACAAGATATGATACCAAGCAGCCAGCACCTTCGGGGGCACGTACACCCATTGCGAGACCGGGATGATGGTGACACAGCTTTCATCCACCATCCACCCGCCTTAGGGCTACTCACTTATGTCGGCCTCGGAGCAGTACATGCCGCCTCTCGAACCTGACCTTGACGTCTTGGACGCGGCCAGCCGGCATATTTCGCTGCAATACGATGGGGCCGATGCCATTGTAGCGTCTCCTCCCTTCTACCGAATCAATGTCTCAGTCTATAGAGGTGGGAACGTTTTTCCCTCAGGGCGTATATCCATCACGGGGTTTGTCCAGATGCCGGCCACGATGCTGGCCACTTACACCAGAACACAAGTGACCGCGCCATCTAATTAGTGGGTTTTTAATTTCTAGATCCAAGGAGCCTCAATCAATCGTACCTAGATGGTGTCGCATTACCAGACTCGTCACCCTGCTGGTCCGCCCACCCGTCTGCTGCACATAATTTCTGCTTGTCATCTGTCGCCCCGTCTGCAAAAAACCGCCAGCCCGACGGAGCACCAGCCCGAATGCGGAAGCTCGGCTTGGCCTTGGCGTTTCACCGAGACGAGGACGAGATGGGGAGCTTACGGAATCCGGCCGCTACCCAGTCGATCGGAATGGCAGCTCGGCTCAGGGGGGAAGGGGGGAGGAAACGTAGCAGCTGCTGCTACGGCAGTAGACTTAATTGAGTGATTGATCTGGTAATCTAATCTGGCCAAATTTTATTGCTGTCGAACGCTTCTAGAAGAACCAGGATTTCCTACCCGACGGCACGACGACCGTCCTCGGTTGCTCATTTCTCTGTCGTGCCATCGCCAACGGCGCGACGTGGCGATGGCACCTTGAGGTTTCCTTGTAGGGCTCGCGGTCGCGCTGGTGATGGAGAATTTGGAGATGATCATGTCTGTGGTTTAGTGGCCAATCTCGCAGGGAAGAACTCTAATACATTGCCTACCATGATAGTAAACACACGTGTATGTCGCGGTTCGTCATCATTCTGGATACTTGCGTGTGTGGCCTCCGGTGCTTGTGGAGACAATCTCACAATATCTCCGGTCGTTCGCGGAGCCGGCGCACACCCTGACTCTTGGGACCCCACGACGGCGCCGGGATGTGCGGTCGATATGTGCGGCGGTCTATGTATACGGAAAACGGAAAACGGTGCTTCGGATAATAAACGGTGTGTGTGAATTGTTCTCTTGGACCATTTTTGCCCAACTGCACGACCAGGCTCCCATACTCTGGCGATCCAGCCCAACCCATGGGGTGCCCGAGACGGAGGAGGCAGCGGAAACTTGTTTCGTTGCAGAAGTCGTCTTGGTCCGTTACGGCTTGCTGCTGACTCACCACATCTCTCTGCAGGGGGCGTCACAAAACCAGCAACGCCAGCCAAAGTGACAGCCTTATTACCAGGCTGCTATTACTTCTTGCCTTGTGATAAGGCCCCCTCTGACGCCGTCGTTGGGGCTTCAGGTTCCGGACGCCGGCCGGCGTTTCACCGCTCCCGCCTGTGTGGTTTCGGGACCTGCACGGCCTTCTCCAAGCTTGGGCCCCGTGTATCGATGGCGCCCGCGGCCTGGGGGGAGGAACCAGGCCTGCCTAGACATGTACGTACTAGGTAGTCTGATTTTCTGGGCCCCTCCGTGTCGAGATCATTCTGCCTCGACAAGATCCTCGTCCCGCCGTCGGGAAGAAAGGCGCCAGGGCCCCGGCACCCGGGGAAACATTATCAAACAAAAGTAAAGGCCAAGGACGCACATCTTAACAAGTCACCAGACCACGCCGGGAGGAAACAATCACACATTGGAGCTACATCATCGGACGGAAATCTTGATAGACAAAGGCGAATCACGTCTGGCCCACCAGCACTTGTCACAATCTGGGCAGCGAGGGCCGCAAATGCCGGCAGGCCGGGGTCTCTTCATTTTAAGTTTCAGAAAGCCAGCTCCCTCCCCCCCGGCCCACGTGTGCCGTGTGCTGTGTGCCCGAGGTCCAGTGTGCCTGCTTGCTTTGCCTGCTTGATCGGCCTGGGAAACCTTCGATCTGCCTTGGATGGACGGACAGTTGAAACCTTTTCTCTCTTTCCCGTGCTCTGTGTGGCCCCGAGATGATCGCCAGATACCTGATGCAGAGAACCCAATCGAGACGGGGCCCACCCGGCTTCGATGATTCTTGCACCGTTTTGCGCTCGGAAGGGTCTGTTCCACCCCTTCGAACCTGGACGGAAGAATGTTCTCTGGCGGGCAGGCAAGGGAGATGTGGGAGGGCGTGATAGGCTTGTCGGAGCTGTGCATGCTGGGGGCGCTCGGTCACGTATTCGTGGTAGGGCGCCGCCTTGCCGACAGATCCATCCACCCATACGTATGGATCATGTGTCTGGCCTACCATGTAGCATAGAGATGGATGGGTGTTTCTCAAGTCTTCTGCAGTCGTCAAGCCCACCACGCAAGAGCAAACCAAAAGGGTCTCCAATGCAGATACAGCACGCAAAAGCCCGCCCACGCTTAGCTCACCTCTAGAGTGCAACGGCAACTGCTTACACACAAAACGGGTGGACGCTTATATGTGCAGGGATGGAGGGAAAGAAGGGGGATCATCATCACCCTCCCAGCTAGGACAATGCCGTGATAGAAGCACCTGGAGCACTACCATTAGGCGACAAGAACCCTCAGACTTTCCCTTGGCGCCTCTTCCTCTGCGCAAGCTTGTTCCAGAAGGAAGGGAAGGGGGTTGCAAAGACCGACCACAGGAGCTAGCTATCTGTCCCGGGCAGGGGTTTAAGGGGGGCGCGGACCTTTGTGAGTCTCTTCCAACCCTTTCGCCTGGGCGCCCTTCTCCCAAGTGTGTGGTCCAAGAGGCCGACACCTTGCGCACAGATGGTGGTCCGTCCGTTCTTCCCTTTCCCTCTCCCTCCACGGCAATGGCTCGCATGAACAAGCCCGGTCGTCCGTAATGCGGGGTGGGGATGGAGCTTTGGGAAAAGGTGAGGTTGATTCGCCAGCTAGCTACTTACCTATGCCCGCTATGTAGCTAGCACAGGGGGAGAGAAGGAACAGGAGTGGGCTCGCCCGCCTCGGGCAGGCTAGAACAAGGTTAGCTCGTGGGCTTATTCCTTTTCCCACCCCCTTGTCGTTTCTGCTCGAAACAATCCGTCAAACGGAAATCGTGTGGCGCATCGGAAAAGGTTCTGGAATCCATGGGCTGTGAGTGGTTGGACACGCGGCGAGCAGCTTTGGGACGAATGCCTGTGGCGTGACACTGACTGCCGGGCGTGCTCGTGAAGCTGAAGGTCAATTAGGTTTGCTGGCCAGGTTGCACTTGGGGGGCTCAGACTGTAGGGTGGGACGGATGGATGGATGTTTGGGAGAGGCAGAGTGGGCGGGCATATAGAGCACGGAGATATGGAATGTCCGCATGATAGGCACACAGATAAATATACAGACACACATACAGGCTGACAGCGCCGGTGACCGGGAGATGGGAGAGATAAGGAATGGGTCGTGGCTGATGTTCGCTGCACGCTATGATGGAGTTTGAGCGATCACTTGGGTAGTCAAGGGATTTGAGTTGCGAACTGGTCGGATCACGGCTAACCGCAGGTTTGGGCTTACACACAGACGCACACATTCTAACCGCAAATATTCATCACTCTGGAGGAGCAGGTTGGATAGACAGAATGCAAAGTGTTTTGCAGGAGAGATTTCTCCCTGATATTCGATTCAAGCAGTTTGGTATCATAGCTTCGTGAGGTACTGCTGGTGACCTCAGCAGCCACAGGCTGCAATAACCCCCATTAAATCTTCCTGCCGCGCCTCTCTCCCCTCCGGCCCTAGGCGGACAGGGCGGGACGACTTCCGCCTCCTTTTCCGAGGCTGTCGCCTACTTCTTCAGACAGACGAGAACGACTGCTGGTGTTGTTGAGGACATAATGAATGAATGTCCGACGCCGTTATGCCAATGCATGTTTTGTTGCGATGAAAAACAAAAATCCCCGCCAATTCTCAAAACGCTAACCCATGAGCCTTTGTTGTGCTCTGAACGCCAAAGACAAAGCAAACTCAAATCCACCCGACTTCTTCAGATTATCAGGCGTGGTGGGCCTTATAGTTGTAACTTTCCGGTGAGCTTGATGCTCATTCTCCTCCGCGCGGCATTGAAACTTGACATTCTCTTGCCGGTGGTGGCGGTGGTGTTGGTGCTGGTCGCGGACAAGGGAGACATCGGCGAGATGGGCGACTCAGCGAGGTCGCTAGTTGGTGTCCGTGCGACAGACAGCAACTTCTCGTTCCTTTCTATCCTCTCGTTCCTCTTGGCGACGCGGACTATCTCGTCGTACGTGACCGCGGCCGAGATAGGTTGAGGCGGCGGCCTCTGCGGTGGGGGCGGCACAGCGAACTCGGAAGTCTCGTCAATCGCCTCCTCGCCCATCTCCTGCGGTGCTTCGCACAACGGCTCGCCTAGGATGCTGCGCTTCGATGGCGATGTCGCAAGGGGCATATGTTCTTGAGAGGCTGACGCCAGGAATGCTTGGTTCATCCTTGGGGTGCTTCGCCTCTTCATCAGGCTCAATGTCCTGGCCACGCCCTTGAACATCTTGGTAGGCGTCCTGGGGGTCTTTGGGCGGTCGTCCTCCTGCTCTGTCTCTTTGGGCTCCTGGAGCACGTCTAGCGAGTACACGCTTCCGTTGGCGTAAGGATCAATCTGTAGGAAGGCCGGTTTCGTCTTCTTGATTGTGTTGTGGGTGGCTGGGGGCTGCATGCTGCTGCTTCGAGGAGGGTGGGCAGCCCGTACCGGTTTGGTGGAGACCGAGTCGGAAGACGTGCTTGTGACAGACATCCGTCGCCTCTTGACCTCAGACTCCTCCTGGGCGAGCGATTGTGCGGCGAGGTCCATGATGCTCTGACGCCTCTCGAACGAGGTGGGTGAGATCGATCGTCGGTTTTGTGGTACATCCACAACAGACGGCTTCCCCGAGAAGATGACTGACACCACCCTAGCCGTGACCTCGTGGCTCCTCCTGTCTTTCGCAGGCGAAGGGCAGACATCGTCACTACTTGAGTCGTACTCGAAGTCTGAGAAGTCACCAGCCGTCGAGGAGGCGTCCTCCTCCGAGGACATGTACTCGTCGTGGGGTGTTTGTGTGAAGCTAGGCGGGTCTGGCATTGTCAACTTCAGGCCAACCAGGTTGTCGAGTAGCCGCGATGCTCGGAGGGCGCTCTTCTGTGGGAGAACAGGGGCTTGATCCTCTGACTGGGGGCCACCGTGTTGGCTGGGCTTTGTTGGTATCATGACTTGGTCGTCCATTGCGGCGTAGGTGTGTGAGTGAACGGAATCGGAAGAGGCACGGCTGTGGGAAGGAGTGTTGGTTGTGTAAATATGGACTCGGCCGGCGGGCGCGCTGGGCAGAGGTTGGATATATGAATGCTCGGCCGCGTGGCGATCAGTATTGGGCCGGTGCACCTCCCTAGGTGGGTAGTCGTGCTCCACCGGGGACATGTCGGTGGAGAAGACGGTGAGGTTTGTTTCTTTCTGGGGAGGGGCCAGGGTCGACAGATTTAATCTGTATTGCGGACAAGGGAGTATAAGAGAGACAATGTCTTTTCGGTAAAAAGCAGGCGTGCGTCCAGCGGCTGCGACGTTATGGGGTGAGCGGCTGTTCTTGTATGCCACTTGTGGGGACTCTTGTCTCTTGGACAGCTGGTTGAATTTGGGAGAGATATGAAGGGGCCCCTGAAGGCAGAATGTTCCGAGATATGGGAGAGAGGATGTTTTAATGAGTTGGCCGGTCCTGTCTGGGACACACACCAACACACTCCCACACACACACCCGGAGAGCAGGAGCAGCCAGAGCAGACGCTGGAAACGAAAAGGGAAGCGGGCATATCCCTGAAACTGGAGATACCCAGCAGCCCCATGTCGGTGGTCCCCTGAGGTCGAGGTGGGGACGCGCTGGGGGCAGGGGGGCTGGAGTGCAGGCCCTTGTCCCTGCTAGCCACGCACCACGGTCCCCTTCCTTAATTGCCCTCATAATATGGAACGGAGCCAAGCAAGACGGAAACGGTGACTTACACGCCTCGCCCGGGAATGGTGTGTGTCTCTGCCTCTCCGCGCCCTGTGACCGTGACCGTATCCGCCGGCCCTAGCCACCAACTCAGGCAGCCAGTCTGGCCCGTTCAGTACTCTGGGTAAACTAACTACACCACGCGGGCAGGCCACACAATCCTGCACCCACTCTGGGCCTGGAGCATGTGTGTGTGTCTGCCTGTCTCGTCGATGCATGCAGGTTTCAAGTCCTCTGTATGCGCCACCAAGGGATAACAAGCTGCACCGCAGTCATTCTGGCGCTGGGCGTGATTCACAGTTTCACAGGCTCGCTGTGTATCGATCTGCGCCCAGGATGGGCAACCCGTGTTGTGTCGAGTCGACGCACAAGAAACGGCTCCGGTCGAGGAAGGGGCTACAACTCGGTGTCCAGCTCTCACCTGGCCGAGGTCACCGTGGTCCTGGCACGGCAGATCCTGTCTCGGCACGACGGGCAGGCTGATTGATCGCTTGCGGTCGCCTGGAGGCAGCGAGCCAAACGGTGTTTCAGGTAGAACAAGGCCACCAGAGGATGATTTGCTCGGCGGATACGACGACACGGCCTATCTTCAACGTGGGGACTTTTACCACTGGCATCCTCGGAGGGGTGCTTAACATTTTTCCACCTTTTCCCTCTGGTCAGACTGGGCGGTGGGACAAGAGGCCCATCGCCGTCGATGGACTGAATTGATTGATTGTTGACTGATTATCAGGTCAACCTCAACCAGGTCAGGCCCGGTCAATTGGCGTCCATCTGGTGAGCACAGAGCGCTCGCGAAACAAGTCAAGAAACAAGAGCGGCCTCGCCGGCGTCGTCATAGCATCATCAACCTGCTTGCAGCTTGCAGCTTGTCACTCGTCCGTGACAGCTTCTGTTTCCCGCCCCGGCCTGCCCCGTCTGCCCGTCGAAGCGAAGAGATCCGATGCATTGCGAACATCCTTGGATGCCCAGGCCTGGCAGTGTGGGTGGCTGGCCTTTCGTCATCCTGTCTCTTATCGGGGGCCACCCCCAAGCCATGGAGCGTTTCCTCCCAGCGGTCCACCGTTTTCTCTCTCCAGCCCATCACCACCCATGATTGACCCCCAGCCGCTGATCCGGCCAGGGGTGGCACAGGAGACCTGAGATGTGTGCTACTCTGGCTGTCAGGTCGCTGTGGTTCTTGCTCCCATCTCTGGATCGATTGGCAGGGTCCTCAGCATCCCGGAGACCTTGGGGATGCGCATGGCCTCGTGATTGGCCACACGGCGCCGCCCAACCAGTTCGCCCACCAATCCAGCTATCCAGGCCGTCGCCCTCGCTACCAGTGACTGGCTCGCTGGCTGGCTGGCATTCGACACGGGCCAACCGGGGGTTCAGTGGGCAACCAGGTCTATAGAACTTATTCCACTTGCCAGAGCATGATTTTTTGTTCGCCACCTTGCCCGGCAGTTTTGTGAGCATCGCATCGAGCACAGGACTATGGCGACGGACATTGAGAATTCCGAAAAGAGTAATCTGCAGTGGGTCCTCTCTGCGCGAGCGAAATTGGACAGGTTCGTCGCAGCTCGCTTGGCCCCTCCTCCATATCTTAGATGGGCAGATGCTCGACTGGCAGTGCTTGGTGGCTTGCATGCATGCAAAAAAAAAACTCGGCCGACCACGCCGAATCTGGGGTTCGGAAGAGCATCCAACGGCGCCAGTCACTTGTTACGCAGCGCATGCAGCCAAAGCGCCAGCCAGCCCGCGCGCACTCGGGTAGAAAACGGAACGCACTCAACGGCGTCGCCCCTTTACTGAGAGCCTAGACCTGCAGATTGCTTGCTTGCGTGCTCCTGCCAATGCTCCGCTGCCGTAACATTGGCGGATGCAGGATTCCACGGGCTGTCCATCGTAAGGATACGGGATTGTGGGTGTCAGACAAAATGTTCACGATGTCGCCCTCGGACTCAAGTCATCAAAACAGTCGAATCGCAATCGACTTTCGGTAAAGAACCGAGTCAGCCCAGAAAGAAAAAGCGGCGCCACGCCAAATCGAAATGAGCTGGTGATCAGTGCTCACACAGATGCAGATTACCATCCTCCCTGGAGCCGCTGGCCCAAAAACCCATGTTATTTTACATGGCTAGCCGCAGTTACCGCCCTGCTATTGCACAGCGGGACGGCCGCTTCCCGGGTTGATTTCTTCAAAGCTGATCTTATGTTACCATCACTTCGGTCCTACTCAGCCTCTTGATCTCTCATACTCAGCCTCCAGTGCTGGCTTCAACATCAGCTTATACGATCAAGTGGGTGCCTTCTGAGTGCAAGCGAGTGACTGTGGGGTCCAGGTCTACCTCCCTCCAAACCGTGGTGGATGGGTAGTGTGGCCGCGACTAGGACCGGTTGCTAGGGGCTGGCGGCACCTCCAAGTGGTTGCAGTCGAGGCTGAAGCACTCGTGCATGAGCCAGTCAGAATGCACATTGGCATTCTCTCCCCTATTCACGGACAGGACCATCACAACCTGCAGCTGCAGAGAGGGTGGGATGGTGGGTTGGCGGGATGCCTCCCTCACCGCACCGCAGCGAGCAGACAGGTGAACCACGCCCCGTAATGTCGTGTCCTTTCCCGCCCGTCTCTGAATGCCCTCGCTCCACGCACGAATCATCGCCCCGAATCGTCCCGAAATCACCCATGGTCACCCGCCAAATCCCATGGCGCGAAATCTGGCGATGTGCGAGAAATCAATATCGGCTGTCAGATTTGAGCAGACCTTTAGCGGGGGCCGCTACTCCTGTCCATCATTATCACCATCATCTCTATCCGATAGATCTCCGTCTTGGGCGACGTTCGGGCAATGACCACATCTGGCGCGCCCCTTTTCTAAGGGCTCCACCGTGTTGCGTTCCCAGAAGGAACATTCGATGCCCCAGATTTTGGCGGCCAGTGATCCCTGCTCGGCATTGTGCGTCCTGTGGAATGTGACCGGCAGGGGCCCCTTCGCAGCAAGCCAATCAGAGAGGTGAGACATTCTCCCGCTGGAGAAGGCGGATCTCTGACAGTTCCCACCGCACACGGACCTCCCCATTCCGCTTCAGGACGACGGCTCGGTTCGAGGTTGTTCATCATCAAACCTGTCAAAAACACTTCTCAAACAGCATCTGAACTACAGACGGACGGCTGCTGCGTGCATAGTAAGTGCGCGTAGTTTTCTCTCCAGCCACCAGCCCTCACAGCCGGGATCACATCTCTGGTAGACGTCTGCGGCTGTCGAGGACCATGGTACGCGCATATGCTCAGCCAGACCAGGCCAAAACTCTACGCAGCACCATGCTCAGTCTTGGTCCGCAGGGCAGAATGAGATGCGGGCTCAGCCTTGCCCCATGCATCGCGAAACGGAGAGATTTGCTGCCCTGGCGAATGGCGCCAGCCCGCCCGGCCCAGCTCGACGACCGTTTTGCTGCCCTAGGGAAACACAGGCGCCCCGGCGTCCGGCGGGGATTCGAGTTCTTGGAGTGATAAATCAAGGTTTACTACCATCTCACTTAAAGTTCTGCGGTGGTTGCAGCGCCCTTGGAGGACGGCCTGAAAGGCAATTGCGCGCTGCCGCCGTCATCCTGCAGTAGTCAGCTAAGCGAATCGGCCCTGGCTATGGTCATCAAGCGATAGAGACCCTGATTCTTGACTCTGGCTCGGGCTCTTGCAGCCTCGGCTTTGTTGGCCTCGTCGGGCCACGTCGACGGCATGGTGTGATGATGCAGACTCCCGCCCTGTTTGGACTGGCATATGATTGTGCTGGCGGAGGGATACATCATCGTCTGGATGCCCGACCCCGGCACTCGAGTAAGGCGTGCTGATAACAAGCTTGAAGCCATCAAGATCTGGAGGAGGACTGGCCCACATCCCGACCATGTCGTCATCGCTCTGCTTGGCCCAAGCTCCCATCCCTGTCCAGCTGCTGCTGCTCAGCGTGGGTCCAACGCGCGACTCGTGCCTGCCACCGCCGGCGCACGCTTGGCACCTGCCACACACGCACCAGCCGCAGGTGGCTGGGGAAGAGCAAGCGCGGCCGACTGGCGCAGTCTTGAGGTACGTACACATGCTCCCGCTGGTGCAGCCCGGGCGGGACGGGCGAAGGAGGCTAAGCTTAATTCTATATTTGGACTACCTTCCAAGCTTCAGAAGTCCACTCTGCCACGGCCTGCGGCTGCTATCATCAGCTGCTATCACCAGCTGCGCCTTCAACGGCGCCGTCGTTATATCAGAGAGCCAGCGAGCAAGCATGGTAAGGGAAATGTAAAAAATCCCGTCGACATTCGATGATCAAGTGCACAAATATCTTGAGTTGGGGAATTCCGAGTCATACCATCGCGACACACAGTGCTGCCTGTCACGCAAGCCATCGGCCGGCGGGTACCACCGTAAGCGGAGAGCCCACATTGAACAACGTCCACACTCTGCTTGGTGCACAACGCCAAACGCTTCTCGGCAACGCGAGAACTCCGTAATCAGCCTTACTTGCGGGCAGATCGCCACAGCCATGGGATCTAGGTGGCGCCGCGATAAACTGCATGTCATCACAGGGCGCACATGTCTTATGCAAAGCATCATCTCAGACGTGGGATGTGGAGGTGTGGTGGTTGTGGATGCCCACTAGCAATGACTCCGGCCAGCTTCTTGGGTTAAATCATCGCCAGCCCTAGCGCCACCAGCTGCGAACTACTAAGACGTTGGCGCGCTGCGATTTCAGCTGCATAAATCGCACCAATGCTTCGCATTAGCATTTCCCACCGCGAGTGCCTAGCATTGGCGCTTCGCCTTCGGTCCCGATTCAAGGTAATGCAAGACAGACCAGATGTGCCGGCGGCCGACTGCTAAGAATCTGACGCCCGATGCTGATGCTTTCCGCTAAGGCACGACCTTGCGCAGGTCATGAGCCACGGCGTGGAATATCAACCTCATCGGAGCGGGCAACCGACGGCGGAGAATCGCTGCCGCCATGCAACCATGTGCAACCATGAGTAACCCGACAACAAATCCCGTGAGCAAAAACACGATGCCGAAGCACCCGAGAGCAACTCTTGCCTCGGGCATCAACTGGGTGCTCTGGCTCCGAACTCTGTTCGGGAGACATACGGCCTTCGTGACACAATCGGCCCAATCGGTCCTTACCTACCGGCCAGCCCCAGCGTTCCCCCGGGTGCGCCGGACAATGTGTTTTCGGGCAGTTCAAGTTGCGAGAATGTCACCCGAGCAAGATGGAGCACAGTACAACACAAGGAAGCAAAAAAAGCAAAAGATGAGGCGATGATCGCCGGGAATTGAGCCCGACGTGGGGGTCGAACCCACAACCTTGAGATGTATCTCTTGTCAGAATCGTGAGGTTCTTTCTAAGAGTCTCACGCTCTACCGATTGAGCTAGCCGGGCGTCTGTTAAGACGCCTTGATCGTTGGAGAACCGGTCCGGGATTGGGTCTATAGTCCTGTGTTCCGGGGCTGTGGAGCGTGGCTGGTTGACTATCCGCGGGCAGGTTTTGCAGCGCTAATCCGGATCGGTCTAAGTCTAGGCAACTGACCAATACGGTGTAGTGCTTCTACGGGGCGCATGTGGGAAGGGGTGGAGCGCTGTGGATTGGATGAAGTGGTGGGTTGATCGACTCAGAGATTCGTTGCCCAGTCATCGCGTATCAAGATACCGTGTCCAGACACGCATGGGCGCAGAATTTTTTTTCTCCTTCTACGCGACTCCCGCGCAAAGAGCGGTGACAACAACCTCCATTCGACCCCGTACCTGGTTATTTATGGTGGTGGTGTGGGCCTTACCGTACAGCTTGTGAGGATCCGGAAGCTTATTAGCGCGTAACTCGATAGTCGAACGAACTACCTCACACAAATCTCGACCAACGCGAGGAACTCCCTGTATTTGCCAAATACGACAAGCCACTGGTGGCTTCGATAACCTCAAGTCGGAATAACGTCTTGCAAAGGCAAATGACTACCTCTTATGTGAAACCATACTATGGCACACCACCTCCTCGGGGATTAATCTCCCTTGTGAGTTCTAAACACTCCTCCAAGTCACTCGCGCTCACAAGCCACAGGGTCAAGACTTTTTTTCCGCTTTTGGGGGTCCCATGGGGACTGACCAAACCCACCGCCCCCTTGCAAACCGCCGGGGACAGCCGACCACGATGAAGCTAGGTGGGGAGATGGGTCCCATCTTCGGGATCGCCAGACTGACTCGTTTTTTGCTGCAGCCTGCAGCTTCGGAGGTTTTTCATGGTACTGGAACTGATTGATTTTAGACCGGGATGCGCAGAGCCGAGCTGCGATACGGTCGGGCAAAACGGTCGGTCGCCTGGGGGCGAGGGAGGCCGTGGGGCCCTCTGTGAGATGGGAGGCAGGGGAACGCGAACAGAGAGATCATCATCGCCAACCAGCGTGGGCCCCTGTTCCCGCCAGCACCTGACATGCCGCTCTTCATCTTCACCTGCATCGCCCGCCACACGTGTGATGTGCCGATCACTGACGAGTTATCACGGGCGTCCGCCGCTGCTTTCGGTTGAGACGAGCGAGCATCTTCATCACCACCACCAGGCTGGCATGTCCCCTCCCAACTCCACACAAGGCGGCGCGTTCAGCCTCGCCGGCCACGACCACGACCATCCCTCTACGTAGTACAGCAGTTCGTTCCTGCACAAAATCTTGACCCCTTCCCTGCCTTGCTCCCGCAGAGGACCCCACGTGTTGCTGATGACTCTGGTGCTCGCCCAGACTGACTCGACACGGTGGCTTTGGCCCCCGCGACGCGCCACCGATCCGAGTCGCGGGGGGGACAGGCAGGCAGACAGGCTATTCAACTAAGAGTGATAACCCCCCTCGCGACGTCGCACCAAATGAAGGATCAACACCGCAGCGGCCCCAATTGCGATGGACTCATCCACAAATGCTCAGCTCGACATTGCGCCATCGGCCGCGCGTGTGGGGTCGCTGGCCTGCAACATAATTTTATACCCGGCTGGTGCGATATGCTAATGACTGCTCATCGGCTCGCACGTGCCCATGCCGGGTGGGATACGTCCTTCTCACTCGCCACAGATAAAGTAGCTGGTTGGTGCCGGCCATCGACGGTGGGTTTTGCTTGCCAACCCCGGATCCATCGTGACGGCATGTGGGTAAGGCACGTACGATGTTTCTTTGCTTGAAACATCTCTTTCTGGGCTGCCCGACTCAGGCGCCGGGTGACTAGCAGCAGTTGGCGCCTGTTTGGTAAGGCTGAGCTGTCTCAGATATAACGGCGCCGAGGGACCCTCAAGGGTTCTGACAGCTGTAAGTTGACAGCTGAGAGAACCATGCGCAATAATAAGAGTCATATTGCACATCTATTTCAAGACAGCGCTCTCCGAATAGCATCATCGTGCTATGCGGAAATGGCGACCGTTTGATCACCGGGCAGTCTTGAGAGCTGTTGACGAAGTTGACCGGGTCAGGTGCCCCGGGGATTTCACCACGGGAGGCATTCGGTCGTGGCCTACAGGAGTCAATGTAATTCTTGATGCCCACAAAAACTTGCCCAAACAGCTTTCCGTAGATATTCCTCAGTGCCGTCTGAGATGTTGACCTCGTGAATGACCTAGAGGCACTTCATGCTAAAATCACGTCCGATGAGGTAGACGGTTCCCCTTTCATGTCTGCAGCTTCACTGCACTGTGCATAGACCCATCGATGTGTCTTGTAGCATTGTCATTTAGTTTCCCGGTGAAATGTTCCAATCCTCGGTTCGAGCCTCTTCAAGTACAGCTTGTCTCACCTTTTCTGCTCCTCCGTGTTCATGTATGATCAATCAAGGGGAATAGACAACTCGGGTGCTGAGCGTTGAGGAGTGCTTTCAGTACAAGTACCATGCCAAATTTTGTATTTTCTTTTTGGAGAAAATCCTTGGTCAGCAAACTCATCCATTCAAGTGCTCGGGGTGGCTCATGGAGAGTTACTGTACTTGATAGTTCCAAAAAAGAGGTCAGATATGATTAACTGTGAAATGGTCACCAAGAGGGAGGTATCCATCGTGGACATGTAACTAGGCAATACAAGCTTTACTTTCTGTCTTCCTACACTTGTCTCTGGACGGTTTTGTTCGGCCCTTGGTCACTCCTACTTGGTGCCACAAAATAGAAGCGGCAATTTGGTACTGCCGAAGCCTGCAGGGTGACTGCAGAGCATCAGGTTATGAGGGATTAATCCTTCACTTTCAATCTCAACCATCCCCAGAACGAGCACGATTTCTTCCATAGTGCAGAGGTTTCCCAGGGAGGAAACGTCTTATTCCATCACCTTCTGCCTATCATCTGGCTCTGGACAGGCTGTGCTGCCCTGTCCCAGGTGAGCTGCTTCCATTTGGATCACTTGTGGTTGGCATGGATCAGACAGTGAGTTATGGCCAGCGACGACGTCTGGTTGGTCATTGCCTCCGGCTTTTGCAACTAATTGTCTTGATCTATAGGTCAGGAAAACATGTACATGCTGAATCAATTAAGACTTACATCAGCGAACCGACAACAGAGTAACACATTCGGATTTCTGAAAAAACCACTGGTAGCATTCAAGTATTTGCGGACATGTTCATAAGGATCATAATCCTACCTATTTGTTCATAACCAATGAGCCATATCATTTGAGATTAGGAGGGAGGCATATGGCTTCATCAGGTGTGAAAATCACATGGCGGTCAACTTCATTGATTCATCAAGCACAGATACAAATACTTCAGTTACTTGCAGATAAACGGTGCATATATACATCATTTAGATAAAACAATTTGATGCTGCCAAGGGGCATGGTGATGTCCT
This sequence comes from Diaporthe citrichinensis, assembly GCA_014872995.1. Taxonomy (NCBI): domain Eukaryota; kingdom Fungi; phylum Ascomycota; class Sordariomycetes; order Diaporthales; family Diaporthaceae; genus Diaporthe; species Diaporthe citrichinensis. The sequence goes on along the minus strand of JADAZR010000005.1, from coordinate 203,920 downwards.
AAAGACCCAAGGTATGTGAACCATATCAAAAGTTCAGAAGCATGGAACATTCACCAGTTTCTCGGCAGCATCATCATCAGTGACCAGCTTCTGATGCCACCAACAAAAGTGTCTGAAGTGGGGGTTCATGAGACTGTGCCAAGTTCGTCTGCACAGTAGTCCATAAATTGACGATTCCAAAGTTCATATTGCCCAGACAGCTTGTGTTTTCCTTTCCCTACTTGCTGACAAGTTGACGTCTGAGCGATATCTGTGTCGTAATAATGGGGAACCTGATCATACTCAACTGATTGACAACCTTGCGCTATGATGAGAAAGAAATTGGGGTGAGGTGTTTATTCGTACATGATATTTAGCTACTAGTCATCAAAAGAAATCATCTCCAGCACCTGGCCAAGCAAAGGCCTCTGTAAGCAGAAATCAGAAGAGCAGACGCCAGTGTATATGTCTCGAAGTGTAGGATGCTGACCCGTATTGAGAGGAAACACATATTATAACTAAATTCATCTCAACGACATTTCAATGACAGAAGCCTTGAACATTGCAAGTTTTACTGTGCTAGGAAATTTCCAAGGGCAGAGCAAGTCAGGTCATATTAATAGATCTGTCCAGCGCAACTTTCTTGCTTGTCAATTTGCTTCATAGTGCAGGTCAGCAGATGCACTTATTTGACCATGTAAAGCATGCCTGCCCAGGCACTTCAAGGGGCGTTTCCAAGAAAAAAGGGTGGTACTTTCAGTGCCTTGGACCTAGCACAAGCAGAAGGAGACAGAAAGGGCCGTTACCATGGCACCAAGTGAAGACCTTAAGTAGTCAAGGCAGTCATAAGCATATCCCTCTAGATAATCATGATAGCACAATCACAAATTGACTGCAAAGCTGCAAAGCAGAAGTAGGATAAAAATGGAAGGCAGAATCAAAAAAAGAAAGCAAAAAAAGAGGTGTTGTAGCTACAACTGGTTTCGATCCAGCGACCTCCGGGTTATGAGCCCGGCGCCTTTATGGTTGTTAGTATGATGTCACAGGTAATTTTACAGATTGCAATTGACTCACTCTTCCCCTGAGCTATGTAGCTGTGGTAATCCTTGATTATTGGGCATCTAAGTATGGGGGTTCAGAAGCAGAATTTTTCAGAGAGTGAGTCACAAAGGTCGGTTTGCCGAGGAACCCGCTTCCGGCAACCTCCCGACTGCTTCGTCATCCAATCATGTCAGCTTCCCTCCAGCTCACCAACATTACGGGGGACCGTTGACGTACATATTCCCCTGATATCATCGTATCACCACCATGCCGATATGAATTGGAGTGCAGACTTTCAACATGCAGCCAACTCCTACTTGTCCCCCAGGGCGTGGAGCCCCGAACCGCAGGACAATCATGACGAACCCTTCTTCCCCCGGATCCCCACTCCTGGACCTTGTCCCCGATGATATCTCTTGTATTCTCTCTTTTGCAACTGATTTCTCTCCTTTTCATGACTTATTGTCAAAAGCACCCTCCTTCCAATTCCCATGCCCTGTCCCGCCAGCCCCAGCAACACTCCCGCCGCCACTCCCACCGGCAGCGACCACGGCGGCGGCGGCCGTCTGCCCGAAGTTGGTGGCCTGCTGGTCCACATCCGTCGACCCCATCCAGTACAGCGAGAAGAACACCAGCAGATGCAGCGCGACACAGTACGCCGCGAACAGGTTCCTGCTCGTCCTGGATGCTAGCACCATCCTGGTCACCGAGTACACCACCCTCTCTGGGAAGCTCATGCGCTTATACGCCCGCGCCGACTCTCTCCCGCGGAACGCCGCGAACGGGCTGATATTCGACTCGTAGGCTGCGCGGTACCGGTCCATCCCACCGGAACCACCGCCGCCCCCTCCGATTGTCACCGTCGAGGGGTTGGGGTTGTTGGCGTATGACGAGGATGAGGTCACCGCGGCGGTGCTGTTGCTGCTGCTGCGGTTGTAGGACGACACGTAGCGAGTCTTCTCGTAGAGGTTGAGATTGTCCTTCTGGAGCGCTGCAATCTCCTGCCGAAGCTGGGAAGCGCTGCGGTGGGATTCAGAAAGCTCTTGTTCCAGCTGGGCGTTGCGCTTCTTGAAGCGGTCCCTTTGCGCCGTGATCATGGGGAGAATCCCTGAGCCCCCGCCCATGGGCTCACCACCCGAGTCTCGTGGGTTGAAACCGCTGATTATAGAGGATGTGGGTGATGTACGGCCTCCTCCACTCCTGCGTCCCGGTGCCATGGATGGCGCGTATCTGCTCACGTATGTGCCTGCCACGGATGCTCCTGATGGGAAAGCATTGGCATGCTCCGACTGGATGTTGGCGAGATCGTTCTCCAGCTTCTCGTTCAGATTTTGAGACTTCTCGAGCTCCGCGTTGGTCCGGGACATCTCTTCCGACAGGTCTGATAGTCTGCCCTGGAGGTCCTGGTGAGATACCCGTAGTATCGTCAATTCCTCACTTAGCTTTTTGTTCCGTGCCAATAGAAGCTGCTCTAGAGTATCGCCCTTGCCTTTCGCAGCGTCGCCATTTTGGTCGTCTATAAGATCCTTGGTCTCATCATCATCGCCCGTCGAAAATTCGATGCTCTTGAGCACTTCTAGTTCTTGCTTGATATCGTCGTAGTCGCCCCACCTGTGCACCTTCGCCTTCAACGCGTCCCGGTCTTCCTTCAACGAGCTCACCTCCCTTTCGAGCGTGCGCAGCTTCGCATCCAGATCTCGCTTCAAGGACTCCTTTTCTACCCTCGAGGCATCCAGTTTCCGTATCAGAGACGAGTTCTCGGATCTCATGCGCATGTAACTCGGATCGTCCTCCAGAGACGTGGCTTGTTGGCTAGGCACCTGTGACTTGGACTGCGCAAGCTCAAGTCGCATTTGTTCGTTGCGCGCCTCGACCTCCGCCAGTCTCATGCTCGTTCGTTCCAGATCCGAGTGAACCATCTCAAGCTCGGCGCTTGTGACATGGCCCTTCGGCTCGTCCTCGTCATCTTCAGACTTCCCAAGGCGTTGGTTGACCTCGTAGCTGGCCTTGACCTCATTGAGCAGGCGTTCCTGGTTCTCAACCTTGTCTTCCAGGGTCTTCTCCTTTGCTGCCCAATTGTCCTTCTTCTCGTCCAGCACTGCGATCCAGGACGACTCCACTTCCTTCACCTTACTTTCGAGATTATCCTCTAGCTTTTTCCGAGCCTCTCGTTCCGATTGTAACCTCGACTCTGTATCTTCTAGCTGCGACGTAAGCTCCGCTATAGAGCCCTGCAGACGCTGGTTCTCTTCCGTGACTTTCGGTAGTGTCTCCTCGGAGACAAGCATGGAGTCAACGGCCGCTTCGAGTAGAGGGTACGGATCCGGTGCATCGGAGAGCGACGTGTAGGCTTGGAGAAACGCGGAGTTCACCGACTTGGAGTGGTTCGTCAACAGGTCGATGAAAGTTTGGTACGCTGCCAACATGTCAGGATCAGGCCGAGCATCGGGCGCAGTGGTTTCAATACCTTTCAAGAGACCCTTTATCTCGGACAGCTTGGTGGCATCGTCCGATTTCCTGAAGTCCTTGGTCTTCTGGGCCAAGTCCTTCCTCTGAACAGTCGAATCCCGTTGGTATGTCACAATCTCGGACGCCGTATTGTCGAGGCCGGAGACCAGGGTGGTCATGTCGATGTCTAAAGCATCAGACAGTCAGCTATGCGAAGTTTGGCGTCTAGAAATGCGTGGTGAGCAGCACATACTCCTCCATGCTGAGATGGCGGCCTGAAACTTGTTCGTCGTGTCCAAAGCTGAGGCAGCTCCAGGCCCCAAGGGAGCTTGATCGTTCGTTGGCTCAGCCATTATTGCTGTGTTGCGGTCATGAAATACACGGAGGGCGGTCAACAGCTGAAGAGCTGGAGCTCATGACAGCACGCGGGGATCGCAATGTGGGCTCGAGCACCGTTGTTGAATGCAGGTCCAGGGTGATGTGTTATTTCTGGTCTGTTCGGAGTACGGAGCACGTCTGTTAGCCTGGCTGGGCATGTAGACTACGTGCCAGCGGCCGATCCGGGGAACGTCACAGGGGTCCCTCTTCTTTCCAGGTAGCTGCAGGCCGGGCCAAGCTTCTAGTGGCAGGCAGCCGTACCACAGCTACAGCAGTAGCTCGCTTTGCCAGCCCACCTCGGATTACACCACCCATCAGCTCGACCGATTGCGCCGCGACCCTTGACCCCAGAGCTCCACGCCTGTTGTCACCGGCGCTGATAATGATTACAGAGTGTCTGCGATGACATGAGTGGCCTGGAAATGGGTTTCGACGGCCGAGTGAGCCAGGACACAGCAGATACCAGCTCCGGCGCACGGCGGCCACCGGCGACTGGGCCCTTCGTGTTGCGCACGCTGCTGGAGGACGTGCCCCTATCCGAAGACGGGGACAACGACGATGTCAAGATCAACTTTGTCGAATATCTTGGTAAGGCCCCCCAGGAAACTCAGACTTGGCCATTGGCCCATGCTGACTGCCACTTGCTAGGCGGCAACCTCTACATAGGCACTTCTGCGTCGGAACTCCTCCACTTCGTCCAGATTCCGCCTGATCCCGCCGACAAAGCCAGCCAGCCAGTCTTCATACTCGCTTCGAGATTGCGCCCTACATATATTGAGAGTTCAGTTGCCGGAAATGCTAAACCCGGGGTGCAGCAGATCCTCCTGCTGTCCAGGGTCCAAAAGGCATGCGTGCTGTGCAACAATACCGTAACATTCTACTCCCTGCCGGAGCTCAGCCCCGTCTTTGGGACTGTACGGGTCAAGAACTGCTACTGGATCGGAGGCTTGGATCTGAATATCACAGAAAACGATGACAATGGCCATGGTGACGGGCGTCCCATCGGGGAGACCATCTTGCTGTCGCTTGCCCGGAAGATCCAAGTCGTTCGGGTGGGCGAGGATGCCAGAGTGTTCAAGGTGAGACATCACAAGGCCATGGGATCGAAACGAAGCTTGCATGTGTGCTGACATTGGCGAAGCAAATCGATTTCGCTGGCAGCACGATATCAGTTCGGAGAGACTCGATAGCATGCGTGGCCGATTCGAGGAATTACGCTCTCTTGGATGTAACCCGCCAGCTGAAGATACCCCTGATGGCCATCTCTTCTCTCGACGATTCGCAGCCGAATATGGGCCAGGCTCAGAACATCGCTGGAAATTCCGAGGTTGGTATCCTGCGCAGTGCCTCTTCGGCGCAAAACAGACCTTCAAGCTCAGGCACCAATGACGGTCATGGCCATAATCGGAGTACAAGCCTAGGAAACTTCATGTCCCAGGCCATCAAGAGGCAAAATAACAACCCTGGCGAAGGTTATGACTCCGATCATCAACAAGGATCCGACACTCCGCAACGATCAGGAAGCCCTGACAAACAATCCACTCAGGGCCCGGCCTCGACAGATAAATCCTTACCCAGTCCTCCCAGCGGCGCGGCTCAAGCTTCAAAGGGCCCTTCTGCCGCTCCGGTGATTTTGAAGGCACACATAGTATCGCCTACCTCTGAAGAATTTCTTCTTGTGACGGGCACCGGGCCTCATGATCCTGGCATTGGCATCTTTGTGAATCTTGACGGCGACCCTACGAGACCTACTCTGGAATTTGACAGATATCCCAAGGAGATAGTTGTCGATGGAGGAGTCGCGGACTTGTCCTCTTCAAGGCCATCCATGGATGATGAAGAGGAGGGTTACGTTCTTGCGTCGATGGCCAAGGAGTTTCAGGATGGCCTTCACAATGGTCTCGAAATACAGCGCTGGGATTTGAATGTTGGCGAGGAAGTGCCTACTAAGCATTGGCTTGAGGCTTCTCCAGCCGAGCCCTCTCAAACTCCAAATGATGTTAAGACTCCTCCACTTGGTATCAAGTCGCTCGTGGGAACCGAGGAGTCCAATCTTCCAGAAGTTGTGGACAAGCTTTGCCAAAAGAAATTCTCGCCGTTCTCTGCAGGTCAGCTTGAATCATCGGCAATGTCACTCAGAAGCTTGGATTCTCGGACAGCCCTCTCAATGGAGAGAGTTTCTAAAGAAAGGGACCTTTTCGAAAGAGACGACGAGTCTCCATTACCTGACGGCTGGGAAGCTATGAGGAATGAAGAAGAGCAAGATTTTGCCAAGCGATTTGCCAGGACGACCTCCCGACTGGCGGTCTGGTCTGGCGATCATATATGGTGGGCCGTCAGGAACCCATTACTTCTACAACTCGATGCGAAGATTGAGTGTTCAGCCATGGAGGCACACGAAGCACCTCATACGGCGGAGGAACGCCGTCAGTTGTTCTCCATTCTGGCAACAATCAGAGGAAGAGATGCAAGAACCGAACTCGAGTTCATGACGTTCAGTTACATAAAGCAGAGGGCAAGCGTGCTCCTATTCACGAGCTTCCTGCACTCAAAGGGGACACCATTCCCACCCGAGCTTAAAGCCATGGAAGAGGTACTCCTAGATTCAAGCTTAGATCCGAGAGTGGTTCTCGGCCTGATCCCAGGCCTGCGAAATGAAATAGTCGAAACCAGGAAGGGAATATGGATATTTGGGGGTGTCAAAGCAACGGTTGAGAGGTACATGGCCTCTGAGAAGTTTAATCAAGAGGGTCAGACTTTCGAGAACCTGGGGCAAACGACCCTCCTATTTGTCAAATCATACCTTTGGGGCGTCCGTCGCAAGAAAGGCATGGCAAGCACAGCAAACGCGGGTGAAGTGTTCAGAACCGTGGACGCTGCATTGTTGGTGGTACTGTTGGAGCTTGACAAAGATTCATCAAAGGGCATGGGCAGGAACGGGAGCGTCCGATCGGAGCTTTACGAGCTGGTGGACAAGGGCGTTGACTGTTTTGACCGAGCAGTGGACCTGCTCGAACAGTACCACCGTCTCTTCGTCCTGAGCCGACTGTACCAAAGCCGCAAGATGTCGGCCGACGTCCTGGCAACGTGGCGGCGCATCATAGAAGGCGAGCAAGACGACGGCGGCGAGTTCCGAGATGGTGAGATGCGCGTGCGCGAATATCTCTCCAAAATCAGCAGTCAGCCTCTGGTGCAAGAATTCGGCATTTGGCTTGCAACCCGCAACCCGAAGCTTGGTGTGCAGGTCTTCGCAGATGACAAGGGCCGCGCCCCCAAGTTTGAGCCATCACACGTCGTCGACATCCTGCGCGAGCAAGCACCCGATGCCGTGAAATATTACCTTGAGCATCTGGTGTTTGGAAAGGGCCACACCAAGTATGTGAACGAGCTTATCACATACTACCTTGACATTGTCATCAGCGAGCTCCAGTCCTCTCCCCAAGCTCGCGAGGCAATAGCCTCCACATACGAAGCGTATAGGGCGTTGAAGGCGCCAAAGCCAACGTACAGGCAATTCCTGAAAGACAATGCACCTCCAGACGATGAAGTCTGGCACAGTCGGTTACGCCTACTACAACTGCTCGGCGAGACACATGAGTACGATTTCAAGGCCATCGGGTCGAGGATCAGCAAGGCCCTGCCTGCCGACAAGGCGGAGGAACAGCTGCTGGTCCCAGAAGCAATCATCCTCGACGGGCGGGAGCGCAAGCACGAGGAGGCCCTTCGGCTCCTCGTCCACCGGCTGGGAGACTTCGACACGGCGGTGTCGTACTGCCTCTACGGCGGCGCGAGCATCTACATTCCCCAGTCCGGGCGGCGCGAGTCCCTGCCCAGCGAGGAGACGCAGGCGGGCCTGTTCCGCGCGCTGCTGGGCGAGTTCCTCGCCATCGAGGACGTCAGCGACAGGGTCGAGCAGACGGGCGCCCTGCTGGAGCGGTTCGGGGGCTGGTTCGACGTCATGGACGTGCTGGAGCTGATCCCGGAGGAGTGGTCCGTGGACGTGGTGGCTGGCTTCCTGGCGACGGCGCTGAGGAGGCTGGTCGCGGAGAGGCACGAGACCGACATCGCGAGCAGGCTGAGCTCGGCGGAGAACCTGCGCGTGAGCTGGGACCTGATCGCCAAGGTGGACGAGAAGGGCCCCACGGTCGAGACGGGTGGCTGAGGTCGGCCTGGCGCTGTGATACCCGACTTTAATTTGATGTACAAACACACTAGAATGAACCGATGCCCACGCCCTCCGCGTTGTGATTGTGGAACACTTGCGGGAATCAGCGAACACCCACCGGCTGCCTCTTTCCTCGACAGTCGCCTTTCACCTTCCTCATCTTTCAATCCTACTTGTAGCACTGGAGGCCTTGTGGTGACTAAACTGGGACTCATCCCCGTTCCTGAGTGTCCTGAATTGCCCCAGTGTAGCTGCCCACAACAGCCCCAGGCATTTGATACAACTCTTCGAATAAGAGATCACACGACTGTCATATGACCTTCTGAAGACTGCCATTGCCTCGACAACTCGATTTTGATGCTTCCATGTAAGCTAAAACCTTTGCTTACTTGCGATTGCCAGGGCTTCTCTCTGCTACCACAGGCGAGTTCCACACGACTCGGCCCTTCAAGTCATTACGACCGCATGAGGGTCAGCATGACGAGTTAATTGCAGATGAGTTAGAGGCCATCGGGCAAAGCCGCCGAAGAGACCAACGGAATTCGGGCAATTTTGACATCAAGAGCAGTGCTGCACGTTCAACTTTGTCGAACAAGTCAGCCATTGCACCCAGTTATTCAACGTTTCCACAAAAGGGGAGCAGGAGACAGGTGACCGGATTCTTCTACGAGCAGCTGCTACGATGGTGAAGTCTTCACATGTTCTTACTCTCTGCCAAGTGGCGCTACTGCTCCCGCCTTGAAGCTGGTCACGATGGAAGCGGGTGTTCCCAAGGCCTTGCAAAGACAACGACGTAGATCTACGGCTTCATATTGGCCACAGGCGATGGAATGAAACAGATCTGAAGCATAAATCCTGTTTACTTCCTGTGTTGCGACGAGCTCGGCCTCGAATGAGTGAAAGTGGGTGAGAAACATGAGAGCAGTGGTAAGAGGAAGATGGCGGATGAGATGCTCGAGAGCAAATCCCTGCCCCAAGTCCAGCCACCCGGCTGCCACAACATGCCGAGATCCCCTCAAGACCCTCGATCGCGGTGTCTCCTCCCTATATCGAGCTTTTTAGAACACTGTTGAGACTCCTTTGAGAGTGCAATCTCGGCACCCTCCGCGTGTGCTCTCCTCTTCAGCTGGCGTGTGTTCCTCTGGGGTCACGAGCAGTCAGCAAGAAGCTCTCGACTGAGTCGATCCTATGTGGTGCGACATGATCCATCAGGACCCTCGAAAAAGGGATTATGTTTCGCCTGCGACAAGTCCCTGTTGTGATACCGCGCGGTTCTTGGCCGAAAGTCCGGGACACACATTGTGGCCACTGGTGGGAATCGAGAATATTATGACCATCGTGATCAAAACACTGGCGGGAATCGAGAATATTACGACCATCGTGATAAAAAGAGGTGTCGAATAATCACAGAGAAAACAAAAAAACAAGAAACGAGGTGTTGATCCGGGTGGCACAAGACAGGGTACAGCTGCTGGCGCTGAGATAGGGGAGAGGAGTGCATCGTGGCCTCGACAAGCAGCGTTCGGCGGTGCCCGAGCAGGTTACCTACACTCATATGTATGTATATCTATATAAGTCCGTCCATACGAACTTGGCCGAGGGGGCTGGCATTGCAAGAATCAGCCAGAACACCCACTCAAGACCTCATTTAAGATCAGATACCACCAACATGTGCATGAACTTGGGAACATCACGGCAGCAGCCAGCGTCCATTGTCTCCAGAAACCCCCAGGGTGACTGGAGCCGCCTCATATCTCCTGGCCACCTTCTCCGGCGCGGCGCCGTCGTACCCATGCAGGCAGCATCGCACCAGTTGCCCGTCAGCTACGACCCCGTGAGTAGGAGAATCATCGGAAACCAGGCCGGGGATTTGTACCGGGCGCGGAGGGCTCTTACTGCAGGGGAGTACACGGGTCGATAGTGTTCCTGAATTTCTATGCTGGATGGTTCTATGGAACGGCCACAGAAGCACACAGGCGCCGGAAATTCTCTGACACCCCTGGACAACCAAGACTACAGGCTCGCGGCTATGGACACCTATTGGCTGTCGCTAAAGCGGCAACTGTGTGTACTGGACCACGCAGCGATGGTGCATGGCCTCATGTCACGGCGGATGCTGGTCATCGGACTGGACGGGAGCGACGGGAATTTCCCCTGCCCACTCGACACACACAAAGATCTCCCAAGGCATACGCGGGCACCGGATGACAAGGCCGAGCCCACGACTCCTCACACGGCCGTCATCGTCGCCGCGCTTTCCTTTCCGTGGTATCATACCCTCTTGCCAACAACAACAAGAAGCAGCCCCATCATCTCCCATTCAAGGCGCAGTCCTCTTCAGCACGGCAAAGACAAGCCACCTCTTCCTGCCGACAGGGTCCTCAATGCCCCTGTCCAGGACCCACTCCCTCTCCTGGCCGTCGCAGTCCCTCTCCCAGATGCTCTCGACCTCGAGCCCCCGGCTCGCCAGGCGCTCGCTATCAAAGAACCCCCTCATCTTCTCCCGACCAGTGTGGAACCCGGCGACGACCCAGCACCTCGCCTCGGCCGTGTCAGCCAGGAACCACTCGATGGACCAGAGCAGGTTCTCGTGCTGCCACGGCATCCACAGGCAGTCGCACACCAGCACCCTGTCGAAGGCGTAGCGGTTCGCCTTGGAGAGGGGCGTGGCCGGCTCGCCCCACGAGTGGCCGTCGACCTCGACGGGGGCTACGACGCCCGAGGGCGACAGCTCGGAGCTGGCGTTGCGCGCGGCGTTGGCGGTGAGGTTGGAGATGACGGCGGGCGCGGGGTAGTCGGTCAGGACGACGCGGGTGGCGCCGAGGAGGGCGGCCAGCAGGGAGGGAAGGGCGGTGCCGGCGCCTAGCTCCAGGACGGAGAGCCCGGCGACGCTGAAGGTGGACAGCGGGGGCCCCAGCGGGCTCGTCACGCCGGCGCCCTCCTCCAGGCCGAGGGTGCCGGACTCGACGAACTCGGCCAGCAGCAGCGAGGCGTTCCAGAGGTAGTGGCTGAAGAGGCGGCGGTCGTCGTCCCCCGTCGGGTCCGCCAGGCTGATGTGGAGGGGCTTGGGGAGATGGGGCGACTGGTACAGGAGCCCGTGGTCGGCGTCGCCATCTGTGATGCGTTAGCAACAATGTCTCTTTGTCTCTGTTGAGCAGTGCGCACAGGGTCTGTTCTTGGGCAGGGCAGGTTGGCTTGTCGCCAACAGGCCGGCCAATATACCTAGGTAATAGGAGCAGCAGTAATAGTAGAGTACAGTACACAGTATAATGCCATTCAACCAACTGAACCAACACGGCACAACCAACACGCTGCCCCCCTCCCTGAGCATCTCATATCACACAAGTCGAAACACTCACGTTGGTTCATCACATCGTCCGGGAAAATCACGCCAAGCGACGCGCCGAAGAAGTCCTCGGGATCCTCGGCAGGAGCGCCTGTGAGGGTGATGCGAGACGTCAACGCCATCTCTGCCTATGTCCCTGGGTGTATCCCGTGTCGGCAGTTTGTGCGTTGTGTGTGTCTCCGTCAGCCAGCCAGCACTTCTTCTGCCCTGTCTCCCTCGCCCACCTTCTCTCGTCCTCGTGATGTTGCCGTGCTTTGCCTGCTGCCTGCCTGCCTTCCCTCCCTTTGGCCAAGCTCAAAATAGCTCTCTCTCCACAGCAGCACGTGTACGCTGCGAGTGTGTGTCTCAACACCAGAGCCTCCGATCCAATAGGCCACCCGGGAAACGAGGCGACAAAAAAACAGACAGGGATTAGAAAAAGACAGATCAATTAATAATCGATAAACCCAGGCAGGTACAACAACGTGTCTGCATGCAGGTCGGGTTCGGAGCGGTCGGTCACGAGTAGCAGCCACCAGCACCAGCAGCAGCAGCAGCAAAGAAAAAAATAGGGTGCTCGTTTCACACAGCCCTACTGTGGTGTAAAAGCAAGCACTCCGCCGCACGGCAAGCATAGCCACCCTCGGCGCCTGGCAGTGCCTTGTGGCCCTGTGGCCCCCCTGTGCGCTGTCGGCAGTAGCCCACTATTTTTGGGTCATCTCTCTATTGGTAACCCTGCACATAGAACACCACACCATACCACACCACACCACGCAAACTGACCAACACGCGCGCAAACACGGCTCGGCAGAGAAACTCCGATGCGGCTTTAGGCCCCCAATGCTCCTCTGCTTCATGGTCCCATGCATACGCGCGCACCCACACTCGCTCACCCACACACGATCTATCGCGCAGTGCATGCTTCTCTCGGTTAAGGAGCCATCCTTCCTTTCTTCTGTTGGTTTGGGTGCTTACATCGGAGTTCCCTCGCTGCAAACAGACAGTCAGAAACGGGCACACATTGGTGGGGGGCCCGGCCTCCCTTGACTGCTGCACGATGGATCTTGTGTCTCCCCCTCCCCCCTCCACTCCAACCAAGAAAACCTTCGATCGGCAATCCTACCGGAATATCGATGCAGGGTCAAAGTTGGGGGCCGTGATACTGTCTGTCTGTCTGTCTGTCCGTCCGTCTGCCCGTCATGGTTGCTGACAGGATCGCAAGTCCTTCCCGTGGCCTTCGCCGGGAGTCACATCTGGTCTCCAGGTCCACTTGGAGCGACTCGTCCCGTAATCCTCCTACGGGTAATCCTCCTACGGGTTTACCATCATCCTACGGGTTTACCAAGACCACGTAGTCGCGGAGGGATTCATAGCGCCATTCTCGTCTGATTAATTGCCGGCAAAGCTTGAATGTCCACGTCCCCGGCGCTTGTCGAAACACAACTAGATAAACCCACTGTGACGTCCGCACGGCACAGCCAGAGTGGTAGGGAAACAGCCCCCACCTGGAAGGTCCCGGAAGGATTCATCACATCACAGTCGCGACTAACCACCACCACCACAATGTCCGGAAACAACCCCACCGCCCTCACCCCGCGGCTGCTGGACACCCTGCGCAGCCAGCTCGGCATGCCAGGCGACATGTGGTACGCCGTCGTCGCCACTACGCTGTGCGTCCTGAACAGGCCAGAAGACATCCAGGCCGTCTATAAGCACGCCGTGGCGGCAGACCCAGGCGCAGGTACCGCGGGTGCCGTCGCAGATCACGCGCGACAACTGAGAATAGCGCGGCGCCTGCGCGAGGCTCTGCTCAAGACATCCGCCATAGGCGGGCTGCCAAAGGTGAGCAAGCAAGCAGATAGGGCAGGCCAAGGCAAGCCGTTACGAGAGGGCAAACCACGACGCCCGCGTCTAATGGGACGCCATCCTCCTTCATCCTGCCCTTGCCCTGCCCTCCTCCCATTCGACTCCCCCCTGATGCCCGCTTCTGCCCCCAACCCATCCGACTGACCCGATTTCACCTGTCCTGCCCTGACCTATGTCTTCTCCCCCATGCACGTAGACCATCAACGCCCTCCAGGAGCTCAAGAAGGCTGTGCCGCCGGGGTGCCTCGACGAGCCGCAAGGCGTGTCCCCGACCAACCGGCGCCGCGATGTCTACGACACGCCCGCGCCAGACGTCCTGCGTCGCGGCAGGCGCTTCTTTGATGGGTGCTACGGCAAAGTGGCACCGCGCGTCATGACGTCCCTGGACCACTGCGGCACCGAGGACCTTGGCCTCGCCGTGCGCCTCGCCTATGGCTACCTCCTCAGTACCACCTCCGTGCTCTCCGAGGCCGAGACCTCCTTCGTCATGATTGCGGGCCTTGTACCGCAAGATGTGAGTCCAGCCCCCCAAAACCTCCACGAGGGCATTATCAGGCATCAACGAGTTATCTCCCCGGTGCCTGTTCCTAGCACCAAGTAGAAGCAGGATGGGGGACGGGGGAACGAGATTGGGTGGATGCACGTAGCGCGCTGGGCGCCGCCTGCGAGGTACCCGCCCAGCATACAAATTAACAGAGGAAAACGGGTCGCAGTGGCGCCGCCCGAGAGGGGGGAGGGAGCCTGGGGAGAGGGAAGTCCAGAGGAGGGCGAACAGGATTGGCGCAGCCGAGCGACAAGCAGCGCCGGAGCTAATGCGGGCACAACAGGTAAATCCCCAACTCAAAGGGCACCTCAGGGGCGCCCTGAACGGCGGCGCAAGCGTTGAGCAGGTGCGCGCCGTGAGACAGGTCTCCATCCAGGTCTGCCGGGCGTCGGGCATGCGCCTGCTCACGGCCGACGACCCTCCTGGCTGCTGGGGCTGGCGTGCCGAGGTCCAGGACCTCTGACGGGACGTGGTCGTGAGCAACACACCGGCCTTGCTGTCTCGCCGCCGTCGGACGTGAGCCAGGCTGAGGTGTGTACCAGGATATGGTTGGACCAAGAGACTACTACTGTTGTTGGCGCACTCGGCACTACTCAAATTCCCGCGCTCCGGGGGGCGGACGTTCCGTCCCGCAGCGGAACGAGACTAGTTCTTGGGAATGGCATTGCGTTGCTAGGCAAGAAAGCAACGAGATGTGGCGAGATACCTAGAGGAAACTGCGCATAAATGATGTTAGACATTTAGAATTAGATGACAGAGCTGAGAGGTGCCTTGAGGATGAATTAATGCATATGGCTAGATAGGTACCTTGAGATTGCAACCCGCCAACAGACACATGCCATGACAGCCATTGGGGGCCAAAAGCTCGGGGTGGGGGGCTAGGCCTGGGGGCAAGCATCTCCGGGCGTCGTACTATAATCGCCCAACTGCTGCAAGGCCAGTAGAGGCCAGTAATCCAGTCAGTCAGTTAGTCAGTTAGTCAGTCAGTCAGCCAGCCAGCCAGCCAGTGGGCCTCGCCCTTGCTTACCCAGGCGCCGTCCGCGTCCCATGTCCTTGGGGAGTCCAGAACACCCCGAACGCTGTGTGGGAATGAGGCTCAAAATTGCTGACCGGGGGGGAGGGGTGCGTGTGCGTGTGTGAGATTGTGTGTTGTCCTCCGCCGATTCGCATGAGGCGAGCGGCACCCCTGGTGAAGAATCCTGGCGGCCGCACCTTGCCTTGCTTCCTTGGGCGAAACCTGTGGTGAATCCTTCCGGACGCGCTGTCCCGCCGTGGGTCCCCATTTGCTCCCTGTGGTGGCGGCGGTGTGTGCCAAGTCCCCAAAGTACCACGCGCCCAAGCGAGGGTCCATGCTGCTCTCCTCTCGGGCAAGGGTGGGCAGGGATTGGTGGTAGTAGGATTGCGGGCTTCCTCCACTCCATGCCTATCACGCCTATTAGTGTTGTACTATCATGTGGTATTTGCTCTGTACTGTAACATGTATGCCTGTGTTGGGAGGGGTGGAGGTCGACAACGCATCATGTTGGATCGCCATTCCACCCCGGAAACGACATGGAACGTGCGTGCACAGGCAGCGACCAATGCTCACAGTATAGAGTACTACACACAATGTATTTTGGGTGCTGAGGCCATCCACGGGGCGAATGTGACGATGCGCTTTGCCGCAAATCTCCGGACGTCGGACGGGACGATGAGAAGATTCCTTCGTCTCATGGGAACAGCAGTGGAGATCAGATCCCATCCATCTCTCCACAGAACAATCATGTTTTGTTGAGGCGGCTCTGCCCGCCGCCCCGTTGAAACGCTGATCGACTGCTATGCGCTGCAAATGTGCGCAGTCGACAGTACTGACGTACATATGGTGTAGGAGTGATTGGCATTTCTCAGGGCGGTGGGATGACCCGGGGCCATCACTGTTTGGCATTTTGGTCCCGCGGCGACGGCGTTCTCCAGCAAATGCACCGTCGATGCGGAAATTGTACTGAGTGTGCGATGCTGACTCAAGCCCCTGTGCATGATGTTTATGATCGCCGACCTAGATTGACGAGGATCCCGAGATCACCAGCGACACCTTCCAATGGGGTGTGGCTCCTCATCTCGGATGGCCTATATGCCGAGCTAGGTCTAAGACTTGTTCGCCCAAAAGGCCCCTAACAAGAACACTGTTTATACGGGTCTATGTCTCTGTGGGTCTCGTAGTCGCTGGGGGTTTCCGCGTGGGACCCAGGCGTCAACATCCAGCCAGATGGGGAGGCCGATCGACACAGTTGATGGGGCCAAGCTTTCTGATTTGGAATGGTCAACGTAACAGACCGCCACGGGAAGAAGGGGGGGGGGAAGAACGTGGTCTGCCGCAAGCTGACGGTCTTGCAATATGATCAATCAATCATCGATTGACATGCCTCGAATGTGGATACTGTCTGGGAGGGAGATGACGGGCACGATTAACCGAAAGGGGTGAGCTCAGGCGTGCGGTGTTGCATCAGTTAGATCTTGTCTGGAGGTGGTGAGCAGGGGCGGCGGGAAGGCTAGTCGACCCAGACTGTCGGTGTCGGCGCAAATCTGGCAGGCCTCTTGGGCCCGGCTGCATGGTGATGTGATGTGATGGCGAAGGATCAATTAGTTTCTGCGCCGTGCCAGTATCACCTTCACCGAGCTCGTTTGCTTTTTGGCTGCAGATGGCTGACAGGGAGGCTAGACCACCTGCTACCATGCCGGCGCCGAAGCCAAGTCGTACCCGAGAGGAGGAAACTCTTCGTGTCTGCTAGACCGGCTGCTGGGCGTAGTGCTTAAACCTTGCCGTGTGTGGCGATCAGAATGCCGCGACCAGGCAAATGATCAATATTTAATATGTGCTTTATTGCACTACGTTCATTAGCCTGGAGGATCGCAGCAAGCATCAGGCATGGACGATAGCTGGTGGCTGGTCTCTGTACCCGACGTCCTGGGACCGCAGTCCCTGCTGGAGGCTGGAGGGCGTCGATGGCGGCCAACATGCCGCCAAATGGCGCATTTTCCCCGGCGCCGAAAACTCTAGGGTCCATCTCATCTTGAAGCATTCCAAGCTGGGTTGGCCGGCAGACGGGAGCTCCCAGTAGTAGTTACCAGACTGGCGGTGTCGCGGAAGACGGGTCCTTCACGTTCATCCGAACCCTGTTGGTCCTTTCACTTCCTTGCCTCCGCCTAGTGCGCAGGTCCGCTTCTGTAGCCAAGGGGAGATGAGTGTAACTTTGCGACATCACGCTCTTCCTCGTGGGCTAATGCAGCCCGGGGGTTTAGACAGCACCGTGTCGTTCCAAGGTCCCATCAAAATGAGCTGACGCCAAGCGAGGCCGGCTCACGAGGAGGCCAGGTGTGTCTCTGATTCCTGGGCCTGATCTGGACTGTCTCCCCCACACGGTGAGAAGCAAGGGATGTTTCGGTTAGTCAAATTACCACCGTGATGGATGCAACTCTCAACATCTGTAGTGCATCTAGCTTTGTCACTCAGACTCCGGGCCGACAACCAAGGTGGCGGTGAGATGCACTGCTCAATCTGCCTCGAGCTGTTCGTGCGTGCTGTATCTGCTGCAGCTCATGGACCAGCGTCAAAGTGAATGAGCTCGACCATCACCCGCCGTTCGCTAAAACGCCATTTGGAAGTCTCTGTCCTGGCAGTCATGCAAACTGTCAGATGTTGGTTGGACCCGAGGAGCTGGTAAGTCCGTTCTGGCAGTGGGACGATGCCCCGCGATGGGAAAGCCACCCCCATTCAAGCACCCGCACTCCCTGGTCCCCGGTGCCAGAGCGTCGGGTCTCGAGCAGTGGGGACCGCGTCAAGATTGCCGGGGATCATCTGAGAGGGAGGTATAGTGGAGCTGCTATCGAATCTGTGGGCATGGATTCTGTCCCTCGTCATCTGCACCGGCTAGGGTCCCGGCACCACCCAGATACGTACAGTACGACATGACAGGATGTGACTGGGCAGTCAGCAAATCTGCTTGGGTCACTCCGTACTTATTTCCAAATTTAGGTCTCGTGGGAGCCTGCGACTGCAGTAGCGTTGGCAAAGATCACAGGGCCCACTGAGAGAGATGTATCCTTGTTGTTAAGACTTGTGTGTTAAAACCTTGATTCCTATCCTGTTCAATTCTATCACGATCCCGGCAATCTGGGCCCATTACTGAAGCTCAACCAACACCGGCATCATTGTCGAACGGGATGTGATTGGGGTCTTCGTAAAATTGTGACGGGTGTTTTTGGAGTGTGGTACAAGTTTGAGGTCCTTTGGTGTGGGTAGAGCAGGTGGGGATTTTGAGATGTCTTTCCCCGGACGTCGCGGTGCGTGGCCGAAATGCAAGGTAAACTACCGTGCTCTGCACCGGTAATCCGCGCTGTGTTGCATTCAAGGCCCCTGGGTGCCGATCACTGAGTGAGAACACCGCATTCAAGATGGCATCGATGCTCGAGGTGTGGACGGAGCCTGCAGGCGCTCATCCCGCTGGCGCCGCGACAAGGCCAATCGTAGCTGATTGAGGCGACATGTCTGCTTGTGATTATGAGGGCCCCATCATCGGATCGAACATGATCCGCGGTGTTATGGCCAGACAAGGCCTGGGATTGGGAGGGTCTCGGTGCTGCTGTCAGCTCCCCTCTTGCAGTGCACCAAGTCTTTTTGGGAGGCCCGCATGGTGCTGCCGGCCTCTCCAAGAGGCAGATCGCCCGCAGCAGTGCAACATGTGCAAACGTTCCGTTCCGATTCAGGTTATGTATAACGAGCGTGGGAGGTTCGGGAAGCCAAGGTGGTATCCAAGAATCCTCAGCCTGCTCCAGACCTGTATGTAGTCGAAGGGACAGAAATTTCTCCGGTTGACAAACGTAGACGCTGTTCTCTCACGGATAGCCTTGCATCGTCTAATCTGTCAACTCCTGCCAGTTCGCGGCACACGCGGCACAGTGGCAAGACGGCAGAACTGGTGCCAGGTTCTCGAGGGCGACTTGCTGCCGCCGCCGCCGGGAGTCCTGACAGCGGAGAGACCCGTCCCCAACGACACCTCGCAAGCTAGACCTGGCAAAGCTAGGCCTCGCGGAGCTGTGTGCCGCCTCACGTCAAGGTGGAGTACGACAAGATCGCTGCTGCATAGGACCTGAGGACATGCTGCTTGGATAGGTTCCGAACAGGACCTTGAATTGGGGTTTGCTTGCGAGACGAGGTGGGTGCTTCTCATCTGTCTCGTCGATCGTGTGTACGGGTCGCACTGGGTCCTGCACTTGGTGGGAAGAACGGGCCGTGGCCAAGGTGCAGCCACGGCAATGTCGTTATGAGAGGCCGCGGCCCCCACAGCAAAAGGCCCATTCGAATTGTGGGAATGCCAACCTAGCGACTCCTGGCCAAAGGGTGTGTAGTACCGTTTCACTGACGCAACGAGTTTCGAGGGGAGATGATGGGTGAGCATCGGCTTGCAACCATGGACAGCGACCTTCTGGAAGGGAAGAAGCCCGCTGGGTGTGTCGTGCAACGCATCTGCAGCATGTAGGCTTTCTTTGGCGTAGCCTGGGAGATTGGGATGGCTTCTTGTCGATAGGACGAACACCGAGACGATCGCCTAAGAGCCCAAGCACGCCCCGACGTATACTGCCCAAAGAAGACTGACCTGGCAGATGCGGACCTACGTAGGTATGCCTGACCGATCAAGATTCCAGAGGGGGGAGGCTTAGGAGACAAGCTTGGAAGGCACAGCCCACCCACTTCCACCTCCTCTGAGGATGTACCGGCCACCGGAACCGTGTACAGCACAGTAGTACATTGCAGTACAATCTGCCTGTGCACCCGGGGGCATCGTCACTCCTGTCGCAACGGACTTGCAACTTTTGTCCTGTCATCAAACTGCGCAGCGCGGGGGGGGGGGGGGCAGAGCAGAAAGCAGGTGCAGCCCAAACAAGCCTCTGCCCGGCGTTGCCGCCCTCGCGCCCTCCCACATCTCATTGGTCGCTTTCCGGAAAGAGCGACAGCATCAAGTGTATGGGCAGGTGGGGACATTCTACTCTGAGCCCGATTCGGGACCGATGATCGTATCTCGTCCTCAATCTCCCAAAGGGGCCCCTCTCATTCTGCAAGCTGCGCCCAATCGCAACACCTGTGAGGCGCAATGACGAGATGCGCAAAGACCCGTCCAGACCATTCGACTGCCGGAGTGACTGCCAGCCAGACCGGGCAGTAGACAGCAGTACCGCGTACTAGACAGCGAGACAGCTAGACAGTGTAGAGATGTGGTCTACCCAGCGACTTGGCCTTCTACAGTATCTCTGCGACCTGCAAACAATGACCATTCGAGGCCCGTCCCAAAGCGCTGCTGCTAGGCAGGCTAGGACCCGCCGCCTCAGGGGGGCCTGCATCGAGGCCAACTTGGCGCCGCGTCGATGCGTCGTCTACTTGGTAGGTAGTCTACATCCACACTGCAACTACGGTATCTACGGAGTACTGTGCTGTGCTGTGCTTCGCTGCCTGGCTGCAGACACGGGAGCCACATGACAGCCACCGCCAGCCAGCGGGCGGGTGGTACTCTATACAATACCGTTCATCCTGTTTGATGAACTTCGTGTCAAAGAGGAATCCTGAGAGGCAAGGACAAGGGCCAGGGTCAGGGAGCAAGGGCGCATTCTCAAGCAATAGCTGCATGTTGCCGCTTGAGCCTTGCGTGCCCGCAGACGACGTTGGCTGTGTTATCGCGATCCCGACCACCCTCGCGCGTTTCAAATCTCCTTTGATGACCTGTTGGTTCGCCCATACAGACGCCAGCATCGCATCGCATGGCAGCACATAGCAGCGCAACGCATCAACAGGAGGCTGCAAGGGTGCGGCACAGTCACCTAGACATCTGCTCGATGCTGCCCGTCTCTTGAAGGTATCAGCTCGCACAGGAGACCAATTGTGGTGACTTTGTGGTACGGGCCGCGGGCCTGCAGGTCCTGCCTGTCTTGTCAGCCCTATGCGCGCAAGCACGTAGCGAATCACCAACGGCAGCCCGCGGGCAGACAGGTCGCAGGATTCCGGTGTCCAACAGCGAGACCAGGGGCTTGAGATTCTCTCATTTGCGAGGGCTGCCAGGCCGGCCATTTGCGTCGTTCAGATGCCCTGTCCCGGGTCAAGCCAACAACATCGATCATGGCCTCCGCTGGCGAGCGGATTTGACAGCATGCAAGGGCTGACCGCAACTCTTCGACGAGTCAATGCATCCCGTTCCCTGGTCTTTCATTTGGGAAGCATGTCAGACTCTGCATCAGCATACCGTCCACATGTCTCACGGATCCATCCACTCCATCCGGAAAATTGCAACTCTCCCAATACGACCCGCGCCGCCCGCCAATGGGAGCCCTGCTCCTGCATACATGGTGGTCTGCATACCACGAGGCAACCCTGCTGGGTCGCCGCGACTACGATCCAGCCATCCGGCCTATCCAGCCATCCTACAGGCTACCATCACACCCTTCCGCCCGCCCCATCTCCATCGAGCCCCCGAACGTGGGCATGGGTACCGTCAATGGATTGTGGGTCATTCGTCGCGTGCCATTGTACACAGTTACCTTGCCTTCGAAGCATCTGCTACAAGTTCCAACTGAGAGGATTTGGCCCCCTCAAATTAACTCCCCCACCCGCCGGACGTCAGCACTCTGATTTCTTGCTTATCACCCCGTCGAGAGACAAAGCGAAGCAGTCCCCTTTTCCTTGCATGTTTCTGGCTCACAGGCCACTGCCTGCAAAGCAGACGATGCCTTATTCATCATGGCGGCGAGCAAGTGGCCAGCGCTAGCACAACGGACACGGGCACGGGCACGGCCCTTAGCTACCGTCCTTGTTCAACTGTTCAACCTACGTCGAATGCTCGCGGCCTCTAGGGTAAGACCGCTATAGACGCACGGGCACCATGTTCGTTTGAAGGTGGCCTTGTCCTTTCCCGTGGAGTAGCCCCGGGAGCACAGGGCCATCAAAAGCCTTCACAGGGCTGCAAGCGCCCATTGGCAGGCCAAGGAGCCTGGGACGCCTGACCACATCGGACACACCCTGTACTGTCGTCTCAGAGACATCATACGAGGCCGCCAGGCACGCAGCTCTCAAACTCTATCGTTCCTGCCATCGAAAAAAATGCGTGGTTGCAAGGGTACGTTATGGAATGTGCCCCTTGAGCCCTCCAGCATGGCTGCATGCCTGTCAGCAAGCCACACCCTCCTGTAAGCGATGTAGGAGGTCATATCTGATGCCGAGTCTCATGTCAGTGTCGGACGTCCTGACGGCTGTCTGATGCCCACCATCAAAGCCGTGCCTCGTCCTTGACTGACGCCTCTTGGGTCGGAGCTACGACTGTCCTATCAGGATCATATCTTACCGCGCAGCATGAGTGCTGAGATTACGAAGTCACGCTTTCATCTCGAGCGATGTTACGAAGGCGCACGCCTGGTGTTCAATAGAACTGCGGCGAGGCCATCCGGTCCAGGGAATGCTCGAAACACTTGAGGCAGGGCAGATGACCCAATGCATGACATCTAGGGCATCATCGCGGCGTAGCATTGCAGCTTGGACACGCTGTGGTCAGGACCCAGCAGTCTGGAGGCAGCCGGGAACGATTGGATGGGAAGCAACCGACACAAAGGCCATGATTGCACTCACAGGGCCGGAAAAGCCAAAAGCCAACCCAAAGCACTCCCTGCATTGGCTCTACACCGGCTCCCACACTAAAACATGCTTGGGTTCGGTGAACACGACCTGCCAATGATGTGGCAGGACCCCAAGCCCATATTGCGAAAGTGATGGCAACCGTTTGCAAGCTCGAAACTTGGCTTTCTGGGTAGCTTCCTGCCACCGTGCAGGATTGGGCCACCTTGCTGCGATGGGTTTGTTGGTGGTCGGCGAAGCATCGCAACAGCAATTGCCTATCCGACGGCATGGCACACACAGCCTCCTCACTGCTCTCTCTCCTGGTTTTTCTTTTTTTAATCCATGGGCAAAGCCATCCCCACAGATGCAGGGACTTTCCCGGCCCAAGCTTTTCTGACCATCGCATCTCCTCCAATCAGCTATCAGGAACGTTCTGTCGGGAGTATGCGTGGGTCCTGGCTCTGCCCAGAAGACGTCAGCCACAGCTAGTCCACATCAGGAGGCAATCCTCGAGGGACAGATCTTCACCCCGACTCGTCAGAAAAGGATTGTTCGCTGCATGCCGTCACAGGGTGTCACCATTGGTTTGGGTTTCACAAAACAACGATAGACAATTGACGAGAGAAACTGTCCCTCGGCCTTTGACCCAGATTCATCTGCTTGTCCGACCCGGCCAAGTTTTTGACTTGCAGCAGAGAGAGACAAGAACGCCTCTTCAGACGGGGCTTCTGAACCATTCTCACGCAAATTGTGATGGTCCACGGGAGAGGCTTGATGCTCATTCTTCGGAGGCCTACTGCAACGAGTTGCATGGGCTTGTCATTGGGCTGAGAAGCATATGTCAACAGCGGTTTTGTAGTTGCTCAATTGGCAATATGTACGAAACTACCGAAGAAAACTAACCTCGGGTGTAGCCCGGGTGATAAACGAAGCTTCTTTTTTCGGAACAAGCTTCTCGTACCCGGGGTCGACGAGCTTCGCGGGGTGTTGTTTTGGGGCGCGTGGGTCTTTGTTTTAGCGCTTAATGCTTCAGAACGTAAGAGTTCCTCGAAGCGATGACAGACATGCACACAGGACCCAGGGCGGACTGCGGAGCGGGAGAGGGTCATTCTCGTTGCCCCGAGGCATGTTTCAAGATAAGAAAGGGAAGTCTTACCCATGCATAGATGGAGACAACAGGGCAAATGTGGTCTCCACCTGCCGGCACTCACGCGAAGCTGACCGGTTGACCAAGGAGTGCGGGTGCATCCAGGCGGGCGTATGGGCTTGCAAACGGAGAGACCGCCATAACAGCTCTGAATTGGCACTGTTTGCCAGTCACCACCATCTCAGCACTTCTCATGAGGCATTCATCCCATACAACCACTGACAGCTCATAGCGGCTCATTAGTCCGCCTTCGTGGCCGGACGAATGCTTGGAAGTTGGAAGCGGTGTCCAGCTGGACCATTTCCGCAACGAGACAAGCGAATGCAAACAAGATGCTGACTGTGCACGGAAAAGGCTTGGTGACTGCTCACTTCGTACTCGGCAAGTGTGGACGGATAGCCAGCAGGAGTTCCATGACACAACAGTGGTGAGAGTACGACACTCGGTTCTGCATGGACATTAGAAATAGCGATGACGACCTGTCAGCATCGACATCAATGCCTATTACAGCAGCGGCAGCAGCAATGCAGTCACCCTGCCGATGAGCCTCTCGGGCAGGTGTGGTGATGTGATGCTGAGAGAGAGGGAGGGACATGACACCATACAGTAGCCGGAAGAAGGGTAGTGCGGTAAGGCTGTGCACTTATTTCGGGAATGTCACGCCTGTGCACTGCTGGGTGGTGGCCTACCACAGTAGTACCGCCAGTAAACCCCAGTCACAAGCGACCGACCGACCGACCCCTTGGTGCTCGGGACAACAGACCTCCCGGGCGCACGCTGCTCGAAGGGTGGCCTTCCCAGTGCATTCGTGGTGGGCTGTACAGTTACCACACACACACACACTCGACCTACGCCGAGTGTCACGTTGTTGCCTACTATTGACGTTCATGGTGATGCTTACCTGCGCTGCAGGAGGGAGGTATGCTTGATTCCTGACCGCCAGGCACGGCCACCGGCAGCCGTGTGCTGCATGGCCCCTCGGTGTGGACTGCATACGCTACAATTTTGGCTGGTGCCTATCTTGCATATTCGCAGCACGGCGCAAGAGACATGCATCGTGATCGATCACGAAAACAAAAATAGCAGAGATATGCCAGTGAGGATAGGGCCTTCGCAAACTTTCGACCTTGCAGCGGCTACCTCTGGAAAACAAGGGCGCCCGCGGCACTTGCTAACCATAGTACAAATCAACGAAGTGGGTGACGTTTCAGGGGCTTGTCCTTGTCGACCCAGGCCCGAAGCGATCTGGATCGTCGCCCACGACAGAGCTTGTGACCTCACCAGCCCAGGCCCTGATCCCCACCGACCGTCGGTGCCGAGCCTGACCAAGGCTCGGAAGAGATGGGAGCCAGATTGATAGTGCGCTCTTGGCCTGCTGTCGCTCAGATGACTGGCTGGCGCTATTGGACAGGGTCCGCGATAGCCCTGCCTTGGGTGCTTGGGACAAACCTACACGGTGATATGTGGAGGATGGGAGATCCATCTATATCAGTAACATGATATGGGGCCTCTCTTCCGCAATCGGGCACCGGCGTGACCCTGAACTGTGAGAATAAGCTTCGGGGAGGTGCCGGCGAGTGCGACACTGCATCACGTCTCCACGGCCCAGAGCCAGGGCGCTGGGAAGGAGACGGACGGGGATCACAGACTTCCGTGCACAGTGACGAGTCTGGCGCGGCGTGGCCCCAAAAAAAGGAGGTGTAGGGGGGACGGGGAGACATCAGATTGTCTACTGTTGTTACCATCTTGTTGCGCAGCGATAATGCGATGATGAGACGGACTCCCAGTGCACGGCAAATGAGATCAGAAGACACACTCAATCTTACGAGCAAGCATGATCCTGATGTGTCTGTGCAGAGACCGGTGGATACAGCAATCAATCGACTGGTTCTTCTGTATACACAGAAATAAGAAACGAGAGACATGCGGTGACAGGCCAGGTAAATTTGACTTGCGGTCACAACAGTCAGAAACCAACCGACCCAGGTGGCCTTGGGAACCTTGGAACGAGCGAACGACCAACGTCCAGACTAGCACCGTACGGTAGTCCTTGGTCAAGTACAACGGCAGCAGCGATAGGTGGCCGAGCACAAGCAGTCCAGCAGAGACCATCGCATTACGGGTTGATGCCACCAAACAGAAGGGTCTTGATCGATTAGCAGTGTGAGACGTATCCCCAGGTCCAAGGCTCGGTCCCAAGTCCCGCCAGGCCTGCGTATCAGGAGCAAATAAGCATGCGCCGTGGATCGCAAGACGCTCTATCCATATGCATGTCTCAGTCAGAAAATAACGGGATCTCCATGCCTGTCTTGGAGCAGAAATCTTGGAAATGTCTCGCTTGCCCACCCACGTCCCCGCAGCCGCTATCTCGTTTCCGGCGAGGTCGCTTGACGAAGGAGAGTGGGCAAAAAAAAGCGAGTGCGTGTGAGAGTTCAGATCACCCGCAGCTTTGGTCTCCTCGTGTTTCCCAACCCTGGAAGGGCTGCAGAGACAGCAGAAACTCGGCCACCAGGGCTAGGAAGACATGACCATGACCAGACGGGACTAAGCAGCGCAGCCCAAGCCCAAAGCCCAAGCTACGTAAACTATGCCAGGACCGGGGGCCGGGCAGGGCGGGCGGGCGGTCGGTGGGAAAGCAAGCCAACAGAGCGGGCGGGCGGGAGCGACGGCCAGAGGAAGGACTGGGGGAGGCTGTGACTTCAAAATAGCGGGTTCCCAAGGTCCCATCCTTGTCTGCGACAGATGACGCCGTCACTTTCGGCGCTGCGGCCTGGACCGCCAGGCATTGCTGTGCTCTGGCTGCATCTGTGTCTGTGTTTGTCAATGTGGTAGTGATGGGGAAAGGAGGACTCCAATCCCTGGAAGTGGAACAAATCGCATCGCCGTAGGTATTCGGCTGTATGTGGCCGACATACGCTCAGCGGGAGACTCTGGAGCCAAGCATCGTTGGCTCCATTTCAAGAATCACGCATGCCTGTGGATATGTCCTCCATGATTATGGTTAAACGGCCAGTAGCAGGAGGCATGCCTGCACCCAAGCTCGTCAGTCAAGGGCCGGCTAGGCATTTTGACTACAAGCTACCAACTGGTCACGGCCTCTCAGTCAGAAGCAAGCAACGCACGCACTTCCCACTAGAGGTCGTTGACGCCAGTCGCAAGTGTCTGGTCGCCAGGACAGCCATCGCCCAGGCCGGGTCTGTTCGTCAGGAGAAGGCTCAGGGAAGGCATTTGCTAGGGAGTGCCAAGAAGAAGAAAAAAGCATAGGCGGGTGAGCAGCAAGGGCCCTAGAGGCCTTACCAGAGGCCCCAATAAGCGAGGCCGGCTACGTAGGTACTGCAGGTACGTACACACACATACACATACCTGGCGGCGGAAGTATATACCTACAAGGTGGGCAGGGCGGTAATCAGTCCAAAATTTGCAGGGCGGGCGAACGAGAGAGATGGGCGCCCAGAAGGGGACAGCAGTACGTGACAACAGTACACAGTACGCCCAAAATACACATGTCGTAAGTGGACTAGTAGGAAGACCCTTTTTGTCCCAGGAGAATGGGCGCGGTCCACATGGAACATGAGCGCAATTACCGCAGAAACGAACAGGACCAACATCACCACCAGCATCACATCTCATCTAATCTCATCACATCATCACACCAAACAAAACAAGACGGAATGGCGCAGTGAACCGCAGGTTACCGCAGGCTATTCACAGGCTATTCGAATTGAGAAAGATGCCATGCATAGTAGACCATGCTATTCCACCCCGGTCCCCCTTTGGCAACATCAACAACAGACTCTGGGGCGCATTGCGTGTTCGTCTTGTCTGCCAAGCTGGGTGTAGTGTGCATACACACAGACACACTCTCTGGGAATGTACTGTGGTAGCAATGTATCAAGTAGCAACAGCATAGCCCACGGTGCCAGTGTCTGCTTTGCCGTCCCAAAAAAAGGCCCTCTGAAGGATCGGTACCCGCATCGCATTGCAGCTGTTTACCACGAGGCTTTGAGATGGTGGAATCCTTCGACTATGCATCAGTGGGATCGCCATGGTACCAGAAAGAATGCTACCGCACTGACTCCGACCCGTGGGCATTTGTCCTGTGCCATCATTCCCCGGGCGCCCCAGGGCCCGTCCAGAAAGGTACTTTTGCCAAAGCGACTCTGGACGGCCTGGACGGTGTCGAGGTTACTGCCCAAGTGGGATAGGCCCCGTAGGCAGCAGTTAAACCGCACTCAGAAAGATGCGACGGCCTATTTTGGTAAGCAGCCTGCAGTTTATGTGCGTCCACAGCCCACAGGCCAGTCCAGGACCCACAGCCTTGGGCACCGCACTGCAACTCCCAGAGGGCCCCAGAGGGCCACAGACAGTGGGAGCGAGTGACGAGAGAGAGGGAGGGAGGGCCCGCGAGCGGAATTCGCTTTTGGGCGTGGGTGGGCCAGGCAGAGGCCAGGCGTGGCCCAGGGCAGGGCACCCTTCGCGGGCAAAGGAACCCTGCTCAGTCCCGTCGATGGCTTCCACCCCTCCCCTCTGGTCCCACGCCAGCAATCGAGCGACCGGGCGACCTGCGCTGCTCTGGCTGCCCGGGGACCCCCTGGCTGCCCTCCCACACCAATGCTGACATGGGTGCAAGGCCGGGGCCAGGGGGACAGGGGGACAGGGGGTAGGGAGGTGGGGGTACGTACCTGCCCTGCCCTGCCCTGCCCTGCCGTGTCCAAGTGCCCACTGCACAGCACGGTACGGGTACGGGTACCTTGTATCTTTTTGCTTCGCCTCTGGCCCTACCACCAAGATCCAATATGGAGCCCATCGACCCAAGCCATCCGCCCGCCAGACACGTAAAACACCACGCCGTCTATATCAACCCCGAGGGCCCCCAACCCATCTTATCCCAGCTGACTCCCCTTTCGCCCTCATGTTCCCCAGACATTCCTGTGATATCCACGGCCTCGCTACGCTCCATCTTCACGGTTTCAACCTCGCCAACACGCGCTCCACCGCCGCCCAACACCGTCTCCCACATCGCACGCCCACCGCCTGCCTTGGCACGTCCGGACAGACGCACTCTCGCCTTGCGCCTACTCCCCACCAGTCCGGGATATCTCGAGGTCTACGACAGCTCAGCACGTGTGAAGGGGACCAAGGGATCTCATAATAGAGTTTGAAGAGCTAGGCCAGAGACCCAGAACAGCCCGGCACACACAAGACTCGGAAACCGCCACACCGGCACCGTCACCGTCACCTATCTCACCAGGAGTCGACCTCGATCCGCGGACACCAAAAAAAGACGACAAGCACGCATGAGCTTCTGACCTCGGCTGCTTCTTCATCCTCTGGGACTTCCAGGCTCTCATCAGCGTCCCACCTCAGCACTTTCCTGTCAGGGTCTGACCGTCTGGTATGAGCTAGACATCTGCATGTAAGGCTTACGCCTCGTCGCTGTGTGAGACAAGAGCCGTCTTGACTGACCCCATCGCCGTAGCCTGAGCTCCGTCGCCACTCTCGGATCTGACTTCTCTGACGGAGTCATATTGTGAGACCAGTCTAGTTGTATTCTGTCGCCAACACCATGGTATCTCTTGAGCATCACACTTTCGCCATGTTGCCCAGACACATGAGCGAGGAGCAGGAGCACCTGAGCTCCATCTACCCTGATCCTCCCCAAGGCGCCTTCTCTGCTGCCGGCATGGACCTGGGCCTCACCTCCGACGTCTACTTCCCACGACTCGCCCAGGAATTCCCCTCAAACATGAACGGCTTTGACCACCACCTGCCATATGCCGCCGATGGCCCCACAGGCTGGTCATATGGCGGCCGCATGTCACCGCCCATATTCCAGGAAGACAGAGAGATGGGCATCCCTTCAAACATGTCCACTGCTTCTGCCCCATCCGCGCCCTCCTCAGCAGTCGGCTCACCACAATCAACCCACGGCCAGCCGGCACCAGTACCCGAGTGGGCAGGCCCTCAAGGCGTGGCCCTGAGCCCCGGCATTGTCGGCTCTCACGAGTACTTCACCGGCTCCGAGTACAACAGCTACGTCCCACAAGGTATGGAGGATCTCGCACCTTTTGCATTCGCAGACAGTTCAAAGCCACCCGGATATGTTGGTGAGTCACCAAAGACTTCTACATCCGTTGCTCCCGAGCATCTCCAGCAAGAACAGCATAGTTCTGCTCCTGTCTCCCCTCCTGTGTCCTGCCAATCACCATGTACTGTACCCGCCGAGCCTTGGTCTTCTGTGGATGCTTGTTCTGTCGCCTTGCAGGCGCAGACGTCGAGTTCGCCAATTTCCCCCCAGTCGTCCAGAAAATCCAGTGTCTTCACTTCTCCTGATTCCGTAACTCCGTTTTCTTCTCCCACAGCGGCTGGCTGGACAAGTCCGACAACGCCTCAAGTGGTCTCTTCTTTCTTTTCTCAGTCTAGTGGTCATTTTATTGCTCCTCTCGGGTCTTCTTGTTGGTTTCCTTGATAATCTCTTCAGCTCTTTGAAATGGCATTTTGCTGACCTTGTAATCTCCATCAGACCCAAGCTTGATCCACCACGAGATCAGCCGGCCGCTCATGCCGCCTTATGACGCTGGTTTCCAGCCGAACTCATCCGCATACCCTAACTCGCCCGCTCTTACCGCATCATCACCACACCTGAGGACAGGCAGCCAGAGCCCGTTCATGCCACCCAACGCCAGCTATCACTACTCTCCTTACCAAGCACCGATCGACCAAGGACGACGGCCCAGCCTGGTTTCGTATCAATCCGGCCATTCTGGAGCGTACAGCGATAGTGACTCAAAGGAGAAGCAACGATGCCCGCATCCCGACTGCGGAAAGACCTTCAAGGACCTCAAAGCCCACATGTTGACGCACCAGACGGAGCGCCCCGAGAAGTGCCCCATCACGACATGTGAGTACCACATTAAGGGCTTTGCGAGGAAGTATGACAAGAACCGTCATACCCTCACCCATTACAAAGGCACCATGGTGTGCGGTTTCTGCCCAGGCTCCGGCTCCGCAGCGGAGAAGTCCTTTAACAGGGCAGACGTGTTCAAGAGGCACCTGACAGCGGTGCACGGAGTGGAGCAGACACCACCCAACAGCCGCAAGAACAAGAATGGTGCCTCCACCTCAGCGTCCACGGGGAAGAAGCCAGGTCCGGGTTACGCGCCCGATGCCACTGGCAAGTGTTCGACATGTTCGCAGACATTCAGCAACGCGCAGGACTTCTACGAGCACTTGGACGACTGTGTTCTGCGCATTGTCCAGCAAGAAGACCCTGCTGAGGCGGTCAACGCGAGGAGGCTCGCGGAGGTCGAGAACGACCGCGAGGTGCACGCCACGCTGGAGAAGAACAGCCTTCCCACCACGACGCAAACAATGATGACGGAGGACGACGATGACGAGGAGCTGATGGAGGACGAGGAGGGCCAGTTCCTCGACGAGCAAAACCTGATGGCGCTCGGCGTCAAGACCTCGGCGTCGCCCACCAAGAAGTCCAAGGGCAACCCGGCCAACGGCGTGCAGAAGTCCCGGGGCCTGACGCACTCCCGTGGCGGTGTCTCCATGTCCAAATCCAACGCCAGCAGCCGGGCGCGCAAGCACCGGAGGGAGTACCCGTCATCGTGGGGTTTCGACAAGGGCCAGATGACAATGAAGAAGCGGGTGATGGCCGTCTTTGACGGACCCCGCCGGCTGGCCAAGGACGACATGATGCTGTCCACGGAGCGCGAGGTGAGGGTGCCCCTTGCGGACGGCAAGTCTTACGTCACCGACCTGGACGTCCAGACCATGAAGCGAGCCGAGGGCTTCCTCAACGCCACGGAGGAGGAGAAGGGCATCTGGATCTCAGATGATCCGACGGAGGACGACATCAAGGCCATGCTAGATGCTCAGATGCAATGAGCCGGCATCGTTGATGACGTTACCCTCCTTATATACCCTACACAGATTCGGGATGCGGGACAGGCCCGACGCGCAGGAGAATTTTGATACCCACTCTCATCACTCCTCAGCACTCACAGATGCGCGGGATATGGTTTTCTTTTTTCTGTCTTGGAAAGCGAGCAAGCAAAAGTGACTTTGTTTTATTCTTCTACATGTCTTCTGGGGACGGCGGCATGAGCGGGCGGCATACTTTCTCGGTGTGAAAAGATGTGGAGGGAAAAGGGTGTGTTGCACCATGTGGACCATTCCTCCCTACTTACTTACTTCCTACTACTACCACTATTCGCCTTATGGCTGCGACGATACCCGGGTACATGGTTATATATTCTTGGGAGGAGGGCTTCCTGGTCTGGCCCTCTTTGTTTCTGGCTTTGGGGCGGGAATGCGCGGAGTTAACGTTGGATTGTATTGGTGTGTGGGGACAACCACCATTTATAATCTGTGCTGCCTTTGGGAACATGATGATGGACCTGAGCACGCGTGATGGGTGTAATACTTGTTGAATCAAAAAACCCTTTACCTCATGTCCAGTTGCTGTTCTTGTCCCGCTCCCGTGATGATTCTCGCTGGTCTTCATGTGAGATTTTCTGTAGCATCTCAAATTCAATATGGATCAAACCTGTAGTAAACACTGTACAACGTGGGCAGTCTCTGTAAGGCTTGCGATTTGTTTCGAGCAGAAACCTCAACACCCACAGATACAGACAGAGGCACAGGAAACAAAGCCCCAGACCGAGGCCAAGACCAAGACCCAAAGACGGTTGCGCTTGCTGACTGTTGACGCACGGGCCACCTGTCCCATCCCATCCCAGGCTTAGGTTGGTCAAGAGCAGGGAATTGGTAATTGAATGACGGCCGGCCTTCCGCTCAGCTCACTGTGCAACTCCGGACACTTCAACGTGGCATCAAGCTGAAGGACATCCCAGAGCACGCCACCTCCCCGCCAGCTGCGTCGCCAACTACTTCGCATCCCGATTGCCACTATGGGCACTTGACCGATGCCACTGCCCTCGTTTGTTTTCCCTTACCAGACGACGCAACCGAATCCTCTCGAGCCCGGGGGACAGTCGTCAAGATGCGCTTGGCCATGTACGCCGGGGTATGTGCGCCCCAGCTCCAGCTCCCAGCTCCAGCCCAGCTCCCCTCCTCCCAACACATTCCCCCTCCACCCAAGTTGTAACGCCTGCCGATCCGTCTGTGTGGGCCAGCATCCATGGAAACCACCCAGGCGTGGCAGCTGTGCTGATGATCGCGAGACCGGCCTGGAGCTGACATGTGTATTTTGTATAGGCCTCGGCGGCCCTCGCGGCCGCGGTTGTCACGTCCGCCTTCTACCAGCGTGCCAACTTCTACTCCGCCATGGTCTATCTGTCGCAGAGCAACCTCTGCTTGATGGTGAGTCCCGGTCCAACCCCATATCCGTCGCATCCTACACGTCGCCATCGGGGCACGCGACCACCGATGACCAGCCCGCCGAGACTGACCGCCCCCCACCCCCCGACAGATCCTCGTCAACCTTGTCTTCCTCGTCTACGGCTCCTTCATGTACGGCCTCCAGCGCCTCTGCTTCGGGGCCCTCCGCCCCGTCGAGGTCGAGCAGCTCTACGAGAAGGCCTGGTTCGCTATCACCGAGACTTGCCTCGCCATGACCGTCTTCCGCGAGGAGGTCGGCGCCTTCTTCATCGTCATGTTCACCGCCCTTATCACGGGCAAGGTCTGGGGCTGGATCGGCGAGGGCCGCGTCGAGGTCTTTGAGCAGCAACCGCCCGCGAACCCCCGCCTCTTCCACGCCCGCCTTGTCGTGTCGCTGCTCTCGAGCATCATATACAACTCCTGGCTGCTGAGCTACTGCATCAACACCGTTATCGCGCAGGCCAAGCCCACGATGATGGTCATGTTTTTGTTCGAATTCGCGGTCCTGGCGGTCGGGTCCCTGCACACCGGGTTGCGATATGTGATCTCGCTGGTCGAGGCGAGTGTTATTAAGAGGCAGACCGCACAGAGGTTAGAGCAACGAAGGCGGGAGGTCAGAGAGCAGAGAGCGGAGATCCTGCGAAGAAGAGAGGCCGGGGAGACGACCGAAGATGCCGAGGCACTGCCGGACGAGGACGACATCGATGAGATGGATATCGAAGTCCCAGGCTGGGATACGAAGGGCCAGTGGATCTTGTTCCTGGACCTCTTCGCTGGTGAGTCCGAGTGCTGTTAATCAACCTTGGAACGTCATCTAACACAGTGACAGATCTTCTCAAGCTCTCGGTCTACACCGCATTCTTCTGCGTGTTACTCGTCTTCTACGGTCTACCGATTCACATTATGAGAGACCTCTTCATGACCACAAGGAGCTTCGTCAAGCGACTGACAGCCCTGCTGAGATACAAGCAGGCACTGAGGGACATGAACCGATACCCAGACGCCACCGCGGAAGACCTGGCGCGCGAGGATACCTGCATTATTTGCCGAGAGGAGATGCGACCTTGGGACCCGAACGCCGGACAGGTGGAGAGAACAAGACCGAAAAAACTACCATGTGGCCACATCTTACACTTTGGTTGTCTCAAGAGCTGGCTGGAAAGACAACAAGTGTGCCCAACCTGTCGGAGCTCTGTCGTGGTCGACCAACCACCGAGAAACGGCCAATATCGCCCCAGAATGGCTTTCCATATACAACCAAACCTACCAGGCGGGCAGAATCAGCCCGCACCAGCGAACGGTCAGGCACCCGGCGTGCAGGATGCACAGCTTAATGGGCAGGCCGGACAGGGTGGTCAACAACAACCCGCGGGCCCTAGAGCCGCCATGCGATACATCAACCTCGGACCTATTAGGTTGGGTTTTGCCCAGGGTGGGCAGGAGGTGGCAGAGCTGGCGAATAGAATGGGCGTCGACTTGAATGGCCCTAATCCCCCTGCGGCGGCACAGGCGAATATTCCCGCCACAAATCCTGTGGATCTCTCGACAATGGAGGCTGTTCGTAATAGGTTGCTGGAAGTCGATCAGAGGATACAGCAGGAAGTCCGTGATATACAGCAAGGCATACAGAATGTCCACATGGCCCAGCACGAACTGCAGCTCATCAACATCATGCTCTCTGAGCTCGCACGCATCCGACAGCTTAACCCTGGCCAGCAACAACCCACAACCCAGCCTGGCCAGCCGATACCTACCCCTAATGGTGCTACTGCTCCGGCTGGTGGTGTACCTCCCCAGCAGCCAGGTGCCGCGCCGATACCAACGCCGGTCGCATATCCCACTGGCCCGATCCCTCTCCCGACGATGCCCCAGGCCTCAAACCCCTTCATTCCTAGGATGAACTCGCCCACCGTAACACGTCACGGGGCCGTTCCGCAGACATCAGCCATTCCCTCTGGCAGCGCAGACCTTCCCGAAGGTGTCGTGATCCCGCCAGGATGGTCCCTCATGCCCCTTCAGCGCCTCGACGCGGGTGCGGGCCCGGCGAATGGGGCTCAAATCCACGGTGGCCTGACACCAAACAACCCGCCGGAAGGGGCCCAGCAAGCTGGGAATGGCCAGCCAAACGGGGCCATACCACCCCAGTCGTCGAGTAGTACTAGTGGCACGGTCTCAGGCATTAATGGAGGAACCACATCTGAGGAGATCCACAGCACAGACGCTCACCAGGCCCCCCGCCAGTCGACAGCCGAGCCACCCCAAGTGGCAGCCCCAACACCGGTGACACCAGTCTGGGGCGGGTCGGCGCAGCTCTTTGGCGGCGGCGGCAGTGGTGGGTTGCCATTCGGGCTAGAAGCGCCTGGCTCGAGCCGGTCTGCATCCCAGACACGCGAAGGGGAGACGAGCAGCAACCAGGAGACTGGTGATCAGGCCGCGAGCGCTTCCGGCGAGGCGAGCGCGTCAGCTGCTCCGCCAGCGGCTGAGGGGCACGAGGATGCCTCGGCTGCCACGAAGGGCAAGGCGCCTGCCGCTACGGTTGAGGATGCCGAGGATTGAGTTGTGAGCGGATTTCGGGTTGGGACATTTTTAGCTTTCTTGTAGCAGTTATCGATAGCGAGACATACGGAGATACCAAATCATGGGAACCGGTCTTTCAACCGACGCAAAGAATTTTTGTATTGCTGGTGATTTATGTGTGCGCAGAAAGTGAGACTCCAGATGTGGAAGACAAGTTTGCAGCTACAAGTTCCCAGCTTACTCCTTCCCATGCAGAATCAAGACATCATTGTTCTACCGATATGAGCGCTCCGTCAGCTTGGGAAGATGTCACTACGGTCAGTCGTGCTCCTTTACGGCCCGACTTCCGAGTTCTCCAACTTGCACCCAGTGGCTTTCTGATAGAAGACAGCGGCACTGACGGAGCGCAGCCAGAGATCGATGCGCGTACTTGATGCGCATTGGAGCGATGTACTGTGCTGCGCTTGGGAAAGCTATTTGCTGCGGAGGTGCGAGACGGGACACGCCCTTGTTTCAACGGCGTCGAAGCCGATGCTGAAACAGGATCGAGCGTCGGGCCGTCCCGCCTGGCTTCAGAACCGTCGTTGCTTCCCACGCATTAATTCCTCGGAAGTGGGCGCGGAGGCTGCCCTCGTCGCCGTACTTAGCCCCCACCACGGGCATCCCGTCTGGTAACTTCTATGGCGCGCACCGTGTCGACCATCGCAAAACCAGAAGGAAGGAAATCTGCCCGCCTACGTAGACTGCATAATGTAAGTTGGTCGGTCTCGGGACTGGGCCCTGGACACCGTCGCCGGTCGACCCCGAGAGCTCCGGCGTCTTCTTCCGCTCGATAATCGACGCGAGCCGAAGGGTTGCCGGCTAGCTAGGACAGGGGCCAGCGCATGACGCCAGGACGGCGCATACCCAAGTAGCGATGCAAGCGTCATCTCAGTACTCCCGTCCCCAGAGAGAGAGCAAGCAGCACCAGTGACGGCGCCTGCGAGCATGCCGCGGTGTTGCGCATCGTGAACACTTACAATGTCCGGGCCAGGGTTAGCTAGAGTCGTGATCTTACAGTTGCTGTCCATTCTGAGGTGGGTTCTAAATTGTTTGCCCGGACAAGATGAGTATTTTTGTTACGTGGAATCGGTGGGATCATCAAGCAAGCACCAATCTTTGCCAGACGGAGACTGTTCGAAG
Organism: Diaporthe citrichinensis; assembly: GCA_014872995.1. Lineage (NCBI taxonomy): Eukaryota > Fungi > Ascomycota > Sordariomycetes > Diaporthales > Diaporthaceae > Diaporthe > Diaporthe citrichinensis. Next base: position 167,345 of record JADAZR010000005.1, on the reverse strand, counting down.
CATGCCGTCATATGCTTGCTGCTCAACGGCCTCAAGCCCGTTCCTGATACTGTGCCGAGAAACTCCTAGGTGGATGACTGTGAAAAGTCAGCTTTGCCATGGCCGTGTGTTCTCCAAGAAACGATTAGTGTGTGGTTCCTGCGTCAAGATTTGATATGCCTTCCATCTGTCAAATTAATCCAGTAGGTCTCGGATAGGTGAGGCGTCCCAGGATGTGTAAGAATAAGCCGTTGAGAGGTCCCTCCTGCGATCGTCGACCACTACTATCCCGCCATCTCGACGTCGTCGCCGCCCGCTTTCCTCTTGGTCTCAGCCCGGTGCTTCATCTTCCCGGTCGCGTCGTCCACCCACTTCTTGTACGCGTCCTCGCCGCCCTCCTTCAGCTTCGAGGCGACTACTCCCTTCAGGACCTCCCCGGCAAACCCGACAAAGTTGTGCCGCCTGAGCGCGTTCTCGAAGCGCCAGTCCCTCCGCTTCCTCTGCTCCCGCTCCAGCAGCTCGTGGTCCCCGATCTCCTTCGCCCGGATGCGCAGGTCGCGCACCATGGCCAGCAGGTTGAAGCGGATCTCGGTCGCGTCGTACCGGCTCACCCTCCGCTGCAGCACCTCCATGACCTTGGCCGGGAACTCCTCCTGCGTGCAGGCGCCGTGGCTGATGGGCGCGGGCTGCAGGCCGTCCATCTCGTAAAGGGTGCCGCCGACGGGGGTGTAGGCGACGAAGTGGTAGACATCTTCGGCCTCGCCGCTTGTCCGCTGCGTCTCGTCGGCGAAGGGGCTGCTCTTGGCGAACGAGTTGTGCACGTCGCGGATCAGCTCGCTGTTGGACAGGGCCTCCCCACGGAACTCGGGCGGCAGCGCCATGGTGAAGTCGCGGAAGTCGCGCAGCTTCTCCCCGATGTCGATGTGGCCCGCCTCCCCCTCGGGTGACCGCTCGTCCTGCTTGTTCATGAGTACCGACAGAAGCGCCTGGGTGCCGCACGCGTTCTGGATGGTCTGGGCGGCGAAGAAGAGGCGCTCGGCGGCGTCGTGGTCGAAGGTGCCCTCGTGGGGCTTCTCGGCCGAGGTGTAGGGTGTGTCGGTGGGGTACTTGAAGAGGAAGATGACGCCGTAGACGGGGTGCAGCTGCGCCAGAGAGTCGGGGTCCATCGTTATGAGCTCCTCAAACTGCACATTTTTCACGCCGAGGTTGTCCAGGAGGTAGGTGAAGACGCCCTTGTAAGTGTCAGCGCATGGCTCGTCCAGTTGAGCGCAAAGAGGAGGGGGGCACGAAGGCGCCTGTGGCTGCTCGTGGGTGGCAGGCCAGGATGGCGAGAACGTACCGCATCGGACTCGACTGGGACCAATTAGCATGCTGGAGCTTCGCCAACATTAGATGCCCCTTGGACAGAGGCGGAACACTCACTTGTATTCCAACCGCCACTCATCTTGACGGTTTGAAAGACACCGCGGCGAGGAGAAATAAGTATAGTTCCTGGACTGGGCGCAGGTTGGAGAGACCGCGATGGGTGATGTAAAGCACAGAGAAAGTGGATGAACGACCAGTCGAATGCGTAGCTCACACAATGCCGGCCTGGTGAGGTCAAACGCTTATGGTTGGTTATTGGTTGAGCTCGCGGTTGAGGATAATGAGAAGAGCTTCTCATGGCGTTTGGTGGGGAGCTCCCGATGACGTTGAAAGGCCCCTGGTATGGGGGATAAGCTGTCTTATCGATAAGGCTTAGAAATCAGCTTGCTGGGCAAGTGTGCACCGTGTCTGACTTTGCCAACCAGCAACTCGAAATGCCAATTCCACACCGGACCAACCTCTAGTCTACCGTGCCCCAATCCCAGCAGTGCGCTGCTGTCCGGCAATGACGCAAAGATGGAGACAAAACGAGGTTCTGGCCGATGACTGCGTATTAATAGTCGGTAGCGGACCTGTTCGTCTTTTAACTGCAGCTGTCCTCGCGTTCTGTGGCATTCCCTTAGTTATCATTGAGAGGAACTTAAATACAACTAGGTATGGCTCTCATCCATTGCTTATGGAGGTAGAACAAAGGATAAAGATATAATAAATGAAGATATTAGTGGCTTATAATGTTTTTATAAAGATAACTTAAAATGAATTTAATTAATATAATATTTAATAAAATTCTTTTAAAAGCTAAAGCTTATTAATAAGCTTTAATATTAATATATATATATGTAATAGCATGCTGAGCACGGGGTTTAGTACATCATGCATGCTCTTCCAGTTGAAAATAGTCATAATGGTGTCCGGCGCGGCTGCTCCTATTGCGTTGCTGCCTGACAGCCTGCTTCCAGCTGGTTCAGAAACTGCATTCCCAACGGTTGTTATACTGCATGACAGTGGATCCGGTGAGCTGCATGCGTACTCGGCCCCCACCCCCTTGCCAAAAGCACACAAGGAATTCGCGCAGCTCTGTAGCGGAAAGTGTCATTTGATGTGCCAACAAGTCATGTATTTTGACAAGGCAAGGTCAATTGTAGCATTTGATACTTGGAGGACTGCGCTGTGAATTTGAATCTGAGGCGGGCGCTGTAAGTGTTACATTACCCAGGTAGCTGTGGATGAGTTCGCAAAGCTGGGTGGGCGTGATGCAGATGTCCCACAGATTCTAAATTTACAGCTACGCCCCTGCAGGAGCCAATGACTCCCCTTGAACCTCTGCTGCATGTTGGGGGCCAACTGCTACAACGAAAGCCAATGAGTGGTATTCCTTGGACAACAACCAGACCTTGTGGCAAGGGTTCGGACCAGGTCTGCTGCAGAAATCCCCTGAGACTATCTCCGCCACGACCTACCTGCCTACCTGGGAATGACTGCCTAAACTTTTTATGGTTAAGGCTGCCTGCTGGGCCAATAGTAATGCACTTGGTGATGGGTGCGTTCCACGGCAGCAAGCATGACCAGTGGTTCGCCAGTGTACCGTGGGGGGACTGAGAACAATATAAAGTGAGAGATCTGGGCCTCCAAGGAAAGTGGCCGATTCGGTGACAGCATTCTGAACTGTTTCAAACACTGCCCTCAGTCTGGATTGCAGCTTTCATGATTTCAGAGGCTCACCGTAGTCGTGCGATATTGTTCAGTCGTTCATCCTTTCGCAAGCATTTTGGTACTCAAGTTCCCCATTTCCCAGTCTCTTCGTCCTTTTGCAAAGTCTCTCCAAAATGGCAAATATGACAGACTGGAGTGGAACTGCACCTACGGTGCACCACTCGGTGCATTTGGGGGTCTGGACAAACTGGTCGCGAGGAAGGATAATGGGCGCGACGCTCACACTGGATCAGAGGGATGGAAATCTGTTGATCGCTTTCACGGCCGTCTTTGTCGGAATAGTGACGGACCGCCTGTGGCGAGTTGCTTGTCACGCCCGCATCTCGCTGACGCTGTACGGCGTCTTGCTGCCGCAGGAGTCATGCTTGGCCAGCACGGCACCGTCCTGGGCTACGGTGGCCATGTCTGCGTCGCCATAGCGCTCCTTGTACCAGAGGGTGTCGGTTAGGTTTATAAACTCGCTATGAATAAGCTATACTATCTCGGCAGTGGGCATGAAGGCGGCCCGGGTGATCGTAGCCAGGGCTGTCACGATAAGGAAGACGGCGGACTTCATTTTGACGACTGAGTTGAATTTGAGTGGTCTTGCCAAGTGAATACAGCGCAGGGGATTTGTATCTGCTTCATTTCGAACGTTTCGTGGTAGACTTCTGAGGCTGAGTTCACTTCTTTTGCCGATCAATCTAGCAATCTAGACCTGCGTGGTGCTGAAGATCCAAATCCAGGAGGCGCACTTTGTAATTCCCTGGCGGAATTACGTGTCCCACTGGGATTCACTTACCAGCAGAAACATCTAGTCCGATATGGAAAATGCCGAAGACAAAAAAGGGAATGCGAGTACAGGCCGAGGAGACGACACAATAGTGGCTCGAACTCGAAGTGTCTGTAAGTCCGTATCATAGCACAACTACGGAGATCATTACTCGCCCGCCTGTTTGTGCTAGCGGTATACAGCCGTGTTACCATTACACCACAAGGACTTCACATTCAAAAATGCAAATCATTTGAAGATTATCTAAAGCAGACTAATTCAAGGCTGAGTTGTATCATAAGGCCAATGTGACTTGTTTTTGGCGGTAAATAGTGGCGGCGTGGATGGACTCCACTATTGCCCGACGCTAACTACTAAGCTCTAGTTCTAAGTGGCGCTATCTCACAACACCTACATAGTCTTCACCCAAATAGGATAAGATACAGTGTCAATAAATGAGAGCAATCCGCTTGATGTTTGTTGATCAAATCTCACGTGACGGACTGACGCGCTCAAATTCAGCAGCGCGACTCCTTCGGCTTCACTCTGCTCTCCTCTCAACACATCAGCAGAATACATACTCGGCTTTCTTCTCTCAACCACATTACCACAGTACATACTACATCTTCAAGATGGCCAGCCAAACTCTTCCAATCAATATTAATGGAGACACAGTGGCTACAGTCATTATCAACCGCAACTATACTCAAACGCTTCAGGCAGCTTAGGCGGCCGCATCTCACATATCGACCCCTCAAGATATCCGGCTTTGTACGTGGAGTGACGGGAGCCATAACAATTCCAATCGCGGCGGTGTTGCTTTAGCATACCGATAGCAATGGTTACCACAAGAATGGACCGCCGAGCGAAGATCAACGGATCCCCCTATCGACATGTTTGAGCAAGCATGGCCATATGGCTATGCTATCGGCCCCCTCGTTATGGAAGGCATAGGAGTTCTCGAATCACTTCACGCGGTGAATGATCAAATAAAGAAACACCACACTCTGTTGAAAACGCACTCTACCAGCGTCCGTATCAGGATCTCAACCGATTGCCAGGTACTCCTCTTACATATTGCGAGAACTCAAGAGTCAGCAAAGCCTACAAAGCAATTACCTGGATCACTTATCAAGAGCATCAAAGACCTACTCTTGGATCTTCAAGGCCACCATATCAACGTGGTTGTGGAAATGCATTGGTGCCCACGCCACGGAGTGTCACAGCATATGAGGGTTGATGAACTGGCCAACAAGGCAATGAGAAGTGGATTCGGGTTCTGTAATGCCACGGGGAATATCTGGACCGAAGCCCCAGAGTCTGCGATCATTAAGCAACTGGAGCCAATGCTCGCTGAAGCTGTCACCTTTCGTGCCCCTGATTCTACCAGCCTGCCAGCGGCTGATGAGAATGGAAAAGAATCCAAAAAGGGAAGACAACGGAGGAAGAACACTAGGCGAGCCGTTGCGGCTGCAATCAAACGACATGCAGAAGAGGACTTGGAAAAGATTGAGGGGAAGAGTGTTAAGAAGGCGAGATGATTACTGAAGACATGATAACGTTTGTGGAGATGGCGGACCTTTAGACTTGTATCTTTTATGGGTGATTGGAAAAGAGCAATACCATAAACCGCCAGGAAATCCTACCTCTCATCTGCAAACATCCGCTGCGTCGTGTCCAAGAAGATGGTGTTTGATTTCCTACTAGACATGAAGTACTTGTATCCCGGCCAGCTGGTAGACAAATCGGTCATCGACGATGAGGCCCAGCAGCTCCTTAAATGCTCGAATTCATAGTATCTTATTCTTTAAAGTGAAGTACTGTTACGCAATTTATCACTTTAAGGTCGGCCCGTTCATCATTCAATGTTTGCTAGGGCAGTGTTGACCGGAACTACCCCGATCATCATGAAGATGACCAAACTGTATGGCGCATTTTACCATTCCGAAGCTGTTAAAGACATCAATTCCTATGATCCACTATTTCGCCTCTCAGCCAATTCTGCCACTTGCAGCCGTTCCTTTACTGGTTTGTGAAAGCTAGAAAATCCCTGGACACAGCGCCCGACAGCTTCTTGGCCTCTCTGGAGGTTACCATCTTAAAACTCTTGCACAAGCGCTTTCACTCGCCGCTTTCCTGCTGATAACCACCCGGCGGGCTCCATCGGGCAGACACCAGCTTAGCTAAGTTCACCCCATCGAGGAGGGCATGATTACCTCCCTCGCCGCCGAATATAGGCATGGCACGCACCGAATCTCCGACAAACACCACACCCAGGTCGGCCGCAGTTGCATCGAGGTCAGCTCTGGCCATGTGCACACTCATTATGCGCCAGTTGTAGATCTTGCCCTTCTTGATCTCGTCTGGGTTGATTACTATGGATCAACGGCCAACTGTTGAAATGAAAACCCGTATCATCTAGTCTAGATAAAATTTTCCTTTACATCCTCCTAATAAGTGTAATTCGTAGCGAAGCGTATATCATCAAGAATCTTCACGTCGAGCACGAACGTCCCCTTCGTAACAAGTAGCAGCACCAGGCTCCTCGCGCAAAAGACCGTTCCCCTGGACGTCTCTCGCACATGAACAAATAGTGACAAGGGCTGGACAATATGTCTACTTGTGGGGCGCTACATTCACCTGCTGCGGCACCACGAGGTCCATCTCATGCGCCTCCCCCGCGCTCGCCTCCCTCCGGTGGTGGCCCTCAGAGGGCATCGCCGACGCCCTATGGGTCGACGCGGCAAACGACGTGCCGACGTGCGACGTGCGCGTGCTGTCGAGGTCGACCTCGGACATGGCGAACTCGTCGTGGTGCTGCTTCGCGCCGTCGTCCCCGGACCGCTGCTCCCGCCGCCTGCGCTCGTCCTCCCAGAACTTGCCCTTGGTGAAGACGCGCACGATCCACGGCTTCTCGCCGGCGGGCTTCCAAGTCCAATACTCCTTATACTGGTAGTCCTTCGGCTCGAGCCCGCCGCGGCTGAGAGTCATTACTGCCCAGATCATGCCGTTGAGGGCGGTATATACGAAGAGGCCGCTGTGATTGTCAGTATGGGCCCGCGAAACTTGGTGTCCTAGGATGTGCTAGGAGGCATGGTAAAGCTTACGCAATAAGTCCGTACGCGACGCTGTAGCTAAAGGGGATGAAAGCGATCGTAACGAAGGACGGGATAGCGTCGCCGACATAGCGCCAGTTGACCGCGGTCACCTGGCGAATCATCAAACAGCCAACCTGAGGAGCAAAAGTCTTGTCAGTGACACTTGGCCTGGGCAGAGGGACACGGGGTTACTCACCAGAATCAAGGTGCATCCCGTGGCCCACGGGGGTATCGATGCGAAAATAGGGGCGAAGAACACAGAAACCAGAAAGCAAAGTCCTGTCACTATGGCCGTGAGCCCCGTTCTCCCGCCCTCCGCTATGCCTGCTCCGCTCTCAATGAAGGCCGTGACGGGCGAGCAGCCCAGCAGCGACCCGATGGAGATACACGCGGCGTCGGTGCAGTAGGCCACTGTCGACCGGGGGAAGTCCCCGTCGCCCTTGCGCGTCTTGTTGCAGAAGCGCGCCATCGAGTACAGCGTCGCGGTGCAGTCGATGATATCGACGTACAAGAAGGTGAACAGGGCGAGGGCGAAGCTGGCGCCGTAGCTGCCCGACAGGTCCCACTGCTGCGCGTTGAGGGTGTGGGTGATGGGGTGGAAGCTGACCACCTTCTTGAAGAAGTCGAAGCGCTGGTCGCCCTCGTCCGTGTTGGGGAAGTAGGTGAAGGGGGTGCTGCGGGGCCAGGACAGGATCGAGACGAGGGCCACGCCGATGATGATGGCCGCCTTGACCCGGAAGGCCATCAGGAAGGCCGTCAGGAGCCCGCCGCACATGATCCCGAGCCACATCTTGGAGCTGGTCATGAGGTGGCTCATGCAGGCGCCCGTCTTGAGGTCGAGATAGGCAGCGTCACAGCCAGCAATGGCCAGTGGCGTCTTGGGGTTCCCGGTGATGATGCCGATGCCCTCGGCGTACGACATCCCCACCATGGTGAGGAACAGTCCAATGCCTACGCCGCTGGCCGTCTTGATGGTTCCAGGGATGATCTTCACCAGCCAGTGTCGCATGCCAGTCAGGGCTAGGATGATAAAGATGAAGCCCTCCACGAAGACTGCCGTCAAAGCTAGCGAGTATGGTACCGGACCCGTACCGCGGATGCCGACGACCTGGTAGGCGAAGTAGGCGTTGAGCCCCATTCCTGGACTACGCGCACAATTAGAATCGAGGCTCTTGCAAAAAGAAAGGCCAGGATAGTTACGACTCACGCCAATGCCACGGGAAGATTGGTGAAGAAACCGAAGAGAATGCTGGCGAGGCCCGACAACGCTGCGGTCGCTGTTATAAGATCTCGCTTGACCACTGTGGATGTTAATGTCAGGTATTCCTCTTTGCTTTTCTTTTCTCGAGCAGCGCGTTTTCTTACTGTTCTGGCAAGATAAATACTCTGGCTCGTTTGCACAGGTATCTTGGGGGCCAAACGGTAGGTCACACTTGCAAGTGCCGCCGGTCTCTGACAGTATGTCTGCCTGGAGCGGATGTTAAAAAGCCAACGCGCCTTTGTGGGTTTCTAAATGCCGAGGAGACACTCACGTTGACGGCGATTATATATGCCATCGTCGCGAAGGTTGTGAGGCCGGCGCGGATCTCTGTATAGAAGCTGGCGTCTTGGATTTCTTGAGGCTGTATTGCACGCGAAAACATCAGCACATTAAGTTCACGTCCTCGAAGAATTGACGAAGGGAGACGATATCGTACATGGCCACATCCACCGAGTCGAAAGACCCGGCCAAACGTCGATGTGTTGACTGAAGTCTCGAACCCCCTGAGCCGGTCTGTTACCCACTCAAACCTCCTCGCCATCGGACTTTGGCTGTGAACATAGTCTCTCTGGTCCTCCATTGAGTCTTGAAAAAGATCGATAATCCCTTTGGTCAGGAGGACACCCGGATCTTGTCAGACTTAGTCGTCGGCGTTTAGTGAACGAATGGCAAGCAGGACAACTAGCAACAAGAAGGATGAGGAAGAGGAGAAGAACAAGAGAAACGTGGGATGGAATCCCGTGGTATAGTGGAATCAAAGCAGAGACACTTTTGAGTCAGGGTGTGTCACGGCACCCGCCTCCATGTGTACACTGGAAAACATGGGGAAAGGGGAGCCCCGGGAACAAGAAGTCGCTGCATCAGACTCGGAAGCACATATTAGTGCGAACCCCGGGCCATTGATCTTAAATCCGCTATACGGACGTGGACGTTCTCGCCCATACGGAGTGACTCAAACAGATCTTGGGCCCCTTGGTTGGCCAGGTTCTGTCACGCATGTACTTGAGTAGCGATATATTGGGAGAACCCGAACCGTCTCGCTCCTCTTTCTGCCGGTGAGGTTGAAGCCTGGTGGGCTGGCATCCTCACTCAGCGTACAGAGGAATGATCGGTTGTGGAAAGGGGCGACAAGTACGACCTCTCCAGAACATACATACTTGGCCACTAATCATGAATTCTGCTCGACGCCCGTGTTGTGTGGAAGAGGACACATCAGCCCCACGACCTGCTGTTGCGTGCTGAAATCTGTTTGGTCAATACATGCGCACTTGGTTGCCTGGCGCATTTCACCAGGAGACAAATTAGATCCCAGAGCCACTGAGGTGCTCAGTCAGGGTTCTTCGAATTCTCTGAGCCCGTACAGCCCTCGGTGCTTTCTTCGGCTCACCTGCTGGCCAGACAGTCGAAGTCATGTCTTGCTCTGCACAACCGTGTCACCTAAGGACGAGCTCGATATAAGCTGTCATTTGCCAGCCTCAATAACGCGATGAGAGCCCAACAACCCACTGATTCAGCGGAATAGACCCGGGAATGCCAGTCATTGGCCCATCCGGCTCGAAGACACGCAGCTGCGTCGACTCCGATCGAGCTTCTCTTCCCGGCACCAAGTCCCGTCGCACACCTCCGTGTGGGCGACCTGCTTAATCGGCAATGCGCAGCTGGATATCGGGCACAGCAAGATTAAACTCGCTTAGCATGCGCTCCACAACATTTGGAGATGCACCACTGCCGGATCTTTCAAAAGATTGCATGCACAGGACGCGCATGCGACGTTGGACCGCTTTCGTGGAGGATGGAAGAGGAAACTAATACCACATGCAGTCAGTCATGGAGCGGCCGCGTCAAACTTAGCGACGGGTTCATATGGTTCGCAAAGGCACCACACCCCATTCACACAATGTGTCTCCAGGTTCCGGTTTCCGTGTGAGCCCGGCAGCTTCGATGCTCTGGCAACAGGGAGACGAGGATCGCAGGCCTAATGCCGCCTCCCACCCTGTCCCTCCCGAGGAGGCCGCCATGGCCCGCGCCATTTGCAACCTAGACATGGGATCCGTTTACATTGAGGTGGCTAGCTACTTACCCAGACGGGAGAGATGGCGGCCATGGCCTCGCGGGTGGCTGCAGGATGAGGGAGCGCGGGCGTCCAGAAGACGTGTAAGACTAGCAGGGAGAGCGTGAGAAAATGATGATTGCAATTCGGGGCCTGGCGGGACGGAAGTAACACCCTCGATGTGCTGGGGCTTCCCATTCCACCGGTGTCGATTGCGTCGGGCGCCTCAAAGAACAAGAGCGAGTGATGACATTGCATACATCCTCACAGCCCCGTTTTTGTCTTCAATCGGTGACACTCGTCCTCCAGCCGCCCGAGACTCCACAAGACATGTCACCGCTGGAGCAAAGGAATTGTCTGGACGGCTTACCCGAACGGGCCACTGACGGGCAGAGAGCAGAGAAACCTACAGGGTCGGTGTCTTGTACCCTTGTCTCACCCAGGGAAATGTGTCGACAGTCGGGTTGTGGGGTTTTGAAGCGATTTAGTCTTGACGTGGGCAATCCGGGAGAGAAATTCAGACTGTGTCAGCTCTGAGGCCTGGCCTAGTCATAAAAAAAAAGGACTATCTGGCGAGCACAACTCATCATGTCATCATGTAGACCATTCTATGAGAAAGTAAGGAGGATCACTCACACTGAACGTTATGATAGCATTCCAATTGACCTCCTTTCCAGGCCAGACGATTCCTTCAAGCACCAAAGTACTTTCCTATAAGCCTGCCTGGGAGGAACGAGGCCCGGCATCAGGCTCGACAACAAATCTCGTGGATGCGCCACGTCATGGGATGCCGAAATGCGATGGCAGTCAATCTATTGGCAGGTGAGGTATCGGTCCACGAGACATGTCCCTGGGTGTCTTCGGGCGTCACAGCAGGTAGCTCCGGACCGACGCCTACGCCTTACTGTAGGTAGTCTGGCCTTCTCTGTCGAAGTCATCGTCTACTCCCAACCCCTGATTGAGTGTAGCTGAGCGAGGCAGATAGACCAAGATGGCTTCGGGAACCAACATGTCATCTGAGCCTCGAGCGACGCCCACTGAGCATGGAATTTCGACGCCCGGGAGAAGTCTCAGCCTCCTTCCCCCCTCGAATTCCTGGGTCTGGACAAGATAAGATCCTACCTATTCACCGACAGCTCCGGGCGTGCAGATAGCATAACAGTGCCTCTCTGAGTTGCAATATTTCTGGTCAATTTGCCTGCAGAGACGTACAATTCATGCCGATCAGCAGATTTGATCTTGATCACTCGCTTAGAATCAGAGGTCCCTGGTTATCATCAGGCCAGGCGGTACCTAGGTACGTTTGAGCTGTGTATACATGGATTGCCAGGGACCGAACTGTATGTGTCCTCATCCGCCTGCCGGGGATGCGGGCTGCAATTCCGTACACTGGATGTATTTTGGTACGAGGTGATTCGATTTCTTGAACTCGATTCTCGACCGGTGACTTGAGAACCAATGGGTTGAATATGCCGCGTAGTGACGCCCTTCCGGCAACAAAGTAAGTATACCCGGTTCTTTCTCTCCGTCTCATATGCGTTCGTACGAATCGAAGTTCATCGTCGTGCTAACTTCCGAACGGCCTTTGGAGCCATCAACTTGTACCGTTGTACGATGGTACCCTATTGTGGCTTCATTAGGTTGTGGCCACTTTCTTCCATTGCCTGCCATCTGACTTCTGTGGCCCCAATTGAGATACGATTCTGATAAAATCTCTTCAAAATTGGTCGTGCATCCACCTCAGCTGTCAATAACCTCTACCAGCTCATGCCTCCCCAGGAAAAGGGGCACTGTTTCCACAAGACAGTGGATGTGGTGCTCAGAGAGTGAGGAGATGCTCTCACCGACATCATGGAATACCCTGGGCCTAGGGGTGGTTGTTTGCCATGAAGCTTGAGCTACCCATTCCAAGTCATCCACAAAGATGCAAGCGAGGGCTGCGTAACTGATCCTTCTGTACTGGTCCTGCGGGGTGCTCTGCATTACCTGATATCAATTCGCTCCAGGAGATCGAGCCCCTGTGGCCACTGCACCACCTTCCTCCCCTACTTCTCTCCTCCTTGGTTATACCCAGCCATCTCATGAACCCCTTTCAGCCCCAGAGCCTTGGCCTTTTATACTTCGCTTCCTAGCTGTTCTCTTCTGAAAGTTGTGGTAGATCCAGGTTGTCCCGCAGGCTGTTTGTGCCTGCCTGTCAACGACCTGGCCGTCCACCACTGGGCCTGAGGCCATACACCAGGATCCTGAATAAGGAACACATATTCACTCAGCGTGTCTTTCGTTCTTTGCTACTTTATCCTCTCGGGCGAAACCTTCCCATGTCAAATCCCAGTATACTTCTGGCCAACCCTGCTTGTACCCAGCAACAGAGGCTGTCCCATGTAAGACCCTGGACCTCTGTCATCGCTTCCCAAAGAAAGGTTCCTCACTTCTCTTTCCCACGGTGCCACTTGGCAGCGCTACTTTGGAGTTAATCATATCCACTGTACGGACCCCGTGGCTATCGATAATATCAGGTATGCCTGGCCATCAGGCCAGATCGTGAGTCACCTCACAACACAAACACACAAACTCCTGCCCTGGAATCAGCTGCTAATGGTCCACAGCGTCCTGAATATAGTCTAGAATTATAGCACACCCTAGACTGGCCGTGGTGATCACTTGTTCACTTCTTTTCATCCATACTCTCCGTGCCAGCATTGGCTGAATCATGCAGAACCCAACGTTCATTGCATACAACATGCCCCGTGACTAGAAGTCATCGGCTGGCAAGATGTTTGATGTTGATTGGAGTGACCCCAACAGGGAGTCTGTTGGTGACAGGAGGGCCAGGAAGCAGAAGGAGAAAGAATTCGGTGACAAGGCCAGCAATAAAGACAATGCGGACAAGGAAAGCAAGAGGGATGGGCAGAGCAGCCAGGCATCCGGCTCAGGCTCAGTCCGCAGCTCCATGTCCTCGGTGGACAAGCAGTTTGGCTTCTTTGGTGGCAAGAACAGGAAGAAGGGCCGGGCCCTGGGGAACAGCAAGTCGGCAACCAGCTCCACTACCGGGGCCCCAACCATCCACGAACAGGAGCCCACAGAAGACATTGACAACAACATCGTCGAGCCACCAACAGAGGCGTCTTCTCACGTGCCACAGGAATCTGAAGTGGTTGATACAGAATACCAGCATCCCGGTGTTTCTGTAAAGCCCCACAGCAGTAAGTTTCTCCCAAAACAGCACCATTCGCAGCTCCCGGCCCACGAAGCCAGACCTGTGTGGCCCAATTGTGTGCACATCCTACACGCCCCCCGGAACCATCAACCACCACATCTTGCTCCAGGAGCACATAATTGAACGCACTAACAACGCTGTAGGCTTTCCCGAGGCTGTATTCAACACGTGGAACGAGAATGCTCCAGGGGGTTCCCTCTTAGGCTACGACATGGCGTTCCCAAAGCCGGGATTGAAGTCCACTCTGACCCAGCACCTTGGAGACGGAATCTCCTTCATCACGAAGACCACTGAGGTCAGGTCGCTGCCTCGAGACAAGAACGATCCTGACTACCTCGTCTCAAAGGTGACGCTATCAGCAGGCCCTTCTGAGAACGAGCCCAAAGATCTGTCTGCCAAACCCACGTAAGTGAGCCCAAAACCTGCAGTTTGTATGGGACCAAGCAGTGTTGACAGCAATTCTTCAGTTCATGGCAGGCCTCTCCACAGGTAACAGGCGTGACTCACAGCCTGGCAACCGTTCCGGAGTCACCTTCTGCTTCAAACCTTGAAGATGCTCGTCATCTGGTACCAATGATCACGGACCTTTCCCTTACTCCTGCAACCAACAAGACTCCTACCACAGGAGCCGAGCCCAAGCTCGGATTGAAGCGCAAGCCGAAGGCCCCTTTGAAGGCGCCTGCAATTGTCCCGGCCAACCAGCAGTACGTTGGGAACCCTGACCTGTGGAAAGCCCCAGAGGTATGGGAGTACAGCGCGAGTGAGCCCGAAGTCTCACCCGTGGAGGAGGCGGCTGTGCCCATTGGCTCGGATGAGATCAACCAACTCGCCCTCGACCTGGCGAGTATGCAGCGTGAGGCCAACCGACTGCTTCAAGCGAGCCCTCGGACCATCTTGCTGCGCCTCAAGGCGAAATGGGGAGACCAGGACGTTCACGTAGCTATGGAGACGGGCATGGAGAGCACACAGGGAGACGTTGACGTCGCCATCGACCAGGCGCTGATGTACAAGGAGCTCGAGATGGATAGGAAGCGGTGGATGCTATCTGCGTTGCACCACATGCAGACCGACACGCAACCAAGCACCGTCATGTCCAAGCCCAAGGTGAAGCCCAAGGTGCAGAAGATCCTCTCCCTCTTCGACAGCCAAGGTACGTTGGGCCAGCACTCTTATACGTCACATACTGCGCTGACTCCCTTCATCAAGCCGCCACCTCATACCTCGCGATTTCCAACCCGAGCGTCCCCATCTACCACCTCTCCCCAGATCCCCTCTCACATAGGCGGTACCCCAACATCCACCCCATGACATGCCCGGCCATCTCGGCCTCGGCAGTGGGCGTGGCAACAGAGGCCTTCTCCGCCGTGAACTGCCTTCCCATCGCGTCGATCCTGCCGTCGTCGGACCTGCCGAGGCTTCTTCAGAACATCTTCCGCGTGCTCGCCCCGGGCGGCTTCCTGAACATGGTCATCATCGACCCTCTGCCCACCCCGTCCTCGGCGGGCCCCGCCCTGAGGCAGTGGCTGGACGAGAACCTCATCTTTAACCTCGAGCAACAATTCCGGTGCACGAATCCTAGCAGGAACTTCCCCGTCTGGCTGCTGGAGGCCGGGCTGCGCGCAAAGGGGAGCGCCATCACCACCGCCCGCTTCCAGGCCGTCATCCCTCAGGGCCAGGCAGGCGAGGGCAGCGGCGGCAGCAGCAACAGCAGCAGCAGCAGCGACTCGGAGATGGCCACCATGAGGGAGCTGCGCACGACCGTCGGCCGCATGCTGTGGCGGGAGATCTGGGGCCCCTTTGTCGGCGCCGACAGCTGGTGGTGGGAGGTGCCCAAGATCGTCGACGAGTGCCTGAGCCGGGATACGTGCTGGGAGTACAGCGTCATCGCCGCGTGCAAGGAGAGCGAGGCCTGAACATCGCCTGAGGGGTCCCTTGTTGGCCGTCCCTCACTTTGTGCTTCCGCAACTCGTTTCCCCAATCATGTATTGGCGATTATGCTAGGGGTACGGCATGTCTTGCGGGAGTTCTTGGATGGAATCATGTACGTTTTGGAGGAGATACCCCGTGCCAATCGGCAGCTGGTTCTGAATGGGGCAGAGAGAGATTCACACGGGTCAACGGTGTCACCGATTGCATGATGGCAATCACGCCACGGAGCAAGCATCTACACCCAGTAATGGGAGGAGTTAGACCTGACGATGAATTCTCTCAGCCTGAGTGACAGTCGGGTAGAAGGAGGGTGCTTAGAGTGAGGCATGGCCAACGCTAGCTAGAGAGAGAAATTCTCGGACACATGGAATAATACAACGCGGCACAGTGAAGCTGTTCGTCATCAACGACTGAGGAAAGTGGCCGCCGGAAACAATCTTCTGTGTGATTTCCAGTCTCATAGCTGCGGTGATGTTGCCCCTTCTGCCTCCCCCGGGAGCCCACCCCCAGGCCGCCATGGTGTGCAAGGTCAAGAGCTCGGAAACTTGCTCTCTCGGCCCCAGATCAGCGGGGACTCCACCTCCGGCTCGGCACATGTCTTGGTACGCGAAGCCGAGGGCACAGCTGTAAAGGGCGGGGGAGGACAGGGGAGGAGGCTCGGTCAAACACTTGCACGACAAACACCGCCGAGTGCTGGGTATATGCGGTGGGCAAACACGTATCCGGGCCGCGGCACGGAACCAGAAGATCACACATTTCGCAGAACTCGGTAGCCGCACGATCTCGGCGTGTCTGAGGACATGCTTGGGTGGTTGGTCACGTGCGCAGCCCACACTCACGGCGTCTGATATATCTCATGGGACAACAAATAATGGGGGGTCTGCACTTAATGATGATTGTCAGGGCCTGTTCCTCTCATCGCAGATCACCACCATTGATTGAACTGAAGGCCAGGGTTCAAGAGCCGCCATCGTCGAGCCACCACGCGCCGTGTGAACTCAACTAATCCTCGAATTGACTCGAGAAGACAGACTATTTATCCGTAGGAAGAAGCAGCCCACAAAACGTCAGTCATGTGCCAAGCAGCCTGTTCTAGATTCCAGCCCCAAAGCTAAAGAAAGTGCGTCCAATTTGTCGGTCTCCTATTCCCACCCTTGCCGAGCCTAATCCGGGACCCCTGGCCCTGGGCTAGCCGGCTGCAAAGCACGTTCGGGAGGCCATAAGGTTTGTACCAGCGAAAAGGCTTGGTGAAAAAAGGCTCATTAAAGGGACCATCGGATGGCAAGTCTACCGCGGTTCTTGGTCGTCCCTCAACCAGCCCGTGACAGCATCTGAGGATGGAGGATGAAGGAGAATCGCAGGGCAAGGCAGCCAGCCAGCTTGGTTGCTAGGCCCACACGTTGTCGAAACAAGACTCGGTGCCCAGAAATTTCTCCAGCAAGACCCATGGGGCTGGGTGGGCTGGCGGCGGAAAATGGCCCGATGTCACCCAGTGATCGGCCAGGGGTGGGGCCCTACCCCGGACTTCTGACAGCTCCATGCGCCAGGGGGGGCACCCATGCCGGTCTGCCATGCGAGTCGTGAGCTGGGAGGGTGTGTGGTATCAGAGTCTGTTCTAACGCAGGGGTCTTGTCCCAATCAGGAAACATAACGCATGTGGTGTTCTGCTCCGAGTGACGCTCCGAACGTAGTGCACGCTGTCGTCTGAACACTTGCCGTTCCGCTCCTTGCCAGCAATGCTGTGGGCATAGTAGCCTATGAAGGCGATGGAGTGGCAACCTGCTTCACAATCTGCACCTCTACTGTAGGTCGTCCCAGCTACTGCACTGTTAGGGTTTGCCGAAGGTGGTGATGGGACTATCTCTCCCCTGCTGGGAATCGGTCCCAAGTTATCTATCCCATCTCATTACGTCTGTTGATGTGCGCTCCAAGTGATCAACCGACTAGGTTGCCTGCATGCGTAGCGACTATGGCCAGTGGTTGCCGATCAGTCAGTCACGATCCACATCGCAGTGGGCACCCCAACAGAAGACGGGGAGGACGGCAGCGGGAAGAGGGGGGCAAAGAAAACACAAGCATTTCTGCCGCGGGTCCCACCGTCTGATGGAGGGAACCCACCGTCCGGTCGGGATCGAGATATATCATCGACCCCAGAAACCACCACATGTACCGCATACCAAACCCCGGGATGAGCAGCCCGGCAATTAAGCGAGGCCATCAAATCCCACCACGTCGAGGCTTGGCCAAAAGACCCCAGGCGGATCCCGACAGTGAGGGTCTCGACGGCCTCTAGTTAGTCGACCGGCCAGGCGGTGCTTGCCTCCGTGCCTCGAGCCCTTTTTCCGAACACAATGCGGAAAACCACCACCACGACACATGATAGGCCGTCTTGGTTAAGATTGCGGCACACTCCTGTGACGCGCTGGTGCAAAAGTCTAACCGGGAACCCTTGGTGCCCTACGGACAGGAACCGGAAATAGTCTAGTTTTCTTAGCTCCGTGCGTGCCAGGGAAAAGCTTCTCCTAGGACTGGTGGACAGCAAAACATATGACGCACACCCTTCGCCGAACAGGGACCCGGAAAGGGCAGGCCGATCTGCAGGCTGCGTGCTGTCGAAAGGGAATTCCATCGATCCCTTACGCCCGATACCCCTGGCCGGCCCGATATGTGTGCGTGATGCGCGGCCAGGGGCGGACATATGGAGGAGGGAGGATGAGGGAGGAGAAGCAGCAGAGCAAGTTGGGTGGGTGGTATCCAGTCCAGGGACGAGCATGATAATGCGAGCAGTTGGTTGGTGGTCAGCAGTTTATCATCATCTACGGGCAGGGATCCTGTCCCACCATCTGGAAGCTCCCCCCTTGCCCTGCAGGGGCTAGCTTCAGGCCGCGTATTGTGATGCACTCCCCCAGGCGGGGGAAAGAACAGACCCAAAAGGGGGAACGAAAGACAAAACTCCTAGGCCATTTGTTTAGCTACTCGTACAGACTACAGGCTAAAGGTTTTCGGAGGCAGCGATGCCATTCTGACTCGCGACACAAGCAAAAAAACCTTTTATGCCTCTTGGGCGTTGGAGGCATGGCCGGTCAGGTCCTAAGGTTGGAGCTGGAACAAGCCAAGTTTGCCCTGATGCGACGCAGAGACGCGACGCAACGCAGCCCTGGGGACCACGCGGTGGCTTGCTGCTGTGCGCAGGTTACATCCCGCCAAAATCTGGGGTACTGTGCAGTTAATACAGTGAGTCGGCACGTAGTTTGAATGTCTTCCTGGTAGAACACCCGTCGCAAGCACATAGCGGAGGACGATGTGACACTCTCACGGGAACAAGCCCATCGTGCTTCTTCGTCGGGGGGCTGGGACGAGTCTCTCAGAGGGTCCGTCTAGCAGGTCCATGCCGTGACAGCTATTCAAGAAACATATCGTACATGGGACGAGATGAAGAAAATAATATAATTAGCTTGGATCGTGGCACTCACGGAAAACAAGTCCATCAGATCAAAAAGTACAAAAAAGAACATTTGTCAAGAACAGCCGGCACTGTCATACCACTCCGTACCTCAACTCCTCCGTAGACTCCGTGCTCGAGGTCGAATCCGACGTCATCCTCAGGTTCCGTCCCTTGCTCATCATCTCAAACGAACCATTCCTTCCAGGCACAGATAAGTTGTCGCGCCGTCCTCCCAGCCGAGACCTGCTTGTCAACCGACTCGGCACGTTCGTCTTCCGGCCCCCCTTGAAGGAGTAGCGAATGTCATCCATGAGGGTCTTGCACGCTTTCCAGCTCGTGACCATGTAAATGACAGCGTTCCAAAAGCCCTGCAGGGGCAAAACAAAGGCTGACATGTACTCGAGAGGCAAGCTGACTCCGTCGGGCTGTATAACTCCGTAGACTCTGTTTGCTGTCGAGGGAATCCACGTTATCAGAATAGCCGTGAAGAAGAGGATCGAGCATTTCGTATACGACCATGCGGCACTGTTGGCGTCGTGTGTGGCCTTCCTACGCCCCGAGCGCTGCGTCGTGTTCTCGTTGCTTTTGCCGCTGGCTGTCGCTGTCGCCATGGTCGCCCCTGCCGCCCCCTTTGGTCCATCTGCCGAGATGCTGACTGAGTATGCAGACGGCTTGGATTGACTGGCCGCTGAGCTGTCCCGATGAGCGCGGCCGAGTGGTGCGAGGTCGAGCGTCGTTTCTTGCGTCGTTGTGACTATCTCAGAAGTGACTGATACCTCGGTAGTCTTGACACTGAAGGCATCATTCGCCGGGTTCACTTCGGGTTCGTAGTGGCTTGTGTAATTCAATTCTCTGAGCTGTTTGTGCTTCCTGTAGATTTCCCGTCCGGCACGAATGTAAATAAATGTCGTCACGGCGATCGCCGCCCTGGGTATTGTTAGATCAACTGTCGTATTGATGGTCTGAAGACGGGCAGATATCTTACCATACGGGTCCGTAAAATGTGATGATTCGAAAGATGTCCCACTCTCTTTTGACCCAACACCATAGAGTGGCATCGCCATATATCTTACCCTTCGTAGGTGACGATACGAAAATAAACACCAAGGCCACCACGAACGGCACCCCGTAGCAGAAGAGTAGGTATGGAATTTCCATCTTTCGAAGCTTTTGCCCGTCGAATTTGGCATAGAATGTCAGATAGACGTTGATAGCCATTGCCAATATCCAGAAGGCATCGGCGGGCATGAACCTGACCAGCGTGTAAGCCACAGTTACATTGGTGACTGGGGTGATGATACCAACATTTGGATCAGAAATGCCTGGAACTGGCAACCGGCGGATTCAGGAAATGGGACGTAAACCCTCGCCATGAGCGTTGCGACATTTGTCATCATGTTGCCGCTGAAGGAAGACAAAGTAAGTATCCATCCAACACTCACGTCGCTCTTGGCATAAGATATGAGTTCAGGGGATGCTCAGACGGCGACACGTACAATGAAGCATAAAACACTAGACGGTTTATCGGTTTGTGGAAAGCGTCCGATACGCAGAAAGTTACAATGATAAAAATACATCCCACCAGGGACAACACCGAGCATGTTCGCTCGATGACGTTGAAAACATCGAGCTGGGTACCGAGATTTTCGATGTTGTCAATATTGTCGGAATCCATGGTGATCTAGCAGAGTGGTTTCGAGTTCGAGCCTCGCACTGGATCCTGGAACATTGACACCAGAACAGAAATATCGACAAGAGTAATCGGCGGGTTGAGAGCTGCGGGTGAGGTCCATGTATAGGAGCAGTGGTACCAGCCCAGAGGGACGTAGATCAGGCGTAAGCAGGCCGGCGCCTTTAAAGTCCAGAATCCGTATTATGTGCTCGCTCAGCTCGAAAGGTTGTTGCCAGAGATCGGCCTTTCGGTATTGAATAGTGAGCCGACTCCTTTGGAAAACGACTGCCTTGTGCTCGCCGATTTCAGTTGCGCAGGTAAGGTGAGACACCAGTGAGGTCAGCAAGTGGAACGAGCGCCTCGACAGCGACAAACTGGGGTCGGAATTAAGCGAGAAGCAATGTTGGCCTAGAATAGATTATGGTATCCCGACAGGATATGAATACGTTTGCACGCTGAACTTGTTTGTTTGGCACTCAGGATGATGATAAAATCCGGATATGTGGATCAGGAGGGACAATGGCGCGAGAAGTTGAAAGGCGCAGATTGTAAAAATGCAATCACAGATGTGTACCCTAAGGCCTCGTTGAAAATGGACTGGGCGAGTGGTCTGTATAAGTTTGTACAAGACGGGTAAAACACTCAAGCGGCAAGGTACGATGCATGGGCATAGGTAGGGAGTGGGCGTGATCCCTCATAACCGGGAATCTGGGAGGATGTACTCGGCAGGGGTAGACATTAATATGCCATCCTTGGTCAAAGTCAGGGGCCAGAATTGTGTGATGAGACCACAACTAGACATGGGATCCATACCTAGCTTATGAACAAGGCCTGTGTGTTAGCTATGCGAAGAGACGTGCTCGTTCGTCCGTCCCAACTTTGATACTGTACCATCATAGGCGAGGCCGGGATAATCACCAATAGCAGAATTTCGCAAACTTGAGGTACCGGCTTGGGTCAACCCGGTGCAGTCTCGGCATGTACCGCAGCAAAGAGGCGTAAACGGTTGAGCGTGGACGAGATCTTGAATGAGGTCGCTGTTCACCATCTACGTCGAGCCCCAGCGCCGGGTAGTCTCTCTCATGGGGGTTGCGCTAGGGGGCTGCTACCTTTCTACCTCATGCCGCGCTGCTGAATTGAAGGCTCGGTAATGAATGAATGTGTCGTTCATGAGCGTTTGATTAGATGACGGCTGTAGACGTTCAAGCCGCGATCCGTAATGCGATTGTTGCCGGCCTGAAACCCGCTCGATCAGACGACGACGCAGATCGTCTTACGACACCAGTCACCCAAACGTTAGCCCGAGAGCGAGTTGGCCGACGACAGACAGGCGCTAGTTTAGGACAATTGGAGGGCAGATCAGTAGTCTCAGGTCGCCATCTTATCTGGGTGGTCGAGTGCCACGGCAGAAGGTCGACGTCTGCTGTGCACCGAAACTCTGCTCACTGAGCATTGACAATCCCTTCTGGGTGTGTCCGCAATGAGCTGTTGTGGAGTTGAAAGCTGCAGGCATTCGAGACACACCCGCACAATGGTCACCACGCCTGCTTGGTCCAGGTCAGATCGCCAACTGAGCTTTTGACAAACGGGCCTAGCAAGGCGGATGGATACCGTGCCGTTCTTGATCGGCTTGACCGGACGGTAGGTAACACGGAGCAGGTAGTAAGCAGCACACGTGGAGGCTGATGCCATCTGCCGGGGAACCAGGAGGTGAACCCCAGAAGGGGGGGCAAGATTGTGGAGCAGCTGAGGTCAAGGAGGGGTCTCTGCACATCCACACATGGAGGGTGTGGTGGAGTCGTGAGTGGGGCGGTGGAGCTGAAACCTTTGGGCCCTGGTCCAGACTCGAAGCAGACTGTTTGTGCCTTTACTGGGCCGGCCAGCGAGAATTGCGTCGACTAGGAGTTCATCTTGGCTCTCTGATATGTCGGAGATTTGGGACGGGCCCTTTGATCCTCGGTGGATCTGAACCGAACACGTTCGTCCACACTGCACCGATGGCCCAGACCATGCTGCGCTGAGGCCGATAAGTGTCGATCCAATGCAAATCAGACAGCATCGGCGGCAGTTCGGTCGTCTGATTTTGACCCTCGTGCCCCGATGGCACAAGTGCTGTGTGTGCTGTGCCCTTGCATGCTTGCTCTGGAGTAACTCATCGGAGCCAGAACCAGAATCTTAACGAGAACGGAGAGGCATTGCCGAGATGGAGGGGTGCTGAGGAGTTGATGGTCTTGAAGGTGAAGTCGAGAGGCGGAGGTGTTGAGGGTGAGCCAGCAAGAGGCAAGCTTGAGGCAGGAACGGCCGAAAGGCTATGCCAAGCCTGTGTTTGAGGCGCTCGTCCGTGCTTGCCCTACTGTACTGGATGATAGACCGAGCTGCTGCAGACACTGCAGACGCTGCATGCAGATGCAACTGCATGCAACTGCGCTGGGCTGCAGCTCGTGCATCTGTCACCGTGACCTCGTCTTGGCGCACAGTACAACAAGCTTTCGATCATCTTCGCAATTCGACATACCCCAACGTCCATGCCTCGTCCGGATCAGAATTTCTCCCCTAGGATTTGTATGACCTCTTCTGCTGACATCTGAAGTTTCTCCTCTCAAGATGTTCCAGACGGGCACCATGGCCTCCTCACGATCCATGCTTTGATGTGCAGCCCGCCTCCCATCTGCCCTACCTCAACTCACTTCGCTGTGGTCGCGCTAACATGGTCATCTGCCGTGTTTCGAAAGTTGCCGTCGACTTCAACGTGCTAATATGGGATGTTTGTTCGTATACAGAGTTTGTTTCGCCGCCGAACTCTGGTGAGCCGTGACCTCTGAAAGCGAGAGTCCCGGGTAGTGAAAACCATCCTTGTGGCTGGCTTCAGCCTCCAGCCTCGCGCATCCCAAAACTCCCAACGGCAGCTAACGAAATAAATACAACCTGCCTATCATAATGCACAGACTCTCTGTGGTACTAGCTGGCTGGCAACACCCGTTGCTTCGTATTGACAGCCCTCAGCCTCCGGTGTACTTGGCACACCATCATCGCGCATGCAGACGTGCTGTTACAGCACACAGAACCGCGGGTCCTGTTACCTCCCTAATCGAAGTATGTTTGCCACCTCTATCTGCCACTCATACCCTATCACACCGTTACTGTCACACCACGACCATGCTTGCAAGCCCAGGCTGTGTCCTGAGGACGTGCGATGAGCGGTTGCAACCCTGTCACACCCAATCGCCCGAGACGCAAGGTTTGACTTGCGTGCCGCCAGAGCCGCAAAATCGATGCGACTCTGCATGTGCAGCAGAGCCATATTAACAAGGTGCTATGTATCAGTAGGAAAGCTTGGTGTCTCATCAAGCAAGTGAGCAGCGACAGCTTCCTTCTGCATGATCCCTGTCCACAAAGTCAAAGCAATATGCAATATAGGCCGCCATCCACGTGCGTTCGTCCTTCGACCTGATCCATGTTGCCTGCATGCGGCTCATTCGAGACTTGCACAGTCCTGCAGACAGTAATTGCCTGGCGGAACTTTTCAGCCTGGATATTGATGGCGTTTCAGCCCTCTTGCAAGTTCTAAGAGGCGGGTTGAGGTCGTTGTGACCGGTGAGGCATGGAATTCAGCCTTTTCTCCATCTCACTGGACGATACTACAAGCGGTAGTCGTAGGCGGCATTCTGTTATGTGAAGGGCCCAGGCTTTCACACCTGTGCCGAATACCGTATTTCGGTATTGTCATATACTAAAACTCCGCGGTCACAGGCAGCCTATCTTCTTCGACACAGGGTTCATCCGTTCTCTAGGACGGGAGCTCGTACGACTCTTCAATCACGCTGGGGAGAGAGATGTCGAACCCTTGTTTTTAGGAGAATTGGTAGATGGCACAACAGGAATCTAGTGCTTGTTGAAAAGTGCCGCGGTCAGCTCCATCTTGAGCATATCTGTTCTCATGAGCAAGCAAGTCAAGCTCCAATGTTCTCAGTTTCTAGGCTACTTCGCCTCGGCCATTGTACTACAATGTATTCATAGCCCTTTTCGTTATGTGGAACGCCACCGTCTGAAGCCTTGAGATATAGGCATCGACCAAGTTCCATGATTCGGCGTTGCTCTTGACCAAGTGTCAGCTTAGCCGTCAACAATGTTTACTTGACGCTTCATTGGGTCTTTGACTTGACTCAAGCGAGCAGAGCGCCGTTACATCTCGATATCCTCAGCAGGAATTCTCAAATGTGTCGCTTGAAAGCCTTTATATGTTTCACGTTGAAACTTTCTGTGATGGTCCTCCAGCCATGACAACAAAGGTAGGAGGCTGCCCATTCTCACTGGATCAGCTCTTGCTTTCTCGGTCTATGTGCTTAGCAGGTCTCACTAGACTGAGGCAATAGCATAGAGTGAGAATGACAAAGAGCCCTAAGGAAATTCAGTACCACATAGGAGTGTCACTGGGACAGCATAGACTTCAATAGCACTTCTCATGATCTTTGCCGTTGTGTCGTGCTGACCAGTTCTCCATATCTATCTGAACAGTGTCGTTCTAGGTTATTCTCTCGACTAAGGCAGCCTCGTGTGCCTACACAGTGTCTTGAATGCTGCAACACCAAATTCTGGCTTGCCGTTTTATACCTGTCGGTCTGTTCTGGAGTCGTCCATCCCTTGTCTTACAACAAGTCTTCTGAGTCTCATATCGAAAAAGTAGGCTACTTGTTTCGCCTCCCACTTGTTCCCTTGTTTCGCTTTTTGTCTCCAGTATACTCGGCCAAGGCTGGTGTCTTTTGACTTTTGTCGCATACTCGAGATGTTGAATGGCTGAATACTCCATATAACTTGACCGGGTCTCTCCTTTCCCAAAGTCATCGAAATCAATTCTGACAACGGCCAAGTGATCACTGGTATCCTGAGCGGATTTCCGTCTTCTACATCTGCGAGCATTCCAAGAACTCCTACTCCCTGAAAGCCCGAGATCCTGCTGGACCGATCATGTCCAGGGGCAAAAGTCGAGGCGGCCCGCGCAAATCAAGAAATGCGACGGGCTTTGCCAGCGATGTCGAAATGAAGGACGCCGACTTCGTACCCAACGAGTGTCCCAAATCAAATGGGAAATACTCCAGTCTCAAGCCCAAAAATGAGCCCAATAGACGAGGCCGAGTCGGAAAATCCTCCTCTTCACCACCAGCAGGAGGCACCCGCGGCGGCAAGCAGAAAGGCGGCGCCGGGTGGAACATGAAGATGCCCGCGTCCCGAGCCAGAAACCCCAACCGGCAGCTGAGCATCATCTCCGCGGCATCGATGACACTCCCGGGGCAGGACACAGGACCGTGGTGCGACAAATGCACCAGCCTGAACCGCCAGCTCCACGGCTACCTGCTCGAGATCCTGAAGGACGGGGAGGACGCCGTTGGCAAGTGGGCCTACGCGGTCGGCGCTTCGCCTGACCACATGGACTGCGAGCCCGCGCCGGAGAGGATCATCCCGGAGGGCTTCCGGCGCTGCAGTCGACAGCACCAGCTCTGTGACGCGAGGACCGAGGGCCATGCGGGGACCGCTTTGTCCCCTATACCATCCAGATGGCCTGTCACCATGTTCCCGTCTGGTGTCTATCCAGGGCAGCCTGTGAATGCACCCGCGCCGACCTTGACTGGTGCTGGCCCGTACTCCCAGCTCGGCCCGAGATTGGACCTCGCCCAGCGGATGCAAGAGACGGATCCTGCTCCTGCCGGCGGTGCCCTCCAGAACCGCCAGACCCTCGTCGCAATTCCCGAGCATGCAGATTCGCTCGCCCAAAAGACTAGACCTCCATCTCAAGCGCAACTGCCAGCTCCACAGCCGCTTCAGCCGCCGTGGAACGCTGTCTTTCAGCGACCCGTCGCTATGTATCCCAACTGTGGCCCCTTGCAGAACACAAATTACCACTGGGCTTATCAGCAACGCAGTGTGCCGAACGGGCCTTCAGAACATGACAATCACCAGCATGTGGAGACAGTGCACAGCCCGCCTGATTCGATGGCTTACAACGAGGCAATGCGTGGCATTGGACAGGGCCGGTTGGTGCAGGAAGAGCAGAATGCAACGGATCCAGATATTCCCAAGTAGCAGCCAATGAGGCAGGCTTGAACAGAGAGAGGCCATGCCCAGAAACAGCAGTCTTATTCGTCGCACTGGCTCAACGCTCACGGATGGAGCAAGAGGAAGCAAGTGAGGTGCTGCGTTGAGAGGACATCTCTGATGACGGAGAAGGATTTTGAGAAGGGATGCAGCTTTCTGCAGAATAGACAAAAGATGCGGAATCGAAGGACCGAGTTAATGGCACGAGACAAAGTATTGAAATTGGAACATTGGAAGACCCGTGCAGTCAAGGACTTGCTCGAGTTACGCAGGTAGCTGACAACTCTGCCAGCCCTTGCATTAGAGCGCTGTACGCAACTCGAGAAGCTGATCAACTATCTCAAAGGGTCGCAGGGAAAGAGCGACTGAATCAAGAGACCAGATGGAATCACTGCCCAGCAATGTGGTGGTGATTGACCGGATATACTCGACATCACAGATGGGAAGGGTATTGAGCTCCAGCAAGTGGGTCTTTGCTGATTGATGATGAATTGATGAGGTGATAACTATTGTGGCCTCTTGCAGAATCAATAGCAGTGGTTTCCGAAACTTATGATTCTCGACCAATAATCATGTTCTCTCACAGTATGTGTCCAAACTGAATATCCAGAATCGAACATTTCCCGTGGGCTCACTCTGTCTCGGCGTGGTGTTCTTGGGATTCGTTCAGTTGGCTTTTGCTGATTCCTGGTGGCCGTCCACCGCCCCGACTACTCCCATACACAAGACTCGTGATCCCATCTTTGTGTATCTCAGCCGGCTCCTTAAGGCGAGACAGAGACTAGAGAGCCAGAGTCGAGCTGTTGTAACACATCAACACCGGACAACGAGCCGCTCGAGCCCAAGGGATACCTCGGAGTTTTTGGTCTACCGTACCCTCGGAGAATGTAGTAGAACACACGTGTTGCATTGCACGTAAAAAGCCTGACAGATGATGCCCATGAACGCCGTCTTTCGCCCGTGCCGAATCGAAGAGAGAAAAGCCATCCAACCGACAGAACACCCTGAATCATCAAATAGCAATAGAAGAGAGCAAATCCAAGCTCAAGGATCATTAGCTCACGGCACAAACTCCTTCTGTCTGTAAACTGCCGACACCATCTGAATGTTGTTGTCAGCAAAGTTCTTCGGTACGAGCGACGGGGACAAATCAAAAGGATCTTCTCAGCATCCAAGGGGTGAGGGATTCGATGCATGACTTACAGCGTGATCTCTCTCGTAAGGCTCCAGAGTCAGCTGCTCCTTGGGGAAGAACTTCTCCTGCCTCAGCTTCTCGACCTCTTGAGCAAAGACTTGCTCGGGCGGTGCGGTGGAGTCAATGCAGTTTGCCTTGATGGAGATGAGCATGCCACCACCTTGCTTCAAGAAGAGCTTAGCATTCAAAGCAACGATACGAGCTTGGTCAGGTTGAGCAACACTGAGGGAGAAAACAAGTTAGCCTTGGCGCCTAAGTTTCCAAGTTGTGCAGTGACAGCTTACTCGGCAAAGATGAAGTCGACCATGTCGACGAGCATCCGGTACTTCAGAGGTTGACGAGCATCCTCGACAATGGGGACGACGTTTGTGCGGCGGGTGGCCATGTTGATCAGGTCACGGCCAGAACGGTGAGAGAACTCAACGGCGTAGACAGTTCCGGTAGGTCCAACGATATCGGCGACGTGGGAGACGGAGGTTCCAGAGGCGGCACCGAGGTACAGGGCCTTGGAGCCAGGCTTGATGTAGATGGACTCGAGACCACCCAGGATACCGGCAGCCAGCTTCGATCGGAAAGGGTTCCAGACACGGTATTCGGTCTTGGTCGCAGTACCATCCTCGCTCTTGGCGTTCTCAATCGCAACACGCTTCTCGTTGTAGACGGACTCGCCGGGGGTAAGGTTGGCGGTTGCCAGCAGATCTTCCTTGCCGCCGCGCACGACGAAGACACCCTTGTGTCGGTGAGGTTCCTGAACACGGCATATGTGAGCATCAAGTCGGGAATATGCAAGCTTGCTCGTTCACTTCCGGGGAAAATGCATACCACAATCATCTTCTTTCCGCCCTTGGGGCCGCCAGCTGCGCCGCCGCGACCACCGCGACCACCGCCTCGAGCACCGCGACCGCGATCACCTCCACGGAAGCCGCCTCCACGACCTCCACGGTCACCTCCACCACGGCCACCACCTAATTTCGATTGATTAATTGAGTTGTCTCAAGGCTGCGACAGAGAATCCAGACAGCTTACCTCGGAAGCCACCGCCTCCTCTGCCACCACCGCGGCCGCGATCGCCGCCTCCACGGAAGCCGCCTCCACGACCTCCGCGGTCACCACCACCACCACGTCCTCTCGGGGCAAAACCCATGTTGAAAGGTGATACTGATGTAGTTATTGGTAATTAAGAAAAATGGAGCCGCAACGATCGATTAGATCTTTGCGTGACTGCAACGGGGCAGAATATCAATGCCCGTGGTGAAGTGAGGCGTTGTCGAGTGTTGCAGTTGCAGCTTGTGAGGCCGACCCAAAGAGCTTTTGCTGCTGCAAAAAAAGTTGAAAAATTTCATGACCAGGGTCGGGCCAGTACCAAGGTACCCCCGCCTAGCGCTTGATGGAGCTTTCGCTCGGGCGGGGCAGAGGCGGGACGTGTGATTGGCTGGAGCGCAAAATGGTTTCACCGGGCTGCCCACAGTCTGATTGGGAAGGAGCGGCTCGTCCTAGACCAGCAAAAAACTTCCCAGCCAGCCAGACCCGTAGACGACCATCAACACCCAACGACGACGACGACACCATCTCCACATCAACACCGTCAAGATGGTGAGTGCACACCGATTTTCGAGGCCCAGGACGAGCGAATTGCCGATTGCCCCAAGCGCCCCAGGCTGCCGAAAGCTTGGAAAACCCGCGGGCAGCTGAGGGTTGCGACGGGGCAAGGGGAACATCGCATAGTGCGAGGCGACTGTTGAGATCGTGACATTGACCCGTTCCACCCACAGGTTCGCTACGCTGCCACCGAGATCGCG
This sequence comes from Diaporthe citrichinensis, assembly GCA_014872995.1. Lineage (NCBI taxonomy): Eukaryota > Fungi > Ascomycota > Sordariomycetes > Diaporthales > Diaporthaceae > Diaporthe > Diaporthe citrichinensis. The sequence continues at coordinate 137,781 of JADAZR010000005.1, read as the reverse complement.
CCCTCCAAGTCGGCCAAGGCCCGCGGTGCCTACCTCCGAGTTTCTTTCAAGAACACCCGCGAGACCGCCCAGGCCATCAACGGCTGGAAGCTGCAGCGCGCCGTCAAGTTCCTTGAGAACGTCAAGGAGAAGAAGGAGATCGTCCCCTTCCGCCGCTACGCTGGCTCCATCGGCCGTGCTTCGCAAGGTACGAATGATTCTACACAACCGCACACACCCCGTCACTGGCGTCATTGGACATCTCGAGAAATGGTGGTGGGGCGGTAGACCGACGCCAGATGGGCGATGCAAAGAGCTTGGATGTTCGGGGCCACAATGCGCTTCGATGGAGTACCACCTGGGCATCGAAACAGTCCAAATCAGGTCACGGTTGTCATCACGAATCGACGTCAGGCTGACAGAACATGATGTATAGGCAAGCAGTGGGGTGTCTCCCGTGCCCGATGGCCCGTCAAGTCCGCCGAGTTCCTCCTGCAGCTCCTGAAGAACGCCGAGTCCAACGCCGATGCCAAGGGTCTTGACACCAGCGCCCTTGTCGTCAAGCACATCCAGGTCAACCAGGCCCCCAAGCAGCGCCGACGAACTTACCGGGCCCACGGTCGTGTATGTTTGATCCGTCGTCTCATCGGATGCGACAAGTGCCGGTCTTAGCCGATGTTTATTCTGACTTGTGTGATCTAGATCAACCCCTACATGTCCAACCCCTGCCACATTGAGCTCATCCTAACCGAGGCCGAGGAGGTCGTCCAGAAGTCCGAGGCCGTTGTCGGCCGTGAGGACCGCCTGAACTCGAGACAGCGTGGTGCGCGCGTGCGCAAGGCCATCGCCTCCGCCTAAATCACCCGGGGCGGACTCGGTGGTGTTGTGATGGATTGATGGCTCATTCAGAGCCAGCAGATGGGCTTTTGCGCAAAGGGACGGGCTTCGCTTTTTCTGGGACCGGTGTATTGAGGCATGGCATTTCGGGCAGTAACGGTCTGGCATGCGAAAAAATATCCAAGACGGATAAATCATGAATGAATTTTCCCCCGAATACCGAGAAACATACAAGCGAAACTCAAGTCGCGGTGGTTAAGACGGGACCGGCCCCAGGCAGACAAGGTGTGTGTGTGTGTGTGTGTCGGGTAGAGAGGCCTACTCTTGCCCCGTACCAGCTACCGGCCACCACGAGTGAGGCAATTAGACCCAAGGCCAAAAGTGTGTTGTGGAACGAATGCAGACGGTCAATTCGTGAGCAGCATTCTCGTGACAGTACATAAGAGGCCATAATTTACGTTAAGTGAGACTGCAAGTCGTCAGGTGTATGCACTGGGTACTGCTGCATGGCCCGAGTAAATCCAGACCGTTTCGGTTGACGCCGATCGGGACGAAAAGGATACAATGCAAACCCGCATGCGTCAACGTGAGCCCGGGTCGGAGATTGAAAGGACAGAGATCAGCCCCGGCATGTAGACCTTGTCACCGAGCAACCAGAGAAGGAACATAGTACAATAATTTGCATTTCTACCAAGGGCTTCAGTTCAACCCCTTGACTAGCCAAATGTCCGGCTCAGACAGTTTTCCTCGGCCAGTCTCCGCCACCCTCCTGATCTTCCACGACTTGCAGCCCGAGATGAATGCGTGGTTGGCCTCACGCCAAGAAAAGACCCCTAATTCATCAAGACGGCGATTCTATATCCATGCCTCTGGTGCCTTATATGATAAGGACAACCTCTTGTCAGGCTCGGGGGAACAACATCATGACATATGCGGGCGATGCGCCAGGCGCCGTGTCCACAAGGGGGCCTGAATCCTGTTGCTGGTCGACACAGTATTATGAGGAAAAGGGTTCCGCCTCTAGCCTCGCTGACCCAAACTCTCTCGCCCTTTACCGACAGAGCCAATGAAAGACGATTCTCCCGTGTTGATACATCAAGTAAAAAGGATGCAGCCCGATACTCCTTTCTTTCCGTCTCCGCTATTCTTTTCTCTTTTCCCTTGGCCGCAAATGTCTTGCATTTCTCGACTCATCTGACGCGACAGAATGCTATGGCAGTCCTTCATCTGGTCGGAAATCGACGAAAGGATATCAATCCTGGCCGGCGTCTGAAGCGGTGTCTGTAGCAGAGTTGTTTTGAGAAAGATCGTCCTGCGAAGCGACACCCTGGTGCTCGCTGCTCTGCGCAAGGCTATCCTGTGGCGCGTCCTGTTGGTCGCGACCCTGGCTGCTGCTCTGCGCAAGACTATCCTGTGGCGCGTCCTGTTGTTCACGACCCTGGCTGCCAATGCCTCGCAACCTGAGGACCATCTGCTCGCTTCCCTGAGCAAGACCATTCTGTGGTGCGTCCTGTTGTTCGCTGCTCTGGCTGCGAGCACCTCGCAGCCTGAGGACCATCTGCTGGCTTCCCTGAGCAGAATCATGTCGCGGCGTGTCCTGTCGCTGGAAGGTCCGAATGCGAAAACCTTCCGAACTGAGGAACATCGGCTCGCTGCTCCGGCTTCGAAGATGAAGCTTTGAGGGGCGTGGAATGACCTGGGTGTATCTCGCCAAGTTTTCCGCCGAAAGACCGTTCTCTGGGATTTCAGCTCCGCGTTTACCTCTGGTAAATTCGAGCCAGGCCTCACGTGAGACGTCGCCAAAGTCAGCAGCATCACTATGGCCCGGGCCGCCGTCCAGGCCGCTATCATGGTCGTCGTCCATGTCATCCTGCTCAGCAGGAGCCACATCGTCCTACGTAGTGCGGCTCGCGATCTGCTTTCCCTTGGACTTTAGACTAATGGCCTCCGTCTCGGCAGAACTGCACACGGTGCCGTGGAACCGACCAGCGCCAGGATCAGGATTTCCATCCGCTATGGCGATCTGCGAGACAATGTCGTCGTAGATATCATTCCAGCCGAAAGACAGTCCGAATATGCGGCCCAGAATCCGCTGCTCTTTTCCGGGAATGTAGTTGAGGATTTTGCCGAGCAGGCCGTCGTTACAGATCAGCATCTGAGTATCAAGGTCCTTGAGTTGGTTGGGAAGGTCGACGTCTTGTTCCACCCGGAGTGACTCGTTCGGGATGATCTTCCAGTTGCTAATGTGCGACGACTCGATGAGAGCGTAGCCGCAAGACTTGAACGTGATCGTCTTCAGTCGATCCTGTCCGCCGCAGTTCTCAAGAACGTCATGGAACATCTTGGAGAAGCGTTGCTCGCTCCCCTTGATATTTCGGTAATAGTCGTCGTCAGGGTCCATGTCTTCAAGGTGGGCGTGGACTGCTTCCGGCGACATATCGAGGCTGGCAAGGATATGGGGCCAAGAGAACAGACGCCACTTGGAGATTGCTGGAGATTGCCCATCCTGCTGGACAGGGGCCGAAGCTTGATTAACGGCGACAGCGCCAGATCCATGGTGGGCGAGCATGTGGTGTCCATTTTGGCCCCAGGCATTCAGGGCTTGGAAGTTTTGAGCTCCTGCTCCTGCTCCTACGCCAGCGGCAGCAGCGGCAACAGCAGCAGCCGCGTGAAGGCCATGAAGAGGCGGCACGTTGTTGTTGTTGTTGTTAATATTATTGGCAGCAGGTCGTTGAAGCTGGAACCAACTTCCGGGCTCTCCTCCGACACAGAGAGGCCAAGGCCAGTGCGACGGTTTTCCCTGTGGGCCGGGATGAATGCTGGGTTCATTGGCCTTTGAGGGAGGGCCGGTCAGAGAAACAGACTCCAGCTCGAGGTCTCTCAGCATTTCTCTCGACATCTTCTTGACAACGTTCAGAAATACATGGGGAGTAAACCAGCAGTTCTTCAGGGACAGTTTGTCGACGTAAGGTAAATTGATGACATCTTCTTCGCCAAAGATGCTTTGCAACTCGGCCATGTTGGGTGCCTCTGCGAGTACAGGAGCAGGCATGATGTAGCGGTCGCGCTGGCTTTTGCCCACAGCAAACTCGCCGCCGGAGATCCACTCGAAAGATACATGCTTGATGTTCTTCTGCTCCCCGACAAACTTGTGCAGTAGGTTGAAGACAGCTCCGTAGGTCTCGATCGGGCTGATGCGGGTCTGGGAAACACCGCCCGTGTCGTCTTTGTGGAGCCGGCGCCAGTCAGGGATGACGCCCAGGTGGAATGAACGGAGACAAGTCATAGTCTCCCAAAACTCTGCCTTCATCAGAGACGGAACGTGCCGGCCCGAGCAGCGTGCAATCGTCAAGGTGCTTAGGGCCTGGAACGAGTCCTTGTTATCCATCACAGCGATGACGTAGGAATCCATGAGGGCTCTGTGGGCCCACTCGAGTTCTAGGAGCATCTCGACCTGAGAAGCAGTAAGGTTGTTGGGGCAGAGACCAGACACACGTGCATGAGCTGCGCTGGTGACATTGTCCTGATCGTCGTCACCAACAAGGCCCTCAATAACCTCAATGATGTCCTCCTTTGTGGTATCCTTGTTGACCTCAAAGAGCGGTATCTTCTGGTGAGAAGCCTCCCCAGAAGCAGATACATGCTCAATCCACTTAACGGCGCGGCCTTCGTCCTCGAGCAAGCGCAGCACAGCTCTGGGCCACTCGTTAGAATCGTAGCCTGCGTTCATAGCCATCTGCTTCAGAATGATGAGGCTCATGGACCGGTCACTGTCCTCGTCTGATCCCTCCTCTGAGTCGGCTTCGGTATCGCCGTAGATCGTGGGTCTGAAGACTGACGGTTGAACGCGACGGCAAAGAGGGTTCGTATCAGGGCCTTGTAGGTAGCCTAGGCCAGCATCGCACGATAGCCCAATCTCGCTGACGACTCGGAGGAACTGGAAAGCTCTCTTCATGTGCTGTGTCTCGTCTGCGAGCTTCTCGATGCCCTCTAGTTGAGCATAGCGCTGGTAGTCCATTATGGGCCACCGGTACAGACCCCACGGAGCTGGGACGATTTCCTGGTTGAGCTTCACAGGTGGGCAAGCCAGGTCCATCTCATCGAGCTCGAGGGCCAGAGCGAACTTCTTGATATGGGTGCGTCCGAACTGTTCGAACACCCGATACCCATCCGAGAGCAGAGACTCATCACCCTTCGCTGCGGGGCTTGCCCGAGCTTGGTTGTCGTCGCTATCCTCGTTCGCGGAAGTCTCGTCAGCTCTCTTCTTCAACACCAAGCCGTACTTCTGTTGCTCCGGCGAGAAGCCCAGATCAATGTTCAAAGTACCGTACAGTGCCTCGAACTCTGGACGAAATGGAACGACGACATTTCGGAAGAAGGTGTCGGCAAGTTTGGAGTCGAATTCTCGACTGACTAGTCGCATTGCCTGGACGTCCTTTCGATTAAGGTATGAAATGACCAGGTTGAAGATCTCAACGGGAACAGCATCCAGCGGCCACGTAGCATGAGACAGCCCGCCCTGAGGCTGGCTGGACTCGGTAACAGGCTGGTTGTTCTCGGCGACTTCATCGGCAGACATCGTAGAGTCGGACCGCAAGGAATCCGGCTCAACATCCGCGGGGGTGGAGTCGGACGCTTCGGGTGCCTGGATACTCGAGGCCGAGCTAGACGTGGGCGGACTCGCGGACATCTTGCGGCGCTTAGCTGGTCGTGTAGATGGGGTCGCGGGGCCGGACATCGTTCGTTCGTGGCGCTGGAGAGCACAATGGTAGATTGCAAGGGGTGACGATCCTTGTAAGACAGCTCTTCTTGGGTTGAGCCTGAAGGGCGAGTGAGTCAATTCAGCTCTCGTTCTGCTGAGTGACCGTGTTCAGCCACAGAATGATGCGCGAAGAGGCGCGCAGGTGCTGAGGTCGAATATCGGACTGCCTCGTCACTGCAGCGGTCGATGGTGGCGCGTGCCTGCTTGCTGACGGCTTGCCGTCCCTCGCAGCGCAGCCTCTCGTCGATACGGTCTCTTTTGTTGTTTTCGCAGTCATCCAGTAGTCATGTCGAGAAGCAAAGACGAGGAATGAATGGTACGCGATGAATGCTGCGACGCGCGAAAAGGACGTCGAAGGGCGTGCGACGTCGCGCAGCTTTAGGCAACGGTGATGCTGACTCTTGGACCTTTGGGCAAGATGGAGCGCGGAGAGACTGGAAGAGTACAGGAGACAGAGAGATGCAATCACAAAGAATATGAATAGCAAATGCTCCCAGGATTAACCGGTGTTGTTGTGAGGTGGATGTTCAAGGCGACAGGAGTGACATGCCTGCGCCCGTGGGTGCCCAGTGGTTATGACGGAGTTGTTGCGGGCACGAAGGTGGGGGGTGACTGACGGTGGCTCTGGGGGTACGTTCCGTTTTGGCAGCCCCCACCACCAGACAGCAATCAATCTACCTTGCAGCACTGCAAGACGGGCACTTGCGTGCAAGGAATCCCACGAGGCTGCACGGCACGGCTGTGCCCTCGGGTGAATGTGCAATTAAATGGCAAGCCAGGATCAGACGGGAAGTGTGCTGGGATGGGAGCATGGGGGCCAGTACTCGGGCGTCAACAAATGAAGTCATAAGCCTTTGCAGTTCGAGGCTGTCATATTTTGCCTGCCTTTATTCACCCCAGATCAAACAATGTGGACAAAGTACAGTACCTAGAATACCTGCATGAGGAGGTCAGGGCAAGAGCCGCAGTGGGGATGCATCCATCACAAGCTGACATGGGATTGTCATTTTTCTTTTCTTGGCTGTCTATTGGCTCCCTGGGCCCGGCTCTGGAGAATTACCCGAAAGAAAAAAGAACGGACCCCTTGACTGACAGGTCTAGACCCATTTGGGGGCGGCTGTCACATGCAGCTGCTGAGCCGCTGGGGAGCCGCTGGGTGAGCTCAGCACAAATCAGTCCTTCAATGTGTACAATGGGTGTTATGCAAGGATTCGCAAAAGACAGGACAAAGGCACATCTTTGCCACTTGATTTCAGCCAAACTTTACAAGGCTATTGGCATTGCAAAATCATGACACCCAGCATGATTAATCCGAATACTTCCGACTGTCGGAATTGAAGTATCATATGCCGCAAATACCCGTCCCCAACGACGAAGAAAACGCTGTGCGCCATCCAAACGCTACTACCAAACGCTCGCTGCCTGTGTGTAGGCAAGCATTCATAAGACTCATAAGTCATGGTGTTGGATACTGTTGAACTCCACACAAAAGGAACATAGAATGGAGAAAGGAAACCAAGAATAGCAAAACAAATGACGCTTCTCGCGTCTCTCTGTCGTCAAGGTTGTCACGGCTGCCGTGGCATTACCACTGTGTTCAGTCTGCCCAAGAATGTCAATCTCAGAACTGTAGCTGAGTGTATGTTGAGAAATCCAACAAAGCCCAAGTCCGTCCAGAAGAATCCACAGGTGAAGAAAAGAGGTAAAGAAAAGAACATGGAGCAAGCTGCCAGTCGGGGGGTCAATCTCGAGTGCTGCCACGTTAAACCCCTCGAAAGCGTGTGTGAGAGAGGCTTTTCGCAGCACCCTCGGATAACGTATTGTAAAGAAACTTGTCCCGAGCGGAAGCGACAACTGTGATATGCGCGCCGAGTGGAATAGACGTCCTCCCGGCGTAGCGAAGCATCCGACGGCTAGTTGTGTTGATCGCGGTGGCCCAAGCCTACGATCCTTTGCTCCTCTTCCGATGACCACTGCGGTGGCCGTGGCCGTGGCCGCCGCCGGGGTGCGACTTCTTTGCGTCCCAGCACTCGTCAACGGCCTGCTGCACGATGGGCCAGTCATCGTAGAGGATGCGACCCACGAAGAGCACCTTCACGTTGTGCTCAACGGTCACGAGCTTCGAGTAGTTGACCCTCGACTCCTCCGAGATGTGCTCGCCGGGATTCATCTCCATGCAGATCGGTTCGAAATTGAGGGACGGTTCGTTCGGCAGTCTGACCGGCTGTTGGCCCTTCTCGAAGACGATGCCGTGATGATGTGGCTTGACGCCGTTCTTCAGGCACCCGAGCTTTCCGTACGTCAAGATGGGTCTGTTCCGGATTTAGCAACTGCACAGCGCGACATAGGCTGGCCCAAAAGAGACGTCTTACACGCAGCTGCAATGGCCCTCGCCATTTCTGATGACGATGAAGCGCCGGAAGCCTGTCCACACCCCACTCATATGGTCTTGCAGAAGGGTATCAGAAAACCTGCTTCCCCCACCGGGAATGGTGCCTCCTTTCGGCTCGGACCACATCACTTTAAAAACCTAGCAACCTAGGTTAGTGAGGGGTGAGAAAGTAAATGAACGCGCGTGGCAATCTCACATTTCCGGGCTCGAATCTCATCGAAGGCTCAACTCGGTACCCTGAAAGTGTTAGGCCTACTCGGCTTGTGTTTCGATACTAGTGTGGTCTATCCGACTCACTGCCATCCAGATATTCTGAATTTGCTGGTATGCCTCTGATGACATCTGACTTCGTCGATTTCGAATGACTCTTAGGCGGCGCTAGGTCGTCGCCAGCTGCAGCCTGGTAGGTGGAGCCTCGGTCTGTGAAGTCACTAATCAACCAATGTGCCAAAGAATACTTGTACCTTATCACTCACAACCTATCGATGGCCCTCCGCCTCCGCCTCCTTGCTCGTACATATCCCTGGTGAGAGATGTGAGGTCCCCGTCGGTGCTGCCAGCAGTAGCCTCAACGGAGACGTCGGGGAAGCTTCTCGGGGCAATGCTGGTGGGACTGGTGCCGAATCGCGATGCTTATGTATGTCCCAATAAGTATAACTGCCTGGAAATATCACATCTAGTGACTTACCTTGGCTGGGGGCACGCCCACCTTGTCCTCCATAGCCACCCTGACCTGCATATGAACCGGTCCCGTATGGTTGCCCACCGCCGGAACCATAGTGGGAATAGTTTTGGTAGTAATCGCCTTGTGAACTTCTGTCACTGCTGAGTTGTGGCACATTGTATGCCAACGACTTACCCTCCCCACCGCCGCCGCCGCCATATGGATCCGCTTCCGCGCGGCCTTTCCCCTTGGTTTTACTACCGTGCTTGTGCTTTCGTGACCTGTCTTGGGTTCTGGTGTCTGCGAAGGTCGAGTCCACTGAGATCATGTCAGTCCACGACGCTTACGGTGGTGGGAGGCAGCGCCCTTACCGAGCGTAGACGACGAGACACTATAACCGTCACCGTACGCTTGATTACCACCAAGCGCCCCGTAGAAGTTGGTCCTGGGTGCGGTCTGTTGATCATATGGAGACCCGCCAGGCCCTGGGTAGGTAGATGCAGGCTGCTCCCTCATCACACCATCATACTGTTGGTGACCTGGCCCACCAGAGCTCTCTGATTCATAAGTGCGTTGGGTATGGCTGTCCTGGTAGTGCACATCGGCTCGGGTGCCCTGTGGGGAGGTGTCTGGGCTCTGGGAATACAAGTCAGGGCCAACCTGCTGCGCTCCAGCCACGGGTGCCGCTGTAGGTGTTGGGCCGGCTGTTCCGTATACAGAGGGCCGGCGTTCAGACCAAGTTTGTCCCTGGCTTGGGCCCGCTGATTGAACTTGTGAGTGGTCCCGTGCTGATAAACACGCGCCTCGGGTGAAGGTTGTAGGGAAGAGTGCGTACCTGGGCTGGACCCACCAGGCTGGACAGTCGTGTAGTGTTGGGCATCGCCCTCGTAGGACCCTACAGGCTGGATGTTCATAGCCTGCATGCCCGCCGCAAGGGCCGAAGCATCGTTACGAGGAGTCACCTGGTAACTATTCCTCGGGTCATGTTGAGCCGCTTGACCATCGTCAACCGGGGGGTACTTTCGAACTCTAGATCCATCTGAAGACGGTGGAATTAGACTATGAAGCGTTCTACGTCAAAGAAAAGACGAAGTAACAGAGTCGTGAGCGCACCAGACCTCCGGCCCTCGTAGTACCAGCGGCCTCTTTGTTGGTCGTAAACAGGCTTGTCGTAGTTCCAAGTGACAGAGTCATCCATGGTCACATCTTGGTTCGCCCAGGCCGTACGAGCGGGAGATAGATGACCATGTGACACAGCGGAGAGAGGAAAGTGACTGTCGGCTCAGAGGTTTGATGGATCAGGGAGATACAGATAGAACCAGAGGATTGAACAGAGGAATTTGAGGGGTTTGCCTCCAGATTAGGAACGGAGTGGGACCCGTGGTGATCTGCTAGTCTGGCATTCGCAGAGAAGCTCACAGGTGGAGTGGGTCCCAGGGTCTCATTGATATGCTGGGTGGTGTCTGTTGCACCAGCGAGGGGGGGATTTTGAGCCGCAACTCACCGGTCAGGGAACGGGCCTGCGGCCACAGGCAGTGTGTGGTGTCGCGGCAGGATCTGCGGCAGCATCAACTTGCTTGCAAGCAGAGTGCCAGCAGGAGGGCCGGCGTAACGGATGAGCTGTCTGTGGCGGTTGTGCGTTCAGGGAGCATATCTCTCTTCTTCAGAGGCTTGAAGCTAGGCCGGAAAGGAGCCGGGCCAAGCGCATGCATGTTGTGGACCACAATCCGGGACTTGACTTTGCTTGTGACTGTGAGGCACTGCGCAACACCCAACCCCACCCTCTTACGATCCCGCGCCGACGCGTGATCCACCGGCAGCCAATAGCTTCCTGGATCAATATTCCGGACAATCTAAAGGCTCGGGGCACACCCCCTGGTTAGGCGAAGCGGAGACGGTTGACGGTCAAGGGCCTATCCTGCCATCCTGCCATCCTGCCGTCTTATGGCGGGATGGTGGTGCCGGGTGGAAGGCTGTGGGTGGTGGACGGGTGGGCGGCCGAGCAAAGCGCCCAACAAGCCTCCAATCCTGTGACATCCAGAGGAGAGGACGTGGGATATCATTTATTGGCCCAGGATCTGGAGCCACCGCACCTCGAGATAAGCGACAGAGAGAGGGGCAGCCCTGTCGCCTCGGCGCGTTGAACCATGCATCTCTCCACAGTGATGAGTAGCCGGAGCCGGAGACGCAACTTGTTCTCATCCGGCTGGGAAGCCCACGAGCCTGTGAGTCTCGAGAGGAGAGAGGGGCTTGGGCTGACAACCTCTAAAGGGAGAGAGGGTGCGAAACGAGAGGGTGTGGCGACGCCAATCCGGTAGTGTGTCGGACTGCAGTTGACTGGCTGCCTTGTGTGTCCCTTGCAAGCTCCGTGACTCGCATCCGCAAGCAAGCAAGCCGCACAGTCCGCATTGATTGTGCAACTCTTCGCGCGTACTGAGCAGAGACAGGGAACGCCTTCTCGCTCTTGAAGTCTGTCCCATCCGCCGAACCCACCACATGCTGCAGAATATCCTACAGCAATATAGGCCAAGCGGTCCTACTGAAGCAAGTCATCCCGTAGGAACAGCATGCGGGTGACATCCTCAGATCCTGTACCGATGTCGATGCGACCCCTGCGAACTGTGCTGTGCAGTAGTGTGCTGTAAAGTCCAGTGCAGGAGGCTGGAATGGGCTGGCACCGGCTTGTGTCCCTTCGCGGCGACGAGCTCCCCAATCAGTGCGACGAAAGCAGCAGGCTGGGGCTGGCTGGGTGGCGTCATGGGCAAGGATCCGCAGTAGCCGGTCAAACAAGACGCGGGCTCCAAAGCCAGCGCTGTGTCGCACAACGGTTGACGATTAAGCGGGCAGGTGGGCTGTCTGCCGAGTTGATTGGAGGTTCGGTGATGATGGTTGAAGGGAACGTGTGCTAATTTCTGTGGCGCATCGTCTCTGCTCTGCTCCTCTGCTGCCGCGAGATGGCTGCATCCTTGTACAGGCAGGCGCAGTACAGGGGCACCCTTCCCATATTTTTAGCTTTCCCAGGCGGACGGCCCGTCCCTAACTAGCTGGAACCTGGACGCGGCCGCCTTGGACTTTCTGCGAGGCGTTTGATGCTAATAAGCAGACTGGGCACCTGACAGCCAACAACACACATCAATATACTCCGGGACTGCCTCTGCTGGCCCACTTCACGCCCTCGATCTTGTCTTCGGATGTCATGACACATCCTGCTACCTCTGTCTCCGCCCCCACGCTTCCCAGGACACCAGCCTACCCGCACTTCCTTGCTCAGACCATGAGCATGAGCCCAACGTCACATGGCAGACAGCGAGCCCTTCCGATGGCTTCACAAGTTTCCGAAGCTATCACGACGATCGCCACTTTCTGTTGGCACCATTCCTCCCGCCCAGCCACAAGATCCACCAGAGAAGGCACCGCTGAGCTCTGCTAGAAGCTCGTCCGTGCCTCCAACTGCACATCCGTACCCTCCGGAAGGGAAGCCGACATCTCCTCATCACGGGCTTGCTGGTCCAAGCTTAAGTCACCCTGCTTTCCGGACGAGTGTAGCGGCGGAATCCGGATCGTCCTCGAGCGATGCCTCCAGCTCCATCAGTTACGAATCTTCCTCGTCTATTAGCGGGTCTCAGCTTCACATCGGCATTCCTTCCCCTGTTACAATTCTCCCTAGGTTTGATACAAGGGCACGCTACCCATTAGAAAATGGAGACGACTTTTCATTCGAAGCACAAACATGTGATCCCTTGGAGGTTAGATGGAGGAACCTCGAGGCCAAGAGGTCCGAGGTCCGAGGAATCCGCGCAGACATCCTGCGCTTGAGAAAGAAGGCACAAAGAAGACGAGTGCGCAAAGATGCTGCCGACAACATCTTCATGTCATTTTTGCGGCCTCTTCTAGTGTATAGCGCCGGCACAAACTTGCTTGCTACGTCGCATGCTCGCCTGAGGGAACTTTTTGACCGCATGCAAAAGGCACGGGACAAATGTCAAGAAGTAGAAAACACCTTGGAGTCGCTGGAAGAGAAGCTGGGTCACACGGAGGATCGACTTGATTCTGCAGAAGATTCACTCATCAATGAGCTCCGTCCGGGTGCCCAAGTCACCGACAACGAGAAACCTCCAGAGCCTTTGAGCCACCGTCCCCCTTCTTCTCTCCCTCCTCTACTCCTCGGAATTGGCCCAGAGAGACCTGAGGACTTCCACCCTCTCTACAAGAAGTTCATGTCAGCGGTCGGGTACCTCGAGCTTGCCGAGGAGCACCACCAAGATCTTTTCTTCCGAAAACAGTCCATCGAACGCGAACAGGGTCATCTGAAGCTTGCTCAAGACTACCGTCCAACCAAGAACAACGCCAGCAACAGGCAGCTCGAACATCAGGACTTGAAATTCCTCCGCGATTTTGATCTTCACATGAGAGAAAACCTCCTTGAGATGGAAAGACTTTGTGAAGAGGTGGAACGGCTTCGACAGATATGTCAGGATCGAGGCGTGTTTCCCAAGCACGCGCCTCTACATGAGGCTTATAGATTTGAGCGGGAACTTGGTGACGACCTGCTTCTAAATCTCGGTCCGTCCAGAGACAAGGAGGCCGGTCCATTGTTCACCTCCCGTTTCGCGGTCCTACTCTACAGCCCCAACCACCTTATCGAGGACCCTCCGATTACAGCAAAGGCAGCTTTGAAGAGAGCCGTGAGCGTCAAGGATGGCGATCCTCTCTATCCATTCAAGGCGGAAATGTTCGCCTCCGCCGCCAAAGAGTTTCTCATCGAGCACCTTATCCAAGATGCCAACGAGTCCGACAAGACTGACTTTATCAACCGCTGGCTGCTACACAGACTGAGGACTTCTGCAGTCGAAGTGGAGCTTCTCTACTCATTGTTTGTCTCTTCCTCTTCCTTAACGATTCTCAACTTGGAACAGTGGCAACAGGACGTTCTATTCTACTGGACAAGGGATGAGCAGGCACGGCTTCCACCCGAGCGGTACATAGGTCCCGTTACATCGGAGTACACGCAAGGTCAATCTGTATTCACCGAATCGTCTGTCAAGTCCAGCCTGCAGAGCGACCCACCTGAAGAGCCCTCCACGGCTGCACCTTCAACACCATGATTATTTCTCCGCTTTTGATTTTCCTCCTGAAAGGGAGGGTTGTTGGAGATATGTTTCACGACATACCTTCACGATACGTTTTCTTGCCACACGGCTGAGTTCCAGACTCGGCAAAGGCGCCACGAGCAGGGACCTGCTCGACCGCGTCAGTGAGGACACAATGTTTTGATACCCATCCAGCGGCTTTTTCTTCTGTTTGTAAACAGTTCTTCGTCATTTCAGAATCAGCAAGGCGCTTGGGACTAGTGTGGGATTGCAATTCATAAACCAAAAGCGTGGAAACCCATTTCATTTTTCTTCTTATTTGAGATACCCGGTCGTCAGTTGGCATTACAAGTATAGTGAGTGGTACAGCTTTCGCTGCACATATTGTATTCTTATGTAACCATTTCTCGGGTAAAGCATGGGGTACGCCACATGTGATGAACATGTATATTTAGATGGGCAGACAGTCACAGAAGGTACATATCGCCTGGCATCCCTTGATCAATTTCAATCATCTTTCCGCAGTCCTCCGCAAACCCCAGTTGTCAAGTGTTGCGACAGATATCAGTCATGATACGTACTCGACCCCTGTGCTAGGGCTCGAACATTGCAAACAGAGACTGGCTGCCTTGTTTGCCTTGTATACGACCGAGCGAAACGTTTCCCACTATTCCCCCCACAAAGATTACCCATGACAACGCGGTAGTACTGCTCCGGACCTTCACAGTCGCCTCGCAGCCCGCAGCCGTGGTGATCGCACCAGGCTGGGGGTCGCAAAGCCAGCCGCCATCGTGCAAGTGCCGACCACAGGGGCTCATCTATCTCTCACCGCAACCCGCCTCGCCAGCGAATGGGAAGCCTGGTGGGTGACACATAGAAGGGGGTAGCGCGGGTGCGGTCGCGCGGTGCCACCACCCTCTCCCTATCTCCCCAATAGCCGGCGCCAGTCTGAGCCTCAATATCACCCCTAGGGAGAAACCGGGATCTTCTGCAGGTCAATGATGGCACAGTGAGGAAGTTGTTGCCTTCTTTCTCGTGGAAGGGTTTACATCACGAGGTTGGCTCGCGATCGAGGTCAGGCCATGATTGCTACCGTACCCGGCTCTGTGTTGCTTGCAAGGGAGGCTGCCCCATTTCATCAACAGAAACGACAACGCCTCGTTTGAGGGGACACGACTCCTGGCAAACGAAATCCGCCAATCTCCACTGACAGTTCTGTTGAGGGTTGGACAGGAATGTGCACTGCTCAATTCAGTAAAGCCATTGCATATACGAGCTTTGTCTCCGGTCCGGAAGAGGGAGGGGGTGGCAAGGTCAAATATCAGCCTCGCCATCGCGTACAGACTCAAAATTGCCACGACAGTCCAATGGAGCTTCAACGGCTCATAGAAATGTACATGTTAGACGCACCATCGGTGGGCTTTCCGCCGAGATAGCTGTGTTGTAATGTGAATGCTCCAGCGACCCACCCACATAACCTCGATCACTTCTGATAGGCAGTTTCCACCTCGAACTATCCCTTCTGGATAATTTTACAGAACCCTGACAGAGTTTAATTAATCCATATATCGAATCAGTCGTCTTTACGAAACGAACATGCCACAGTGGACTGACAATTTAGGGCGGCACCAGCAGAGCGACCCCTGCATCAGATCCGGCAGTTGTGCAGGAGAGAAGCGAGATCAAGCATGTAGTTCCTGAATTGCCCCCTGGATTCTTAGATCCAAGAGATCTCAACGGTGGCCCCATGAAGCCACGCTTAGTCTAGGGATACCTGCATGTAGTGGCGTTCGCCTGATTAAAATGGCCACAGCACATCCTTGAGCCATAGTACGGAAACAAAGCTCGGTTAGAAAACATCTATCACACGGAGAGGTCATGCTGCGGGAGTTTAAGTGAATTCCTGGTCTACCGGATGAAATTTAATTCGCTGGTTGATACAACTCAACAGTCCACACATGATGATACTGGCGCTTGTTTGATATCGGGGGGGGGGGGGCAGACCACACATATAGCACTCCCAGACGATCATCACGACTACTCTCTTTGCTTCCAAATATTCCTGAATCGCTTTAATAACCCGAAGCACTTGCTCGCTTTCGACTGGGAGAGTCGGCGCACCCTCGACTTGAATGACGGCTTCCGAAAGAACTCTTCGTCGACGTCTTCTATCCCACATTGAATTGAGAACTTCTTCTCGAGCAACTCTGCCGGCTGTTAGCAATTCTCCATCTCCCGAATGAGACGATTGGTGCAGGCAATGGCTTGATGTTGGCTGTGAGAAGCACATCAAGGACGTCGGTAACTCACCGGCGTAGTCTCGGATCGTGTCCGGCTGGCCCTGCTCGGTGCTCCACTGCTTCGAAATCCTTGCAAGCGATTTTACAGAAGCCGAAGGTGAGGAAAATTCGGTGTTGAGGGTGTTGAGATATCGTTCCATCATGGGAGTGACAGAACTGGAGTAGTCGTTCATCGAAGTGCGAAGACGTGGCAGAGTCGGCTTGCGCGAGAAATTCGGAGTGTCCAAGGACACGGGTACCTTGACCGGCCTCACGGCGCGGATCGTCGCGTCGACGAACCTGACACGCCTGCACGGGGAACTCGTCGGAGATGTGGAATCATCTTTCTTGCCGCAGCGGCCGGACGTCACGCTTGAGGGGGAGCTGGATTGCTCAGCCTCGGACAGAAATGTGTCGAAACCCTCCTTGTCGTCGTCCTATGAGCAGCAAGCCGTGTGAGACCAGGCCCCGCTGGATATATCACTCTGTCCGTCGTCACCGGCGCCGAGTCTTTCTGACTGGGTGATAGCATCCGCCGTAGATAGGAAGAGGTTCGTGGGCCTGATTTCATCGTCTAAAGGCACCCGCCCGTCTGATGCAGGGAATGAGGCGGCTTTTGATGAGGTGTTAGGCGGCATCGAGTCGGCCATTCTGCTGATGTGCTGAAGTGGATGTCTGATCTGGCGAGTATCAGGTATCTGACGACGGGGTGTCTCATAAAGGCAAGAATTAAAGACTCCCTTGAAAGTTCGCCGAAGAGCAGGAGCGATGGAAATACGTTGTTGATTGTTGGGGTGACTGATGGTGTTGAAGCTGGCCAAAAATGTTGTTCAAGCATGGCAAAGAGAAGATGCCGGCAAGATCATAGTGTTGATGAGTCCAAGGTTACAGGCCTCGCAGTATTCCAAATCACACGAAGCAGTTGCAAATGCTTGAGCGAGGAAGGCGCAATCCAGGCCAGTTTGACAGTACCACGGCCGTGAGAAGGTGGCAAGGACTACTATCAACGGTCAGCAGCTGCTGATGAGTCTCTTGTTGTGGAAGTGGATCAGCTGGTAGACAATGGTGCTTGTTGTTGGATGCTGAATAGAAACCAATCCAGACTGACTTGACTTTTGTCATCAGAAGAGATCGCTTCCGGTTTCCTCAATAACCATATTGCCTGTTTAGATTGACGTAGGCTCCAGAGACTCGCATCATTGGTACCATATGGTCTACATTGAGTGTGTATAGCTTGGATGATTTTATATTTGCGATCAGATGCCGTTTCCTCCTACTCCTCATCGACCCTTCCCAAGGCCTGGCCCATTTTGACCTTCTGCCCCTTCTCCACATTCCAGACCCACCCGCCCTTGAGCTTGCCACTCTCATCCTCCTGGCCCAGCGGCGCCTCAAAGACCATCACGATGGTGCTTCCCAGCTGGAACCCACCCATCTCCTCACCACGGCGCAGCGCGTGCCCTTGCAGCACGGGGCTCGCCATCTGATAAGCCGCCTCAGAGAAGCCGGTGTACGGCTCTCCCCGTGCAGCAGCCTCCTCGGCCGCCCGGTCGGCCGCAGTGTCTGTCGTCAGGCTGTTGGTTCGCAGCTCACGATCGAAGTTGATCTTGATCGACCCGACGTTGGTCGCGCCAACGGGCACATACGAGAAGAATCCCCATCGCCATCTACCCAAAAGCACCACTCGCTCATTGAGCGTGAAGAGGCCAGGGAGAGTACGTTGGAGGTACGGAGATACACTGTACAGCTCGCCAGCAAAGTGTCGACGCCGCTCAACGACCCAGTTCGTGGGCGAGTGGAATCGGTGGTAGTCGCCAGGCGCGAGGTAGATGACGGCGTAATACAGCGAGGTGGGGTTCTCCTTGGATAATAGATCATACCATGGCTTTTCGCCGAGGGCGAGATCCGCACGGACCTCGGAGACAGATGTTGGGGAGGCGCCAGTGGACTGATCTTCTGGGCGACCTTTCTGGTTCTGGGACATGGCAGGGCCGGTCAATAGGTTTGGTAGGGTGTACGAGATGCCATTGACACGGGCGAACTCCTCGTCCTGTTTGACAATCTCCTCGTCCTTGTGCTTCTCTTCGGCTGCAATACCATCCGAAGCAGGTGTACTAGTGCCGGACCTTATGCTTGGTGTTGGCGTGTTCTTGCCGAGCAAAGCATCGATACTGTAGGTCATACCTTTGACCTGCTCGATATCACCTCCCTGGATCTGGCCAAATTGCAGCACCTTGCCATCCGAAGGCGAGAGCAGAGCATTGGGGTTGGGATCCAAGGGACGGACACCAGGCTTGAGAGTGCGGTAGAAAAAGGCTGCGAGATTGGGGTATACATGCAAATCAGGCTCGGAGACCTCGTCGAGGCTGGACAGACGTCAGTCGCTTGAACTGGGCACACCGCGAAGAAGAGCACGGACTCACTTGACGCCAAAGACCCAAGAATACAGCTTGAAGCCAGGAACACGGAAGTAGTAGGGAATGTCTACCTCGTTGAACCTTCCCCACAGCCTCGAGAGCGCCTTCAGAGGCAGGGTGGACATGACGCGAACCTGCCATGGGCCCTCGGGCCTCACCCGAGGGCGCCTCCTAGGCTGCTTCTCGAATTCTTCATCCTCCTGCCTCTCTTTCTCGCGCGTGTAGACCTTGTAGCCCTGCACAAGTCCCAGGAAGCCTATGCCCACGCCGACCGGGATAAAGTACCACTCGGTCTTGGATTTGCCCAGTGCCATCCGTAACCTGGACGTGAACCTAGGCCGCTGCTGGGACTGCTGCGAGTATGCGCGGCGACTGGCGGGGCCGAGGGCCGATTGGCGACTGGGAGAGATCTGCCTCGGCCTTAAAGCTGTCTGGTGGAGGACTTGCCGGCGAAAACAGGCCGGACAGCGCAGGACGGCAGCAGACTCATCGAAGAGCCTACTTCTTGCGAGGCCGCTGCCAAGTGACCTTGACATTGAAGCCATCATGGCCCAGGTGGAAAGCGGCTCTACAGATCGAGCCGACGCGCCGGGTGGAGTTTTAAACAGGACGGGGAGAATCCTGGCTTATCGATATCGATATGGGCAGGTCAGACCCATCGTACGATCAGGGGGCCTGGGGTTTGCGGTGAAGGCTTTTTGGCTGGTTAGACTGAAGAAAGTCAACAAAACACAGCCAGTCGTGTCGCGGTGATGAGCACTTGACAAATGGGGCTGCCGAGGCGAGCTCCTCCTTTGCGGGTTTGCGCGTATGTGCGTGCAGGCGAGCTCACCTGGGGCTGCTGCGCACTGCTGCAGGTAGTAGGGAACCGACAGAATTTACCTAGGTATGACGCAGTCCTGCAGCCGGACCGTCCAGCAGTCCAGGCTAGGTCCTGGAACGGTCTGCCCAGCCTGCCAGCCAGCGTGCCTCACCGTCCGTGCCTTTTAGCACGTCAGGGTACCTACCTACACTAAGACTGCAGGACAGGTACCGAGCCGCTGGAAACGGTGGGCTACCCAGGCACCTTTTTTAACGCAGGCCGCTGCTGGCTGTTTCAGGCACCTCGGGCCCCAGGCCCGTACTCCATTTGCCAGATGCACTCCAGGGCTGAGTGGAAACGTGGCATCGGACATACAGTCATTATTCAGGCCCCGGCAGGCAATCTGACATTGCGAATCGCTTCCTCTGTCCTTGGCTCCACGCATGCTCAGCCCAACACCCGCGCTCGCACACACACAGCACAGTTACGAATGGACTGGAATGGGCGTCGAGATTATTCCTTTCCCTCGAACTACGAACAAGCTGTCCTTTCACCTCCCCGGCACGAGACACCACCAAGTCTCATCAAGAACTAGATCCCCGAAAATGCGATCCACTGCTTGCCGATGATCCAGCACTCCTCCGAATCCCGATCCATAACTCTGTGCACGAGCCTGGCAGCCTCACTTGGCCCGCCCTGGACCGCACTGGCGTGAGAAGGGTCTGGCCTCAAAGCTTGCCTGAAGTTCGCCATCAGTAGTACCATTCTACACAATACCACACATACGACATCATCCTACCTCGTCATCCCGTCGATGCCAGTGGAGTCTAGGGAGTCGAACGACCTGAACACCTGCGAAGCTATTTGTAATGGCTGAAGACGCGCCCTCCTCGTCGAATGCCCCTTCCCCAGGGGAGAACCCGCCGACTGTCAACATCTCGATTATCTCCCCTTCGCTCGCTGTCAATGCCCCATTGAATTTCACTGGCCTCCCGGCCTCTACAACCGTCGGCCAGCTGAAGGAGAAGATCCGCGAAGCGTTGGATGCGAAACCGGCCAACGAGCAACAACGTTTGATCCACCAGGGCAAGTTGCTGAACCGGGAGAGCGAGACGTTGTTGGACGTTTTTGGAGAGCAAAAGGTACGAAAATTCCCCCCTGCTGCCTTTCTTGGAGCATATTCATCTGACAGGCCGTACACAGCTTCGCGGCTCGGACCAGGTGGCCATCCACCTCGTCATCCGGGACTACGTCGACCCTCAGCACGCCTCCAGCCAAAGCGCTCCCACCCGTGACCAAAGTCCTACGCCGAATCCTCCTGCTCGTCAGAGCGCTCCTTCTGTTCTCAACGCCGCGGCCACACCTCATCACCATCACCACCATGGCCACCACCACCACCTCCCTCCCCGGTTTGGAGGCCCAGCACCGCATGTTGGCCAAGCCCACTCACCCTTTCCCGCACACGGGCTTGGGGCGCCGGCGCCGGGGAGTCAGACAAGCGCACAGCTTGTTGCTCAACAACAACAGCTGATGCAACAATACCTCAACCAGCTTAACCAGCGACCAGTGGGACACCATGGTCAGCAAGCAAGAGGCTCCGTCGGCTTGCAGGGTGTGCCTGTGCCTGGCCAGGCAATCAACTCACAGTTTTCGAATCATGGCCAGGGAAGAAACAGCCCTCATCCAGAGTATCAAGGTTACGTGCGGGAAACTGTCGGGCCGAACGGTGAAGTCGTTCGCGTCACGATGAACTCAGCATTCATCGCTCCAAATGGGCAGGTTTTCCCGGTGAATTTTCAGAACCTACAGCATGGTAACGGAGGTGCTGCCGCTCCGGCACCCGGGGGCCCGTTTTCGACGAACGACGTGCAAAACATCATTCGCAACGCTGATGCCAGCCAAGCAACATCCATGATGACCAACGCTATGCATCGCAGCGCGTCCGGCGCTTCTCTCGCAAACCTGAATTTGAATGGCCCGCGGCAACCGATCCAAAACCCCGGGGTCACAGTGCCTAGAAGGCCCGGGTCTACGGTTCCTCTGAGCAGGACCGCCACACCCGATCCCACGAGGACTTCCAGTCACGGTAGCGTCTCGGCGCCTCCAGCGAACTCCGCTCTGAGAATGCCGACTCCAACCCAGCCTGAGGTGTACATACTGAGCTCGCCCCAAGGGCCCCGAGCCTTGCTGGTCAACAACCAATCGGACCTGTACTACACACCGGCACCACGATACCCCGTGCCTCCGGTGATACCTAATTTCACGTCTGCGTGGCTCCAGCCGCCCCAGCCTCACCCACGTCCAGGTTTCGTGGCCGACCACGCACAGCAAGCCGCTCACCCACAACCTGCCGCCGCTCGAGCTGGACAGCAGGCGCCACAGGCTGGTAACGTTAGAGTGAACATCTTCCAAGGAGGTGCGGCACAGCAGCAAGCCCAGCAACATCAAGCTGAAGTGCGCCATTTTGCACCAGGCGGCCCACAGTTTCACCCTGCTAATCCAGAGGGGGGGCTGGCGGGGGCACTACTAGCCGCGCTTTGGCCGCACCTGTGGCTGTTGATAAGACTGGGCGTCTTTGTGTGGTGGTTCACGTCTTCCGATACGAGCTGGACGCGTTGGTTCACTATCATGTCTATCGCCACGGCCGTGTTCCTGATCAACACTGGTCTCCTGAACGGGGTGGCTAACAACGTCTTCAACCCCGTACGCCAGCATCTTGACGGACTCATCCCGCTCGCCCCCGGTGCGAATGCGAACCGCGAGGCAGGAGGCAACAACCCTCCAGCGGCAGACCAAGCAGCGCCTGGAGGCGGCGGCGACAACGACGGAGAACGACGACCAAGACCTGGGCAGCAAGGTGGGCCGGATCCCGCGCAGGCCGCTGCGCGATTGATGGCTCAGCGACAACAGCACAATGCGAACTGGTTCGTCGATCAGGTGCGTCGCCTCGAGCGGGCCGGCCTCCTTTTCCTGGCCAGCATCGCTCCAGGGGTAGCAGAGCGGCACATCGCGGCACTGGAAGCCCAGGAACGGGCAGAGAGGGAGCGTAGGGAGGCAGAGGAGCGCGCTGAGCGGGAACGCAGGGAGGCGGCGGAGCGCGAGGCGGCGGAGGCCACAGCTTCTGGGGCTGATGGTGCTGCGGCGTCCAGCGAGACACAGAATGCAGACTCCCCAGAGGCTGTGGGCGGAGGAAACGAGCAGCAGCAGCAGCCCATCGCTGCGGCCTGAGGTCCAGTGAATGTGTGATCAAAAAGAAGGTTTCGATTCGGAGGTAAATTGTATTAGTAATGCGATTGATGTCAAGTTAGGGAGGGACGCCGAGATATCCTGCGCGAGCACAACAGCGCGAACCATTTAGCACGGAGTTGAAGGGCCAAAATAACAGACAAACCATATGCGGTACTTGTTCTCGGACCAGGCAGTATGTATACAACATACCATAGATAATACCGAGCACCCAGGAATCCGTTTTAAGAGTAATTTTACGTATTTTACACCACCGGGTCGCAAATCCAGTCCAGAATTCAATGCAGTCTCCAGTTTCGCCGCGGGCTTGAACCCCCGGCCGGTCTTGCACACCCCGGTCCCTGTTGGCCGGCTGGAGAACCGAGCCTCGGTCCAATTCCCCGCAGAACGTCAGTAATCCGGGGGTATATATCTACTGTACTATTTCACTTCATTTCATTTGACAACTACACATTCGACGGTTCTTAGTCCACATACGTCCCTTTTCACTTGATATATCTATCGTCCTGCTTTTCAATTTTGTGAAAATCCAGCACCGGTCTCAGGTCTGCACCAGGAATTCGATCCCGGACCACCCGACTTCACTGCATCCGCGTACCAGTGAGTCTCGGTCTCGGCCGGTCACCAAGTCTCGACTGACCTGTAGCACAAGAATTACCCAGGCGTTATAATTTGTACCACTCGAGCAGAATCATACCAATCATGGAAGACGTCAAAATCCAGGACTTCTCCTCGCTCTTTAGCGTGAAGGGGAAAGTTGCCGTCGTCACTGGCGGCTCACGAGGACTGGGTCTGACTGCCGCCTCAGCGTGAGTCTGATGATAGAACAGGGCAGGAAGAACCAAAGGGGAAATAGAGAAAGTAACTGACTAACAAAAAAAAAAACCCCCAGCCTCCTCCAAGCAGGCGCCTCCAAGGTCTTCATCACCTCCCGCAAGGCCAAGGCCTGCGACGAGGCCGTCGCGGCCCTCAACAAGCTGCCGAACCTGTCCCCCGGGGCGCAGGCGATCTCGGTCCCCGCAGACAGCAGCACGGTGGAGGGCGTGCAGTCCCTGGTGGACGGCGTGAAGCAGCACACGGCGCACGTGGACATCCTCCTCGCCAACGCGGGCGCCACCTGGGGCGAGGCCTTCGACACGCACCCGGACAGCGCCTTCGCCAAGGTCATGGACCTGAACGTGCGCGCCGTCTTCAACACGGTGCGGCTGTTCGCGCCCCTGCTGCAGAAGCGCGCCTCCGTGGCCGACCCGTCGCGCGTCGTCATCACCTCGTCCGTCGCGGGTCTGGGCGTGGGGACCCTCGGCGCCCAGGGCACGTACGGCTACAGCGCGTCCAAGGCGGGCGTGCTGCACCTGGGCCGCAACCTGGCCCTCGAGCTCGGGCCCCGCCACATCACTGTGAACAGTATCTGCCCGGGCTTCTTCCCCACCAAGATGTCCAACGGCCTGATGGAGATGTCCGGGGGAGTCGAGAGGCTCGCGGCGGCGAACCCCATGAAGAGGCTGGGAAGGCCTGAGGATATCGCCGGGGCTATAGTGTATCTGTGTTCGAGGGCGGGGAGCCACGTCAACGGCGATGCTATTGAGATCGACGGAGGTGCATTGTGGCAGCGTGGGGAGCTCATTGCACCGGCTGCGGCGAAATTGTAAAAGTACCAGTGGATATGAGGTGTTGGAAACTAGGCACGTGTTGAGTTTCTCCGGTTTGATAATGTCAATTCTGTGCTCTGTATCAAGTATCAAATTCGTTGCGTCCTCAGTTCTTTCTCTATGTGTATCTATTTTGCAGACCGATTCCTTTTATCGAAAGCAACACAAATACTCCTCTTGATCTGAAGGGGCAGGCGTGGCTGTTCAAGGATCCCCCTTGATCTAGCCCTCAAACACAGATGTGCTGCAGTCTCCGGCATTTATTGGGTCCAGGTTGGTCCATCATTCCACCTGTGGACAAACACTAAACATCATTGTCAGGAACCCATCATATCTGGATTCCCAGTCCACCGTCTGCGTGGAGCGAGAGACCTTCAGGGCACATTGTCGCACTCCATTTCCCTCTCTAGCCCAAGACTCTTTCGAGTGTTCAAGCGAGCCTGATATCGATACATTGACGCAATATTCACATAGAGTAATGGTCGTCACAAAGATCACCTCCAGTTTTCCTCTTCACGTCATCCGCCACCACATCTGAGCGGGATGCTGTGTTGTCCTGTGACTTCCGTTCTGGAGGAACATAACGAGATCCGTGAGTATCCTGCCAAGGCTTCCAGTTTTCCCCCGCCTGAAGTGGTATGGTAGCCATAGTGACTGCGGCTCGGCTCCACGCTAGACGGCTGGTTTGCGCGCCACCCAAGAGGACGCGTGGTAGACGGTCTGGAGCATGGACTTGGGGTCCTGGATGTAGGGAGCCCGGATGTTGGTCTCCCAGGCCTCGACCTTGAATCCGACCTTCTCAACCAGCGCCCTGACCTCGTCGTCAGACAGCTCGAAGTTGCCCGGATCCGCTATGCCTGTCGAGTTGTTGGGGTCGTGCTCCCCATCACCATCGTCGTCGTGGCCATGGTTGCCCGGGGCCCTGTCCTCGAAGTGCCAGAGGAGGGGGCCAATGTTGACCAGAATACCGCCGGGCTTGAGGCAGTGGAAGATAGTGGCCAGGTAGCGAATGAGGTTGGGCGCCGTGTCGAGGAAGAAGACGGTCGCAACGGCGTCGTACTGAGCGGTGTGCTCGTCGTCGCCGTAGAGACAGAGAAAATCTGACGCGCACATAGACATCGCCCCCACGCCCTCCGTGTTCGCGAGAACAGTGGCAGGGTGGATGTCCGGGATCTTGTAGCTTGTGAGATGGCGATCTCTTGTAAGATGATTCGAGAAGGTATGAACCCAGGGGAATATCGTGTGCTGTCCCGCACCACGACAGTTGTTTAGTATATAGGAAGACGCCAATAATTGGTGGTAAGAGATCTCGTTGCCTTCCGTCTCGAAGCCCTCGAGGCAGAGATCGAGGACTAGCCGGCCCAGACCAGCTCCGGGGACGAGGACCTTGAGGTGCTGGATTTCCGGATGCCTGCTTCGCTCGGCGGCCAGGACTCGCTTGACGGGGCCGTAGCAGGCCTCCCGCTCCTCTGCTCCCTCTGCAGACCAATCGCGATAGAACTGACGGATCGTGCTTCTGGACTTGTCAATGTCGCCGTACTTGGCGACCCCAACCCACTCCTCTGGCATGGAAGGAAAGTCGCCCTCTGACGAGGTCTCATTCACGGCCAGGCTCCTAAGCCCATGCTTGACAATGCCTCTGGCAAGCTCAGCGTTTGAGTCGATGGCGGCGTCAACCTTGTCAAGGGTCTCGAGGTAGTTGAATGGCGGGGCGGCCAACATTTTCCAGTGCGCCTCTGGGAGCGCATAAAATGACTGGCGCCGCAGGTGGGTGCAGTTGAAGTGAGCCACCCTACCATATTGCCTGAGATAGTGTGAGCTTCCAGAGTTGTTGGGGCGAGAAGAAGTTGGTTGGGGTACAGGAAAAAAAAAGTCGAAGACAAATACGACAGAGCTCTAAAACAGAAAGACAGACAAACAAGCAGGCAGAAGAATAGGCTCGCACAAGACAAAAAATACAATTGCAACAGGAATTAAATTCAATTCGAGCCAGTGTCAGTTCTCTACACGTAAAAAGAGTAGATAATGTGGCTCGCCAGTGGAAAAGAAGCTCAAAAGTGAGTGGGCAGCATTGAGGGGCACTCACAGAAAAGAGTCGAGGGCGCAGAAGATGACTCTGGCCTCCTCCTCGTCCGAGACGGTTTCCTCCAGACCCTGCCAGTCACGCTCCTCTGCAGGTGCTGGGTTGGCCATGGTGTCAATCTGTAGCGTGCTCGCAACCATTTGTTGAGGTTGTGAGGTTACTTGGTGCTGCAGTGGTCGAGTCGTGGCCGAGGTCCCCTTGAGCCCGAGTCTGGGTCGTGCCCGAGCTGCTTTGGTGTGGTAAAGTAAGTCCGACAGCGAAACCGGCGAGACAACACAGGCCTGGTCAGTCACGGAGCACTTGGGCTACCGCTGCTGAGATGCATTTTGAAGAAGAGGAACAATTGCGACAACAAGATGAAGAGGACGCCCAGGAGAAAAGGGATGAGAAAAAAGGAAGGAGGAGAAGAAGAAGAAAAGAGAGAGAGAGCGTCTATGTCAGCACAGAACCAGACATATTCGCGTTCTTCTCATCTGCTTGTTGTTTTCCCTCAGTGACGAATTCCCCAGTGCCCAGGCATGCGTATGTCGGCATGCTGCAGCTCCAGCCTAGCTGGCTCTGCTTGAAAGAGCAGGGGATGAAGAGCAGTCTAAAGTGGGTCACGACCGCTGCAGGCCCCTGTGGGCTAGGGGCAGCCTGCAAGCGGGGGAGCTCACCTAGGTGCTACCTGTACCCCTACCCACCGCGAGCATCCAACCACCTCGACTCCAATCTCAAGCCTTGACCAGGCCAAGAGGAATTGTGCCGAGATCATCGCCTTGGCTGTACACCTCAAGCAACGTTAATCATCAGTAGGAAGGTGTTCCGGCACAACAAGCCCAGAGATTCGTGGCTCCCAGGCTCTAGAACTTGCCGCGCGGTCTTATTTCTCATCAGCCGGAAACCAAACCCCCAACGGCTGTTGGTATTGGCATTGGCGATGGAGACCTTGCAGCTTTCCTTTCCCCTGCCTCGGTCCCTCGAGGCCCGCGTCTATGTCCACCTGACCATCCAGGCCAAATCCGTCATGATCTTCTTGACCACCGCGGCGGCGGATGAGCTGGGGACACCACCTCCCATGGGCTCGTTCGTCTATGCCCTTCCAGATGTGAGTTGCTGTGCTGGTCGCCCTCGCGGCGAACCCTTGCCACCGACCCCAGTGCTAATCGTATTCGGCGTTCGTTAGAAGCTCAACCCGGGCCAGCCGCTCTCCACGCCGCTGTACACGGCCGGGTCGTCGGAGGAGTTCACGACGCGGATGGCGAGGCTGTTCGCAAAGAAGACCCAGCTGCCCGTCTATGTCGCGAGCTCGATGAGCTTCGCGAGCACGGGCCTGGGCGGCACGGTCGAGGAGGAGATGGAGGCGTTTAGGAGAGTCGTCGAGGTCGTCACCGGAAAGCTGCAGGACGTGCTCGGCGTGACGAACGGCGTGTCGGCCTTGTCTGTCACCAGCTCATGAACCCTGCCCACGTCAACCTTGCTCAGTCTGAGCGAATCCGAATATCATGGGGCCCACTTCCAGTGTCGGCTTAGCCAGGAGGCAGCAGGGCGATGCTATCCAGGCCAAATGTGCTAGAAGGCTCTCCTGCCGATGAGGGCGGCATCGTATACCTGGCGGGAAAGGGAGTCAGAGCCTGGGCATGTGCTACGTTTATCCGGCAGGCTCGACCCAGACACCTGCTACGGTGGCACTTCCGGGTCACCGACAAGCAGTCAACGCACCTGGCCGGGTGGTACAGACATGGCATGTGGCCCCAGATCTCAATACAGCGGAGGACAAAGTGTGGGACGATGCAAGCACTCCTAAATATGACGAGGAGGGTTTTGTCGCAGGCCTCCTGCGAATCTGCCCTGGTACGGACTGCTGGCACTTCGCTTGGAAATACAGGTCTCTATTCTCTGTATTTCGTGGGAGCCCTTGCGCGGCTACATATCTGATGCACATGAATTGGACTGAATCGACCGCACCTAGGCTTTGGCTCTGCGGCTCATCACGTTAGACGTGAAGCGCGACCAAGAATAGATCCAGCTTGCTTTTTACGGTTCTGCTCCAGTTTGTAGGGCTGTGAATCTAGCCAGGCAAGGGAACTAGTAGATACTTATGTGACTGCATCTGGAAAAGTTGCCATAATCAGCTACGCTCCATCTCACATGGCCCACTAGATTATCCACAGGAAAGACTACAAATCAAGTTGCCCACACCATACACCGGTGTTAGGGGTCCTGTGGGGGTCATGCGCTGGAATATGCCGCTGAAAATAGAGTGCCTAGAAAGGGCAGGAGATAGAGTCAGGCGGGAGATCACCCTCATGGACTAGGATCTCGATGTGTTACATCCCTGTGCAGGCTGGGGGTGGATTTGGCTGGCAAGCAGCGACGCTCTAATCAGTATGGAGCTTCGTGAGTACTGGCGAGAGAAGCAGTATGGAGTAATTATATGGGTACTGAATGGAAGAATTAACATTTGATTGTACAGCAAGATGATGATGACAATGCTTAGGTGGCCGGCCAGTCTCAACTGAGCCGCACTGCTGACCGGTCTCGTAGGCCAACAGGCCTACGGTCGGCGGAGTTACCAGCAAGCAGCCCGGCCGAACAGGCCGGCAGGATCATTCCTGGCCTTCTCTCGACGCTCAATCGCCGGCATGAGCCCCCAAAGTCGGCAATGGGAGGAGTGGGAGAGTGGGGAGTTCAAGAAGGAGGCAGGAGAAGGGGCCGTTTCCACGCGGATCCTGCAGAGCAGCAATAGGCCCCCTTTCCCCTCCTCCACCGCTTTGTTCAGTGGGCTTCAGCACATGTAAGTCGGTAGGCTACGACTGCTGAGGTCACACGTGCAGGTGGTACGACCTGGTGGCTGCTGGGCTCGTGCATCCTTTCCACAACGTTGACAGTGCTACTAGTAGACAGCCAGCAGGAGAGTTGGGGAGTAGATTGCTGTGACACGGCTCACAGGAGCACGATGCATGGACGTTGGGATGCTACGTCAGGCTGGCAGGCCGGTGGAGGAGGACCGGATTTTCAGGTATTTCGACCGGCAGCAGCAGCGGTGGTTGTGGCGCTGACAGACTCAGTGAAGGCACAGACAGACGTCACTGTGTCTCATCATACTCCTCTGGGGTTGAAGACTGGGTTGAAGATGGGGTCCAAAGGGACCAGGCCACATTCTGGTCAGAGCGGGACCTGAGGGCCAAATCCGTGGAGCCCAAGGGCAGAGGACAAAACCGGCCAGGCCAGGCTAATACAAAGACACTCGGAGAACAAGGCGGGGGGAGAAGAGTCAAATCTCCAAGCAGGAGAGAGAGAAAGTCCGTTTTGGAGGGCATGGTTTGCTGCACTTGCTGCACGCATCGTACGGTACAGACTTGCTCTGGAAGCATACCGCACCCGGATAGGCCAGGCCAGGACCAGGACGGGATAGAAGGGCAGGCACATGGGCAGGACGGAGAGGGAGGAGTCGAGTACGGTAGTCTCCCTGCCTTATCGATAAGGCTGGCTCAAACCGACCCACTTAGAATTCTTTGCCGTCTATTTCCATCCCAGCTTTTGCAGGCTGGCCGGCTGAATGGGGGTCCCCAATGGAGTGCAAGGTTCCAAGGTTTGCAGCATGTTGTGAGTAAAGAAAAAAATCACTTCAAGGACTGCCGACCGCAGACTCCATCCAAGGCCAGCAGGTCTGGAATCCGCTGACCAGCTGGCCCTTTCTAAACTTGGACACCTCCTGCCCGGATGGTATGTAGCAGACCCTGGGCAGATACCGTGGGCCGGCAAGAGTGTTGTACTGTATCTGTATGTACCTACATGCACCCATGCTAAAAACCCACAAGCACTTCAAGATTAATAGAGACGAACTGTGCAAATAATTCACATTTACGCAGCTGTTCCCTTCTTAACAAGCAGTGTGAAAGGCGTGCTTGCTGCTGCTTATTGTACATTGTCTTTTGTTGTCAGACTCAGCTGTCCCTTTAAACCGTCCCCAGGGCGCTGGTCTTGAATGAACAGGCTGTGCCTTTTCCTCCCGGTGCTGCAAAGAAGCTGCAGGCGGTCTCTCAGACCCGTGATCCACTAACAAGCCAAACCTTACCCCACCACCGCGACCACCACCACTCCCACTCCCACTCCCACTACCGCTACCACTGCTGCTACTGCTACTCCCATCACTGCATCTGGGCAGACTGATGCGCTCCTAACGACAACCCACCCCGTTCCAGTCTCTTGCCCTTTCCACCAACCCAGCACTCTCGACAGCCCTGCCCTTCGCACCTGCGACCACAATAGAAAAGCCTGCCGTCCTCCCCATTCCGCAGCCCACCACCAGCTAGCTGTCCTGGAGGAGGTGCCCGCTGCACACCCGCCCTCATCATGGCGTGGCAACCGTCCCCAGAGTCTCTCCAGACTCTGGCTGTTTACCTCAAGGACTCCCTGAGCGGCTTCGACAAGAGCGCCCAGAAAAATGCAGAGCTCGTAAGTCGCCTGGTCCTCCCTGCTCCAGTCACAATCTGCGCGACTCCCAATGAGAAGAACAGCCGTGCTGACCCGACCCCCAGATGCTGTCGCAAGCCAGAAGCTCCCCAGACTTCAACAACTACCTCGCCTACATCTTCTCCAGCTCCCAGCTGCCCCCCGGCCTCAACTTCTCCGTCGAAGACTACAGCCTTGTCCGTTCCGCCGCGGCGGTCATGCTCAAGAACAATGTCAAGCTCCACTTCAAGCAGATCGAGGAGTCCTCGTTGAACCTCATCAAGTTGGCTGTCCCCATGGGTATCCAGGACAAGGCCCCCCAGATCCGCAGCTACGCCGGCAACATTGCCACGGAACTCATCAACCGGGTCGGCATCTACGGCTGGCCCGAATTTCTGCCTGAGCTGCTCAAGCTGATCGGAAACGAGTCTGGTCAAGTTTCCCCCGAGGGCCAGGAGGGTGCCATGGCCGCCATGGCCAAGATCTGTGAGGACAATGCGAAGATGCTGCAGCGCGAGCAGAATGGCCAGAGGCCCCTGAATTATCTGTTGCCAAAGTTCATCGAGGCAACAAAATCCCCTCTGCCCAAGGTGCGGGCACAGGCGCTCACTGCTATCAATGTCTTCACGCCGCGCAAATCCCAGGCCATGCTTAATTGCATAGATGACCTTCTCCAGCACTTGTTCGTGCTGGCCAATGACCCCAGCGAGGATGTGCGACGCCAAGTCTGCCGATGCTTTGTGCAGCTGGTCGATACTAGGCCCGACAAGCTCGTGCCCCACATCAGTGGATTGGTGGACTACATAATCACGCAGCAGAAGAGCGAGGAGGAGGAACTGGCCTGTGAGGCTGCCGAGTTCTGGCTCGCGGTTGGCGAACACGAGAACCTTTGGCAGGCCTTGGGTCCTTACATCCAGAAGATCATCCCTGTGCTTTTGGAATCCATGGTCTACAGCGGCGAGGACATTGCTCTATTGGGCGGCGCATCAGATGATGAGGACGAGGAGGACCGCGTCGAGGACATCAAACCCCAGTTTGCACAGGGCAAGTCAGCACGCAAGGCTGGCGCTCAACAGTCCACTGACCAAGCGGAAAACGGCAATGCATACCAGAAGCTTGCCAACATGGACGATAATCTGGAGGAAGGCGAGATCGATGAGCTCGACGAGGACGGCGATGACAACCCTGACGAGAAGTGGACACTGCGCAAGTGCTCCGCAGCCGCTCTGGACGTTTTTGCCCGCGACTTCAGGGACCCAGTCTTCGAGTGCATCCTCCCCTACCTGACCACACATCTGAAGCATGAAGAGTGGCCGCGCCGCGAAGCCGCAGTTCTTGCCCTGGGTGCAGTCGCGGAGGGCTGCGTCCAGGTTGTGACGCCCCATCTGCCGGATCTGGTGACATACCTCATCTCACTGCTGAACGACCAAGAACCCGTCGTGCGGCAGATCACATGTTGGACGCTTGGCCGTTACTCGTCGTGGGCTGCCAATCTCAAGGAACCTGCTCAGATTCAAGCATACTTTGTCCCTATGATGGAGGGCATCCTACATAAGATGCTTGACCCGAACAAGAAGGTGCAAGAGGCTGGTGCCTCTGCCATGGCCAACCTGGAGGAGAAAGCCGGCAAAGTCCTGGAGCCATACACGGGGCCAATCATCCAGCAATACATCCGGTGTTTTGCCAAATACAAGGACAAGAATATGTACATTCTCTACGACTGCGTGCAAACGCTCGCCGAGAACGTCGGGCCTGTCTTGGCACTGCCCCAGCACGCTGGTCAGCTAATGCCCGCGCTGATCGACCGATGGCAGAAGGTGTCGGATGAGTCGAGGGAAATATTCCCACTCCTAGAGTGCTTCTCATATGTCGCTATGGCCATGAGAGACGAGTTCGCTCCATACGCGCATCCCATTTTCAGGCGCTGCGTGACCATCATCCACCAGAACCTCGAACAGACAATGGCAGCAAAGACCAACAACAACTACGATCAGCCAGACAAGGATTTCCTCGTCACGAGCCTCGATCTTCTCAGTGCAATCATCCAGTGCCTCGAGGACAACAAGGCGCAAGAGCTGGTCAAGGATGCACAGCCTGCATTTTTCGAGCTATTAAATCTCTGCATGGGTGATCCTGCGGATGAGGTTCGCCAGTCAGCATATGCCCTGCTCGGCGACTGTGCCAAATACGTCTACCCCCAACTCCAACCACATCTACCTTCGATATTCCCCATCCTGTTGCGGCAACTAGACTTTGACAACATTGTTGACGAGGAGATCGATGGCTACTTCAGCGTTATCAACAATGCTTGCTGGAGTGCGGGCGAGATCGCCATCCAGCACGGCAAGGGCATGGCGCCATTCGTGTCAGACCTTATGGAGCGCCTGGTGCAGATAATGGCGAACCCGACGATCCCGGTCAGTGTGAACGAGAACGCCGCTATTGCGCTGGGTAGGCTGGGCCTGCAGAACGCAGAGGCTCTGGCTCCCCACCTGTCAACGTTTGCGGACGAGTTCCTAAGCGCGATGGTCGAGCTGGACTGCACCGATGAGAAAGCCAGTGCGCTTAAGGGGTTCACGATGACCGTCGCACAGAATCCGCAGGCCATGGAGAAGAGTCTGCTGTCATATTTCATGTGCATCGCACGGTACAACACTCGACCCCCGAGCGACATCAACAAGGAGCTGCACGAACTCTTCCAGAATGTAAGTCACCTTTGCACGCACGTCTCCAAGACACATTGTGCTGACGTCCATTGTAGATCATCAATGTGTACAGACAAATGATCCCACAGTTCGACCAGTTTACCAACCAGATGCCGGCCGAGGAGAAGGGGGCTCTGAAGTCCAAATTTGGGCTGTGATCTTGGCTCCTTACTGGATGAAACTTGACAGGCTTTTCAATGAAATTATACTACGAACCAAATGAGGGAATTTGGATTGCCATGATCAAAGTGGAGACCAAATATCGGTGTCACATGTCTTGCTGAGTAGACGAGGCCTCGAGTTGGCAAGGAGGCCACCATTACGACGATGGTAGTGGCCGGGCGGTCGTGTTCACACTGACAGAAGACGATGTCACATCTACATGAGAGTGAGTCAGGGCTGGCGCCCAGAGATGAGACAATCGGACGATGAAAGGCCTGAAATGAGGGAGAGTGCTGGTGGAAAAGCGGAAGCAACGACGAATTGCAGAATACGAACTTGGCGGACGGCATGCGTCTACGACGCAAAAGATCTAACGCGGGATGAGAGGCGCGGGTAACCCATCCAAGGCTCAAGCCGTCAGTGGGTGGGCTGCCCGGAAGAGAATGATTGACGGGTGTGCTGCTACTTGCTCTGGGGGGCGGTCGGCTATTTGCCAGACGGTCGGGGGGAGGTTGGCATCGTCCTCTAATTGTTCATGGTGTCAAGCAAGGCGCTTGTGGCTTGAAACCTACCCAGGTAGGAGGCGGTTGGGCGGAGCAGCCGCGATTGCTTATACTACGGCGAATAATCTGTGTCCCCACGTGGCAACCGGGCGGCGGTTGCAATACCAAAGCAGAACCAAAAACAACTTTTAGATAGTCTCGTAGATAGAATACCGGTGATACACATCATCATCATCATCAACTATTTGCCAATTGTTTGCTTATGGCAAGCTGGACGGGATGTTGAAGATTACGAGGTATGTAGGTCTCCGTCTGTGAGGACTAGTGACCTGACGACAATACTGGCTCGTGGGCACTGCACTGGACTTCTCTTAGAACGGTGGATTTGGGAATTTTGAAAATGCTCACTTCTCGGCTTTCTGACTAGGTTGGATCATTCTTTTGCGAGTAAATATTATCTCGAACTGATCTTTGTTCTATGCGTTATGATCTAACGGGAAGTCATTACTGGGGAAGGAACCTCAGGACGACAAATGCGAGGACTAGAAAAGGTAAGTATGCCATGCCATCTAAAACCACGAACATCCACTGACTCCATCGCCATTTACCAGGAGCCAGACCCCTTCAAAGCCCCCCCCCCCCCCCAGGCCCTCAAAACAGCCATGGGTACAGCCACGGAACCCAAGTACACACCATATTCCTCAGCAGCACCGGCCCACTAGACCACTCGACCCGCGCCTTTTCCCTCGACAGGACACTGATGCTCCCGCCCGCCCAGTGCGCGGCGCCCTCGTCGGCGCACTGCACCATGCCGCCCGCGACGTCCAGGAAGCTCACGAAGGTCTGCGACCCTTCCGTGGACAGCACGTGGCCGCGGCGCGCGTCCCTCGAGATCCCGCCGGGCTTCATGAACACGACGTCGACCCACCCGGACCGCTCCTGCAGGTACCGCTCCGCGGCGATGAGGTCCGTGTAGACCCACCAGTTGGCCGTGAAGAGGAGCCGCCGGACGGGCCAGGGGATGTCGGCGCAGAAGCGGGCCTCGTCCGTCTCGGCGGAGGAGAGCATCACCAGCAGGGGGAGGGGGGTCTTTGCGACGTTCGCCACCGATTTCTCCCCCTGGCCCTCTGCGGATTGTTGTTGCTGTTGTTCTTCCCGCAGGGCCTCGAGGGCCGCCACGACGGCCTCGGCCTGGTCGCGCGCGATGCGCAGGTGCGGCTTGTTGTCCGGGGAGGCGACGCACATGAAGACAGCGCTCGTGCCGCGGATGCAGTCCGTCAGGAGCGGGATGCCTGAGACCTGGCCCTCGAAGACTTTTACCCTGGGCAAGGCGACGATGTCCGGGTACATGCGCTCCAACTTGGGCCGGGACCGCACGAGGCAGTTGACGCTCACGTCTGGCCGCTCCGCGGCGAGGACCTGCAGGACTGAGCCGCCTGTCTGGCCTGTTGCGCCGAGGATGGCGTAGGTTGGTGGCATTGTGGGATGGGCGATTGGGTGCTTGGTTAAGTTCCTCTATTTATGACGACGAAGATGATGTTCGTTCAATATGTGGCAGGTCTTCCGGGATGGACTATGCTGTGTTGCTGATTGTACCAAAGTCATGTTTGCGAGATCATGTTGCATCCCACAACAGACTCGAAGATGTTATTATATACTTGCCTGATTCGGCCATCATCATCATGGATAACGATGTGAAGACCGACCGGGTCCACCACGGCCGTCGAGACAGTCCGAGTGACGAACAAACTTTAAAACACCGGGTCTTTGCTACATCGTGTCCGCTATTTGCCCGACCCGAAAGCCTGTGTCACGGCCCGCTCCTTTGTGGTTTGTGTTAATGTGGTATGCATATGCTGAAGGCGGCACTTTAATCGTAGACGTCACGGCGCATGGTTTCAACGGCCCGCCATTCTGCAGTGATTAGGTTGCGGCTCCCGCCCGCATGAGCACTAATAAAGAACTGGTATGCTGTGCATCAGGTACACGTGCGACAAGGTAGGAATTATGGAGTTAGTGCTTGTAATTTCCTGCGACCTCTACTCAGGC
This sequence comes from Diaporthe citrichinensis, assembly GCA_014872995.1. Lineage (NCBI taxonomy): Eukaryota > Fungi > Ascomycota > Sordariomycetes > Diaporthales > Diaporthaceae > Diaporthe > Diaporthe citrichinensis. The sequence continues at coordinate 101,725 of JADAZR010000005.1, read as the reverse complement.
CCTCGGACGGAGCGAAAAGCAAATGTCCGAATCTGTCCGTGGTATATTAGTGTGGATCTTTGATACTAACGCACGTAGAGTCCGATCACACTTGCGAATGGAATCGTAGACAGATCGGAGAGAAAGATAGGGCACCACTCCAAACTGCAGACAAGAGTAGAGATTTTGCGCTTTGACGTAGCCAGGAAATCTACAGCTTCGCCGTGGCCCTCGACTCATCATCTCCCCCCTCGGCCCCCTTCTCCGGATCCGTCACCGACCTCGCCTGGAACTCCCCCCACTGGCTGCAGTACATCCAGATCATGGCCGGGCGGCCTATCCACCCTCCAGTATAAACATACCGCCTTCCCTCATCATCGCCTCCGCCACCCTCACTCATCCAGTCCGCCCCGTGCACCAGCACGCCTGGTCTTTGGGCTTCACTCTTCTCCGGGACGAGGCCATCGTCCCGCTCCGGGTCCTCAGCGTAGACGCGAGGCGGCCGCTTGTCCCCGTACAGGAACCCGCCCAGCCCCGCTACGAAGTCCCCCTTCGTGACGCCCGCATCGTTCTCGAGCCTGGCACTAGGCTGGACATCAGGCAGGCAGCAGGGACACGACGGCTCGGCGGTGGGGCCCTGAGCGAACAGATTGACCCAGAACGTCCTGCTGGGCGGCGATGTGAGCTGCTCGGGGATGCTGTCATCGGACGCGATTCTCTCTTGCAGGCGCGCGAACACACCCCGCCAGTAGGACTGGAAGGCCCCCGGCGAGGCGGCGTCGAAGGCTGGGCTCTTGGGGAAGGCGGTGCGGGTTGCCTCGAGGACGGCGTCGACTGCCTCGTGCCAGGTCTCGACCACCGGCGTCTGTGAGTCTGCGTCTGGGTCGGAGGGAGAGGCCGTCGAGGCGTCTTCCTCACCGCCGTCCGGCCCCGCCTCCTGGGGGACTGCCCGGGTCACGGCTGGGTCTCGGGGGCTCATGATGGATGGTGAGTTATCTGGCCCGGCGAGTGTGGCATGACCTGCGAGATCCAGATACCGGTAAGGCGTCGCATTTATAGGACTCTGGGGGCACCGTAGGCTCCTTGGTCGTTGGCCTCGCGTGAGGCTGGGTCGGGTGTGCCTAGCCAGCGCCCCAATCAGCGTGCGGCGCAGCGCCATAGTGTCGTTGTTGTAGAGTGGAAATCCCCCAGCGGACCCCATGCATGTGTTTGGCCTCACTGGGTCTTACCAACCACATGTGTACGCTGCATGCTCCCGTCAGGGGCGGCTCCAATGAAAATGATGCATCGACGCACACATCCTTGTTCGAGTAAGACGCCAAGTTGTCATAAGGCTGAGGCATCGACACCACGTAGACTGTTGATCTGAACTTGCTTCATAGTATCTTGGAAAAATATCTGGTATATATAGTTATCATCCTCTCCGCGCCGAGCAATGCAAAGCGACACAACAAAGACTCTAGGTCTAGGCGTCTAAGCCCTCTAACCTGATCTTCTTATGTTCCTCCCCCCTCGAACGTTTCTCTCTCTCTCTCTCTCTCTTTCTTCCCTGGCTCTTAAACCATCTAAACAGCGCAGAACCCTCAAAAACCAGGCTCGATGCCCCTCTTTAAGCGCCAAAGGTCTTGAACTTGGACTCGATGGGCGCGTACGTCTTCTCGCCGGCAGCGCCCGTCTTGCCACCGAAGACGAGCTGGGCCTGCAGCTTCCAGCTGGCGGGGACCTTCCACTCGGCGGCGACGCGGTTGTCGATCAGGGGGTTGTAGTGCTGCAGGTTGGCGCCCAGCCCCTCGGCCTCGAGGGCGGTCCACACGGCGAACTGCAGCATGGCGTCCGAGTGCGCCGCCCACGTGGGGAACCGGTCCGCGTACAGGGCGAACTTCTCCTGCATTCCGTTGACGACGTCCTGGTCTTCGAAGAAGAGGACCTAATTTGGTTTAAACGATTGCAAGTCAGCCTGTGTTTCTTCTGCAATGGGAGTGAGAGAATTGGGAGTTGCTGAATGAGACTGGTGGGTTTTTCAAGGAAGACGTACAGATCCGGCGGCGCCCTTGAACATGGCCATCTTGCCGGCGGTGCCCTCCCACGCGTCAGCCGGGACGATGGGCTTGAGGACCTCGGTGGCGATGTCCCACAGCTTCTCGTGCTCGGCACCGAACAGGACGATGACGCGGTTGGACTGGGAGTTGAAGGAGGAGGGCACCTCCTGCAGCAGGGTCTTGACGATCTCCTGGATCTTGTCGGGCTGGATGGAGAGGTCCTTGGAGAGCGGGTAGTAGGTCCGGCGGTTCTTGGCGAGCTCAATGAGTTGCTGGGCGGAGGCCATCTTGACGGGTGCTGTGGTGGAAAAGAGGCGGGGTAGTGGGGTTGTCCGGCGGGTTGCGAGTGAGCTGATAGCTGCTGCTGCTACTACTGCTGGTCTTGAGAAGGTGGTGGTGGTGTTGATAGAAGAAGTAGTGATGATACTGAGAGGAGAGGGGCAAGACCTCGCGAGGAAGCTGGCTCTATTCATATTCTCGCGGCTCGTGGCTTGATGACCAACGGCTGACGAAGAGGGGTTCTGATTCTGGGGCTCTGGGAGGGTCCCGCCTGCATAGATGCGCTATACACGGTCTGGTAGATTCTCTCTATGATTTGTTACGGCACCGGCAGAAGATGGGTCTGGGTCCTTGTCCGGGTCCGAGAGTCTGTTCTCTTTATGCGCCAGCCTGCCACTCTCCCACCCGGAGCTGATTGGAAGACTATAGGCACATGTAAGTAGTAGACTTTTGTCTATTGCTTCTTACTCATGTCAGCCAAGCAGGCAATCTCGTACATATTATCATCCACCAGCCGTAGAAATGCGGGCGTCGAACGCAGGTACCGTGAGTATTGAGCCTCGGACCTACGGATTTACACCCCACCAAAGCTGGACCAGCTCGACAATGGATCTCATTGTGTCATTGCTGGGTCCAGCCTAGCTCCAGGGGCTTGAGAACAAGGGCGATGAGGTGATTGGCCGGTGCCGCGATTTCGAAGCAATTGGAAATCCACCGTTGAGCTCGAGGTCGCAGATGACTAAGGATTTGAAACCAGCTGCCGAAGAACAGCCAGCGCACCCCCACCCCACCTGCGCAGGAGGGGCATTTCATCATTGTCGGCTCGGTAGACACATCTATAGCCTTTAATAAATTCTAGATGCACAGTAGATTGTGCGTGCAACCAACCAACCCACCTCCACGGAACGATGCTCCCATTCCGTTGAATTGCAGCCCCGTTCCGAGGAGGTGGATCCGCGGGGCAGTATGTAACACGAATACGCGTTTGAGGACCTCGGAGCTGAGCCCACCCACATCTTTCTATGGACTTCTGTCCATGAGTCGCCACCGCATCTTCCCCTCCCCAACCAAAGGCAATATCGTACCATGCAGCATTCACTCACAATTATGCCACAAGAAACTTCGCCTTGAAGAGAATGGGCCGATCGACTAGGCCTGTATTCCTTCAAGAGGGACGGCGGCAGGCTCAATATGATGTGGGTCCATGCGCCTGCGACGCGGATCTCACAGTTGGCTTCAACAACGAGGGTTGAAATAATAGTAACGTCACTCTAAGGCTGCCAATTCCAGATCCTTCGAGGACTTAGGGCATCTTAAGCTTATTTGATGTTAATGTGGCTTGCCCTCCTGAGGCGATTGATCAATCAGATCGCCGTGTTCTCGCTCGTAAGGCGGGATCCGCCCAAGGGTTGGTGGTTGGCGTGCCCCACCATCCCCTCCATCCCATCTTCAAACCTGGCAGCAGCGGGCATGACAGCACCGTGGCTTGGGACTTCATCGAAACGCCAAACAATATGATCGACAAGTGGGCTTTGTTTGAATGTGTTCCAATCTCCCATTGACTGAGGCTGCCGAGCCTCTGTGATATATACCCAGTTAGATATACGCGTATGTATCTAAGCGTTGAAGCAATCCGTAAAAGGGAAGTGACCCCATGCCTGCGCAAAAGAAAATAAATACGAAAAACTCCAAAGTAACGCCGCTGAGTCCAGCATCCAATGATGCGGCCATTGCTTTTCCTCTTCCTATTCCCAAGTCCGTGAGGTCCTTGTGTGAATGATCCCATTTTGTTTCGCCCCGAAACGGAAAAGCAAACCTAGAGAAGATATAAAAACCCAACACCGTAAATAAATGCTTGCGCCAATGACCCCTGTCTAGTGAGTCTTTCTTTACCTATCAATCGCCCATAACAGAGAGACAGGGCGCGAGAGAAGGCGCGTGTTGGCGCCCAGTGTGCTTTGTTGTGCCCACACCACATTACCACGTCTCGGCAATGTACTGGCCGACCTGCTTCTTCAGGTCCCAGTACTTCTTGGCCTCGCTCCGGCCCAGGTTGCCCTTGCGCATGGCCACCTCGACGAGCGACTCCTCCACGCCCTCGCCCATGCCCTTGCTGCTGCCGCAGACGAACACGCGCCCGTCGACGGCGTTGATGACGTACCACACTAGGTCTGCCTGGTTGATGACCTCCTCCTGCACATAGCGACCCTCGCCCACCCGGCTCTCCACCACACGCTTCACCTCGTCCTCGTGAACCCCCCACTCACCGCTGTAGATCTCGTCCACGAGCGAGTCGCGGATGCCCTGGAGCACCCACACCTTGTTGGCGCAGTTGGCCGTCTTGAGCCGCCGCTGCACGAAGCCCCGGAACGGCGCGATGCCCACACCGGCCCCGATAAGGAGCATGGGCCCGTCCGACACGAACTTCTTAGCCAGCGGGTTCGCCATGAGGCCCTTGAACATGGGGACGTAGACCTGGGGGTTCTTCTCACCCCCGGCCTGGGCTTCGATGAACTTGAGCGCCTGCCGCTGGAAGAAGCCCGAGCCAACACCCGTTCTTGACCCCTTTCTCCAGTCAGCGGACTCATGAACCGTGACTGCGATTTCGATCAGACGGTGTGTCTTGCCATCCCGGGTCTCGTACGAGTCGTGGGGGTCGTTGGACAGGGAGTAGAAGCGGGGCATCAGCGGTTGGAGCTGGCAGAGGAGAGCGTCAACGGGTGGCTTGGAGCTGGGAAATGCGTGTAGGAGCTGGGAGACGGAGACGTGGGGCCCCGTCCGGAAGTCGCAGAAGGCCCCCTGGCCCTCCGCAGAGCAGAGGTACATCAGGATCTTGCGCTCGTTCTCCTCGGTTGCGTGCTCGGCCAGGACGCGCAGCAGCTGCTTCGTGGGTGGGTAGGATTGGATATCGGAGCACCACATCAGGAGGTCACGACGCGTCGTGACCAGCTGTCGGGCCTGCTCCTCGCCCCAGACCGTGGGCCAGCGTCCCTTTGTCGTCCGCAGCATGACGGGCTTGTCACGCAAGAATCTTGGCACCATGAGGGTCTCGAGGATCTCGTCAACGTCGGACTCGTCGTTTGGCGCGGATATACCAATGGCTCCTCCAACCTTGAAGTCGACACCCTCTTCGTCTGGGTAATTGGTGATGTCAATATCGAAGTGGAAGGTCCTCTTCTCGGCGCCAAGCCGTGTCAACTCGCGAGCTTTGTGCAAGCGGGCTGGAAACACGTGGTGTGGGGGGTGGGGCTGGACGAAGCTGGGAGGCTGGATGGTGGTGTCGAGTTCTTCGAGGGAGAGTTGTTGCAGGGTCTTCTGGGTGCTCTGCACTAGGGCATCGCTGACTCCATTGCTATCCTCGGTGCCATGGGATGCCGTTGTTGGGGTGGGTGAGGGTACATCGGATGGCCGTCGCAATGGCTCCAGGAAGGCTGTCTGCTCTGGCACGTCGATGACATTGTTCAATACGGTTGGGATCTCGTTGATCTTAAGACAGAGCGACCGAAAGGCATCGTTATCCGGATGCCGGACCTTCTCGAACTGAATTCCAGTCTTCTTTGCGCCAACGTTCAAACAGCAGCCACCGCCACAGCATCGTGCAGCCAGCTGTGCAGTCGATTCTCCTGTAATTCGCTGGACATCGGCAGCGCTCTGAGCGATGAGGCGCGTAGAGGCGCGCCTGCGTCTGGTCTCAGTGGTGGGATTCGTCTCGTCCACATCTTGCTCCTCTGCTGACTGCTCAGAGAAAGTGAGAGAAGGGGCGATGGAAGGAGCCTTGGGGCCGGTGGGCTCTTCGGGCGCACAACAACTGGTAGACTCAGCCATGACCCGGGCAGTCTGTGAGTGCATCATGTTGGCTGGAGGAGGGGTTGGGATGGTGCCAGACGGTGGGTTCGAACTGAGCCCACTGCTAGGAGGGTAGAGACGGCTATGAGAAGGTTGAGACTGGCGCAAATATGGATGAATTGGCGCGGGTGGTTGTGGTGGCAGTGTTGGATATCGTTTGTTAGTCTGTCGAATGCATAACCGTCCTTGTGGAGATGTAAGCTTTAAGATATCAGACGGTCGAGCCACGGTCACTGTGGTTGGTATGCGGCGCGTATAAAATAAAAAAATAATCAGGGCTGAGATGATTTGAGATGGTGAGAAATCAAGCAAGCGGTTGAGTGCTTGGGCTTGAAGTAGATGCAGCACAGTATGACACAGCAAGGACAGACGGCAATCAGGTAAATGTAGTTGCTTGGTCAGGAATTGGACACGGCTCAGGTGGTGAAGGGGACAAATGATGGTGGACTGGAGGAGGTGGTGACCGAGGTTGGGGTGGAAGATGGACCTTTTGGTTTTCTTGGTCGCCCAGGTCTAGGGTGGCTTATCAGATCGCGTCCCCCGGCCGCCCCATGTCCATGATGAGCAAAGACTGACTTATTACAGCTCGCTCAATGACCATACCACCACGGCACAGTACTTAGCACACGGTCCCTTGTGCAATGATGCTCCGATTGCCCAATGAGCACGGCTCCTCGGAGCCACTGTGTAACTAAGCCTAACGAACCTTGGGGCGCCCACCGATGGTCGGCGCTGGCCGATGGTGGTCTGGCAGTCAGAGGGGCGGGGCTCCTCCCAATGGCCTGGGTGGACCTTGCTGGTGCATCACCCATGCCGGGCTCCACAGGCGTTCCTCTCCCTTTCTGCACCCACCCACACTCCCGGCTCGTTGGGATGGCCAGGGTCCCCGGGGGAAAAGGCTGCGTGTCTTTCCATTTCTCCTTAATTTTCTGGGGCCGTCAGGCCCTGCTCCTAATATGGAAGGCCACGAAGCCCAGCACGCAAGCCTCGCGGCGCATACAGCAGAGTACGCAACACGCAGCAGCGGTATGTGAGGCTCAGCGGCTGTGCACAGCCTGATGTGCTCTGTATTCTATTTTCAATTGTTGCATCCAATTCCCCAGACCGGCCGGGCCCAGCCTGCCTGAATATAGGAGCGCGCGCATGGCACAGGATGGCTGACGTCGTGACCACGGGGCAAACCTGCGGTGTGTGGGGATGTGTCTGGGGCGACAGAAGGGTGCTACAGTATACTGTACGGCATCTATAGACTAATCACCACCGCATCGCCTTACCCGGAACTGTTGGTCCAGGCCTTGTCGAGTGTCATCTCTGTCGGACTGCCACTGCATGCTCTGCGTCCCCAACGGATCGGAAGCATTGTGCACACATGACATGTCATCGCATGACACGACAATCCACGGCACTGCACTGCACCACAATACATGACACGGAGGTGCTGGAAGTCAATCCCAGGCCGCCGAGGTGCGAAGGAAAAAACGGGAGCTTGGCATGTTTTGCCGAGGAGATGTGATGTCAAGGTTTGTTATTATGGAAGGGCTGGAAAAAGGCGGAACGGGAGCGAGGAAAAACCTCGACTCGTTTCCGGATCCGGCTCAGGTTCCCGGCTCTCAGAGACCACACCGGGCAAATTGCAGGTATTGTGCGTCTTGTTTGTCTACAGTGCACTCACTGCCTGTCTGTTTGCCTATCAGTCCACAAGAGAACTTCACGAAAAAAGAAACCTCATCGGCAAGCAACCGCGTTGCCGAGAGGAGGATTCCACCATGTCTCCACCATCTGACGATAGCGATCCTGATCCCCTTTCGTTATTTCCGCTTCAATCCCTGGACGTCTTCGGTGCAGGAAACATTAACCATAATTCTAGAACCGACCCCACATAATTATGCAACAGCGTCCTTTGACGTTGCCGAAGGCCCAGCCGAAACGTCCAACCGGCTGCCCTATCAGCATTTCCGAGCAGCACAAAAAAGGGCGGGCTGCGCCGGCACAAAGTTTCCCGCAACGGACCAAAGAGGAGAACCTTTACGCGCGAACGGGTGCTCCTCGGAGCCTTCCACTGCAAGCCGGGGCTGGAACCGGCAGACACGATTTGGGGGCTGGCCGCTGAAGCACAGTGCGACAGGGCACGCTCGAACAAAGGCTAAATCTTATCTGATCCGCCACCGTCCGACATCGGGTACGCAAACATTCCCTCGGCTTCCTGCGCTAGCGCGCGTTGGACCGTTCCTTCCTCACCCCCTTGGAGCTGACAACACTCCCCCAGGGGAGCTGATCGATCAGATAAGATTAGGAGCTGGGACATTCATTTCCAGCCATGTCACACCGACAACGCGATCCCGGGCCACGGCCAACCGACGACCAACCTGTGTTCCAGCCGGGGCTGATTTGACTTTGTTGGGCCAATCATCCATCCCTGATGATGCGCCAGTCCGGGCTTGGGCGTTGAACGAGGGAGCTAGTAAGCTGGCTGAGAACCAAGTCATCCAACCATCTACGCGTATTCCCTGGCATGCTATGATGAGTGCTTTTTGTTCGCGTGCTTACTACCGGGGCTCAACCTCGATTTCCCGGTCGACAACCCTGTCTCCCCCTGAGTTGCTAGCAGCGGTCGGAAGCTTTACAAACAAGATCCTGGGGCCACGAAGCTCAACCACAGCCAGCAACGCAGTGGATGCAAGATGATTGATGCTACAGTCAAGGAGTCCGGGACATGTGTCTCCGGCAACATACGACAGGGTGAAAACAGGAAAACCGAGCAGTTCTTCCGGAAGCCCCGTTCCTGGTCGTCAACATGTGGAGAGCCACGCACCTCCTTGCAAGTCATTATTTCAGTGTTCCATGGTCCATCGGGCTTGTTTGTTCCCACCGAGACAACACAGGACTGGGGACAACCTGCCGTCGACTTGGCTTGACGTGGCAGCAGGATCTTCGAAAGGAAAGCCTGTAGCCAACGAAACCGATCAAGGGAAAAGGTCAATATCGCCCTGGTTGCCCTTCGAACCAAGCGGGAGCTGCAGAAACAACACAGCTGCCGCAGAGATATCCACCATGGCCGAACACGGACATCGAGCTGGCAGCATTGGCTGACCCCAACAAGATGCCCAGTACGGTGGGAAGCGTCTGCATTTCCCTTAGCCTCCGGACGCGTCGAGCAGCCGTTGCGTCGCGAGAGCACGAACGCACTCCGCCAATGACCAAGACATGGTGCCTGTGGACAAAATACCATTGCTGTGTCATCCTGGTATTCGACAGCCTTTCCTTAACGTCGTTGGTGCTCAGAGGCTGTTGCTTTCCTTCCTGTTGTCGATGTTCATTTCTGCTTTGAACGCATCGCACGGCACAAGTGTGTCGCCCAACACTTCGTGTCCATTTCCGTCTCATTTCTCTCCTGTCGCGCACGTCCAGCACTTAACTTGCAACCCACTTTTCGCGCTTGCGCTGTCAGCTGGGCATGAGCTTCGTGGTTTTCGGGAAGTTCTTCCGAGTGTTGATGTGTTCGCCCTCAGCCAGTCGAATCAGGCGTCGTTGGCCCAGTGTGTAGACACCCTCTCCACGCCCCCAGCTACTAAGAACCAAAGAGCTTTCACGGAAATTGCAGTAAAGCGAGATGAGGGCTTGGAAATGTCTGAGCTTTGGGGATCACCCTTTCTCGTCACAACGCCTTTGGGAAACGTACTTCCAATACTGCGCTGGCAGGCGACAGTCCCTGACTCTGAGGCCGGACAAGAACGGCGACACCGAGATTGCCGATAGGTCATGGGCAAGTCTGTCTCTACACTTGTAGATGGAGAAGTTCTCGATGTCATATCCATGAATCCACCAATCATCCACTGGTAGTCATGTGGTATTGGACGTGGACCAAGAATGACGACAATGGTAATGTGTACTTGACGGAGGCTGAAGTCTCCCTCGCTCTTCTCTGTCGAATGGGACGGACGATCAGCGCGTGATCTATCAATGGAGCTGTTCATTGGAATGCGAAGAACACCTTGGGACGGTGCATCTAAAGATAAAGCTGGTGGGCACTGATCTCTTCTCTTTGAGGCTGTCCGCGAGGGGCAGTTGCCCCTTTCGAAGAGCGCCCAGTATTGCGCCAGAAGACGCTAACACTGGAGCGCCCAAGGTGGTCGGTTTCTCGACGGGACAAGGCCTGATGATGATATCTCGGGAGAGGCTGGCATGTGTGATGAGTATTGAGTTACCTCAAGCCGTCGGACTGCTCAGCCTCAATCTCCGGCCTAATCGAGCGCCATTGCTTCGAGCCGAGAAGAGTCAATGTTTGCGGGTACACCCTGAGAGCGCAGACGTGCTGTGTAATGTAGACATTTTCCCATCCTCAGCGCCCTGTTGAAGAGGAGGAGAGGTTCCACTCTGCGCCAGCCCTGACCTGTGCCGTCGATATCTCGAGCGCCGCTGCCGTCTCTGGTGTTGAGACCGCCGGCTTCCATGGGGCGGCATTGTTATATCACCACGGCTCCCGAACTTACGGTTTGTTGCGTCTATAATCGCCCCTTGATTGCTCTGGTCGCCCAATTTGAACTGGCCAACGCTTTTGTTTTGTCTGCTGGAGCCCTGAGTCACAGGGGTCCCATTCAGCCCCAAGCCAATGTTGGCAATCGACCGGCACCCCTCGCGACTCGTCAACCTTTGTACCCGTGAGGCGGGTGTAGACTCGGGCATGCGGCTGCAAACAGTATGTCATGCTCAAATGAGCACCTAGGCATACTCAAACTGCTGCACAGAAACAAGGAGACGCCTGAGGTATGTCAAACTGGCATCGTGACTCGAGTTGAGCCGTGTAACAACAACCTCCGTATAGACCCGGATCAAAGTATCGCCCGGGTGCTGTCCGCGATGTCACCGTTTGGGCACAGCGAATGTCGTACAGCGCACCGTTGCCCACCTAGCGAGAACGGCACTCGATGGACCGAACCGACTCTCGTAGTTTCCCCATGTTTGTCTCCCTGCCGTCTTGATTAACATTGACAAGTTCCTGCAATCAATCCGAAGTCATGAGGAGGACCAGCGGCTTTCGCTCTCACAAGCTTTGCGACCATCTCGATGCGGCAACGGATACGAGAGAAGGAATTACCCAGCATAGTAAAACGAGCATATGGGGTGGCAAACCTTGGGGTTGACCACAATTCATCCCAACGAGAGGGCCTGTCATAAGGCTGGCTTTACCCCGTGATATATAGACTTTGACGCAATGTCTTGTGTCCGTGAGCGTCCCGGTTTCGCTTTCGAGGCTCGCGGGCGGCCAGCCCCCTAAAAATAAGTTGGCCAAGCCTCTTGGTCGCAAGAATCATCTCGTGGAAAGCCTAGTGTCATCTGCTTGGCGCTTCTCTCTTTTTGTCTTTTAGGGTTGACTTTTTTTCACTGACATCCGCAGAACCCAACATGCCTCTTGGGGTGTCTGTTTGCCTTTGATGATCTCCAAGCGGCGATGGGATGAAACAGGCGAGGAACATTTCCGAGAAACAGTCCGTCCTTCCGCCTGGGGATCACGCGCCCGCCAACGTGTTTGCTTGCACTTAGTGCTTACTGGACTGAACTGCTATCACACTTCCGCTATTGTTCTGAGGAGAAACGAAGCATCCGGTGGGCGGCAGTGCGAGATGCGTGCCCAGGCTTCCCGTGACGTTTGTCAAATTCAGGGCGACGACGCGGCCTGACAGCTTGGGGAGGCCAAAACCTGACAGGCAAGGTTTCTTGTCTCCCACGATCAGATCAGCTGGCAGATCGAGCATCGATCTCGACAGATTGGGTAGCTCGAGCTGTGCAGGAGGTGTGCCAAGCATGTGTAGATCGAGTGCTTGGTGACGGGCCGGCGGATCTATGCTTGTCGTTCGTGTCACAGTCGATGCTACTACCAAGATTGTGTTTACGTCTCAGGCCTCGGCAATGCAAATGTCCCACAAGGCAGTCAAGCTGGCCAGCACTTGACACCACCTCCGTGTCAATGCCCGAGGTCGTTTTTCAGCTCTGTTCATCTCTTTCCTCCGTGACACACCGCGTCACATTATGGTAAGGCCGGTAGTTGGCCCCAGCATTGGTGATGGCGAAGAAGGCGGGCCGCAAACCACCAGCGCTATTGATCCGAAGTGTCCCCAGCCTTATTACCAGACGCGCGGGCAGGTCTGATACAGTCGTCACCTGGCCGTCAAAGGATAGCGCGAGCATGTTAAGGACATGGTACAGCCCACGTCGGAGTTCCCGGCCGCACGGAGACAGCCGACGGAAGGTATAAGCATATTCATGTAAGGCAGACACAGCGTATCCAGGTACCGTAGACTGGCGCTGGTGACACATGCGGCTGAAGTTACCCACCCACTCGGTTTGGGGCCAGCGGGCTAGTTGGGATGAAAAGGTCTTGGCAGGAGCAAGTTATATGTAGGCTTGTGACCGCTCATGTTTGGAGCGGCTAATACCGTTACAGCCGTTACCTTGACGTACAAACCTGGTTCCAATTCTCTCACCCCGTTCGTTGGAGCGGACACTTATATGGGTTTGCATTGCTGTTTGCGCGCGAGCATCGGCACCTTTACGATTCGTGGGGAAAAGACAAGACGAGTGCCGGGCGAAACCACGGCGAATTGGTATGCTGTTTGATGGGAACCAGTCTAACTAGGTCTTCGGGATGCTTGCTCCAAGTGACGACAACGGCATTCTATTGACCACGGCCTCTTGCTCTAGGCATCAAGTCCACGGTGCTCGCTGGAACTGTACCTAGGCCGGTGGTCCTCGGGGCTGAAAGCCTCGAGACTGTTTGGTTGGTCTGGACACATGGGGCAGAAGGATGGTCGGGCAACGGCCGAGTTCCGGAGATTCGGACAACGGACAGGAGAAGTCAGGGTGACCAGGGTGTGTGTGGTTTGGTCAGTAGCTGAGAAATGAGCCTGCTAGCAAGTAGCCTTGTGGGTTTTAGAGATGATGGATGTGGGGAAGAATTGTTACGAAAGCTTGTGTGGCTTCTTGCTGGTGGATTGATGCTTATTCGTCCCTGGCAGGGCGAGGGGAAGGAGGAGGAGGAGGAGAGGCAACAAGAGGTGAGGTCCAATTTTACCGGTGATGCGGCTGCGACAGTGGGGTCTGGGAGGCTGCAAGCACATGGGCCAAGGAACGGTACCTCTAAGGCTGATAGTCTCCACCATGCGGAAAATTCCCGGCTGTTAGCCAGGCACGAACCCCAAGGTGCATCGGGCTATTGCGTGCAGCTGGCTGGGACACGGGACACTAACAGGATCGGCCAGCGTGGTCCAAGCGAGATCTTGAAGCGCGGCTGAAGCTGATCCCGACACCTCCCCTGGCCGGCTCGTTTCAGATGGCAGCAGCAAATCACGTCGCAGCAGGACCGACGACCTCCTTCCCGTTCCTGCCACAGCTGCCACGGTGCCACGCCTGCCACGGCGGGCAGCCACGGCCAGGTACCCGCAGTTGGAGGAGGCCCTTACTTCTCTCTCACTTCTCTTACATCCTGCAACGGCCGCGTCGGTCTCATCCCAACCCAGCTGGGACCGGACTGGGACGCCAGGCCGGTACCAACATCACTCTAGATCGGCAGCGCGATACCTCGTCCTCGACGGCTGCAGGTGCCAGCCGCCTTGCCTTGTCTGTCCTCTGAAGCGATGCCAAGCTTCCGGCACCACCACAGACCATGGGGCCTCGCTGTCGTGAGCCCAAACCGGAGACACTACTACACAGACAGTGTAGCAGACCAGCGTCTGCCCTTGCCTGAAGCCTGTCTGGACTCTGCATTCTGCTGCAAGTCAGCGCTACCGCCAGTTTCTGCCGTTTGCCTTGGTCGCCCGATCTTTTGTTGTGCTGTGTGCTGTGCTGTGTGGGTTTTGTTTCCGCCTGTCTGTCTGTCTCATTATTCATCTCGTCTCCTCCATCGCCGTCATTGCTGTCGTACTTTTCCTCACCTCCACAGTAACACTAGGCGCCCTTCTCGCGCCCTCCTCTCTCCTCATACTTGCCCCTTTCAGCCGTTCCAGCCTCATCGGGCCACCATGTCTGTGCCATATTAGCAGACGGCCGCCGACGGGATCTCGCTTGGCTATCGATGCTGGGTTGGACTGCTACTTTGTTGTTCTGTTCTGTTTTGCTCTGGTCTGTTCTTTCTCGTGTCGCCCCAGCGCCGCCTCCTATACCTAGAGGAGACATCCTGGCCTCGACCGATCTTTTACTTTCCCTTACCGGATGCGATACTTCGTCATCTCTACTCTTCACACTTCCAACTGCACTCTTTCCGCTCGGCTTCCGGCTCCCCTTTCCTGGGGCAGTAGATGGCCTGCGCGTCCCTCTTTGTATACCTACTTCCTGGCCTGCTGTGCTCGTGCCGAGCATCTTTGCTCAAACCTTCTTCAATCATCTCTTTTTACCGTAACCTCTCGGATCCGAACACACTTCTGTTCCTGCATCGTATACTTCACACCACTTCATGAGATAGACCCGCGGTTTCTCTAGCAGGCGACGACTTCGGCACCCAACAACTGGTCATGTGTCAAGCATCGAGTGTCACGACGAGTCCGATGGCAGCCTCACAACCATCCACATATTCACATTGTTGCCCCATCGCACCAATGTCCAACACATCATCGTCCCTGGGGCGGTACTTCAAGATGGAGTCGTCCGCTGATTTCATATCATCCACGCCTGTGGTCATACGGAGCCAGCATCTCAGTTACTACGTCGCCATCGGCGCCATACTACTGGTGGCATGGCTGTTCCAGTCGTCACAGGCGAGCAAAACGAAGGGAGTCAAGGCCCCTTTTTACAAGGCTTCGATATTAAAATGGTACTTCGATGCCGAAACTCTGGTCCGGGACTCGTATACAAAGGTACGACCTCCCCGTAGACACCCACTGTCTTGAATGACGACGACTAACTCGTGCCACAGTTTTATGACAAGGTTTATCAGATCAAGGCGACAGAGGGGGTCCAAGTCTTGGTACCAGCCAAGCTTGTCGGCGAGTTGAAGGGCCTTCCCGAGGACGTTCTCAGCGCCACCGAGGCTGTCAGCGAGGCTTTGATGAGCAGATATACAAAGTTCTGCCCGGAGCGACATCAGGATTTGCTGGCGACTTTGGTGCGGACGAGACTAACGCAGAATCTCGCGCGTCTGATCCCGCAATTGAAGGAGGAGGTCGAGTACATCACCGCCACCGAGTTCCCCGAGTGCAAGGAATGGACTCCAGTCAAGTTCCAGCCGTTTGCTTTGAGGTGTATCGCACGGACAAGCGGGCGGGCCTTTGTCGGCCCCTCGATTTGTCGACAGGAGCAGTGGATGGGAATCAGCATTAACTTTGCGGTGCACATCTTCCTCTCGTTGGTGAAGCTGCAGTTCTTTCCAGCCTGGCTCAGACCGATCGGGCAGTACCTGGTCTCGGACCTGGGGAAGCTCAGGAAGGACGAGACGGAGGCCAAGGAGATGCTCATTCCCATCATCGAGGAGCGCCTGCGGGATATGGACTGCCCTGGCTATGAGAAGGCAGATGACCTGATTCAGTGGCTGCTGGACTCGCTCCCGGAAGGAGAGAAGAGAGACTACCAAGCTCAGGCCGAGCTGCAGCTCATCCTTAGCGCCGCATCGATCCACACGACCAACAACCTCCTTGTCGATTGCGTGTACGACCTCGCTGCCAACCCGGAATTCGCAGAGGAGCTGAGGCAGGAGGCCATCTCGGTGCTCGAGGGCGACGACAACGGGTGGGCGAGGAAGGACTCGATGAGCAAACTGAAGAAGCTTGACAGCTTCATGAAGGAGGTGCAGCGCCTGTCGGGCAATGTGACCTCGTTCATCCGCAAGGTCGTCCAGCCCATCGACCTGTCCGACGGCACACACCTCCCCGTGGGGACCAAGGTGCTCGCCCCGCAGTGCGGCATCAGCCACGACGAGCGCTACTTCCCGGACCCAGACCGCTTCGACGCCCTGCGCTTCTACCAGATGCGCCAGCGCAGTGAGGACGACATGAACAGGCACCAGTTCACAAGCATCAGCGACACCAACATGAACTTCGGCGCGGGCAAGCACGCCTGCCCCGGCCGCTTCTTCGCCGGCAACGAGATCAAGATGATCCTGGCGTACTTCCTCATCAAGTTCGACATCAAGCTGAAGGAGGGGGAATTGAGGCCCAAGGGCATGATGTTGATGATGTCAAAGACACCTGACCCAAACGCGGAGATACTGTTCCGGCGGCGGACCCTTGCGTGAGGGAATCGTTTTGTGCCAATGCCAGCTATATGGGAGAGCGCGGTGTTTGGAACCTGATGAGCGAGCGAATTGGACGACCGAACCGATGATACCCTGAACACAGCAGAGAAAACATACGAAACCAACACCATCTGAACATAAACCTTTTATTCAAACCACGAGACGACTCACAGGAAGACGCCCAGGCAGGAAAAGGGGGGCCAGCATAGAGCCGGCGCGCCCGGAGCATTACATTCATCGTACAAGCAACTTACTACTACAACAACTACTCACATAGTGGCATATTTCAGACGTCCACGGGGACCAGAGGTCAGTCCCGTACGGGAAACAAAGAGCCAAACGTGGCATATACACATATACAAGGCATGGGCCTGGAGCTCTTCTGTCGAAAACAACACGACCAACAGACCATAAATGTTTTAATGTACATAAACTAAGCGACACTTGTCTACGGGGGAAGGCGAGCGCCCGGTGGAATTCATTCACCAAACCCGTGGTAGTTCTCACACATGCACACACTCCCATACATGCATACATACATAGTTAGTCACAAGGGAATCGGCGTTGAAGTAGGCGAAAAGCGGCGTGTGATACGTCCGCACATTCTTGAATTCAGACTTTTGCCTGCATGAACATAAAGCTTCATCTCATCCAAAGTGACCGCCCTGTTTCACGGCACTGACAAAGAACAAAAAAATCGTTGTCGGCTCCCTGTGATCTGCACCGGCACTCCTGGTCTTCTCCACACCATTCTCACAGTGGTAGCAATTATCATGCGTAAGAATACACCTCATTCGCTCCTAGACTCCTCGAACTCCCGGCATATCATGATGGAAAACAAGTTATCATCATTACGCTCTGCTTGACAACTTGACAATGTTGTCCCCTAGGCTGTGTGGGACAGAATCAGCCAACGCCGACGCTATGCAATAATCACCACTTCCTCGTCATGACCCGCTGATTTTTTTTCTTTTAATCCTCTCTTTATCGCGGGAAAACCCCCTCTCCAGACATTAACAAAACGAGCATTACCCTACCCAGCCGAGAGAATCCCGAATAGATTTGCCGGGCTGGCTCGCGAGTCCGCCACGCCGGCTTTCGCTGGCTCTACTGCTGTTGGGTTGCAGAGGGTAGCGACCGAGTCCTCGGACCAGGACTGAGCGGGTTCGAAGAAGGCCTCTGTCTCCTCGGGCTCGTTTGGCGCGACAAGAACGGAGTTGGGGTCGACGCAGTCATAGAACAGCATGAAGACCCCGCCTTGCGACAAGACGTCCTGCTCGCTGACCTTGTAGACGGTCTCGTCGCTGAGGCGCCACCATTGGGAGCCCGGTTCATCGTTATATGGCTCATCTGTCTCCGCCGGAGGGTCCGCTTCGTCCAGTCTGTTTCCGCTGACACCGTCGACTTCGTCGGGGGCGTCGTCTCCCACCAGATTTGGCGGTTGGTCCAGGTCCTCTTCGTCAACCTTGTCGGCATCGTGTATACCTGTATTCCCTCTCTTGTAGCAGACGTAGTGGCCGTTCTCGTGCCTACCGTAATGAGTCACTACAGCTCTTAACTCATATATGGGGCCTGAGATTTTGGACGGGTGCGCATCACCCGCCACCATCGATGCTCTGGCGTCGAGCACCCATTTCTCCTCGTCATAGGCACTCTCTTGCAAATCGCCGCCCTGGGGCTTTGTTGCCACCGGAGCCGACTTTCCCTCGGCACTGCCGATACACCAAGGGCCCAAGTCCAAGGTCTTGGGGAACTCGACCGCAGCAAGGTTCTTGTACGAGCGAAAGGTGCTTGGATCGAAGACTGAGCGGTTCATGTGCATCACCAGGCTCGGCGGCGGCCTCCCTATCACAACCTGTTTGGTCTTTGTCGAGCTGACCTTCTGCGAGTCCGGGATCTTGAGCTGCTTCAGGATCTTGTCATCGAACTCCTCGTCCTCCAGAACCTCTTCCACGGCCTGTAACCTGGTTGCGGCGGCGGGCACGGCCTTGGAGAGGCGCTGCAGTGATTTTCGGTATTCGATGAGAGTGCACTTAACACATTCAACGCCTTGGATGGGTTCAAGCCGCACGAGGTTGTCCAGCAGCTCGAACAGGTCGTAATGTGAGACGCCGACCTCGAAATTCAGGGTCAGACAGTTGAAGGGGATCATGGAAAGCCCCTCGGAGTGCCCACATGACATGCACGCGACGCGCTGGGCCGAGAGGCCTTCAAGCGGGTTGCGAACAGTCACCAACTCCGAGCCGGCCTTGGATAGTATTGGCAGGCTCTGGTATCCACTGTCGTCGCTGTGTTGACTGGCCGCGGTATCGTCCCTGTTGAGGTCTGCCTCGAGACCAGTCTGTCGGCAGGCGGCCTTGGCAGCCTTTTCTATGTCCTTGTCAATCTGGTCCATGAGTTTCGAGAAGTACTCCTGCGCGTCTTGCTGCTGTATCGTGCTCATGTTCTTGAGTACGCTGGGGGTGTATAGTGTCCTGCCATTGTTGGACGTGTCGTTCAATTCGGCGATGAAAGAACGCAACGTCCCGGCGGTAGTCGTCTGGTCTTTGGCTGGTGAGTGCTCGGGGGTGGTGAAGCCGCCGAGGTAGCGCGGGAGGTGTTTCAGAGACGTCAGGCCCTGTAAGATGCTGTTCTGGAAGCAGGAGTTGTCCCAATTTCCCAGGCCAGCAGGCTGGTCCGACTTGCTCTTGGGCCCCGAGAATGTATTTGAAAGTGTGCGCCGACCGGCTTCGGACACGGAAGCCACTATGCCGCCGGGCTGGTCGGTCCTCAAGATCTTACGGAGAACATCGCTCTTCGCGGCGTGGGTTGCTGGCTGTGGTTGAAGCATGGGGATGGGAAACAAGGGGGGGTTGACCCATCGGTCGACGGCGTAGAGCAGGCCGGCCGGGCAGACGAAGACGATGCCGTCCCAGATGAGGTCGCCCACGGAGGGTAGCTGTCGGCCGCGGGAGGCTGCTTGGCTGTGGGCGAATTGGTAGGCGGCCGTCACCAGGAGCACGAGGACGGGGACGAGGACGCTGGGCTGGGATATCCTGTCCCAGAGCTTCTCTTCGGAGTAGTAAGCACCGTATGGGAGAAGATTCTGGTCGTGCAGGGGATCGTAGCGCCTCAGGTTCCGTGTGGTCGACGAGGTCATCCTGAGACGACGCGCGGGTGACCAAGGTCAACGTGTACAGGCCTGCCGCACCTGCCGCGAGCAGTGACGGGCCGGGAGGTCGGGAGGTCGGGAGGTCGTCAGAGATTGGAGCAGGCGTGGCATGTATGAGAAGCCATGTCCGGAGGGCGCGCTTCAAGAGTTACGGAGATGATGAGCGTACAGTACAGTAGCAGAACAGTCGGCGGTCGCGGTTGTGTCGTCGTGACAGACACGTCTCATTGCATTGGTTGCGCGGAACTTTTGGGTGGAGGTCAAGCTAATCCAAGACCCACACGCGGCTCGCAGGAATGTGGGGAGGGGGTCAAGCGAGATCGCCCGAGCTTAGTACACTATTTGTGAGGAAGACCCCAGGGCCCCAGGGGCACTACCTCGGACGGCCTGGGCGACACACACTTTGGATAACCAACCAATGTCAAGCCACATCTTAAGATGCGCATGGCTTGGCCCTTTATAAGAATATTGAACGAATGTCACCTTTTACTTGAATTTTGAATCTTCTCTTTTGCCCTCAACCTTATTGGATGGAGTAGTTGGCTTCTGGAAAGGACCACCTCCTCGGGACATTAGGCTTGAACTCCGACTGAGCATTCTCGTTGCTGTGTTCTGTTACTACCTACCTAGGTAGGTACCTAGGTAGGTACTACAACCAGTCGTCCGTGGCGTAGAATCATGTGTGTTTAGTTGATCTGCGCATCAGCTGTCGGCGAGGAAGAAAGGCCATTCTTATGATTTAACCACAATGCTCATTGCAGTATATTTGGTCGCGTCACCACGGCCAGGCGCGAAGGAAGCTTTGCCCGAGATCGTCGGGGTGACTCCACCAAGGCCGTAGCAGTCAAAGGCTCTAGCAGGCTCAATCCCGGATTCAAACCTGAATGTGACAACAGAAAAAGGGCCATGAGATGGAGACGCTCCCGCAAATTGACTGAGAACCACAGGCGGGGGCCCAAGAAGAGACACAGGACACCACCATCTATCCCTAGGAGAAACTTGGAACCCGAGGACAACTTCCGCTACACGAACAGCCAAGCAGCTGCCCGAGCTTTCTGTTGCACTCCACTCGTCCGTGAGGTGAGCAGGGTGCGCTCAATACTCTCGGCCCCCCCCCCTTCAGACACTTTACGTCTCCCCTCTGCCCGGCGGCCTTGACGGGTTGAGCACGGCGTGGAGCACGGTCACAGTTGCCAGAGTCCGCCCGAGGCCGCCAGGCACTCGTCACAGGAAGGAGCCCCCATCAATGTGACGTCTTCTGAGAGCGATGACGAGGGTGACTGCTATGTTTATGACGTTTACGCCGCTTAGGCAACCCAAAATGAGCACTGCGACAATTCGGGTCATGCGTGATGGAAAACACCGCTCTGTGCCAGGCCCCAACTGTTCTTGAGAATTTATTTGTGTGCGTTGTGTTTTTGTGTGTATGGTGGCGCCCTCCTTTATTACAATGTTACCGTGGGGCCTATCGCAGCAGCCGATCTCGATTGTATCTCAGGACGACTCTCCCCAGTTGCGTGTGTGATTTGTATGTACTGCTCTTGCAGCTCTTCTTACACCATTCCCCATGAACGCCACGGGAAGAAGCAAAAAGTAACACTGTTCGCCGTTGATATATCTCCAGGCGAATCTGCGGTGTATATAACCTGCCCTTATGAGCGTTGCTGTATGAAAATTGGGTATCTCTCGTTTCTCAGTCGTGTACGCGTAAACTCTATACCCACCCCCCGAAAGAATCGTCGTGCCTTGATATCTCGAACAAGAAGAAGCAAAAACAAGGCACTGTTGCCTGAACACATCAGGTGCCTTTTTGGGCAAATCTCCCAAGGATCTGCTGTAGTGATTTTAGATTCACCGGCTTGGTGAGGAAAACATCCATGCCTGACGCAATGGCCTCACGTTGTATGGTAGCTGATGCTAGTCCTGTGAGTGCAATCACCGTCGCCGGCTTGATCTTGTCGTCTCGCTCCCGTTGTCGTATCTTCCTGGTGCTCTCCAAACCATCCATCAATGGCATAGAAATGTCTGTATCACGCCCTGTGGTCAGCTTATGCACCACTTCGATGGCTGGCAATGGCAACTTACCCATCAAGATGAATGGATAGAGCCCAGGATTCGCCGTATACATCTGCAGAGCCTCTAGACCGTTGACAGCTGTATCGTATTCATGGCCCAGCCGTTTCATAAAGGATGCCAGAATCTTGAGGTTGATGTCGTTGTCATCGACTAGCAAGTATTTGTACGGAGCAGCTTGTTGCGTAGACGCCGTTTCTCCGGTTGCCACGGTCGGCCCTTGCCTCAGAGGTAGGTGTACTCCTTGTAGCTCGACCTTTGATTGTAATGAGATGGCTTCTGGGGCATCCTTGTCAACAGAGCCAGCATCGCTTGATGTTGCAGATGTCACGCCACCTTTCTCTGATACACCAGACGAGCCTCCTAGGTTGTCCAACGGCTCTGGAGCCTGTATTGGATCTTGTCTCGCCTTTGCTCCTGTTGGCAATTTATCAAGGTTCGATGAGCCTGATTCATAAGCGTTGTCTTGACTTTCTGAAGAGACAGCGGAGGACCTCTCCGTTCGTCTGTACAGGCTAAGGAGTAACGACCTAGCCAGTCTCCGTGGCCCAACACTTGTATAATTCAGTAGATGATCACAGATACAGGATGTGCTCAGAAATGTATGTACTCACGGTTGGGAAATGAACTCAGTAAGCTGTGACTTCTTCGAAGAATGGGTGAAAGCATGTGCAGTCAGTGCACTCTGGCAAATAATCACGGTAGGCGACGCAGGCTGATACGTCTGATCGTCCATGTCGTTGAAAGCATGTTCGCTGTATAGGAACACATCTGGGGTTTCCTCCGCAGCAGCAGTAACGGGAATAACCAACATCCCGAGCCAGTCTCGGCAGAGCATCTCCATGACCGCTGATTCCGAGACTCGTGGTGGCTCATCAGGCATCTTGTCGACGACTCGGTCGTAACACTTATCGAATCCTCCCAGACATATTCGAAGGCCTCGTAGCTGCTCAAACTGCTCACTCAGGTAAGCGTCCCGCTTGGTGACGGTTATTGACCGAAACAGAGGTAGCGTAACGCGCGCGGTGGTACCTCGGCCGAGCTGACTGGTGATAGCTAAAGAACCGCCGAGAGTCTTGCTGATGTTGTGGACAAGACTCATCCCAAGCCCCGTGCCTGGAGCGAGACGGTCCTCTTGCATGAATGGCTTGAAGAGGTCGTTTCGTAGAAAGTCCTCACTGATGCCTTTACCGGAATCCGATATAGTTATCACCACTTTGGATCTCCGCACCCGGTCGCGTGTTGGAAGGTCTATTTGTCGCAAGCGGACCCACACAAATCCACTCTGGGTAAACTTAAGGGAGTTTCCCAGGATGTTCATAACAACACGCCTTAGAGCTCCTGGTTGCGTCCGGAAATCCCATGAGACAGTGGGATCCATGCTGCTTTATGTTAATGTCCTGCTACAAAGCCTAAAGTGACATATTCTGGAACATTTCAAACAATGAGAAAAAGGAGTTGGAAAACAGAAGACCGGTGCTTACTCCAAGTAAACGACAATTCCGGGATGATTGGGCTCGGGAAAGTGTGGATTGTGCCCGAATGCTTCGGCGGCGGCGGCGCTGTCTAGGCGACCAAGCGCTCTATTGTCGTCGTGTATATGAGCATCATTTTCCTTCAGTTGCGCAACGGACACTATTGTACCTCCAATTAGCCATGCAGACAGACAGACAGACTTGGGGTCAAATCTGGCCAACACAAGTCTTAAACGGGAGGAATGATTGACTCGGCCGCATTATTGGCACACTCGCCAAAGAATTGATACCGCAAGGGTGAGGACGATGAGAGAAATTATTAAGGGAGCATCACGTACTTTTCTGGAAGTTGAAGCCAGCAAAAACGGCTGTTTCACGGTCAGTAATTGTGGAGATTAATTGTCTCGGGAACGCGGACGATGAGATGGATAGTGAGCTGCTGATATCCTCTATCTCGGGAGTGATGAATCGATCTTGGACACAGCGGGGACATACCTTCCACAACCTCTTCCACAAGGATATCCACCTGAGTTTCCGTGGTCATTGATATCATTCCCAGTCCTGCCATACGTTGTCCGCGGCCAGATCCAGATGGCGATTCCCGTCGCTGCCTTCTGGCGAGCTTGGAAGATGTCATGAAAGTGTTAACTTTGCTATGGTCGAGTAGCTATGATGAAGTTGTTAGTAATGTTTCCGGAGAGTAGCAGAGCCGAGACTATATTTCCCGAAGCTGAATGGGGGGGGGGGACCAACGTGATCAAGAGTATCTAGCAGTGTCCGCCCTGACGTTTCTACAATGTGGATTGCGTCTCCCTGGAAAACATCCAGGGTAGTCCCGTGGAGCAAGTCGACAGCAGCGATGACTCCATGAAGCGGAGATCGCAGTTCGTGACTCAATGAGCTGAGGAAGTCTCCTTTCACCTTGTCGGAATTCAAGGCGTTTAAGCGGTGTACTTCACCCATCACGGTTGTCGCATACGCCCGCAGATAGCTGAGCTCTCCTTCGGTAGTGAACAGCCTATTCGGCGAGGATGTCCAGATGAACCCGCCAGCAAACCACCTCTCCTTGATTTGATCCCAGAGAGGGAAAACGGCCACGCTCCTCGCACCAGGAAACAGGGTTGTGATAGCTTGAGCTTGGCCCTCAGGAGTGCTGAACGGCCGATTCACCCTCCTTTTCCCCTTTGCGTCGGAATTGGTACTGTTCTTGTGACGTGGTGGAGTGAAAGGTCTTGCTTCGTCCGTCTCGGATCCTCCCGACAGCAGCAACCCATCCGTATCGAAACTGAATATCTTGCCGGCAGGGTATCGGCGGAGCAGTGACTTCAACAATCGCTCTGGCACCAGCGTATGCTTAGAGAAGGACGCCGCGCCATCTATACTAGAAGCCCCGGTGGTGGAGTACCCAAAAACGTCGCAATAAGTCACAGGCTCTCCAGTAGATGATAACGACAGGGCTTTTGGCAGGTCGTCGTTGCTAGATGACGCAGTCGATCGCCATCCGTTAGAATCAGTTGAGTCCCTGGATCTGCGGTCTTCAACAAGCCCACCAAAGGACCCGACGCTGGCATCGAGGAAAAGAGCCCCTTCAACCTCTACAGACTCCCTAACGATGTTCGCAGCCCGCGAAAAGGTTTGTTTGAGCTGTGCGATATGCGGATCAGGCATGGTAACACTTGCGGGACGGTTCGGGAGCGCGTTAATGGCAACATTCTGGGCTGGTGCTTCAATGATCGATGGACTTTCTGTTCTAGAAACAGTAAAGGTTGGAGTGGTCTCCAGCATGGCTGAGCTCCTGTCAGGGGACCCGGTGCCGAAGAAATGGCGCCTCTCCTGGTCCGGGCGCAGGGCTTCAATGGCTTCACGGTCTCGCTGAAGGCCTTGCTGTCTCTGGTTCAAGGTCCCTTCCTCTTGTCCGGGCGCATCTTGGAATTGGCCAGTAGAAGAGGAGAGCGTGGCTTGACCTTCGACGAATGACCCCAAACCACGCACCATGCGTTCACCACGATGGATGCTTTCGATGGCGGCTCGAGATTCGATATGGCGCCAGACGATGCTTGCCATATCGCGCAGGAACTGTTTATCGGCATCACCAAGGTCGAGCTCGCTTCGCGGCGAGTCGTCGTACACGTGATATACTCCAATGTTGACACCCTTCTTCGAACGGATAGGGACTCCGGCATAAAAGCGGGTTTGGGGCCAAGCTTGCCTACAAAAGGCATCGGAGAAGCGCTCATCTTGGGCAAGGTCGGGCACAACAAGCACAGGAGCAAGGGAGGTAAATTCTTTTTTTGAGATGTTTTCATGGTGGATAGTCGGCGGACTCTCAAGAATCTGCTCATTTGGACACTTTGTGCCGCGAGGGATGGCAGTGCTGGCGAGCCTAAGCTGGAGCGGGTCCACCTGGGTCTCGGGATTGAGGGACAGTGACTGCGTAGCCTCAGCAACTATGTACTGGTAGTTGCGGTCAAAAAGCGAGATGAGGCACCGGGAGACATTGAGCCTCAGAGCAGCGAGCTGCGCACTATGTGGCTTGTCAGCAGAGGGGCAGCCGGAGGAAGCATGACTTCTCGGGTTGGCAGACGACGACTGAGTCTCTAGAACCCCGAGAGGGTCACGGAGGAGGAGTGAGTACTGACAAGGCGGTCAGGCCGGCATCTGAGCAGGGAGCTATGTGGCTTGAGTCGAAGGGCTGCTGAGGGTCGATGAGGTGGGTTTTGCGTATGAGTGAGCCCGCATACCTGGAGAGGCAGTTAGCACTGCCTGCGACTTGGGCTGGTGAGCCAGGTGAGGGCATTACTTCAGAGTCTCTCTAGTGCGAGAGCCTTCGCTGGCTGGAATCTGGGGCTGGCCCTCGACGACCGGGGCTTGGGCGGTCTGGGCCTCCCTGGGAGACTCCATGTGAATGAGAAGAGACAGAACAGGTCAAAGGGGAAATACTTTGCCAATGCAGACCACGCATTGAGGCAATTCACAGGCCTGCAGGACTGGAAGCGCTGGCACAGGCAGCCGGTTGTCAGGTAAGACAAGGCCAGTGTGGGCGGGCATGGCAAAAGTGCGATGGCAAGAAGGGCAGGTGCGAGGTGGTACGCCCAGTAGGTAGGCCGGCAGTCGATCTAGAGAGAAAGTAGCTAGGGCCTTTGGGCCTTTGGACCTTTGGACCTTGGACCTTGGACACTGGACACTAGATCTTGGATCTTGACCATGGGCTAGACTACAATACAAGTACAGGGGAGCAAAAAGTGGGAATGTGCAAATCGCATGCCACCCTGCACTGCAATTCTACTATTCGCTCCCCACCCCGTGAGACTTGTGAGCCGCTTTCAGACCACGATCTAGACCGACGCAAGGGTCTCCGGCCCCCCAGGCTCCTGCTCCAAGCTAGCCACTGTAGCTCGTTACAGCAGTCAAATCCAACTGGTACCGTGCCCGGCTTGCCAGGATGTCTATGCGTCTATGTGTCTATGTGTGTCTATGTGTCTATGTGTCTATGTGTCTATGTGTCAGGGTGTCAGGGTGTCAGTGTGTCAGGGTGTCTGGTGCAAGCAGCACAATACTGCACGCAGACGGGGTTTGGCGACCGAGACCGCACTTGGATCCATATTGATTTACATTGCAGCCGGGCAGCCCTGCACCCTTGTGCCTTGGTCTAGCATCCGCTGCGGATCTGCAGCAAGTTGTGAGCCGAGCCCGGCTACCTTGGAAAACAAAATCTAGCCATCCAGCCATGCTAGGTAGTTGCCTGTCAGGCCTGCCAGTCTGGACAATGAAAGAATCATGTACCGTAGCGAGAAACAGAGTAGTGTGGCGGGGTGGCGGGTGGCGAGAGGCGAACCCCAATGGGTCCTTAGGCTGGGGTCAAGTTGCAGGCTGGGAGGACAGAGTGCCATCAATCAGTACACACACCTGGCTAGCACCCGTGGACAGACTGCTGTATGCGCAATAGGCAACATCCTAACGCAAATGTCTGTCTACCTGTAACACCTGAAGCATGCATTTCGACTCCGCTGTGTGCCCAGAGGTTGTCATCATATCATCACCTTGCCACTTCGGTTCTATACAGACGTGTGCATATGGTACACCAACAGGTATAGCGCAGTTGTACACATCAGACAGCAGAAAGAAAGAACAGTCCCGACGTGTTTTGTATACCTAGGTATGCAGGCAACCCAACAGCACTGCTCTGGTCTGTCTTGCTAACTGACCCTGGGTCTCTTGGAGAGTTGCACCGTCTCCTGTCATACAAAGGTCTGTTGTGTCTGCCCACTCAAACAAAGACTGCAGCCGAGACACAGAACCAAGTGAAATAAAACAGACAATTACCATAAAGAAAATGCACGGAAACAGAACCCCAAGAACAATGAGGCGGATGAGTGAGTACAAGGTTAGCTGGTCAGCCCGCTATGCTTTGGTGCAAAGAATATGCAAAAAGCCAGCATAAATCATGTAATCATTTGCTAAACGGGGCTCTACCCCGAGTCAAGGAAGGAAGCTTGGGAGGCTGGAGCTGCTGCCAGCCGCAACAACAACGCGTCTGTCCCAATCGCCCTTGCTCTGCCTACCCCATCCAAGCACTTTCATCCTTTCAACCTTTGTGCAACCAAACCCTCAACACTCCTACACCTTCAGTCTGGTCACTCCTCTTGACACTTCAGCGGGGCCCCCTAATAGCTGCTGTCCCCAGGCGTCCACTATCACATCCACCTCAAACGCCAACCAGCGCCGAGATGACAGACTATGCGAGCCTCAAGGTCCCTGACCTGAAGAAGTTGCTTCAAGAGCGTGGCCTTCAACAGTCGGGCAACAAGGCAGACCTCATCGCACGCCTGCAGGACAATGACAAGAGTAGGTCGCACCTCAACCGTTCACACTATCCTGGCAATCACTCCCCAGTACTACTACCTCTGTCCCTACATCCAATCATCGTGTTTGCGCCAAAACAACACGCGAGCTAACCAGAAACCTCTCACACCAGGCCAGGCCGAGGACGTGATTGACTGGGACGATGATGACACTAAGATTGCCTCTGCCGCCACCAAGAAAGAAGAGCCCAAAGCTGTCCCCCCTCCTGCCGTCAACACAGAGGCAGAAACCCCGGCTGCTCCATCAGCTGCACCTGTCCAGGCAGAGCCCGCCAAACCAGCCTCAGCTCCTGCTGCAAAAGCCCCCAGTACGGAGACAAACAAACAAGATGAGGACTCAAGTGCATCAGTAAAGGATGGCGATGCCGCTCCCCTGGCTGCCGAAGAGAAGCCCGCCGAATCCACCGAGAGTTTTGCAATCGGCCTCGAGGCCAGCAACGCTGACGAGGAGCTCAAGAAGCGCGAGGCGCGCGCCAAGCGCTTCGGCATCACCGCTGATGCCGACTCTGAGGAGGCCAAGAGACTCGAACGCGCCAAGAAATTCGGCACCGACACCGCCGCCGTCGTCAAGGGCCTCGATGCGGCTCTGCCAGAGCGTCGCCCCAAGCGTGGCCGTGAGCAGGGCGACCAAGCCGAAGGTGGAGGGAAGAGACAAAACTCGGAACGGCGCAACGGAGGACACAACAAGCCTAGAGGTGGTCGCCGCGGCGGCGGTCGCCCCAACAGGCATGAGAGCAGCGGTGGCGGCGATCGCAAGATACTGGCCGACCCGTCCGAGAAGGCGAAGGCTGAGGCCAGGGCTAAACGCTTCGGCGGCGGTAATTAGGATCTGCCGTCCCAAAGCGTTCTTTCCAGTGCTTCTGAACAGATCAAGGCCGAGGCTAGAGGCCGACGATTCGGCAGCAGCGCCTACTACCAGCCGGAGGGAAGCATATTGGATGATCCTGTGGAACGAAAGAAAGCCGAGGTTCGAGCCAAACGATTCGGTTACGTCGAGTGAGGGGCCGCGCTGTGCTGCTCCCGGTGGTCCCTGGTCTGTTGGGTCTGGGTGCAACGGCATACCGTCGGACGCCGTTGTCAGGCGAGCTCTCCGGCTGGACCATACCACGGCACCGGCTCGGTGCGACGATAACAGAGATACGCATCAAGAAGGGGCAGCACCATAGGCCTCTTCGAGAGATGCCTTTGTACACTAGAAGGATCATCACGACTAGGAAAGACGGCGGATTCTGTGGGAGTTCGGGTTTCGCTGGCGTAGGAGGACCGCGATTCACTTTTTCAGAACCATGGACAGGATCAATGATTATACCCGTTACTTTACTTTGGCCCCGGTCTTCTCACAATAAACTCCCTCTGAGAGAAACCGCCTCTGAGAGAAACCGCCTCTGTCTCCCCAACTACCCATCATAACGATTGATATGTTCGCCATCCAAGTCCTTGTGGCGCGAGTCACATCAGAGATCCAAATGCCATCGGTGGGGGCATACCGGGCATGAAGAATCAGCACGGGCCTGACCCAGGGTCCCGGGCCTCGTCGATGCTCCAATGCCCATGGTGGGTTCCAGGCCACATCTTGACGCGGGATGACGGTTAGCAAGTCTACACAATAATGTTAAATCCGCACACATCGAGCAACGGAAGAGGTCTCTCTGCTCTCCCGATTACGCAGATGAGCCGCAGACGGGTGAGGTCAACTACGGCCAAGCCACCACACACACAACGCTGGCGCTCGTGATGGCCTGCTTCAGCTACATGGTCGTAGCCGTCCGCACCCACCTAGTGCTCTTTGAAGAGGACTGTCGTATCCATCGAGAGGCGGGTTGATACCTATGGCGCCTCTCGGGCTTCTAGTGGTCTTGGACATCAGTAGATGCCTTCTCAGACCGTCCGCTATGCGACGAGCCAAGTGTTGCTTGACTTGTATTAGCGGCGACTCCGAAGGCAGTCATTGCGGGACTTCGATCCAGGAGGCACGGCTTAGACGTGGATTACGACGTCGGCGCCTTGAGGCACCATATCGCTCCAAGGAAGCCACCGCCACAGTTCACGATATCGCTGAATGCCGGTCCGACTCAGTCTGAGGGCACATTTGCAATGTTTCCAGGGCCATCTCTATCTCCTCTTTCTCGCTCATACGGAAGCAACTATGTCATACCCTTCCCGTCGAATTCGGCCGAAGTCAGAAGCTCCATGAGACCCCTGACACGCTTTTGGGCGTGAGGAGGCCGAAAGTGGTGGCTTCATGTGACCTCAGCACAAGTCGTTACCCACACAGAACGGACTGGAAATGCTCACGTATCAGATGGCATATCCATGCCACCTTTCACTAGCGAGAAGAAGCCGCTTCGACAGCTTTCCTCCCGTTCGGACGCTTGTTTGCCTCAGCCTGGTCGATTGAGCGGGACCTGTGAACTCCGTCGCTATTAACTAAACACAGTAATCTCTAAAGAATCACCTGGCAAGATGTGCTGAAAACGGGCCATGAATGCCCATCAACAAGAGAGTATACTGTTATCCTTTTTCAGAAGCACGGTCGCACAGTAAAAGAAAACCTTAACCAAGGATACGATCACACAACTCATTGCTATCACAAACACTTATCACTGGGAGACGCCAGGCGCAGGGGGAAAAAGAGGGTTATCTGAGGTCGCCCACTAACAAGCAGGACCTGTTGAAGCCCTCGTGGGCGCGAATACCGAAGCCACACGCATACCCAATGACTACAGGAGGTGCTCCATAGAGGCCGAAGGATGCAGCGGCGGATCTGGTGTGCTTGTGTATTCGACACTGAGCAAACTAACATGGAATCCGTAATTCCCTCACGAAACCACGATGCCTCGGATCTCTCATATGTTGCGGGTGGCGCGGATGTAATTTGTCTAGCTTGACAGGCCTGGACGGAAGTCATCTTACACGATGGAGTAGTACCCACGGCTTATTAACGTTCCTTCCAAGGAAATGCGAGTCGCTAGTTTGAACTCGACGAAGAACCCCCGTCGCCCACGTCAACCCATGTCACAGCCTATGAGTAAGGCTGCAATTGAGTAACTGCACACAAGGGCGGGCAAGTCGTGGGGAACATGCAGGGCTGGTGGACACAAATGCAGTCAAAGTCAAGTTTCTCTACCTGTCACAGCGGATCCCTAATATGCCTCGAGCAGAGACCACCATGGCAAATGACCAGAGTCTAATTGTAAGTACGTGCTTGCCGTGTAGGCGCTGCCCACAGAGGTCACCTGTGGGATGCGCAGTCGATCTCCAGAGTCGTTCTCAATTTCCGACCCAGGAGAACCGACATCGGACTCCTCGTGCGAAGGCAACTCGTAGAAGGAACATCAGGATCCAGAAGACCACCCGGCAGATGGGAGGTTGGCACACAAATAGTTGCCATCCACGCAGAAGAATACGACCGTTGGCCACAGACGAGATGAGCGCAGGTGGGTTGATATGCTCGATCCTAATCTCAAGGGTGCCGAATCAGGTGACCCAACCTTCATGTGTGCGCAAGCGTCGTCACGCAGCAACGTGCGTCCCTATCACACACGTTCGAGAGGGAAGAGGGTGTAGTGTGGGCAGGGTGGGACACCCGTCGGCAGCAACTTATCAACCTAAGCGCTCGGTGTGGATCACCACTTGGATGCATGCAGCCAGGCAGCCCGCAGCGGGGCGTCGTCGAGGGAAGGGAATGTGGGCTGCCCACACCCTGTCTAGTCCGGATGCTGTCTCTTGGTGGCTGTTGGTGTGTGTAGTGCAATACGATAGCCCTGGGGAAGGATGGTGGGCCTCGAGATGATGCTATTCGCAAGAAGGGCGTTGGTAATGGGAGTGTGGATCCCCCCCAAACGTGCGGAAATGATCGGTGCCCACTCACACACCCAACGGCATCTGCCACAAGAAACCCCAGAGGAATCCCTGCCGGGGCCAGCTGAGGGCCCGCGACCTATCAATGTGCTCAGATGGCGCATCTGAGATCTCATAGGCCACTAAGCGGCTGCTCCCATCTGCGGGTCGCCCCTTTTGGGTCAGCCGCTGTCAGAGCCAGGCAAGACCCGAACTGTAGGAGATTTGTTGACATGTGGGGAGTAATGAGAAGTGATTGCGAGTCTGTCTACTCTTGGCCAGCAGAGTGGATATGATAGTAGTATTCGCGCATGAACTGCCATCAGTCTCCACAAGTGGAGGGCCATGATGCCTTGACTGCCGACGTGCAGACGAGTGAAGGTGAATCCAGCAGGACTTCCATATCCAGTAGTTCCACGCCTACTGGGCGCGCCTGATCCCTCGCCTCACTTCACCATCCCGCCCAGCTTCACCCCCACGGCCCCAGCGTGGGCAAACGACCTCGGGGAAAGACACGACGACGCCAGGCCTCGGTCGCCATCAGGGCGGGCGGCACGAGACATCGGCGCGACTTCGGACGAGCCTAGTCGGTCATATTCCAATCCCCATATCGCTTGAGGTTGTACCCATGGCGCGCGGTCGCGCTTCGATGCCGTGGAAC
Organism: Diaporthe citrichinensis; assembly: GCA_014872995.1. Lineage (NCBI taxonomy): Eukaryota > Fungi > Ascomycota > Sordariomycetes > Diaporthales > Diaporthaceae > Diaporthe > Diaporthe citrichinensis. Next base: position 69,301 of record JADAZR010000005.1, on the reverse strand, counting down.
ACATGACCTCCAGATCTCTGGGAAACTCACCGCTCAAGGATGGGGGTTCCTGGGTGGACAGAGACGCTCACAGGCCAGCCCAGGGAGCAGCCGAGCCGAGGTGAGGACGACCTGCGAACGTGTCTCAGACAGAGAAGCTCGGAGAGCGTGGATTGGCGAAAATGACGCATGGGCTGGACCCTGCTCACCGAGATCGTCCTCGTGACACGGGTCTGTGAGGGAGCGGCGGCAGCAGGAGCTGTACCACTGCGCGCCCAAGAGGGGCCTCGTCTCATCCTCGGGTCCCGCTACTGCGGTCCATACTTGCCTCGCGATACACGGCAGATCAGGGCAGCGATGTTGCATCAAACGTGCCACAATTCTTTGCGGGAGAAAATTTGATGTTGTGGGTGGCGGTGGTCATCACAATGCTATGTTGCGCATGCCTGGCCATACCGAGTGAGGTTGAGCCTGTCCCCAGAATGACCACTGCTTAGGAGGACTCCAACAACGGGGACACCCATGGCCGGGCGCTTAAGCTCGGCTATCCAATGGATTGGGCTTGACAGCCCCTGCTGGCGGGAGCGAAAAGTGGAGATTGACCCCAGCTCGAGAGAGACCAGGGTCGCCAGTCGAGATCTTGCTCGTAGTTTTTCGACGGTTCGCTGGGCTGGGCCTGGGAAGGGGCTGACGACAGGAGCCGGGCTCAGAGGATCAGGAGACGAGAGTGCGTATGATGATGGCAAACGTGTCACTATCTCAGGAGGAACTTGAAACCTTGATTTCCCTTGCCTTGCCTTGCTGTCTCTCTGGTTTTCCTCTGTGCCACGTCACCAGCCTCACCTTGCCCCCAGCGTGGCAGCGTGGTCATGTTCCGGCTTTCAACTGTGGCGGAGCACAGAGAAGCACCCCGGTAGTTGTCAACTTCCGGTACTACCATGCGGTGCACTCGCCACAACCCTCAACCCACTTTCGCCGTCGGAGCCGGCGAACCCAGGCTCATGCAAGACGTGCACAAGTGCTGAATTGCCATGCAGCAGGGCGTCGTAACGGTACGGCAAAGCCTCTGATCTGCCTTAGTAGCTGCAATAAGGGTCCCATTTTTGCAACCGAAACTGCAGAGATTTCTTTGGTGCCTTCTGCCTGGTCTGCCTCTCAGGCCTGTTTGCCCGTCCGCCTAGGCGCAAACGGCGTGTTGCCAGCGCATCACAATTGCCACGGGCTATTGAACGCACTCAGCTTTCAGCTTGCCTTGCTCGCTTGGCCTGTCAGGCGTGACATCCTGCGAACCAGGTGGACCGGTACCTGCAGATCATGAGGCGGCGTCGAGACCCATTGAACATGGAGCGTCAACATGACAGCCGTGGTGGCTTGCGAGCGCTGGCCTTTGATCTGTTGTCAGTTGATGACACAGACAGACCCAAACAGCTTGCCGCGCTTGACTGCACTGCCCAGATCAGTTTTCCAAGGCCGGCAGGCGATCGATGGATCTATTCTATTCTTGTCAATTGTTGCAGGTCGACACATCGCCCCCTATGACAGGTCAGATGTGGCTAAGGAGATCAAGCCTAGTCGCGATCCGCGGGGACGAGTGGTTCGAAACCTCAGACTGTCCTTGACTATGATCAGTGGCATGTACGGGCTTTCGGCAGCGCCCCCCGGGTGGCCCTCGTGTGAATTGGCGTTAATCGCGTAAATGATCCTCCACGCCAGTATCACGTCAAATACTGGCTCAACCCGTGCGGGATGCCTTGACGCCTGCCCCTCCCACATACCTCCTGCGAGAGCGAGAGAAAAGGGTCATGTCCACACCCTCTTCGGGACCCGGGAGAGTGCTTCCAAGCCGGTCCGCATCCGCGGTGGGTGGCAGATTGTTTCGATGAAGAGTGCCAGAAGCGATCCCCGGGCTTCAGTCACGTTTGACTAAGGTCGTCAGACTTTTCAGGTGCTGTGCAACAGATCGCTTTGGGAACAAGAGGGGAGCCTCAACAGGAGGTGCCAGGGACAAGAGCTTGATGTAAATCGCCCGATTTGGCATAAATCAGGGGTGGCAGGGGCCTCTAAAACCTGTGATTGGAAGCTTAATATCTCGGGCGAGCCAACCAGAGCGCGAGGTTGCTGTCTTAATTCGAGCTTGGCTTCCTCCAAATCCACGGCGGCGTCTGGCTGCTCCTTCCGGAATGACGGATTGTAAAAGGGAAACTCGAGGGGAGCAGTTCCGGTCTCAAGGAAACGGGCTAGGTGAATCGTGTATGTACCGATCAGGGGCTCGGCAGATGAGTCATCTGCATCTTGATGAGATGGAGCATCTGCGATGCCCTGGGTGGGAGACGACGAGTGCTCAACGTGTGTCAGAAGCCGTGCGACTCCAGCTCGTCCAGGTCTCCCGCAGAATGGGGCGTGCCGCGGGAAGCGCCAGACGGACGGGTGCGATCGCATGTCCTGAGGAGCTGGTACCTGCTGGGCCGCAGATGCTAATAGGGATAGCATGTCGTGCTCTCACGCGGCCATCCCGGGTCCTCACACTTGAGTGGTGACCGAGACCTGGAGTCCCCTGAGTGAGAAGACGAAGACGGCAACGGCTCCCGTCTCTGGGCCGCGCTGACCACCCTCTGGGCTTCCGTGGACCGCGGGCCTTGTCCTGGTCCCGCAGCGTCAGAGCGTGCGAGCACATGTGTGCCTGGTATTGTACAAAGTATTGTGTGTTGGTGATGATGCTAATTACCAGCTGATACTTGAAGCAAGAAAGCCTCGGGCTGGATCTGTCTTAGATCCTCCCAAGCAGCCGGGACAGGCAAGGAGGGAGCGAATCTCGAAAGCTAACAAGTCAGTAAACCCCCGATCTGGCCAAGCCACCAGACCACCAGACCACCTGCCAGGCAGCCAGGCAGCCAGCCAGGCATGCAGGAAGGGCACAAAGGCAGGAAGGCAGGATGCGTCGAGGAAAACCCTGTGCTCAGCCGGGCTGGGTACGCCGTACAGATGCAGAGCAGGCTACCGAGGATCATCCTAGCCTCAGTCAGCCATCGATCATCAGTCTCTATTCCCGCCGGCGGACTAGTCTGCTAGTCTACCCGTTGCGAGACCAACTGCAAGAGTCAGAACACGACAGGCCCCGGCGCTTGTGGGTGGCCGTTGACTGGCGCGAGTCCACACCCAGCGATTCCCCTGCAACGGGCGCCCAAGGATCGCCGTCATGGGTGAGGGAATTGACCGATCGGCGTGCACAGAGTGAGACATTGTCTAAGACATGCATGCGAACTTGCTGACCTTGCCATGCTGAGGTTGTTCATGGTCTTTGGGCCCTGCCCCTGCGCACGTTTTGCTGGCGTTTCCATGTGGCTTCTCGACGACGTGACCGGGCTTTCTTCAACAGCATGTGGTGCTGTGCTGTACCGTAGCATCATCAAGTGTATCATCGTCAACATGCTGCTCGCGAATTGAGCACTGCTTGTGGTCAACCGCCGGTATCCGTGCGACTGCCCCTCACCGTTCGCCTCTCCCCTCACCGACCCCGGCCTCGTCTCGTCTTGTCTCGTTTCGTTTGGTAGCAGTTCCCCTCCTCGACTGACCAATTCTCCCATCGCACCTCGCTTCGCCTCTACCCAATACCGCAATCAAGCGAAGCAGCAAGGTCCATGATGATCGGCGCCACTCACCAAGCACAAGCTGGTCACGGGTCTCTGGACCTCCGCATTCTCCTAAGACCAGGGGAGAACAGGTCGACAAGGACTGGTTCTGTTTGCATTATGGACTCTAGACAAGCCCCGACATGACCCAACCCAGGGGACCGTCATCTGGTCGGCCGTTCGCCATCCTCAGAGGCGAGGGCTTTTGTTGCCCAATGGCAACACCAATCTGCAAACTCAGTGCTCCCATAGGGCCTCGCCTTATGCACAGTCCAGGGCCTCTCCGGGGTCCCTCTTTTTACACGCATGGCGCAGCGTCTGCTTTCTGCAGCAGCAGGGCCCGCCCTTTCAACCGGGACCAGGATAGGCAGGATGCGACGCTGCTCATTCTCGACTGTCGCCTATTACCGCCCAACAACCGCTTGCCCTTCACACCAGTCCCACAGCTGATCTGTCGGGCCTGTCCAACTGCTTTTTTCATTTGTGGCCGATGAGACCCCGCCACGGACGGACATTGAGGAAGAGGCAGAGAAAGAGAGGGAATCTTTTGCGGCCCACCTCCAATGGTATCTCAATGGCTCAGCCAGTACGCAGCATGTGACATGTCCAGTACATTGTACACACACACGCACGCACGCAAATAAAGTACAGTACACGCACAGGGCAGTGTGCGGCGCGCGGTACATAGGGAGGCCTACACCGTGTCTCAGTCGACCTCACCGTTCGACCCGGTTCCTTGGACTGCCAGGTGGGGTTTTACGACAGCAACTCGCTCGTCACTCAATAATCGACGTGCAGCCTCCGAGGTTCCCTCTCGGATCATCGCTCAGAGCCTGCGCCCGACCCCCACTGCATGTCACGTAGCAAAGTCTCTGCCCAGCTGTGCCCACCGCGCATGCCAGATACTCCATCTCACTTATTGCTATGGATGGGTTCTGGCACAGCACAGCAGCCAACCAGCACCTGGACGCCACCTCGAATGGTCAAAGATAGCATACGGGCATGCGGGACAGGGCAGGGGGTTGTTAGTATCTTCGCCTGCAGCTGGTGGGGAGTCATTTGATCTTGCGTTGCCCGTCGTGAATCCTGGGCCGCTTCCCCAGCTCTGACGACCCCTGCATCCTGGTGCGGGTTATCGTCCGCACATCCCTCTCATTATAATCAAGGTACTGCGGCCCAGTCAGTCATCCTCCGTCGGCACCAGTATGGCCAGGATACATAGGATGCTCGGCTAACCTAAATACCTCGTCTCCTCGAATTCAACAACCTTTTTTTTTTTTAAACGCCCGTCTGGACTGCTCCATCACAAAAGGTGCCACCACCCACCCCGTCACCCTTAGCGAGCTTACACACGCCTGTCGCTGGGGACATCCTTGTTTTGCTCACCACCCTCCAACTCCCTCCACCAAGCCCTCGGATGTTACCCCATCCCACCATCTCGACATCTTGTTGACATTTTACCCTTTCCTCTTCGGTCGTGCGCGCTTTTGACTTCAATACTCTTTATTAATCCTGTGTGCCACCGTGGTGGAACATTCAACGCCCTCGTCTGCTCTTTTCGGCTTCCAACGTGCTCCACTTACACACACACATGTCTGGCACATAACACGCCCACCTCGCATATGTTTTGGTCATTTTGTCGGCAGACTCGCCACCCCTAGACTGCGTTCATCTGCCCAGGACTCTCACACAAATACGGTGAGTGGGTTTCCTCGCGGCACGTCAGCCTTCGATCTTGTCTTGTACGACCCAGATCCTTCCTCCCATCTTGGGGGCCAGGACCAAGTGCTGACTGCCGCTTCGGCATGCTTTGAAACAGATGAAGGTTGGACACCACGGGAAGACATAATGTGTGATTGAGTGAAACAGCAAGTTGACCTGACATGGAATCCTCGAGACCGAGGATGGCGGGCCATGGGTCGACAGGCACAGCCGCCCAGCCCAGGCGTATGGGCGCAAACGTGACTACGCCTTCAAGTGACTTCACACCTTCTCTGAGTCGAAGGGCCCGGAAGGCGGCAGAGAATGCCGCTATTCCTTCCTCGGATGTCCCATCTTCTCGGAACGGAAGCAAGATACCCCAGACTTCGTCCATGCGGACACCTGCTCAAGCACATGGACGGAAACCAAGCCTTGGCTCACATGGGCACTTTTGGGGCTCTAACTCCAGTAATGGGTCTGAAGATGCCCTTTCAAGCGTTGCCAGCTCGTCCGGTCCCTCGAGCCGATCCCAAGAAACATCGAAACAGCCCAGGAATGTCCTGCGGAGAAAGCATCCCAGAGTGACCCCGGAGCCTCCCAGCATGCCTTACCATTCTCGCAACAGTTCCATGAGGACCGATTCATCCTCTTCAGTCCCTCGGTCAAATGTCTCACTCGATATACCACAAGACGCAAACATGGACCGCAAGTTTACTCCTAGTCCAGCTGGATTCCCAGCTCCCCAGAGACCCGAGCCTCCAGCAACCAACGGGCAGCCTGCCTCAGTCTACCCTGAGCTCGACCGGTATCGCGACTTCGAGCCTCAAGAATCCTACCGGAATTACTACGCTGAAGTGCCCTATCCAATATCGACCGATTTACCCCCGCCAACGCCGCTGTTTTCAAGCACCAGCAGCCAACACAGTGCCTTCAGTGGTAGCCCATCCACCAGGTATTCCGAATCACCGGGAGGCGGTCCGTACAGTCGAGACACGACCCCAACCTCTATGTCATCTCAATCGCCCGGTCTTGTTGCACCCATGCGACTTCCCGCTTCAAGGCCTAAGCAGAGCAGCCCTGCGGTGACCAGGCCACCTGTGACCCGTAGGAGAGCTGGCAGTGCCTCAAAAGAGGTCCGGGACGAAAGTACGGAACCGGAAGGCCTCTCTATGGTTCGGGAGTCTGTGAACTCATCATCGTCAACCTCCACGGTACGAGATGCTACCCTCAGGGAACAGAGACAAAAGAGGCTCCTTGCATCCCGCGCTCCCAGTCCGCCTCCGCGCATGTCCTCTGAGAAGTTCAATAAGACTAGGGACCCGGAACCAGCACCCGCCAGGAAGTCTCACGAGCCAAGCAAGTCCGTTCCTGTCATCTCACCCACGTTCAGGCTCGCGAACAATGCTCGTCAGACTGGCGAATCGTCAGGCGCTCCTACACCTCGACCAACGCCACCTATGAGACCGAGCAGGGAAGGGACTCCAGACCTACATTCTCAAGTAGGGTTGCCAGTACCAGTTGTCCACAGCAATCTGTCCTCGACTCAGCTATCGGAAAGGAGGCGAAGCGGACTGATCCCCTCTAGCAACACTGCTACTTCCTCCCGTTCCAATACACCGTCACAAAGCGATCGACCACAACAGTTGCCCCCGCCCAGGGTTGGCAGGGAAGCGACTCCAGTCCCTCAAGGTGCCGGCTCAGGTCCAACAACCCAGGCAGCCAAGTCAGACCCTCGCAAGCCTCCTCGAACTCCGAGTCCAAGTGTATCCTCGGCATTCAAGTCACGATTTCCTCTGTTCAGCCGCAAGAATAAGTCTATTTCAGAAGCTGCTCCGACCAATGTCTCCGACAAGAAGGAAAGACCACCTCGAAAAGGTCCCGCCGCAGGAACCGGCCACGAAGGATATGGGCGGCTTGGCCACATTCGGCGACGAAGCGGGAGCATGACTAACAACCCTCGTGCAATGCCTGGGACCATGTCTTCACAGGAGAGCCTTGCGAGCAGCCAGTCAGTTGACCCATTTCTGGCCGAGCGCATGAGTCCTGTTGTTATAGCGGGCGGCTCGATCATCGAAAACAGGAATGTCAGCTTCGATGCCAGTCGGACGGCGAGCGAGCAAAACCTGGCCTTGCCCCGACCTAGCATTGGTTCAAGGAACAATTCTGGGTTGTCTCTATCGTCCCAAGAAGATCGCAACACTCTTTGGCCCTCCGCAATGCCCCACTTACCCGCACCAGGGCCTTTCATGGGACGTCGGAGACCTTCTGATAGCAGCGACTCGGAGGGTCTCAACATGAAGCCGACTCTGGCACTCCGCCGATCGCTTCAGAGACTACAAAACGCGGATCAAGGAAATATGCGTCTTCCTCAACCCATCGTTGTGCGATCCGGTGTGACGACACCGGCCATGACTAGCCACGATACTTCCATCTTATCGGATGATTCGCTATACGACACACGAAGAACGCAGGGCCTCGCCAAGATAGATGCCGCACATCCACCACCGAAGAAGTTGTTGAAGAAGCCGAAGTCACCCCGTAAATGGAGTTTGTTTGGTCGTTCGACGACCCAATCTGCCAGCAAGACCAAGGAGTCAGAGACACCAAAGCCCGTTGCAGCACCAGCAGGTGGGCAGAAGAAGTCTGTGGCATTCTACACGATGATGGATGCTTCGGAACAGGAGGAAGTCCTGCCGGATGTCAAGCAGGTGCTTCGTGAAGCCCAGACTCCAGCAGCATCTTTGCCAGCTCCGCAGGTTCCAGCCCATCAGCAACCTCCAGTCCAACAGCGACCTCCAGTCCAACAGCGACCTCCAGCGCTGCGAGAACAGCCTCGTGCTGATAGGGAAAAGACGGTCCAAGCCAAGCCCCCCAGAGCGCCGCAGGTCTCGAAGAGCACCCCGGCTGTGGCTCCGAAGGTCGAACCAAGAAAGTCTTTGGCCCAGCCCACACGGACAACACCGGCCCCAACAACAGCAGCATCAGCAGCAACAAAGCCTCCAACCACTCGCTCGAACCGTCTGCCCCAGGTTGGTCGTATCCCGAAGGTTGTCGCTTCTACACGTGCCGAATCAAGCAAGTCTTTCTCCCGACCGTTCAATCGCACCAGCATGCAACAGCAACCACCGCCCAGCGTACAGGCCTCAGCCGCAGAATTTGTCGCGAAAGGACCGAGTCCTACGCAATCTCTGACCTCAGCTTCAGAGCCCAAGAGTGAGGAGACGAAGACTGTTGAGAAGGTAGAAAATAATCCGTCGTCGGCCTACCGGCTCTCCAGGGATGTGCCGTCCGAAGCAAGCCGCTCACAAAACGAATTCCTATCTTTCCCTCCACGCAAGGATTCTGAAGGCACCTCGACCACGTCTTCCAGCTGCTCAGGTCTCCTCAGCTATTCTGACGCCACAGCCGTCATCCCAGGACCAAACGCTCCTCTGGCTGAGGATGAGGTGTGGGACGAGTACAACGATCTCATGGGCGAGGATGCCCTCAGGGTGCCGCCCTCGGCAGGCTCATCGCAGGGCAAGCCGTTCCATCTCGAGATGTGGGGAAGACACCTCACCCACGAGAAGAATACTCAGCTGGAGTCACCAACCGTAGACGCATACGTGGAGTCGGACTGCGAGACAGAATTCGAGGCGGAGGCCCAGGATGAGCCTGCGCCTATGTCCTCTAGCGGTTACAGCTCCGGTCTCACTGCAAAAATTGACGAGACGTTGGAGTCAATTGGAGGGCCGGCTTCTTCTTTCAGCATCAGCGACTTTGTGAGCGGATACGGCGATCGCAACAACAGCCTCAACTCTCAGTCTCAGCTCCAACGCACAAGCACTGCATCGTCTCAGAAGGCACGGGTCATTCGAGATTCTCACGCCAGCGGGAGCAGCCAAGGGTCCGATGACAACTCAGCCGTGTCGCAGGTCAACCTTCGTGTTGGCTCGATGACTGTGAGCAAGTGGCTGACCTTTGGTCATGTGCTCTTCAGCCCAGTCAGGGACGAGCTGATTCCGATGACGGGCTCTCTCAAACGACACTCTATCCTGGTGATCGACGGACTTGGAAATGATGACTGGTCTTTCTACGCGGCCGAGACGTACCCTGCGGCTACATTCTTCAACCTCTCCCCCCGCTCACCACTACCAACCGACAGCCAGGCTCCATCTTCCAGCGCTCCTCTGAGCCCGCCAAATCACCACCAGATCCAGTACAAGTCACACATGGACAGGTTTCCCTTTGGCTCTCAGAGCTTCACGTCTGTGGTGTACCGATTCCCCTCCGCTGTGCCCGAGTCTCACTACCGCAACATCGTCTCCGAGGCTCGTCGCGTGCTGAAGCCGGGAGGTTATATGGAGCTGTCGATCCTCGACATCGACCTGAACAACATGGGGAACCGGGGCCGCCGTGCCGTCCGTCAACTCAAGGAGCGTGTGCACACACGCTCACCAAACGTCAGCCTCGCCTCCAGCTCGGACCTGCTACTACGTCTCCTAGGTCGCAAGGGCTTCACCGACATCAAGACCTGCCGCCTAGGCGTGCCTGTGGCGAGTGCTCTCGCGCCGTCCGAGTCATCTACGTCGGCCTCGTCCTCTGTGAGGACCGGTACCAGGTCCGGTCCCACCAGATCCACGAGCGGCAAGGCCAAGAGGGACACGCGAAGTCTGGCCGAGATCATAAGCGATGACGGCCCCATAGCCGACGAGAGCATCACCAAGATGGTTGCCAAGGTCGGACGGTGGTGGTACGATCGCTGCTACGAGAGCGTCGCGCCTGCTCCTGGCGGCAGGAGCATGTGGAGTGACCCGGCTCTACTTGCCGAGTGCGAGGAGTGGAGGACGACTCTGAAGCTGATGGTGTGCCACGCACGCATGCCAGATGCCCGCGGTCGCCTGGCAAGCATCTGAGAGAGCCCATCTCACTGGACCATCCCGCCCGCTCTCAAACTTACTTTCATTTCGAGCGTGCATAGCGACACTTTATTGTTTTCTCTCTCTCTCGAATTCGCACATGATTTCTTCCAGACTCAACTCAATTCGCCACATTACTGCGATAGCTGTGGCACCCTCCAGTCCATATCGAGCAGCACGGAGCATCACCAGCATGCGAAATCAAGAACCTGCCATTGCAGGAATTCATAATTAATTCCAAAGGGAACTCAAAACACAAACCAAGATTAAGAGGGCGCGAGCCCGCAAATTACTATCAAGGGTTCACTCTGCGAGGAGTGAGCCTATTTCGTGGTGGGGAGTTGAAAATTCACGCCGAGGGTGCAGTTATACACACAAAGGTCACCGGTGACACAGGACAGTGGACCTCGAGGCATTGGCAGGCCAACGAACTGAATATTTCCAACCCATGGGCCGGCACCAATATACATATTTGTGGTGCGGCAGTCCGTCGAGGCTCGTAGCTGACGGCACCACCTTCTTTTTATTCCTTTGCTGCAGGATGGCGGGATCGACTTCAGCTGGATTGAGGATTACAGGGGGCTGTAAACAGACTTCCACACGTCAAGCAACATGGTGTGGAGATGTGGAAGTTTGCACGGCAGGAAACAATAATGATGGGTAATATGATGGGTTATGGGCTGGATCCGTTTCACACTCTTTCTCCCCCTCAGCCAATCCGGTTCCATACTCGCCTCGTCAAGACACGTTCAAACACGCGAGGCAACCGGACTGGATGGCCCAGGGATAGGACAACAGCACACGCTCTGGATGAGGCTACGTATTGGATTTTGCGGTGTGACTTTGTTCAGTTGGACAGAGCTGCGGTGATGATCGTGCAAGTTGTTATTGGTCAAGCAAAGTCGATAGAGATACCCCAGTCATTCAATGCAACTGTCTTTATAGTCTCCTGAAGAGGTCCCACCAGTATATCTTCCCTGTGTGCCATCAGAAAAGTTCCAGTGAAGCCTATAAGTTCACTTAAAAATCAACACGCCGCATCGTTTATTCAGTGATTCCCATGCCTATCCACAACAACACTGTCGCGCCGCCCACGCCGACCCGACTCCTCGGACTGATACACACTCCTCCTCTTCCCACTGTCCCCTTCCCGCCGGCCCTTCTCCCTCTCCTTCTCCGGGCCGTCCTCGCCTCTCACTAGCGACATCCGCCGCGACGACCTCCCAGCCGGCCGGACCTGCGGGACCATCTGCTTCTCAACGTAACCCCTCGACACACCCAGCGCCACCGCGTCGGCCATGGCTCTCTCCATGCGTGGCACGTACCTCGCCTTGATGCCGCCATCGTGCACGTGGACGGTGCTGGCGTATACTAGTGCCCAGACAGGCTTGACTCCCACCGTCCTCTCGCGGTCCCGGGCCGGCGACGGCGACGGGGCCCGCCCCGTCCTGCCCGGGATGCCGAGAAGCCCCATGATGGAATTCCTCCACCCGCCCGCCACCGCCGCCGAGGAAGAAGACGACGGCGGGTGCCCCACGCTGGCACCACGGCGGCGGCCACCATCCTGGTGACGGCTGTCCCGGCGCCGGCGCTGCTGGTCCCCCTCGCCCTCACCCCAGGACCGCGCCCGCCTCTCCGCGCCCGCGTCCTTCCTGATCCCTTCATCCTCCCGCTCCTCCCTCACAGCCCTGGCCACGCTCGCCGAGGTGCACCGCGCAAAGACGTTCCCGCGCACGGGCTCGAAGTCGACCCACAGGTTGAACCTTTCGTACCGGCCCTTCGCGACGCCCTCGTACAGGTCCAGCTGGCGCTCGTCCTCCGCGCTGATGGCGTAGATGAGGCCCTCGACGGCCGTGTCGCCGTCATCACCGTCGTCGCGGTCGCGCCCTCTTCTCCCTTTCCTATCCGCCTGCGGTGAACGCGCCGGCGCCGGCACGACGTTGGCCACGCCGCGCTCGTTGACCTGCCACCTGTACTCGGGGAGGGTGGCCTTGCCCAGGAAGATGGAGTCCGGGCAGCGGTGGGCCATCTGCTCCGGGCTGAGGTTGCTCCCATAGGCGAAGTAGAGCCTGTCCGAGGCTGTGATGAGGGGGAGTTTGGATAGCATCGTTTCGTCTTGATTTTTGTTTTCTGCTTTCTGTTACGCCTTGGACGCGTCTTCGCCAGGAAGAGAATGCGTTCGCAGACAGGTCCCAGGACTCCTCGTGCGTTGAAACAATATCTCAGCAAGCCGACGAGGGTGGGCGTGAGACAACACTGCCGAGCATTCTTGTGTGATATATGCGTAACACGGGGGGCGCGTGCTGAGGGTGCCGCAACGGACCTCATCGAGCGACCACTGGACAAGCGGTCTAGTCCGGCGGCTTCAACTCACAGCTGTTTCATCAGCCTCGCATGTGATTGCATTCACTGAGCGCGACTTGACTTCTGACGCTCCGAGGGCTGGTCACGGCCTGGGCCGGCCGGGCCCCGGCCCGGGCTGACTGCCACCCATCTGTGACGACAACGCGGGGCGGACAAGTGCCGAAATCGAAACGCGAATCAAGTAAAGCTGAAAACCTTTTTTTTTTTAATCGGACGGGAAGACAGAATAATGCCCTGGTGTGGCTGGGTTCACTTGGGCCATGACGTTGGTAGCTGGACGAGGTCGACTTACAGCGAGATGCCATGACCAGCTCCCACCTCTCCCCAGCCCCTTCAAGAGATTATGGATCTTTTTCGCGTGGATAATTCAATCAGTAGTTGAAGTGCTAGTATTATAATTGAAAGCAAAAAAGAAGAAGAAGAAGAGGAAGAAGAAAAGACCGCTTATTTTTTCGTCCCGTCAAGGGCGAACTCCGATAGAGGCCACCTACCCGTTCAGCGGAAACGATCAAGTAAATACAAGCGCGCGAGTCTCTGAATAATGCTTCTCTCACGCAGGTGTTTTTACTTTCTGTTCTCTTGCCATGCCTGGCCAGGCCCGCGTAGATATCTTCTCGCTTTCGATGTGATCTCATCTCATCATTCGTCACGAAGCCAGTGAAAGTTGAGGGCCCGAAGACGAGGAAATGGTGCTGCAACGCACCTCCAAGTTCTTGCAGAGAAGAATTGTCTGTATAATTGGTATCTGGAACGCCGGCCTTTCCCCGCGCGTCCCCCAAAAGATGTCTCCTCCTTGCTACCCATTAAATATCGCGCTCCCTTCTTGTACGCTGGAGCCGATATGTCCTAGACAGGAAGATTCGAACGTGTGAAACAGTTGCGTCCCAGGCTAGGCTATGAGGAAATCCCACCTCAGCTGCGCCAATATGATGATGTCCCTTCTGTAGTCATCGTCTTGACAAAAAAGTCCCAGAGGCTCATGCATAAGCAAAATAATAAGACGGTTCAAACATGACAGCCAAAATTCCTGCTGGGGCCCCCTTTGCGCCGCAAACTCCGTTGTACTTTGCTTGGTCCCGCAAGAGAAAGTCAAACGAGTCATCGCATGCCGCGTAAAAGTGTGGATGGATCCACCGGGTATTTTATCCGTCATCTCGCCCACCCACTCAGTCCTCCATGGGCACCGTCGGCTTCCCCGCATCGACGATGATCTGCTCGTCTATCTTTTGCTTCGTCTCGCCCCACTCGACCCGTTTCCAGGTCGTGATCCGCCCATCGTTCAAGTCGAGGTCGAAGATCCTGATCTTGCGGTGGAAGCCTCCGTAGCCTCCGTAACCACCAAAACCAGAGCCACCCGCGTAGCACATCCAGAGCTCAGGCTTCTTGGTGTCTGGGTTGGCAGAGAGGGCGCAATATTCATTGGCGTGGTCGCTACGATGAATGTTAGTCTGGAGTTGTTGGTAAGACGTGAACACAGTAACTTACTGTCCACAGCTAACCATGCTCACGCCCTGCTCGACCAGGGCATCGCGGAAGCCAGAGTTGTAATTCGGCGCAGTCACGCCTTCCCTCCACTCGCCCTTGAAGTACTGCTCCGTGTCACGATACTCTGGCAAAGGAATATGAATAAACGCAATATTCAGGTGGAAATGCGTGTACTCCTTGTGCTTCTTCTTCAGGCCCTGCGCCGTCTGCCGGAACCAGTCGATCTGGTTCTTCTTGATCCAGTCGTAGCCCTTGAACCGGCGCTCGTCGGGCGAGTACGCATGCGAGTCGAGCAGGTACACGGTCACGGCCGAGTGCTTTGAGCTGCCCTTTGCTAGAATCTCCACGTAGTAGTTGCCCACCCCGTCTATGTCTTCTGGCCCGGACTTGGACAGGGAGTAGGGCAAAGTCTCGACCAGCGCCATCTGGTTTGCGCGTGTCAAAGCGCCTGCTGCGCCTTCGTCGTCGTGATTGCCGAAAATGGTGACATATGGTACCTTGTGCTTGATCAAGAGCTGCGCGTACTTGAAGATGGCCTGCCGATGGTGTCAGTCAGTAGCGCTCACAGTGTAGGTGAAATGGAGGCCCCAACTTACCGACTGTGCGTCTGGAGCGGTATCTCCATTAATCTGATCACCGCTCAAAACAACCAGGTCCGGCTTCTCATCCTCCAGGACCCTGGTGACAAAGTCCAGCGTCCTCGGGTCTGCCTCGCACCTCTCACCCTCCGGGCTCTCAGGCATAGCTTCTCTGCAAGCCCCAACCCCAGTACTCAGGTGCATGTCTGACACCTGCATGACCTTGAATTTCCCGTTCTCTTTTATCCTGGGCTGTGGCTTGTACGGGTCCTGCTGGCTGCCTCTCCTCACTGTGATGTGCGCCGAGGGTACCTTCGGGCCCGTGTCCAGGAGCAGTGGCGTGCCCTTCTCAGGCATCTCCCAGCCGTCGCGCGCCTCGACCGCATCGTCGCCAAACAGGACATCCACGGCGGTTATCGTCCGTTTCGAATCGATGGCGACCTTCTTTGCTGATCTTTTGATCCATAGCCCAGCTTCTCTAGGCTCCCACCTCTCGTCCGCCTGACCCTTCCTGTTGGTGCCAGGGTCAAGCCGTCCGACGTTGACATCGATGATGACCTTGTCATCCGAGGTAAGCTCCTCCTCTTTCTTCCTCCGCACGTGGATGTATGCGCTTGTCACCACTGTCCTGCCCAGGTACAGGTCTTTCTCGATGCGATGCCACACGTCCGGGTCGAGGCGACAGGAGGAAAAGACGTTGATGGATGAGCACTTCTTGATGGTGATGTCGGTGATGAGGAGGCCGGCATGATGCTGGGGCATGTACTCATGGATGGCTGAGGGGAGGACGCGGAAGTTTCTGTCGAGGAAGAAGACGACGAGGAAGGTGACGAGGGCAACCGAAGACACTTGGACAATCGTCCTGACCTGTGTCGAGGGTTAGAACATTGGAGAGATCCCAACAGCACCAGCGCAGCAGCGCAACGTCTGTGAATGGGGAGGGGGAGCGGGCAGGCGAGCTTACTATTCGGCGCGTCATGGTGTGAGGTATATGGGACACTTGGGCAGTAGTCACCCAAGCTCGGCTGGTGGCATTGAGGTGGTCAATCCGAGGCAAGGAGTCGAGTGGGAGATAGCAAGGCGCGTTGCTTCCAGGGTAGTCGCTGTCAGCACCATGTCCGTGCAAGGAGACTGGGAACTAGATCATTCAAGTACGTAGTAGTCTGGACTGAGGAGAGAGGATGTGGAGTGAAGTGTGTGGCGGGTGGACTAGTGTATACGTGAGTGCGACGCAGCAGTGGAGGCTCGTTTGGGTGCTGCTCGCCAGAGCTGGGCGGGTCGAGGTTGAAGATGGGGACGGACACGGTTTGACGGACACGGAGCAGACGGAGGCGGACGGAGGCGCGAAGACTAATAAAGCTCAGCTAACGGGCGAGATGGCACGTCGGGACGTTGGGGAGATCTGGGCTGATCTTTGCAGTGTGTCATAGGTGCTGTGTGCTAACAAGTGCGAAATCATGAGCTACGCTAGCTCCCTTTGTGCCGGCTGCGGCCAGGTCCTTCTCCTCAGAGCTCTCTTCCCCCCTGCCAGGTCTGCCTCTCTCTCTCCACACACCACCTCCTGGCAGGCTGGGCACTGGGCACCGGGCACTGGGTGCCTGTGCACCTGGGCGGTCTGCCTGGTCTGCACGGCATCCCTCTGTCCTCCAGGGCTGGATCTTGCAGGTCAGAACTCAAAAAGGGGTCGCCAATCAGGGATCGCCCACGCTGAAATCTGGGGTAGTGGGTTCCGTTACGTGCCCCCGGTGGGATTCCAGGCGCTCGGCCGACTTCCGTGCAACATCGGCTCCGTTTCGACTACAACCAGGCCCAAATGCTTCTTCAATTTTGGCCCTTGTTGAGCTCTGTCTGCCCTGCAAGGGTCTCTCTCTCATCGTAGGCACCATCTTGCCAACTACAACCTCAAGGTTGCAATACCGGTCCATAGCCTTGGAAGTAGTGATACGCTTGTTCACTATGGTCGGCCGGCGACGTGCCGACTTCGATCAACACAAGGACCTCATCATCAAGCTCTACCATGAGAAAACACCATGGTCCAAGATCGAGAGCATCCTGCTGAATGAGCACGGCTGCAGAGCGAAGTCCAGGACAATAATGCGCCGCTTCAAGGAGTGGGACCTCGACTTCCACCGTGTCCAGACCAAAAAGTCTGACGACCTTAACGACCATATCAGATCCTATTGGGAGGACCGGAGCAGCCGCCCAAAGACGGACGAGGAGCTGCTGCAGAAGCTGCTCGCCGACGGCTTCACGGTCTCGCTGAGCGCCATCATCCAAATCCGTAAGGAACTGAAGCTCTACCGGCGATGGGACGAGAGGCTCGGCAGGTACAGGCCCGACTCGGAGCTCGGAAAGAGGGGCAGGCGGAAGCAGAAATACTCCGTCTTCACCGAGGCGAAGCTCGCCCCTCCGCCTGATGTCTCCGATCCGGAGGATGGTCGGATCCCGGCTCAGGGCACCGATCAGGGCCATGTGGCACCGCATTCATGGAGTCCCCGGGCGCGGAGCACGCAGAGTGTCGGTGAGAGCCCGCGCCAGCCTGACCGGAGTATTCAGCCCGCGCCCCAGCTGGATCCAGTGGCCAGCAGGAGCGCGGACCCAAGTATCACAAGCAGAGATGCGTAAGTGTATCCCCGGCCCCGTATAAGACATGGCCGCTTTAGCGGCCCTTGCTCATTTTTGCACGCTGATCTACGAGTAGCCATGTGAAAGCCCTGCTAGACCGCGTCGCCATCTTGGAGCAGCACTGTCTAGCAAATGGAATCGGCCTACCGTATGCGGGCACAAGTGCAGATATGCCTATGCCAGGAACGTTAGCAGCCGCCGCGGATACGGGACCCTGGCAGATCAGTGCCAGTTTTGTGCCCTGATCGCGGAATTTCTGCTGAATCGGAAAAACAGCATGGCTTGGGTGTGCCGGTCCTGACCAGACCCTCAAAAGCGTGGGTGAACCTCTTGGGATACATAGAAACTCACGTCCAAAAATGCCGTAGCGATCCTATGTCTCAGAGACGGAGGATCTTGCCAAGGGGTACGGCGCCACTTATTTCTCTTCCTACAGGACAGAACACAGGTTGAGAAGACACGTGCTGGCTGTATGATGCGGTCGGATCGCATCATTAGAGCGCTGGCCAACTGAATGCTCTCCTCGGCTCAACAAAATGATTGGCCTACTACTTCCACAACACCTCTATTCTAGGCTTAAGAAGAGAACTGAGAGGCGTTCCTACGGTCGAAGTTCTCTGGACAAGAGATACAGATATGGGGGGAGAGGTCTGGACCAGGATTCATGTGACCTCACTCTTGCACCTCGGCATGAAAGTAGTAATGCTGTGTACTTCAAACAGCTTCTCAAATTTGAGACAGGGTGCGCATGGGCACCACTGATGCTACAGCTATTTTTCAGGACCGGAACCCGGAGTTGGACATATTGTCATTGTTAATATTTCTTGTTGACACACCGTTCGACCCAAACCCGATTCATTCAAAAACTCCACCTTCGCCGTGCATTCCTACCGTTCGATGACCTCTCTCATGAGCCAGAAACGACGGCAGGGCTAAAGATGTCAAATCAGAACTCCTGTGCTTCCCTGCCGTTTGAGTTTGCGCCCTTCCTATTGCTTGCTATCGCTCGCTCTGTGCTGGTGTTTGCCGCCTTTCAAAGCTCATCAAAGTAATTGTTCAACTGTGAATTGTTGACTCTGGGTATTTCCAATGCTCTTGTCTCCCCAACCGTTCTTGTTCGCTTTTGCTGATTGCTCTTGGTTATGTAAAAGACTCGAGTGGGAACACTGCCACTTGAAGTCAGGCTTCAGCGACGTCTTGGTCTCCGCGAAGCGCAAGGGCCTAGTGTGGCGGCCCTTGTGGTATGACGATTCGTTCATCGCGCGGACCTAGCACTATCACTGCGATCACGCCCAGCTCCTTGTCGCAGAGCATCACTATAACTCGGGATCGGAGGCCCCTCCGGCTGGGCCGTGTTGCTCCTACTGCGCGCCGGCACAGTTACTGACGATGCCCCTCTACTCCTCGAAATGCGTATCAAGGGTGTATGCTCGCTTTCGGAACTGTTGCGTCGGCTCCCAGCATCCGATGATGGAGGGCTGCTGTAGTCAGGTGGCGGTTGATTCGGCTCCTGTAGGCCCAGCCCGGCCGCAGGATGTACCGTGGTTCCTCCAGCAGTACCGGCAGCAGCACTGCTAGGCTCGCCGCCGTCATCGTTGGGCACCAGCTGGGCGAGCGAGATGTCAGTGGGACTCCGAGCAGGGCCGGGACTTGTCGGAGAAAGCACCCTAAAGTTTCCAGACCGCGTTCGGCCGTGACCATGTTGAGGCTCGAGACCTGACTGATGGTGTGGCCTGAAGTATGTCTGAACTGATGGGTTGTTGCCCTGACCCTGGGCTTGCGACCCAGTGTAACTATCCTTCCTGCCAGCCTCCAGCAAGATGCTGCCGGCTTCAGAACCGTACGGGGGTGGAGGAGCCAGCGAACCAGTTATTGGGGCCAGACCCCATTTCTTCACATTAGCTTCGATGAAAACAAATCCAGCTTGGCCGAAATTGACGTGGACGGTTGCGGGTCCGTTGGCGCCGACAGCGGGGAAGAAATTCTGGTTCTTCATTCCGTGGCACACATCGTCCAGCTTCTTGCCGTTCCGAGTGAAGAAGACACAACCTGTTCGGGGACGGTACCCGCAGCCGATGACATCGCCTTGAACGATCTGAGGTCCATAAGGCGTGTGGTTGAATGGTTGATTAAGACGCCTGAAACCGTTTGAGAAGTAGGCTGCCGAGTGCTTGTGGAAGCCTGTCACAGAATTAGCAATCGTGGCCTGGTGCTCGCGAGGGATATCACCTCAAAGCGCATACCTGGTAGCCTGAAGAGCGGGTACGGCTTGGTGGCCATCCCGATAGCAACGAGGGTCGCCTCGGGTTTCTCGTACACCTTGGCCTCCCAATAATACACCTCGTTCTGTTTCGGGACGGGTAGGTTCGTCATGACAGTACATTCGGAGTCGAAGAACTCTATCTCTGTGCGGCCCTCGACAAAGCAGTTGGCGATCTCGAGTTCCGGCTCGAACTCCCACGCTGAAACACCCTTCTCTTGTATGGCCAGATACTGCGAAAGGGAAATGTCGGTTTGGACGGACTCCGGGGGGTTTGCCGTGATGAATGCTGTCCTGCTGTTAGCATGGGCGGCCCACTTGCGAGAGATTAGAAATGATGCAACGCACCTTTGGCTCTCAGGTACTCTGTTCGCTGCATATCATCCATGACCTCCAGCGCCTCGGCCTCCTCCTTTGCAAAAGCCTGCTCATCATCGTATTCGCCGGGCCTTCCGATCCGGTCCAGCAAGATGCGGCCTGAATTTGTGTACTTGAAGAAGTAGATGATGACGAAGATGAAACCGATCAGCACGGCGGAGCCGAGAGACGAGAGAAGGCCGATAAGGACGCCATTGAGGGCGTCCGGTGAGCGACTGGGCGGCATCTCGAGACTTTTGTTCGTGCGACGGCAATCGGATCAAGGTGTGAATTGGGTTCGTGGTTGATCGGGTCCCAAGAAGTTGCTTCAAGGGTGGCGTCGCCGCCGTGACGCAACCATTCGATAAGAGACTCGCTATGCAGGAGGGACAAGGTGCGAGGAGGAGCAAACAATCGGTGCTTGGCGGGCGGCCGGCGTCGACAGTTGAAATGAGAACAAAATTGACGCAGTCGTAGTTGCAGAAAGAGATGGATCGTGTGAGAGGGAGTGGCGTGGTGCGCTTCTTGTCGTTCAAAGCGGGCGGGACAAAGTGTGATGCGTCGGTCGGTCGGTTGTTCTGGCTATGGCTCTGCCCGCTGGCGCTGGGACACTGGGGCACTGGGGCTCTTGTGGGCTTGGCCGGCTACTTGGTTGGCTGGGTGCCCAGGCAGGATTGGTGCGGCAGGGTCTGGAATCAGAGGGACTTCAGCTGCAGGCTAGCGCAGCAGCAACGGCGAAGGAGAGTGGAGTCTGAGTCCGAGTCTGAGGATGAAGTTGAGATCGAGGGTGTTACGGATCAAGAACGGCAGCGAGTCGCTCGTCACAAAGAGAAAGAGTGAGGCTTGGGTATCTTAGGGCAGCGAGAAGAGAAGACACAGGCAATGAAGTGAAGGCGATCCGCATTACAAAGATATCGGCGGGGGAGTGGGTGTGGAGGTGAGGGTGATGGCGAAGAGAGAGTTGGGGAGGGTTCCAGAGTTGGAGAGGCAGTCTGTGTCTGTCTGCCTGTCCGCCCAGGTTGGATACGGATAGGCGGGTGGGTCATGATTTGACTGCGGTCCTTGTCTTTGACTGCGGGTGAGCCACCGCACTGCTGGCGTCTCGGTGTCTGGGACAGGGCCAGTGGCCAAGGAGGAGCCTGCTTCAGACCTCAGAGACGCCCTTGCCCTGTCCTGGTGGGCCGCCACTTCCGTTCCGTGTCCCCATCTGGTCCCGCTGTTAGGGCAAAGCTGTGACTGGGAATACCAGCACTATCAGCAAGCAGCCGCGGGATACTTCAGGGTGGTGTGCCAAGAAGGCAGTGACGCGCTCCTCCTCGAGGTGGATCTCGAGACATCAGCTTGATCAGCTCAAGCTCCCTTACATAGCACACGCCCACCTTGTCTGGGTGTCAAGACTCCAACACACAGGAAAATAGACTGGAAAGGCATCATTGCACGTGTCTGCCCATTAGACTACACAAGCATGCACGCTATAGGACATCTAATATCAGGGAGCAATGACGACTCACACTCATGCGCCGTCATACAATATCCCCCCAGCCCACACTCCCTAGCACCTGCGCAGTTTATGCCCGGTTCATGCTGTGGGCTGTCCTCCCTCGCACCCGTTTCTGCCCGCATGAACCCCCCACCGCCCTAGCTGCGGGTCTGACGACCACGGCCTCGACAAACTGGACGGCTCCCACGGCCAGGTTTCATCAGCCGCAGCCTGTTTCGTGAGTCGTGTACACTGGCTGAGCTGTGCTGCGTCCCACACATAAATACGGCAGTGATGGAAGTGGGAGTTGGCCCGGTGCAGAGCCATTCAGCCCTGGACCACCGAGGCCCGCCCGCGCCTATAATTAACCTCCGTCCATCGTGGTCTAAAAGCCAGCCCATCAACGATCTCAACCGCTGAACCGCCAGTCTTACATATGCTTTGATCTTGTTTCTCCTGCCGCTCAATCACAGCCATAGCTGCTGTGCACGGCTGGGAAGGAAGCGCCATGGTGCCTGTCCACCGAGCCGACTTCCCTTGCTAATTATACATTTAAGCTTATGCCTCCCGGCCTGTCACCTCACACCCTGCTCATTTCACATGGCAATTGACTGCCGCAGATCTCAATATAAACAAGTTTCGGGCATCTCAATTGCCCTTTGCCAGCCTGTGTCAGAGTGCACATGACAGCCGAGACAGCGATCGTCTGCCTTCGTCTTCTGCAGCCGATGAATCGACTGAGCGCTCCAGTAGACCGAGGCCGACGGGGTATCTTGGAACCAAAGCAAGACTGGAGCATCAGCTTTCCTGCAGTCGATATACTTCTTTCCTCTCGCACCCACGACCGTGCATCCTCCTGCACAGCACATAGCCTTGTCGACGGGCCATGATTTCTGTTTAAAGTCAGGCCATGAAGCAAATCGAAAACTCACCCACGGTAGAGTCCCCAGTCGCCAACAACCAATCATCACCACTGGCATCACTGTCTCCTGCTACTAGTGAAATTTAGATTGATGCTCATGGGACATCGTGGCATCATCTATACATACATTATTTATTACTGCTCAAGTACATGCACGCCACTCCTCGACTATCAATATCCCAATCTCTGCTGCTGGAACCTTGTAGGCGATGACACATACCACATACTCTCCATTCCTATGCTACCAGTATCCTGAGCTGAATTCAAAGCCCCATATCATAATAGTTGCATCCACATTATGGTAAGTAACGCTTCAGCAGGCCCATGCTAAGCTTTCCGTATGCAATGGCGAGATTATTTATATTGGAATGCCGCTTCTGCTTGCCCAGGATGTCGCCTGCTGTCCTGAACACCCTTTCCGACCTATGTTCGAAACCGCGGCCTCACCGCGGCCTCTTGTTACCGCCGAGAAGCTCCTAGTGCCACAGGCTTGGGAATGTAAACGGGAAGGACTCTGCGTTATGGATTGATGACCAGCAGCACATATTCAGAAAGGAAATAGAGAAAACTCACATAGCAATGGACGTGCCCAGTGCCTCGGTCCATGAGGTAGATGGGACATGGAGATATATGTCTGCACGTCACTGCAATTATATCCTCAACACCGCCGCGATTCAAAAACTACACAATTTCGTAATGAAGCTACGTGTAGCCTACTTACGTTCTGCAGAGCAAATCATGTGGTCAGACCCGTAATCATAAGCAAAAAGATACCCTTCCCCTTCCCCTTGCCTCTCTTCTTTCAACTTGATTAGCCTTTTTTCTCTAAAAGAAGAAGATAGAGAAGGAGGGCAGAGAAGGAAAGTAAAAGAAGAAAAATAAAGGAAATTATGGTAGTTACTGTAGGGTGCAGCCATACTAGCATATAGATAGCTAGATAGCATTGTAGGTTATTTCGAAGAGAGACCGCTACATATTCTCATGTTATGAATCGCCATAATCATTGGACTCGCGCACAACTCTGTGCGTCTCGTATGTTCTCTCCACTAAGCTCCCCCCCTTCCTCATTGCATTCTCCTGTGGCTGTGATTCGTCCCAGAGCAACGCTGTTGGTTGTTAGATGCATCAACGTTGCAGTTGCCTAGCGAATTGCACCAACCGGGTACAATCCTTTCAGGACGTCCGCAGCATTCAATGCAACCTCAAGGCAATTCCATGAGACAGGCAGTGTATAAATGCCGTACTTTCAAATGGTACAAAATGTGAATCTTCGAATTTTAGAGGAAGTTAATCATCAATTCTGTTTATATATCTCTCATAACCCCCAAATGCCAATGATCACCGCTGACAAAGACCTGCCCAAGTTGCTTGACACACCAGCGAAGCAGGTAAAATGGATAAAGAAGCTGGTCGTCGAGCACCTCGGTAGTGCCGCAAAGCGCTTCGACAAGCCCCCGATGCAAGGGATGTTCAGCAGGACCATGTTTGTGACTCTGGCAGACGCTCGTGAGGTAGTGGTACAATTTCGCACCGAATCACTTGACGTCGACGCGTTCAAGGTTGCCAAGGGCGCTCTGGGTCCGTTTGTCCCCGACGCCAGAGCTCTCGAAAGCAAGGAGCTGGAGGAAGAAGGTGTCTGGGCCTACTCATTCCCACGCATGCCAGGCAAGATGTGGCACCAAGGAGTCGCTGGCCGCGGTGCTGAAGGGCGCATTGCGGTCAACAAGTCACTCGGTCGCGTCTTTTCGAAAGGGTACCTCGCGGAGAACAGCAACGAGGCTGTGAGCAAGACAGTTCGTCCGCATCTGAACGCAATCCTCGCGTCGCCGCTGCAAGAGATACAGCCCTTCAAAGGTACTCTCCAGGGCTTTACCGACAAGCTCAACGACTTGGCGCAACTACCCTTGTGGGTCGCACATTACGATCTCAACGACGTCAATGTACTAATCGACGATAACTGCGACGTCACCGCGTTGATCGACTGGGAGTTGTCCTCCCCACTACCTTTCGGCGCTGGCTTCGGCCGCATCCACACCATCGCTGGGGAATATACCGGGGGCGAGTTCTGGATGCCTGACGAATTCGAGGTTGCGGAAAGAGGGTTCTGGAAGGAACTCTTTGACGGCATGCCACCTCGCATCCGGGACATGCTGGAGAAGCGAATTGGACTGGTGCAGGATGCAGTCACACTCGGAACATTGCTCGACTGTTTCTTCCTCGACAATGGGACGGTGGGCTGCAGTCAGGTTGCTTTGAAAGCACTTCCTAAGTTTCTGAAATATGAAATTCCCCAAGTCAGAGGGCAGAAGAAGCCTTACCAAGGGTGATCTGTTAACTGAGATCTACCTAGGTAGGCATGGTTGATCATGTACCAATGGGTGTTGGGTATAGGGATGGGTATGGGTGTGTAAATTAGGCCTGGGTGATGCGCTCTGTTTGGCTGTAGTCATGGCGTGAGTGATGTACCGGTATAACCTCCACTTTTGCAGGTGCGAATCTCAACATTCAATTAAAACACGATGTAAAGTGTAAAGTTGAATGAGCCGGTGGTATAACTTTAGTATCATAATCATAGTGCCTGCCGATTCCATGTGCTATCATTATCCCAGATGACACCCTGTCCAGGAATTGCTAGCTGATGGGTTTCGCAGTGCTTCGTGAGAGCGAAGCAAATATGATCGAGTCATCTTGAATTTAACGAGCCTCATGTCTCTGTCAACAAGTCTTGCCCAGTCCTGCCTGTGGTTTTATGGCTTTGGACCTTAGAGGGGTTCTGGGATAGATAGAGTCCGAATCACCTCCACTCGTCCTCGGAAATCCCTGTGTCAAGGCTTCCGCAGCGCAGAGAATGTACGGCGTTCGAGACGTAAAGGCGGTCTCAGCTTTGACCGATGAAATCGTCCAAATTCAAGCCTCGAAGTTTGGCCTGCACGTGCGACATGTACTTTTTAAAGAACAGCCCTAGGCAGCATCGATGAGATGAAGAAGAACTGCCAAGGGCATCCCAATCTGGGGACTTGATATCAAGGGTCATCCGGATGGCCTCTCCAGCGCTGAGCCCAAGAAAGGGGCGACTGGGTCGGGGGCTGAATATGCCCTGGGCAATCATCTCCCTTGCGAGTTGCCCCAGCAGAATCGAACTACAATGGTATACATCGCAGTGATCTCGAGTGCCGAGATACGCCACCAGATCATGGTAGTGGCCTATTATGACCTCAATGATTGCCATTCTCGTGTCGTCGATTTTCTCTGTAATTACTTAGCGTCAGCAACGAGGGTGGATCTGCCAGCAGGGTCGACCAACAAACCTATCAAGCCATCAGGAAATGGGAGGCCTAGCGTCCGAAGAGGTCCTCGGGTTTCCCGCACCGCAAAGAGTGTCAAGAAGCGAAACATGTCGTGTTGGGCAAAAACGCAGGATGTAAAAAGCCGCAGCATAAAGTTCCTGGTGTATTTCCGAGGAAGATCATTTTCATCATAGATTCCTGTGATCCATGTGTCGGAGTAGAATTTCACAATCTTGTGGCACTTGTAGTAGTCAACCAGGACGGCAATCTTGGCAAGCAACTCCAGGCTCATCGATCTCGGGATCCTCTCGCTGTGACCGTGGATTATATTCATCAGTATAGTCAAAGCCTCTTCGTCCCAGTCGCTTGCATTGATTGTGTACATCGAACCAGATCGTGAGGAGTTTTCCTCCCATGGCCCGGTCAACATGGCTCTGAAATAGGGAGAGGCTAATATCAAGTGTCTTGAGGAAAGCCGGAACCGTACTTCAAAGCCTCCGCCGGCGACACTTGCAGGATTTCTCTTGCGTTTCTTGCGCCGAGGCTCGCCTCGTTCTGGTGATTCCGGCGCAACCTCGGTCGTACTGCGACAACTTATCCGATAGGCAGGGTCTTCGAATATATAATCGTAGGCTTGCTCACTCTCGGTGCCCAGAGGCGTTGGTCGTGAGTGCTCCCAAGCTTCCTTCTCACCCCAGACAGCGAATGGCTCATTGGGGTTCTGAAGCACCAGGAGAACGTCCCCTTCGACGTCCAGGTCGTGGTCTATCTCAGAGCCCATTGCTTTATCGACTCTAGGTGCTTCGAATGAGGCTCTCGCGGTGGATCTGGATGAATAATTGTAGGCTCGTCGAGAATTGCAACGGTGCAGCAGTTGTGCGGGGTGCGAAATTGAATTCAAGACGTCAAACGCGTGGTGTTTACAGTCAACTTGTCAACCCCTGGGGCTCGGCAAGCTGCCGCTATGACCTGCACTCCTGAGGTTTGATTCGGTCAGGGCTCACAACGGCTACCCTGAACACAACCATCGACCGCTTTGGAATGGCAGAGCACCGAATCCCGTTGCCTCACTGACACAAAATTGGGGCGGGCAGGCTGCAAACAACTGGA
The DNA here is from genome assembly GCA_014872995.1 of Diaporthe citrichinensis. Lineage (NCBI taxonomy): Eukaryota > Fungi > Ascomycota > Sordariomycetes > Diaporthales > Diaporthaceae > Diaporthe > Diaporthe citrichinensis. Next base: position 42,626 of record JADAZR010000005.1, on the reverse strand, counting down.
ATGTAGGCTCCGGAGGTATATACCATCGACTTTGACAACTGAAGACACCAGAAGAAGCTTGCAAAGTCAAGAGAAGCACACTACAAACATTGAGTTGCATCTTGATTAGGGAGACTCAGAAATCGGTCTTATTCTTTTGGACTCTTTACATTATATTGACAATGCTGCTCAATTTCCCGGTCAACAAACGCCGTGAATGTTGTATACCCAAGCCAGGCTGGTATCACCCGACGACACAAAGGAGAATGTACCACCGGTCCCTCATAAAAACCCTCTGCCAGCCCAGCTTTCTTCCGTATCATTTGCCCTCGTCACGCATACCGATTTAATCCCTCACCATGCCCTCCAAGAACAAACAGAGCATCCGTGGCAGGTTCAATCCTTCGTGCATTCGCTCGTAAAGTCTAATTCGCATCCATCACAAAGATATCCCATCATCGCCCTGCAGCGGCCGTGGCTGCTCCGAAGGGGCGCCCATGACATACCGCAACAGCGAGAGTGCCTACCTCTCCCGCCTGTACCCAGCACCGCCCCTCTTCTTCCTCTTCTCCTCGGCGTAGTCCCTCACGTCCGACCCACCGACGGACGAGCCGGCGCCAGAGTCGGACAGTCCCGGGATGACGTGGCGGTACGACTTGGTGCCGACCTCGCTGCCGACGTCGCTCTCAGCCCAGCTGCCCGGGATCCTAGACTCGACATCGTCGCTAGGGCCATAGGTGCTCGGCGCCATGGGCGTGTCCTCGTCGACACGGTTGTTCTGCTGCCAGGAGAAGTTGCGCCGGTGGGACGAGGATGCCCCCGCCGCGGAGGAGGCGGCGGCGCGACCCCTCTCCTGCAGCTTCTTGGCTTCGGCCCGGATGCGCTCCGCCTCGCGCGAGTCGCGCTTGTCGGCGGTCGAGTAGACCTTGCGGATGCCGCTGGACTTCTTGGGCTTCTCCGGGGTGTGGGTCGGCGTGCGCTCGCGGTCCTGCATGAGCTCCGAGGTGACGCTGCTCTCGGTGTAACCGCCCCTGGAGGACTCGGTCGGGTTCGTCGAGCCGTCCCACTGGCTCGAGTCGCTCTCCTTGTTGATGCCGCCCACGCGTGCGGGCTTCTCGTGCCGGTAGTTGCGGAGGTACTGCTCGGCCTCGGCCTCGGCCTCCTCGTCGACGACCCCGCCCTCCTCGGCGACCTTGCGGCTTCGCTTGCGCTCCTTACTGCGCTTCAGCTCCTCCTTCTCGCGGCGCTTCTCCTCGCGGCGCCTTTCCCTGTCACGCTCCTTCTGCTCGCGTCTCCTGCGCTTCTTCTCCCGCCCGGCGTAGTCGCTCACACCGCCAGTGATGCCAGTTGTGCCGCTGACGACAGTGGTGGCGTCCTCGGTGCTACCGTCATCGACGTCCTTGTACACACTGCCGCCGCCGAGGTCGGTCTCGGTGGTGGCGCCCGACAGAGTGGTGCCGTTAGGGCCCTTGCGACGCAGCACGGTGGACTTGTAGTCGTCCCAGTCGTTCTGCTTGAAGTAGAACCCGCCATTCTTGGCCCAGAAGAAGAACCAGATGCCAACGACAATGAAGGCAGCTCCTAGTAGACCGAACAGGACAAAGAGAACTTTGTTGTTGAACTGTTCAGGGTGGATGATGCCGGCCTCTGGGTCGGGCCGGGCAGGTGCATCGTCGCGGGCGAGGAGGAGGGACCGAGCAGCGATGGGGCCGAGTTTTGAGACGCCATCATGGAGCTCGCCTGGACTGCGGGCCTCGACGTTGGTGGTCAGGGCGTGACTTAGAAGTGAGCGGGCGTAGGCAGCAATTGCTGGCGCCATCTTGTCTTTGGTGGAAGCTGGCCCGCTTCACTGGAATCTAGGTGTGGAATGGGAGCGTTGACATATGAGTGGACTCTGGCTGGTGTTGGCTGGCAGACCAGCCAAGGTCGACGGCGCTGCAGAGTCGATCAGCACAAACGGAGGTTGTGCTCTTCTCGTCGTATGTTGATGTTTATCTCCGTGACAAACTGTGAGGTAGATGGGTCGGCGACGAATGAGTTGGGTCACCGACTGAATGAAGAATAGATACGTTGTAGATAGATGGACGGTGACAGAGTCAAGCGATCTGATCTCTGGAGGTGCAATACTGTGTGCAGCGTGTGAGACGTGGTTGCTGTGGGCGGGTGGTTTTGTTCCTGTGGAAACGCGATGGCTGGGGAAAAGCGGTGGTTGGGACAGGCCACCCCTGCCCCCTGCCGCAGCAACGCTCCTTCCAAGCAAAGAACAGGAACACACGATGGACAGCCTTGTTTACGTTTAATACAGCACACAGCGCATGCTGATGAAATAAATGCCTGCATCCTTGGTAGGATTCTGCTGCATCCACAAATGCACCACCGTGCTAGGATGTGTGCCCGTTGAGACAGCCCTGCGGTTGTTGATGGCAACTGTCAACAATCGACGTCATCGCCTCGGGTATTGGCGAGACAACACGCTAGACTGCCATTTGACTACCATGCCCATTTACCCATCTGGCCCCCACCTTTCCCATCCCAGCAGCCTGACAGCTCGGAATGGGGGGGCCGTTCCGAGCAACCGACCGACTCATCAGAAAGAGCCCAGCCCAGCGAGAACCCCTTTCCCACCACCTCGCACCCACCAGTGGAAGGGGAGGGGGGTCGCATTATCAATCGCCCAACCGCTCCAAACCCTGTGAGACTCGAGACGTGACACGAGTAACAAGAGACGAGACTGCTGCCGGAGAGCTCTCCAGTGGGCTAATAGAGAGTCAGTCAGCCAGCTCAGCTCCAGACCTGCAGGCGCCGTTATTGGTGGGCGGCCCCTCGAGAGGCGCCGATTGAGCTGCGGACATGTGGCGTGGCATTCTCGAAATAAAAATGGCTCATTTTCCCCTGGGGTTTACTCGACACCATGCTGCCACATGTACCGTTGTACCGTACAACACAAAACCCCCCAATCATCGACGGGCAAAATAATACCAACGCAACCCAGTCTGCCCAACACGAGCGAGATACAGCCTGTTTCAGGCCTGTGTCAACCAGCCCTTTCGTAGCGCCGAGGACTCCAACAGCATTGCCCAGGTTTAGGAAGAAGCCCGGTATCGTACCCAGGTATCTGGGGATCCAGGTATCTGGGGAAAAAGAAAGACCCAGCGGAGCTCCGCTGCTCGTCCCAACTTCCGGCCCCTGGGATCCGCGCTCCCGCCGGGCTGGGGGACGACTGCCCAGATCGGAAAGCCATCCCTCGTAGAATGAATCGGGGGGCAGAGATGGCGAAACCCCGGCTGGCCTATTCCTGGGACAACAGTGGTAAAGAGAGGCAAGCTTGCAATACCACCCTGGACTCCGGACGAAACCCCCGAGCTCAGGGATGTCTTCCAGAAACACAACCTTCTCGTTTCGGGTTACCTCCATCGTGGGGCCTAGAGCAGAGGTAAATAAATGCACGACATCGGTGGGTCCCGCGGCAGAGACGGAGGCACGCGGACGGGCTGCACGGGAAGACGTATCCGGCACGAGCCAGTTGGTCTACAGTACGTCGGTGCCACTCTTGCATGAACATGAGCAGTCTGTGTAAGCGTTCTTTCAAGCCGGAGTAGAACCCTGTCCTTGGTACATGTCGCGAGTATGTATAGGTAGTCCGTGACAGCGGTATATAATCTATGTGGTATATCATGACATATCTCAAGGGACATCGTCCGGACTGCCTCAATTTAGATGCTCCGCCGTCAAGTGAAGATTCCGGAACAACACTCTGTTCGTGACGTTCCTCGACTTGGCCTGGCTATGCGAGACGACACAGGATGTCCGTAGTCTCCAGAAAATCTGCCGTCAAAATACGCAAACCCATGTCCGCGCCACCGCTGGTATTCGTACCGATCTGGAAAGATGCCCCTTGCCCTACGTAAACCCACAGTAGGTTCGGGCTGGAGCGTATCAGGTTTGACGATATTCAAAAAGCCATAAATGGAGATGTAATATATGTGGAGAAAAATACCGCTGATGATGGCACAGCAACATCAAACAGGTGACCAGTGTAGGTAAACTCTTTCTCCCCTGCGCCCCAAGGTCCCGGCGAGCGCGCAAGTAAAACCCGCTTCCCAGTCCCCCCTCGTACATGTATACACAAGCCAGGCTCGAACAGAGCGCGGTCGCCCGCCCACATGAGCACTTTGGGGATACACATCCAGTGTACAGAAGACACAAAACAATAGCAAGGACAAGAAAAAAGTTGGTCCCCGAGAATACAAGGCGAAAAGCGGTGTATGACAAAACGGGAAGGGTATCTCTCCGCTCAGCAACCTTTTTGCGCTCTTCTCCCAGGCAAGAAAAACAGAAGGAAAAATCGCTGTCCCGATGAAAAGGTGGAAAACCGGCGTAGTCCGCCGACACCAGTCGGCCGGGGCCGGATGAGTGAGGAGAGGTGTGTCCTGGGCATCGCAGCCCATAATTATAAATGTCAGAAACCATCGCTCGCTTAAATCATCCAATCGATCTCAAATCATCAGGCCGGTTTGAGGAAGACCTGTTAAACAGCAAAAGTCAAATGGTGCATAATTCCGGTGGTCGTCATCAATCTTTCATCGTCATCATCGTCGTCGTCATCATCATCGTTCTCATCGTGTGCGTCATCTAAGCCGTCGCTGTCCACGTGCGCCCTCAGATATTATAAGTGTAGGGGGAGTACGGCGCGTGCGGCATCGGCATATACGGGTTCCCGTAGTAGTCCACTTGTGGATGGGGCGCCGATTGGGGAGGATGAGGAGCCGGTGGTGCGTGGTGCGCGAAGCCCCGCGAGTGCGACCCTGCCCGCGAGCCGGCGCGGATGCGTGCCTGGGGCCGCTCGAACCTCGTCGTGCGGCTGTCGTCGACGTACGCCGTGGAGGCATTGTCACTGCCGCCGCGCGAGTTCCTCTCGCTGCCGTTGGTGCGGATGGCAATCTCGGCCCCGTCCTTGATGTCCAGCTGCGCGTTGCCTATGGTCAGGGACCCCATGCCCTTGACGAAGATGGTCATGTCGTCCGGGTCCATGCTGTTCCTCGAGGCTGCGGAGCGCCCGTAGCCGCTCTCTCCCTTGCTGCCCGAGCTCTTCGTGCTCTTGCTTGGGGTCTTGTTGATTCGCCGGAGAGTATCGGCTGTCAGGATGTTCGTTGGGCCGTCCACGCCCTCCTGATACTGTTGCGCCGCCTTGTACTTGTCCTCGACGTCTCGCTCCGTTGATCGCCTGCGCGCTCCGTACTGGGAGTTTCGTCGACTTATCCTGCCCGCCACCTCAGCATAGCCGTGCCCTGTCTCGTACATCGTGGTGGAATCGACGCTTGGACGGCGGGCTGGGCGAGGATATCGCTCGGCTGGGGATGTACCACTGTAGAGAGAATCTTCATCGAAAGACTCATCATCGTACAATGATCCGACGGATCCAATAGATTGCCTCTTCAGAGCCGGGGGTGCAAAAGCCGATGTCGACTGTGGGCGCATTGTGCTGGGCCGCGGTGGGGGAGGCATGCGAAGGCGGTCCGGATCTTGCCTCGTAGATCTTCTCCTGGTCAAGGACGGCCGCCGTATAAGAACGCCGCCTTCCTCACGGTCATCGTACTCCGGGCTGTACTCAATGACATGGCGTCCCATGGCTGACCGCGGGCGTTGCGGGTCGAAGCGGGCTGCCAGAGCATCCTGGCTAGTGAGATAGTCTACTTGCGGTTGAGCAAACTGCTGCTGCGGCGGCGGGTAGGGAGAATGATATTGTGGGGCACTTGGTGGTGGGTAGGGCGCCTGAGGAGGAAAGGATGTACCCAGGATGGGATTGGGGTGTTGCCAGTACCTTGCGTTGGACGGCGGCGGCTTCGACGGTTGACCGTAATAGCTGTTCGGCCGTTGGTTCGCCGTGTATGCTCTGGGACGTGACGAGGTGGCGGCAGGAGTAAGTATCGGACTAGTCGCAGTAGGACTGATGCCGTAGAAGGACTGCTCCTGCGACCTCCTTGTTGCAGACGTGTGAAGGTTGGGCAGGGTCTTGGACGACTTCGCACTGGGCCTGACAGGAGCATGTGTGACCGTTTTCTTGCTTGACGGCCTGTCCTTGTCCCGAGATTTGGTCTTGGGCCTCCTGGAATCATGCCTGAGTGGGCTGCTAGGCTGTGTGGTAGAGTCGGAGTCGGTGTGGAGGTGGGTTGGGTTTGGCGACGACGACGACCCCCTTGTCAGGGTTCGGTTCCTCGTCCGCGAGACGTTGGCAGCCTCCTTGATGCCCACGGAGACATATGTCTTTGTGTCGTCGATTGGATTTCCATCATCATCAGCGTCCTCCATGTATGTCCGCGGCTCAGCGCTGGTCGTCATGGTTGGTGGCAGGTTGGACCGGTATAGAGTGATTAAGGTATCCCTGGTCGAGTCATGGATGGATCTCGTATTGCGTTGGGCCTAGCAGCACTTTGTTGTTTACATTCACTGCTTGTCTCGGTGGTGGTGGCTCAATCGCTGGGGCAGTGCGGCTCCGGTGTGAGTAATCGTTAGGCCGAGTCGGGACGGGACAACGAGCCAAAGACGGTTGGGTCATCCGAGTGGAGCCGTGTGGGAACCTTGGTAAAGAGCTCGCAGGATACTGGATGGGAACGGCTGGAGTGGCTCAGTACCCGAACAACGAGGATGACGAGCAGGTAGTAGATAGAAAGCGGTCGGTGTTGAAGTCGCAGTCAACACGGTAGCAACGGGACAGTCTGGGGAATATAAAAAAAGATGTCGGGTGGAAACGACCGGGGCGGCTACTGGCGAGTTTTATTGTGCGCTCGATGCAACGCTCTCTGTGCCTGTCCGTCTGTGTCTTTTTCCTTTGGGGAGGGTGTGGGAGACAGAAAATGGCAGGGCAGCAGGGATGACAAGTGCATGTCGTGGAGGGCATGGTGGGGAAACAAGGCGAGTCAAAGTGGGCGCTGGGTGTGGGCCACAGAGGGGTGTGGGTGTGTGCCGCGAAAGTCTTGGTCCCCGTCGCCCGTCAACACCACCGCACACCCCCTCCAGGGGGGCAATATCAGGGCTGAAGGACAACGAATGGAAGAGGTGCGACGTGAGACCTACAGCAGGAGGCGGGAACGGTTGGCCGGGTGCCAGATGCTCAGATGCAGCGAGGCGCGATGCCACACTGCTGCCAGAAGCTTGGTGCGACCTTCTAGTAAGCTGTTTCTCTCCCGTGCCCCCCCTTCTTCGACATTCACTGTTATTAATCAGACCAAACCCGTGCCTGTGCTTTATTGATGCCGGAAGCTGACGAGGCAACCGACAGACACACTTGCATCTGCTTAACACGACCTGATTGTCGCGAACTTCCCACCGCGGTCCGTCTTCCGCACGACAGGGAAGCTACGGACATTCTCCAAGGCTCTGCAAGGCTCTGGGGCTGCGCTGGGGCTGTCCTCACCAACCCAGGCCCCTGCCACAGGCATGGCATGATGGAGCAAAGAATCCAGAAGTCCGGGATGTGGAGCCCGGAAACAACGAGCATCCCCGGGATCTCAGTCACAGGATCGCGGCGACAACTTTGTGCAGATGCACCCTGGACGACTCCATGCACCCTCGCCCGCTGCTTATCGTCAGGCCCCAACTTCTGGCCCGCTTGCCTCCCGGTCCTGCTCGCCCACTGGACCCAGAGCCCGTCTAAATACTTGCATGCACGACAGCATGGTCGAGGCCTAATGAGAACACGCGGGTGGCGTGTGCATGACAGGCGCCCCTACAGCCAACAGAACAGCCCGAGTCTCAAGCCAGAAGTCTGGCGTCAAGCAAAACGTCCAATAGAGTGAGCACACACTCGGCCATGGAAGCGATGTGTCGTGCCGAGGAGGACGCGTGAATGGGCGGCAGAACACAGGCCGGCGGCCTACTCTGCAGTCTACATCCCACCCTGTTTTCAAATGGCGTGGCCTGGGCCCTCTTCCCCTCGGTGCGTTGCTCTCCACTCCTTGGGTGGCAGCGGCAAAAGTCGGGCTTGACGATGAGGCTCAACTAAAACTCCGTGGGCTGGGGGAAGACCATGGCCAGAAGAGGACACGAACATTCCTGCTCTCATGTCGAATGACGCCGCCCCTGCAGCTTGCTTACGCTGCCATTGGAGCTGCTTCCCCCACGATGCAGAAATTTTGTACCTTATGCAACCTCGTGCAGGACGACTCCTTAGCCAACGATCGCCTACCGTTCGCACTATTGAGGAACGGCAACACTCATGTCAGAACTAAGCAGAAAGGCACATGAACATGTCCTGCTACGGCTCATATCGGAAGTGAGAAAGACAAAGTTTCGTAGCAATTCGCTGCCCACCCAGCCTGGTTCGTTGAATTCGCGATAGACTTCCCGCCAATCCTGGCAAGCGGCACCAATATCAGGCGGCGCTATGTCAGCAACTGACGACGCTGTCCTCTCCAGATCCGTGGTCACCAAATGCTGACTTTAGCATTTGCCTTCACGCATCATCACATTCGGCACTTGAGCCACGATGGTACCACAAACATGAAGAAACCCGGCTGTTCAACTTGTGGGAGATCTGTGCAGTCTCTCTGGCATTCAACATGCACTGGAGAGATGTGTTTTTAGTTGTACCGCAAAACGTGAGCTTTAGGACCGAGGAGGTCCCCACCAGGGGCGCTCAGCTGCGCAGGGACAGCACCTTCGATAGCTCAACCTGCCGCATCTGAGCAATGGGGAGCTTGTGCATCGTATGCAGCACACAATATGCTGCATGTCACCAGCGGCCATACTTGTGTCTCCTATCACGGGCCCGTTCCAATGCCATCCCCCGCGTCCCACAGCCTCCACAACGACGCATCCGGCAGCTCTGCCTCTCCCTGCGTCATGGTTGGGTGGAACCCCGACTGCAAGTCAGAAGGGTCTACAGGTGGCTCAGCCGTCGGGGGGTTGGTTCACTGGACCTCCTGCAGGCAATGCGGCATGGAATGCAACCTGCAACCGCAGGGTCGATGATTATTGTCCCTTCCGGGTAGAGGCCGAGGATGGTTTTGCTGGCATGGCCCGGCAGAACGGTTCGGAGCTCCAATGGCAGCACGTTAGCTGCACACCTCCATGGCACCTGTGACGACATGGACAAAACACGTTGTCCGTCTTCACAGGCAGGCCTGTTGTCTACCGTGCTTCCCCAGGTCGCCTGATCGGAACAAAGCCCCACAGATGCAGTTTGCCGTCCTGCTGCCCGTCAAACCACGACATGCCCGGCGTCTCCGGAGCACGTTCGGAGCAGCCTGTCCTGAAAGCAAGATTTTGTATCATGTTGGCGGCTGAAATGAAATTGGGGTCTTTTTTCTTTTCTTCTCTTTGGCAGTCAGCATGGGCGTAGAATTTCTGATCTCTCATGCTTGCCGTCAAGACGTCCTTGTCTACCCCTTCGCAAGCAACCGGATCACAGGGTGGCCTTAGAGATAGTCTCCTGCGCAGGAAAATGAGCCGCCCCTTTCTCCCTCACAGGAAATGACCATTCTTGAGAGACATGACTGGTCAGTCGCAGGTTCGGACGAAATGGTGCAGTGTGTGATGGTTTGCGTTCAACAATAGCACTACTGCCCGTCCCCCAAGATCCACACCGCCCTTTCTCATCGCGGACACCATCACACCTGCATGAGATCTTTGCGCGAGATCGGTGGCGCTAGAATGATCTAGAGGAACATGCTTAAGATGAGAACATATGATGAGGCTCTAAGAATCATCCCTGGGCACGGCAGGCTGGCGGCCGACCGTGCATTGGTGTTGTCTCTTACTTCCGCCCAGTGCGTTCCAGAACCAGGTCCTGGGGTGACAATCACGACATATCGGACAAGATTGCAGGAGTCAAGACGTTGTATGCATTCAACTCTGCTCCCGTACCCACGACCACTGCATCGGCATGTAACTCCACTAGTGAGTATGTCACCTCGGAAAGTCCACATGTGCAGGGAGAGGGGAAAGTAGGCCTGCAGCTTGCCTGCGCAACAAACACGCAACCTATTGTTCCGCGCGAGTCGTGATCCCCCAGAACAGAACTCCTCATGGGGAGGCTCACAGGGACGGCGGTTGTCCTCTAACCGGGATCTCCACGTCTGCCATCACCGCGCGGTGATCCGAGAGAAACACGCCATCGTCAAACCGATTGGCCAAGACCCCGTATGTGAGGAAGTTGATGTCTGTCGTGTCCTTGACGAAGAGGAAGTCGATCCTCGACGGCTCGTAATCGGGCTCGTTGAAAGAAGTGTAAGTCAACGCGTTCCCATACCGCCTCTCCTCCGGGATCAGAGTCGATATGTCCGTCATCCCGGTCCCAGGTGCCGTCATGGTCTGGTACGCCTTGTCCTCCGGCGTGCTGTTGAAATCGCCGCCGAGGAACACCGGGGGCTTCCCATTCCCCGACAGGCCAGACTCGCTCACCCACTCGTCCTCCAGCTTCAGGATCAGCCTTGCGCTCTCCTCCCTTGCTTTGAGCCCGATGTGGTCGAAGTGCGTGCTCAGCACCACGACCCTCGCACCGTTCTGCCTATGCTCGAACTGGCCCATGGTGACGATCCGGGGCAGCACGGCGTCCCACCCCGTCGATGGCTTTTCCGGTGTCGGGCTGAGCCAGTACGTCTTACTGCGCTCGCACTTCCACGTGTCGGTCTGGTAGAAGACAGGCGAGAACTCCCCTGCCGCCTTGCCGTCGTCACGCCCAACTCCAATGTGGGCCCAGGAGGGCCCCAGCTCCTCCTGGATGTCGTCTACCTGGCTGGCGAGGGCCTCCTGGAAGGAGATGAACGCGGAGCGGCCGGCTGTGTTGAAGCGGATCTGAGTGCAGAGCTTGGGGCGACGGACCTCCCAGAGCTCCTCGTCGGGCACGGGGTTCGTGGTTGCGTAGCGGATGTTGAAAGTGATGATGCGGAGGGCCATCGTTTTCTCCAAGTCGTGCACGCCCATTTTGAAGACTGGTATCTTCGACTGTGGTAATTCGCTACCTCTCAAATGCCGGCCGAGCGAATCTTCCGACTGTCTAGTGGCTCCACCTCGTTGGTGGTTGTTCTTTGGTCCTTGAACCTGAGTTAGTGTCTCTGTTTTGTTTTCAAGGACAGATGGAGGCTCAGGTCCAAGGGATTGCCTTCAACACGCAGTGATCAGTTCAGAATATATCCGTCGTAGGGCAGGACAACAGCTGGTGAGGGGCCTCCATACCTAGATAGACGATCCTGGATATGGGAGTCACGTACACGCCAGGTGAGCTTCTCCTTTACACAGACTTCAGACTGCTTGCCCCGTACGTTGTAAAATGAATCAGTCACAACACAGTAAAAGAACACGAAACTGTTGTCAACTATGTTTGAAGCTGTGTCTGAGCTGGCATGATCGGCCTGGTGAGGGGACAAACAGGCTTATGTAATCCGCCAACGTAAACATTGTGCAACAATCCTTCCTTCCTTTACCCCAAGTACATACCTCATTTGAATACAGACACTGATTTTACAGTAGGTGAGTAGAAGACGCAACACTACAATACAGAATCCCTAGTCGATTTTTAGCACAGAAGTATAAGACGTATATGTGACGAGTGCTTACTCAAGATTCACAAAACTGGTGTGTCTACCCTCATTCAGCTTACTTTTTGAGAGAGTGGGGCGGACCGTAAATGATGCATTTGCAAGGGACTAAGCGGCTCTCAACAAACGTTCCTGTGGGTATGGACGGGCAATCGGTCCCGGTTTTGTCTGCATCTTGCGTCCTGGATGCAAGTCTTTGCGTCTAGTAATGTACATATAGACATTAACTACATTCTACGTAGCAAGTGACGACATCAAATGGCAACATTGAGCGGCTTGCCTAGAACATCTTCGCCCCGTGGCTTGAGCACAATCTACACAGCTCTCGATCCACACTTGCCCGAGATTCGAGTTCTGAAGCTGCTGCCTTCAGCAAGCTTCGACGCCCCGCTGGAGTGCCGACTGGTTCATCGCCCTTTGTACGACGATGCTGATGAATACGAAGCCTTGTCATACGTCTGGGGAGAGAAGGAGTTTACTGCCGAGATCACTCTGGACAATGAGCCGTACTTCACCACTCCGAATCTTGAGATGGCTATGCGCCATCTGAGGCGCCCATCTGTCGAGCGCACACTCTGGGTCGACGCGCTATGCATCAACCAACATGACCTCGTGGAGCGCAGCCAACAGGTCCTCCTGATGAAAGATATCTACGCCCGTTGCACGGTCGATCTTGCCTGGATGCTGACTGCACAAAATGTGTCAAGGCTTCCGGCACGAATTGCTGTACTCCACAGCGCCTTCGAGCTAATGAAGAGAATCAGTTTCAAGGATGCCGAGACCTTGGCCAAGATGCGTGATGGGCCATCGCTCGCACATAGTCGGAATACTGTACCTGGGGCTTTCATGCTGAGTGTCGAGGAACAAGAAGCACTCATCGCCGCTTTCGGCTACACTAACATCTGGTACCGCATCTGGACCATGCAGGAACTTGCATATGCGCCGCAGGTGAGGTTGGTGGCAGGCCCCCATGAACTAGATTGGGCTGTGATGGCCGCGTTTCTCGGGGACAGACCCTACGCAGACGCGTTCCATGCGGCCTTCGGCCATCGAGGCGGTGGAAGGGCTCTTGATCTCTTCTTTTCGGGATCTGTGAGGGTGCACGACCAACGGCGAGCTCTTTGGGACGGAAACTACAGGTCGACTCTTCTGGACGTCCTCGCCCGGTTCCAGCAAAACGGGGCTACCGACCCGAGAGACTGCGTGTACGGCATCCTGGGCTTAGTAACAGACCAACACGGCATTGTCGTTGATTACACTAAATCGGCTACACAAGTCTTCGTGGATACTGCGGTCTCACTCATTAACGCCACACAAAACCTCGATATTCTTTGTCAGACGGCCTGGATGGCTCGTCCTCGCTCTGAGAATCCGCACGAGCTACCCAGCTGGGTGCCTGACTTCTCTGCCCGCGTCTATCCTGACGCACACAGGGCGATTCTTTTCGCCCAGCGCGGCATTTACGCAGCTGGTCGGGCACATCTCAACGCCACATGCCATCCCATCAACAACCAATTCTTGCCCGTCAAAGCAGTGGTCCTCGGTTGCTTGCGCGGTGACGACATCACGAAATCCGGTCGGTACACCCTGAATTCGGTCGAAGAATCTGAATTCGGTCGAAGAATCTCGCAAGTGGTTGGTAGATGGGTCTTCCAGGTCTTCCAGCATCAAAACCCGAGTCTGGCCCGTATTTGGGGCACCCTTCGAGTGGCTCGAGACGTCTGGACTTGGAGTCGACATATTGGACGGTGAGACCCAATATGAAAGAACTGGAGAATCTGCAACCCGAGCATATTGGCGCACGCTGGTCATGGATTGCGGTGCCTATCCCATCAAACGACTTGCAAAGAAAGACATACTGCAACTTGATGTTGCTTTCAAAAACATACTTGGATTTTTAAACGACAAGCTCGGAGTTTCAGCATCAGAGGAAGCTCAAAAAAGGCCTATGAATGCAAAGGAATCTCGCAAGCACTTCATAACGAATGGAGATGATGAGGCGTCCAACGAGACTTTGATTAGCCTCTGGGAAAACATGCCAATGACGGAATCGACGATGTGGTGTCGGAATTACCAGACCTGGACGTTCTCGGTGACGAATAATGGCCTGTACACAATGGTTCAAGATACAATGGCTGGAGATATGATCGTTTCCGTCGAGGGAGCCAAAGTGCCCTTAGTATTGCGCAAACTAGGAAGTCACGATGGAATCAAAACATACAGCCTTGTAGGGACAGCCTATGTGCACGGATCTATGGATGGGGAGGCATTGGACTTGGTGGAAAAAGAGGCACTTCATGAGGAGGAGATTCTTTTGCGATGATAAAAAGACTCTGGCGTGTTTCAAATCCTCCTCAGTGGCTTTAAAAAGTTGAGTCATTCGGAGAAAGACTTGTGTAATGGACTATGGACGGACAATTTGCAGAAGATGAACGTGGTTTACGACTCCAGTAGAAGTTGCAGCACGTGAAGGGCGAAGCACAAGTCGCGAGCTTCATCGGCGCCAACTTTCATGAGGAGAACAACGGGCTCGGTGCTATATATGGCCTGAACGGTATGAGTGGCGGCCCTGGGTGCTCCATCATGCCCATCGCACACTCCCCGCCGACTGCCGATACCCGCTGCAGAGGTGGGTCGACAGCAGAGGCACCGTTATGAGGCTCACGCTGCTCACTCAGGGACGTCACTAGGTACTTCCTAATTTTGTCTAGACAGTTCAACACCTGGATATAGCCTGAATTTCGCATGTCGGAAGACCTGCAGATCGTCTGATGGTCGACGTTCGGCATGGGCTCTGCCCGTCTGATCAGACCGGCCGAACACGCCGGGACAATCTATTCACTCATGGGTGTCAGTCAGCTTCGGAATACCCAAAAGTCCTGTAACTTTTCTACCTCCAAAAGGACTACATTTTCAAAGAATCCTTGAAAAATTCACAAGGCGTTCAGTTCTCACGATCGACGTCTTCCGAGTCTTGTGCAGACATTCAATAGGAGGTGCAGGTTTGAGGGCAGTGAATTGCTGTTGTTTCGGAAGGAGCCTGTTTGGCCTGACTGTGATGTAGGAAGTAGCAGAGAGCCGTACCGGAAGCGCCTATCAGCGCAACATTGAAGGTTGCGAGGGAAGAGCGAATCTCGAATATTTGCAAAGCCCAGCGCGACCTAGGCTGGTATGACAACATGCAGCAAATGGGAAGTGCCAAGGATGTGAGGCTTGAGTGAAAGATGGGAAGTGTGTCCACATTGATCGACAAAGTCTTATTGAGCATTTGAAGTCAAGGTGTTATGTACCTCGGAGATGCTAATATGTCATGAGCGCCTCACCGTTACTTGTAGTCAACGTGATCTATGTATATCTCCTGGGGTCGTTGTTTCCCTGCCTACCTGGGCACCTACCTCCCTAGGTAGGTACAGTTCACTGAGCAAGCGCTTGACAATGAGACGCACTTTCCGTGCTAATATCAGGAAGTGTCAGTCTTGAAGTCTGAAAAGGGGTTCCCACTTCTCGTCCGTCTGTTCAGGTGACAAAGACCCAAACAACCAGCATCGCAAACCGAATTTCAAATTGAACCAGATCTTAACCTTTCACCTACATCAGCAGTCAACGTTGTACCACACAAAATAAGACCTCTGAACATCACAATTATGAATCCAATCACCATCCTCTATCTCTTGCTTGTCATCTTTCTCCTCGTCAAACTCTGTGCCAGAAAAAAGCGCACAAACGACCCAATAGCTCATACTTGCCCAAATCATCGGAGTCTTGCCACAGCAAGCCTCAACAGTCCAGACCAGATCCAAGTGACCGAATTTGAGCAAGGAGTTTATACACCAGGCGCAAAGCCGACCACATTCACAGGAGACTCGAGTTTGATGAGACAGGGCCACTATTCCACAATTATGCCGGAGCCCAGGCTCGATAGCATCCCAGAGGTTCCGGCGATCCTGACCGAGTCCGATCGCCTCGCACCACAGGTTTTCACGGTACGCTTCCTCCAGCACAAATACAAGATCACACCACACAGCAAGTTGCTGACCAACTTGCTGCCATGATAGACAAACTTTTCTGCTCAGCCCGCCTCACGTCCGATAGGGGGCCCACCCCGTACAGGATGACTGTGCAGATCGACGCTGAGCAGCTGGCTGTGGCGAGGCTGGAGAGACATTGCAGAGGGGATCACCAAGAGGTTCGCGTCCGTATGCAACTCAGCTTGGCACATCGTTTCCACGCCAGCGTCGAGCCCGATCCAGTGGCCCTCATTGAGATCCTCTCCACCATGGGCCACGAGATGGTCCACGCTTACACATGTTTAATTTCCTGTCATCGTTGTACTACATGTTTTCAGCAGGTCCACCAGAGTGATGGGGGGCTCTAGTCATTGGGTGCGGATCTACCGTCACATGCAGAGCGTGCTGAGAGAATGGGATCCAGCCTTCATTTCTTTTCTCTGTGGATGCCAATGGATGCCGTCACAGTCCAATACGACGGACATGCTTGGCGCACTTACGGTCACAGGAGAAGAGAGAGCGAAGCTGCAAGAACTTGAGAGTTGTTCAGAATGACACTTGTCAGTAAGTTGATTGGAGAACGAGCGAGCACACAGCGAATTAGATAGCAGCCATTGAATCCAACCAGTTTCTTTCATCAAAACCAAGAAGTTGAATCAGCTCCGGAAATGAGCACCTGCCAAAAGTTCTGTGGCGTGAATTCTGATGAAATTTATCGACCGGGGTGCGTGAGATCTAGCACTCCATGGCCACAGGCGCAATGAAGGAGGCTGAGCTTGGCGAGAAGAGTATCAGCACTATCTACTTAGCTTGCTCCCTGAAAGCCAGTCTTGCTCGATATGGGTGTCCAGATTTCGGCATTGGACAATCCCTGTCGGGTCCCAATCTGGGAAGGTTTCTCAGAATGCAGACGGACGGAGGCTAATAAACAAAGAGGTGGCAGTCAGCTGAGTTTGTAAGCTGATTTGAGACTAGTTAAAAGTCCCCTTTCCATTTTGAGCAAAAGTCTTTATCTAAGGATCATTGAGGGATATCTTAAGTCTTCATGCTGAGAAATAGCGGATTCAATGCTGCTCATGGGGCCGAGACAGCTGTAGGCAAGGGGGTAGTGTGATCCATGGGATTGCAAATCAGTCTCGGGGTGGCGGCTTCGGCCGAAATATCAGTGGGAAAAAAGTCCAAAAATAGTAGCAGGAATATTTGTGGTTCAGAGAGTGGTAATATTGACGCTTAAACAGAGAGTGGCGAGAAGAGCGAGTGAAAGAGGAACGAGAGTTGACTGCCTCAATACGGCATTTGTGATGTTGTATATTTATTCGCAAAAGTATTACTCCCAGTTACCTTCCTCCACGATATGTTGCGTGAGCAATCAATCTAGTTATGCAATTGTAAGAAGAAAACCGATGTATGCTCCCAGAAATGAAACCGTGACCCCGAATAATGCTTCCTCCGATGTGAGATGATAATAATGATGATGATGAGAGCGGACCATTCGTGTATGCGGTCCGTAATCCGTATGTGAAAATGCAAGACCGAGACCCAAGAACGAACCAAAGCCATGAAATCCCCCACCGCGCCATACCAATGCAAGGACGTGAGTCCATTGTGTATATCCTTATTCAAGGAACCCCTAGCGACCAGAAATGCAACGGCCCTACCCACCGACCCGACAACCACCGCCTCAAGGGATCTCCGTGACAGGCAGCGCGAAGCGCACCTTCTTCGACGCCTTGTCGCCACCGGGGGTCATCGCCTCGCTCTTGTGGCCGAGGGTATCGACCTCGACGCTCCCCTCGCCAAACTCACTCATCATCTCTGCCTCGGGGTCTTCCTCGATCGACCAAACATCGGGGCTGGGCTCACGCCACGCTCGCGGCGACAGGCGGTTGTTCTCCCCAAGGGAACCGGCGTGCGTGGGACCGGACCAGCTGCGCGGCCGCTGGACGAGTCGTGGCCGGCCTCTCCCACCGGCTGCGGTGGTTGACCTGCCGCGTGTGGTCGGCGCAGTTGGTGGTCGGCCCACGTGGAACGCGTCGGGCGGGAGTAGGAGGTTGGTGGAGGAGGTCGAGGGCCCGTGGGCCATCATCATGCCCACCCTGTCGTTCTTGTCTAGTGACCTCTGTGCCCTAGCCTTGGCTGCGGCGGCGGCCTTGCGGCTGGCACCCTTGGACTTGGAGCTTGCGAAGTTGTGGTAGAGGCTGAACGGGGCCAGCGTGCCGCTCGGGGTGAAGCGGACGTAGTCCTCGTCGTCGTCATCGTCGTGCTCCGTGGTCGGCGTCAGGGCCTCGGGGGAGTTCCTCGAGGGTGGAGACCTGGAGTTGGATCTCGCCTTGGGAGGTGTCGGGGATCGGATGGGCAGGGGGAGCATCTTGGGCAGCGAGGACGGTGGCCGGCTGGGCCCAGTCAGGTCGGACGGGCTGATGCTCCGGATGGTTGGCTGGGGGTGGTGAGGGTCTTCGATGCCAGCATCGAATATGTCCATCTCCAGGTCCAACGAGTCCATTTCGTCGTCCGTGTCGCCATCGTCTAAGAGGGGCGTGGGTGTGAGGAAGTAGTTGATAGGGTCGTCATCCTCGAGCGATAGCTCATCGTGGTTGGAATCGATATCCATCGCCGTGTCCTCGGTCTCGATGCTTGGGTGCAGACGCATCATGGTCGGTGGCCATGAGTCTCGCCGTGAGACCCGGTGAGCCATTCTTGCTGCTGGCATTGTGGCGTTGTTCGAAGTGATACGCTCTGAGTGGATGTTTGAGGGTGTTGAGGAAGCTGGCACTTTTTGTGTTTGAGGAGTCATGGATGAGATGCCGCCGGCTTGTTGGGCTTGGCCAGTCACTGTCTTGCCAGCTACAGGCAACCAGTATGACAAGGCAACTGAAAAGGGAAGAGGGGGTAAAATAAGGCAAAGTGCCAACCGTCCGTAAAGAACGCGGACATCTACCGCCGGCCACGCCGGCTCACTTGACTTGTCAGAAGCGACCGTGAGAAGTCAGATATGATGAGGCTACAGTTCCTCCCCTTGAATAGATGACACAGGATGAAAGAAGTCCTGTGGTTGCCAAGATAGAGGAAGTGTAAAAGGAGACAGACCAAAAAGGACAAAAGAGAGTGGACTCGGACGGGGGACTGAATGGGAATATATACCAAGATGCTTGGGTGATGTTGGGTGTTTGATACTCAAGCCATGCGAACGCGCACACCACCCACACCAACCCACGTCCGTCACAGGCATCAGTAGGACTTTGAATACGTCGGGTGTAGGTAGCAATAGTGGACCCCACACCCCAGCCAAGAGACACAGTGCTGATTACCTAGCGAGTTAGTGAAGTCACCACCCTTCCTAAAGCGGAAAGCCTTCGGTCTGGCTACGAGGGCTGGGACCCTGGACGCGGCTGGGAAGCGAGAGGATGGTGGTCACCGGCCAGCCGATATTGCTCTTCACATTCCAGAGCCGGCTGGGCGAAGCCTCTCAGCTGGCCAAAGGTCTCAAATCTTTTTGCGGGGCGGCCTGGGCCTCCCACGTGGGCCTCACCAATGGGAGCGGCGAATGCAGCGAGATGAATCACCTCCCAGCTGCGCCTGCCGTGGGCGTGTGTGTGAAATCATCACGGTTGGGGCCCATGTCGGCCTCGGAAGGCGTGAGACAGCAGTAGATTTGGAGGAGGCGCATGAAGGGCGATTCGGCCCAAAGCGGCTTCCTGCGTCGTGGGGGATGTTGTGCCCGGCAGGCTCCACCTGGGCAGCGATAGATATAATACTACGACGCAGCGGGGCGCGGACCTTGTAATTCCTCCCTGCAGGCCTCATTAGGCCGGGTGCATGATGGAAGAGTGATGATGGTGACGAGCACGGACGACGGGCAGGTTTATCTGATGGCTTGATAAGCTGTCGAGTGCGGCAGCTGGGTGGAGCGGCCTCGCCAATTGCGCGTATGACAAAACCCCGTGATAGGCTTTCGGCTGGGGTGCGCAGAGTGAAACGAGCGAGACGAGGAGAGGAGACTGAGGTCTTGCAGGCAGGCAGGGTGCAGGTTAGGTGCAGGTGCAGGTAGTTGCAGGTAGTTGCAGCTTGGTGCCGGTGCAGCTGCGTGATGATGTGAGACAAGAGAGCTCCGTCGTAGCTAGCCTAGCTAGCACACCACCCCCAACGCCCGTGGCGTTCCCTGCTTTCCCTAACTCTTGCAGCTTCTCCCGGCAGGCAGGAGGCCGGTGATCATCACTCACTAACCACAACACCACATGACCAGGCAGCACACCATCACCACCTCCCAAGGGTGCCGCTTTATCTCTTGTTTCCGCGCAAGCCGTCCGCGAGAGGCGTCGTATTCTGACTCAAGGTTGCACACTTCGTCCAGCTTCGTCACAGTGCGGGTGTCAAAATGCAGGATGCGAACCTGCCCCCCCAGAGACATTCTGCTGTCCACCTGGCCATTGGACTCACCGGGCAGATCGGCAGGGTTCGGCGGAATCGTACCTGCATTATGCGTCTTCCGTGGCGCACCGGGCGAGTGACTCTTTCCCTCTGTCCTCGAGGCCCGTTTCGTCTCTGCCTGCCGGCTTCTCGGTGAGGACACATGCACCAACCACGAAGCTGTTGGTAGGACTCGAATCCCTCCAAGCACTAAGGCAGGGTGGCGTTCTGGCGTATAATAAGTCCAGCTGCCAACCAGCCATAATCTCGTCTGCCTGCCGCCTGCCTGCCCGTTCGCACGCTGGCGAGTCATACTTCGTCGCGTTGAGCCTCAGAAGCAGGTACGATGTGCATAAGACTGCATCCTATGATGGTTGTGTCGCGAGAACGCCTCCATTTCGACTCGACGAGCCTCATCGGCCATGCTCGAAAGGGAATGCCGAACCAGAGGCCTGGCGGCTATTGAGGTTATTGAATAATTCCCAACCGTGCCCGCGTCATGGTTCGTGGGGGGTCTCGGTCTTGGTCTTGATCTTCGCGGGGTGCATGAGAAGTAAAATTGCCAAAACGGGAGACATGCCTTGGGCTTGCACCTGGCACGCTGCTCGAGCCTCGGGAGATGCTCAGGGCCCCACTGTCCTGGGTCCCGCCTTGATCGCCGACCCGGTCCGGCGGCGACCCACTTCGGCAGCGACGCTTTCAGGACTCAGGCCGGTGGGACAGACAGCAGACCAGCGAGCCTGTCTGGTCAAAATACAACTGACGTAGAGAACCAGAGCCAACACTTTTCGTTCTTCGGTCGTCTTTTCTTCGTACTCCATCCATCTAGGTAACCATTTGGAATCGGCGCCATCAACGAAGGATTCGACGAGAAGTCGGTGGCTAGACCTGTGCAGTCGGCCCGTACTCTGCCTGCTCACCTTCGGCCTTGGCCAGGCAATAGCGGACCGGCCGCCATGTGCGGCTCCCACTATGTCAAGTGCCCCAATCTCAAAAGTTGGTGCTGCCGTCAGCACAGCAGCGCACACATTACATACCTGACATATACCTCCTAGCCACCCCTTTGGGAAATTGGCGCATCCTCCCGTCATCTTGTGCTACAGTCAGCAGGTGAGCCTCCAAGCGCCGCCCGCAGCGTGCTGTGCAACAACTGGTTCCATCGTCGCCGCCGTCACACCGCCTCACAGGTCGACAACATTCTAGATGCGCTTTAGGGTGTGCAACCTGAGTAATCGGGAAATTGACTTTCCGACATTTTGCGGAGGCCCCGAAAACCCACGACGCCGAGAGGATAGACGCGATTGAGTGAAAATGTGACGAGTCGGCTTACTCCTTTCCAGAAGAGGAAATACGGACGGGCTTAAAGACAATTCATACGCACATGCAGGGAGTTCCGCACAAACGCTGCCAGAGCAGCTCACAAAACCACCTGAAAGAATTCACCATCATAAAGGAGGGGGGGGGGCCTCAGAATTGTTATATTTGAGCTGCCGCGGTCGCCGCATCGTGCAATACTGCGCAATCTGGCAGCAGTGCATCAGGTGCAACCTAAAGGACGTACAACATAATGCTCCTATGCCTAGTTTTCTTCGAGCACTGAAGTATTAGAATAGAATCTTAGTCCTGATGAGTAACCGGATTAGTCACTTCGATGCGGCCTTCAAGTCATGGACTCAGCTGCCAATCCGTTACTAGACCCTGGACGAAAATCAATGCGCGAGGATCTGGAGGAGTTTCATACGTCGTCTTCAGACTTTCAATGAAGGGGACATCGACATCTCAGGCCTAATGGACCACATACCAGAACTGGCCAAGGATAACATGAATGGAAGAGAGATCCGCAATACCATTATGACCGCACAGTAATTCGGCCAGTGGAAGCGGCAACATCCTGGAAGCTAGAATCGCCAGCTGGATCATGCTATGATACAAGAGATTATTGATGTTTCTGGGGAATTCGACAAGTACTCGGAGGATGAATTACATGAAAGAAATTCTCTTGAGCAGTCGGCTCGTGAGCGATTGGGCCATTGATGAACACAGAGGCAGGACGATGTCACTGGTGTATCCTTAAGTCTCCATAGTAGGACTAGCATCGTAAATGCTATTACTTTTGGGATGCTTTCTATGACTGGAGACTTGCCGAACGCAATCGCCGTCCTTGCCTCAACCAACCAGGTTCTAAAGTGTAGTTGGGACTACCAGCCTTTTTTTACTGGGGCATTTAGCTTGAGCTGTAGGGCGTGTTCCCCGTGTTAGTGCACGGGACATGGGATGTCGGTCTACGACGTCGTCTATAGGTTCCGACGAAGGCTATCCTAGACGAAGCTATCTCAAGAATTCCATACCAAGAGTACTCAAGAAGTCTATCGCAAGAAGATGAAAGTAAGTTATCCCGACAAAAGAAATCCAGAAAGACGAAGACAGTATGAGAAACTTATCTCTACAAAAGCCACAGCGTTCTATCGCCGCCAGTGTCAAGCATGAAGCTGTCAGGAGCTGGAATTTACTGAAAAATCAGGTTTTATTCTCATACGCCAATTCTGAATGGTGAATAGATGGGTTGCACTGGCGCTTTGGAACCAATCAAGCTGCTGAAAGGTGTCAGCTTCTACCTCCCGTCCGTGGTAAGCGACCTGTAGGCTTTACCTGTTTCGTAGCAGAGATGACGGCGGCACACATAGTGCACTTTCCTACGTCACCGCATGAGATGTGCATATTAGTACTTCAAGATGGCCGTGTTGCTCTATGAAATTCGATTAATCAATACCTTAGAACAAAACAACAACATTACCACTGCCCTCCCTCGCCACTACGTTGAACATCTAGCAGGTTTCAAGTTGCTAAATACAGCGGCTGAGGACTAATTTAGCGCAAAATGTGCTTCGGTGTACGTCACACTAAATCATGTCAAGATTGACTCTCAGGCGCTGTTACTAACTCTCTGGCTGCCATTTGCACAGAGACTAGCAGTTTTGTTGACACCTCGTAGAAACCCAGGCTCTTTCTCAAGACCACCAGGTGATGAAGCGGCTTTCCCTTCCACTCCGGGCACCACGGATGGTGACGGCGGGAAAGGGAAGAAGCACCGCCGTGAGCCTGGATGGTATCAAGCGAACACCATGGCGACCAGTCTCAGCGGCGTGAACCCCTATGATACATCCAGGGACCCAGATAGACCGCAGCACCACTACGGCGGAGGGTGTGGTCACGAAGGCCCACGCACCAGTTGCCCGGTCCACGGGGACAACTGCTGCTGGGGAGGGAACGAGAACACTCGGGTTGGTAAAAGCGAAAATTGAGCGCCTGTATATAAGTGCACATGCCTTGAATGCTTTCTGTGACTCAGATGTTGGCTTTATTCAAGGCGTATTTGCGGCATGGAACAGCACCAGGAAATAATCGACTGAGTTCTGAGTTTGTTTAGGTGCGCAACTTCTACATTTCCTGTCGCAAAATTCCATGGGCGGCGCATTCTATTGTCCATAGTGCTCCGAGACCAAATTTCTTTCCGGGCGCGCGAGTTCAAGCTTTGCATTCAAGACGTAGAAGCAAGAATACAATCTTGATTCGGATACCTCAAAATGCATCATGCTCGGCCACAAGCTCTAAATGACAGTATTTTTGAGCTCAGGTCATTGCCTGATAGTCTATAGCCTTAATTCTGTATGAGCCCCCAGCCGCAATATGAACAATGTAAAGAAAGTTGTAAAAAGAGAGAGTGGCGCAAACAACGGCACAAATATTAAACCTAGGACCATTATAACGACAACCGAGCTCAGGATCTTGGGTATAGATAGACTTTGGCTGACATGGAAACCCCAGCCGTAATCCATCGCTTCCTTCTCGACGCCGACAGGTGTCCTAAGTTTCGGAATGCCATCAAGTAAAGTCCTGGAGCCGCGACCGATTTCGGGATACCGAATGCCCTCCAACAGGATGTGGGCGAATACCCGCATGTGGACATCTATTGCTGCACCCTCTGGGCATTTGTACTCGTATCCAGCACAGACATCTCGGAGGTCTGGCAGGCTGCTGATGTCTGTGTCTTCCACTTTGCCACTGCCGCTGGATGGGACATGGAACTATGCTGTAGTCAGTATTTCTGAACATGAATCCGGATGTGGAGTCCTGAGACATACTCTGGACAACACGACTTGATGGTAAGACCATGGTAACATCTGGCGAATCCAACTTCCCTGTGCTTCGCCTAGCATGCGTCGAGCCCGGACAAATAACTCGAAGTCATCCTGTATGCGCTCCATGAATCCAAGGGTCAGAAGCTTGGTATCGTGCGTTGACGATGGATATTTGTCGATGCATAGATGGCTTTCCAGCCGCTGTGTTGTGTCACTGTCATCGGGAGCGTTATGCGACCGACTACTTCTGAGACTTCCCAGACTTTGCCAAGAAAAGGCTAGAATTCGAACCCAGGCTGCGGCAAATGATGTAGCTTTTCTGGCATACATGATGGCCAGATTTCCTGATGGAAGCGCAGGCTTGTTGATCACAGGTCTTCCGTGGGTATCTTCGAGATACTCACTGCATCGCTGTGTTTCGTCTTCGTCAAGGTAGATTGACATTTGCTGTCCGTTATACTGTATCGAAGTCAGCTGCAGGCCCCCCTGTTCACTGCAATGAATGCATTTGCGATGTACTCACCGTCCATACCAGTCGGGATTGCGAAAGCCTCAAAGGTTGCTTGATTGGAGGCAAAGGATACCAATCAAGCTCCATCTCAAGTGCTCTCTCCAGCCAAAGTCGGATGTCATCAAAGGATTCGATTTTATAATCCGGTCCTCTGACAATGGACATACCCAGATCATCAAGAGCACGATCCTGACCACCCAGATGATCGCTACGGAGCTCTGTCTTTTCTTCTGTATGAGGGCTCCCTTTATCGGACCTGTCTTCTACTAATGTTGGGCCCGACTCTGCGACGCTCGGACTGCTGAAGGGCTCGACCTCAATACTAGGTCTCCGGGGCTCAGGCGCGGCGATTGTGGGAGCAGATCCAGTCCGTACAAACCTTCTTGCCGAATGGGAAGAAGATCGGCCGGGCAAGATCAGGGGCGGCGGCGGCGGGGCACGCCTCGGAGTCCGGGGAGCCTGAGCCTGAAGAGGCTGGATCCCAAGGGGCTCTTTGGAAAAGCTGAGACGGATACCGCCCATCCTGCTGTTCTTGAGCGGCCACCCGTACAGGTTCCGGAGCGCCTTCGCCGCGCTTGTAACGTCGTCGAACTCAACAAAGCACGAGGGCCCGTTTGCCCTCGCTTGCAAGCTCATTCGCATGTAGCCGGGCTGGGCGGAGAAAATGCCCTGTAGCTCGTCCTCTGAGGTCTCCATGGGTAGGTTGCTGACATAGAGGATGTTGCAGCGCGGATTTTCGTCGCGGAGGATGGTGGGCGGGACATACGCTCGTCGTGGGACGGCCCATGTGCCGTTTTGCCTCTCTGTATCTCTGAGAAACTTTGGGGATATGGATGAAAATGAGTCGTATATGTAAGCTGAATGTGGTAGTCTTTCATAAGGGCTTTCATATTGTGGTGAGCGCGTGTCATAAATTGGGCCAGTCTTCAGCGAGAGTGGAGGCCTGGTAGTATTGGCGCTTCGTATTTCCAGAGGCTTAGTGGTGGGAGCCTTCCTGCGAGACTGTATCGGGGCTGAATCCCAGCCACTGGCCTCGAAAGGTAACAAGTCGCCGGTCTCATGGATATCCATCTTCGGCTGAATTGTAGCACCATCTGTCCTGTTGAAAGTTGCTGTCGTGGACATTTCTCTAGAAGACCTAAAGGTGATCGAAGTTCAGATGAAGGGGGATGTCGTCTGAAATTCCAGACGATAGAAAATTAATTCTAAAAGTGTGAAATGGAGAGAGGCAAGATTGGAAGCTCACGGCTATAACTTATACGATGCTTCGAACATCGGATAAACCAGGCAGAGCACAGACCCCGTGCCAGAATCTCCGTCCCATGGAGATTTGAGCCCGAAATGCCTGAGCCACACTTACCGGGACCGCACATGTCGATACATGCACAACAGTTGCTTAGGCGAGCCTCTTGGCAGAATGTTGTTCACCTGGATCGAAAATCATCTGTAAACTCTGTGTCAGGAGTTGCAGCTATAGACGCGATTGAGACAGGAACGCATCTGGGTGCCAGAACAATCGGTTTAGGTCATATGTTCACCCGCGTGGCTAGGCGTCCTGCAATCTATTTGGAAAGAGCAGAAGAGAAGAGAAAAAAACGATGAAGAGAGAATAATACTATTGCTGTAGTCTTGTGACGTAAGTTGATTACTTATCAACAGACAAAACCTTT
Organism: Diaporthe citrichinensis; assembly: GCA_014872995.1. Lineage (NCBI taxonomy): Eukaryota > Fungi > Ascomycota > Sordariomycetes > Diaporthales > Diaporthaceae > Diaporthe > Diaporthe citrichinensis. Next base: position 16,376 of record JADAZR010000005.1, on the reverse strand, counting down.
TTAGAATCATGCATGGGCCCTGCGGAACAGATGCATTCTCAATACTTCAGGACACAATTCTTTTTTTGCCACTGGCAGATCAATTTTGCCTCCTCGCTGTCTCTCTTGTGAGTGCGTCCAAGCAACGTGCTGGGGTACTTGCGTATCAGCCTGGGGTTGGTGTTATTCCATGCGGTTGCAGTCTGGCCGTGCAGTCTTCTCTCTTTTCCTGACATCCTTTTTTTCGCTGGCACAAACTAATTAAATCATATCGAATTATAGGTTCTTAAAGCTAGATAGTAAAAGAGGTTGTGGAGGTAAAGGACCTTGAAATTTTCAAGGCAGATTTTCTTCATTTCATCGTTACATTGATTCACTGACGGAACGAGAAGGCACTATTTAGTTACGAAAAACAAATTCTCAAATATGGTCATGCTGAGGGCCTCCCATTAGAGGAAGACCAAGAAATATGATGTACAAGAAATGCGTGATGTGCGCTATCTAGACACACTCGAACGACGCGGCATCATCCGGGTCAGTGCCGACAAAGGTCAGCACCTTGGGGTACAAGCACAGGTTGACCGTCCTGGTGTCAGTGGCGTTCTTGGTGGCCGGTGCGGTGCCGGGCAGGGTCTCGGGCGCGGTACCGTTCTCAACCCAGTTGATCAGCGCATTCAGGACCTCGCTGTTGGGGTCAAACCCGGGCCCGCCGCGGCAGTGGCCGACCCCGGGGGCGAGGAAGAAGCGGTAGTAGTCCTGGACGTCCGAGTCCCAGGCCATGACGCGGTCGTAGTAGTCGACGGTGCCGTTGTAGGGGATCAACCCGTCGTGGGTGCCGTGCCAGGTGATGACCTTTGTGCCGCGGGCCTTGAGGTCCGTGAGGTCGACGTTGTTGGTGCCGATGGCCGACGTGTACTGGTCGAGGGCCATGCGGTTCAGCCGGTCGAAGCGCTCCTGCGTCAGCCCGGCCGTCGCGAGCTTCCAGGTCGAGTTGCGCTCCAGGAACGCGCCGTACCAGTCGTCGGCGGCGGAGAAGGGCGTGTAGGTGCAGTCGTCGACCGTCGTGCAGTTGGGCTGGAACACGCTCGTGAAGGGGCCCTCGTGCCCGAAGCCGTACCAGACGAAGTCGCCCACCCCCGTGCGCGGCCCGTCCCAGAAGCCCTGGACGAACTGCGCCATCTTGTCCGTGATGGTGACGGTCCCGTCTGGGTCGGTGCAGGTCACGTCCTGGCCGACTATGTCCGAGGCGTTGAAGTTGCACGAGCCCGGGAGGGCGATGATGCTGTCCTTGACGCCGTCTAGCTCGTCGCAGGCGTCAAGGGCCGCGTTGGAGAAGGCGTCGAGGACACACTGGGGAGGCACGACATCTGAGTAATCTCGGATCAGTGGTTGCTCATGTCTATGTGCTGCATTAGAGCGGTGAACACGGAGCGACGGTGGACTTACCTAGCAACTGAGCCAAGAAACTCGCGTAGCCCGAGGCCGCCTGGAGCTCTGGCCAGTTGAAGGCCGAGCACGAGGCTAGGATGCCGTCGAAGTGCTCAGGGAAACGTTGAGCCATCATATGTCCCTGGCGTCCACCAGTGGAGCACCCGTTCCAGTAAGAATAGACGGGGTCCTTTCCATAGTACAGCTTCGTCGCGGCCTTGCCCAGCTTCGCCGCCTCGTCGAGTGCCACGGACGCAAAGTCATTGAGAGCGGGCCAGTTGGTGTTTCCCTCACTCACGAGCCCCCACTGCGCCTGTGTCGTGGTGGCGTTGTGGCCGCCGTCGGTAGACGAGCTCGTGTAGCCCGATGCGACGGGCGCGAGAATCGAGCTATCGCTTCCGGCCGTCCAGCCGCCTCCGCCGGTCATCATGAACCGCGAGTTCCACGCCGTCGGGTCGAGGGGCAGGCCCACCCATGTGTTGACGTTGTCGCCCTGTCCAGGGTGGGTGTAAGTGATCGAGACCTTGCACAGGTCCACGGCCGAGACGGCCTCGCCGGTCGAGGCGGAGATGATCCCGACCCCGACGCCGGTGCTTCCGGACGACCCCTCGGTCAGGGACTGGTTTCTCAGGACGGCGACATCGAGGCTGAGGATGTTGATGTTGCCCAGCGTGAGGGCCGCGAAGGTGTCGGCGTTGCAGGCGGTCGAGTTTGCGGCGGAGGCGGCGGTGGCGGCGCCGAGCACCAGGAGAGCGAGTGGTGAAAGAGTGGATGCCATGGTCGTGAATGTCTCAGACCAGACTGGAAAGATTGGATAGGTAGCGAGAGAGTGTGTGGGTGCTACAACATGATTCCCATCACGTTGAAGCCAGCGAGGAGCGTCACTTATATATCAGCATGGGCTGTTGGAGCCTCGACACATGCGCGCCCGGAGCCTTTCTACCCCATAGTCGACATCTGCTTCTGTATACGCGTAAAGGGGAGATCATTCCCACTTGCAATTTCCGCCCTGGGGCGGTTGCAGCCCTATTTTGGAGGGCTGCCAATATGTGGGGAAGAGTATTTACCCAGCTTGAATGGCAGACTGCGGAATTGAGTATTCCGAAAGATGGAGCCCCGAGCGTTGATCGAGGAGATACAAGTGGATGGGGCCGCGCAATGCGTCTGTAGATGGAAGCGGCCCGTTCACGGCGAGTCAATGGTCATGCGACCTTTTAATACTTTTGGCACTATGTATGGCCAGTTCGAGTGTCTGTTTGGGAGAGCGACGCCGCCATGCTGAACATGATGCTCCTTGTGCTCCTAGAACTGCTGTTTAGCAGGATAACCACATGTGTTCAGCATTGCAGGCTCGGTACACTCATGGACGGCATTTCCTTACTCTGGAATTTAATCAGTCAATTCTATGGCATTTTCCCGGAGGACACCTGCGAGGTGCATTATGGCCTCGAAGGTGACTGAGGCTGATGCCGTGAAGTGCGCATTCTCCTGCTTGAAAAAGTGTCGTGAGGTCTGAATAGCCTCTTGCTATAATCGCTACCTCGGACGTACTATACTCGATGGATCGTTGGACTCGTTCCCGTCCTTAATCGTCGTCACTTCTCATTTCTGAACAGAGGAGTTGAGATTCCGTTCAATGCCTGTGCGGAAGCGTGTTGGGCTTCCTTGAGCAAATCAATTCTTTTTCAAATAGGCGCAACCCGTAGCAGTCCACGGATCGATGTTTGCAAAGCAATTCTACTGCTCAGGAAATAAACTTGTCTTGCCCCTTTTAAGCTGTTTGTCGGTTGTGTTGCGCGTGGGATCAGGCCAGTACCAAGAAAATCATGTGGGGCTGATATATCGACTGGAGTCATTCACAGTACTTGTTTGCCAAAAGGGGAAGGGAAAAAGAGGCTGATCTTGAGGCTGGACCACAAGGGTTCGGTCGCCTAATCATTTAAGCATACATAGGCAGGACCTGCGTATGGGTCCTGTCACAGGGTCGTCACGCCCCACTTGATCTTCTGCGCCGCTTATCTTATCTCTACGTGCCGTGGTTATATAAGGGGAGCGGCTGTCCCAACTTGAGCCAGGAAGCTTCCTTTAATGCAAGTTCTAAAACAGGGACGACCAGCAGACATCGGAAAGGTAGGAAGCAGGGTGGTTGAAAATGACCGCGAGCTGTCTTGCCAGTGCTCCCTCATGCGACCCGCGACTACATGCATGCGCAGGTTGGCCTCGACAGGAAGTTTTGGGGGAGGGGCCCGGGTCTCAGAGTACTATTGAATGTTTCTCAGCCATGGAGAAGATGGTGCCGCGACCAGCACCATCGCAAATCGTTGTCCGGCTTTGGAGGCGCTTACGCAGTGCAATGCGTGGTCCTACATAGTCAAAAGCCATTGGGGCGTGACCGGTCAGGGAAAGGGTGCAGAAGGCTCAGCCGCTCTTTCGCCAAGACGTGCTAATGCTGACTGACAATGTATGAATGGGCTTATCGTCTGCAGGAGGCGCTCGCAATGGTGGCCCGAGCAGGATATTCCAGGTTTTGCTATTGTCATAAGAGTGGGCGGACGGACAACGAAGTTGGCAGAACCCGACGACAATACGGTACGGTATTGCCAGGTTCGAAACATTATAGCGGCAAATTGGAGAGGCTGGCTGGCTGGTTGCGGGCGACGAGGATGGCTTGTCCAAGGTCGAGGGGCGGTTGTCCGGGCTTTATGCTTTCGCTGTACCAGACAAATGGATGCATGCATGACCCAACAACATTCACATACCAAGGCAGCGTAGCACCGATAGCATGTCAGCTGTTGAGGACGGACTGAGCTGGCCTCATTGGAGCATGGAAAAGCCTGCGACGGGGAGTGGTCGCATCGCATCCCGCGCACGCTGTGAAACCACAGATGCCCTCACCCTCGGACTGCCGGGAGGGGAGGGGAAGGAGTTGGAAGGAGAGAAGCGAAGAGGGGGGGGGCGATGATGATGATTGAGGGGAGAGAGGATATGACAGCTCATCTCGTATGACTGTGCACAGCAATAGGATGGGCAGAGCATCACATCAGCAACAAGCTGAGCATCAGGATGGAGGACTCAACTATTCGGAAGGTTCCAAGATTGATATCTCGACAGCATTTCCCACGTCGAGCAAGCTTTGGCCTAGGCGATAAGCTTGGGATCATCGTCAGGAGTGCAAACAGGGTTGTGCCCTGGCCTAGCTGGGAATGCTGCGCAGGGCTGCTGCAACTTGGCCTGGATAAAATGGAGGCTGGTAGTGGAGCTGGGGCCAACTTTGGCATGTTTGGAAGCCCAGCTCTGGCCGCCGGGGCCCAGAATCGGATCTTCTGATGGAGCTACTGTAGGCATTTGCAGGGGCCACCCGGGCTCCATTTGTTTATTTTGCTGCCGTCTGCAGCCTGCTCCGCGCCTCGTCATTGGCCAAAGCTCCCTCTGGAGTTGTTGTTTTGGGGATGCTGCCCTGCCAGCGGCCTGCCTAGCCTCCATTTCAGGTTGCTGCAGCTGCAGCTGCCCTGCGCCAGCTTCGGGCCCGCCTGGCTTCGATGGCCCCGTCCGGCCTTCTCCTCCAACATGTGCCCACACCCTCGCGCACCTCGCACTTGTACATACATGCCTCTCGAGTCCGTCGTACCGTGTCAGATGGCATCTATTCGCTTGCCGTGAGCCGAAGACAGAGTGTGAGGCCGTTCGTTCCCTCGTTCGCTCCTTCATTGGACCATCGCTCCATCTTCTGTTCCTTGCGATCTGCGCTGTCAAGTCCCGGCCTGGGCTGTCTGGCTGCCGGTCTCTCTCTGCCTGTCATTCTCGACAATCATTTTGTTACATACGTGCTGTGCCCACTTCGCAGCAGCCAATCGACCTATCCTTTTTGTTTGTCGGCTCCTGTCCCTGTCACGCTTTCTTCCGCCTGTCGATCCATTCCCTCCCCCTTCGAGCATCGAAGCGGTAGACGGACGGACAGAGGGACAGACAGACAGACACTCTTGTTGATGCCAGTACGCGGTAGTCTAGAGACTCCCTAGACCTTCACATGCAAGGCTGTCACCACAGTTCCCTTCACTCTGCCCGTTACTGTTGTGGTCTCTGTTACTCTGCCGCCCCGTTATGACAGCATGTGGTTCTTCTAGGTTCGTACAACCCCCAAAGTCCCCTCTAGATCAATTTCGGTGGGCCGACCCTCAACGTCATAACGCCCTGCTGAGCCGGTCCACTTCTTTCTCTCTTCACCGCGCATGCCGACCTCCCAAATGGGACATTGACGGCCCAAGGCATACATATACACTGCGAAGCAATGGGAATTCCGGGCGGTGCTGACAAGTTCAACTGTAGAAGATGGCCCCTGCGAAACCGTCAGCCGACGAGGGCAGCAAAGACAAGGACAAACAGCCCTCCACTCCGCACCGCGCCTCGGCTGCCAGAAATCCGTCCCCAGGCTACAAACGATCCGGAAACAATGGCGTCGCCACGCCTCCAAACCGCAGAAACTCTTCCCAAACCCCGAAGAGTGCTCCTGCTGCGACCGGGCCCGCGGGTGGTACTGGGGGAGTCCGGAAGCCCTCTGTCAAGAAACCTGTCGAGCCCACTCTGCTGGGCGACTTCCTCCTCGGACGACCCTCGGCCGCCCGTGTCGCTGCTTCGAAGCGGAAGAGCCTCGACGCCGCAGCGGTGAGGGCCGAGTTGCACCAGCAGATGCGCCAGGATGCCGTTCGCCGCGTACAACAGCCTGGTAAGGTTCAGGCTCGGGTCAAGGCCTGGCAAAAGGCCAATGCTACCGCCGTGGTGCAAGGAAACCCCGACGAGGCTGCCAGCGAGCCGACCGAGGTTGCTATACATGTGGACGCCGACAGTGTGACCGAGGAAGACCGTGTGCGCATCAAATCCCGGCAAAAGCCCCGACGGAAATCTGCAACCTCGCCCAAGGCGTCTCCTCTCGGGAAGGTCGAGAACAGGAAGGAGACAGCCGCAGAGCCGAAGGAGAAGGCGATACCCAAGGAGGCGATACCGGACGATCCGCGCATCAAAGGCCCTCCGAAGAAGAGGATAGTTAGCGATGAGCACTGGATGAAAAGAAATAGCGGTAACAACAGCCCCAAGGCCACTGCAGCTGGCAACAAACCGGGAGCAGCGGTGGGCCTGGGCCCAAGCCCGATCCCTAAAGACTTCCTGCAGAGGACGGCCGCACCGCCAAAAAAGCAGAACAAAATCAAGGATTGGGCAAGCAAAGTTGAGCTACCGGCTTCCCCAGAGCCTCCCGAGATTCCCAAGGTCGAGATCCCAAAAGCCTCCAGGCCGACGCAAAAATACAACACCAGGTGCGGAGAGACAATCACAGTCGAGGAAGCTGCCAGCGGGCTATCAGGCACCACGAGGACCCAGAGCAGTAGGACAGACGATGATGGAATTAGAATCAAGCCAGTGCGTACGGCCAGCCCTCGAGCTGGTGGCGACGATGGAATCCGAGTTAGGCCCATCAAGACGGCGGCGCCATTACCGGATGACGGGATCAGGGTGCGACCTGTTGAATCCGATGGTGCGCCTTCTCATTCAGCTTCAAGGATAGCATCCAGGGAGAAGAGGGCCAGGGTTCCCAGCACAAGACGGGACCGAACGCCGTCTACCAGGATCGAAGTTATCGAAGAGCCGGAAACAGATATTGAGACTACTCCTACGAGGAAGTCAAAGTCTCGAGTACAGCCCGGAAAAATGCGTAGTGCTTCGGGCCCAGCTCTGACTGTGAACGAAACAGCCACCACACAGACTGGGACCTTGTCCGAGGATGACCAGTCTTGGACAAGTGAGGATTCCGCATCGCAGGACGACTCTGATAGGCCATCCAGTGCTCCTGCAAAGTCTCTCGCAGAAGTTCCATTCGGCTACTCAGCTTTTAGCGAGCTTGACTTACCGGTAGGGGCAGATCACCACCACATCAGGCGGCCGAAGGCGCAGAGGACTTCAAGCTTCAAGGCTGTGCCCAAGGCCTTCAAAAAGATTGTGACAGGAGCCAAGGAGATCGTACATGAGAGGGTCGACCCGCCTAAGCCAGTCACAAACCAGCCGCCAAGCATCGAAAGCTGGCTTAATGGGACGGTTGACCCCTTCGTGGACAAATCTGCCCAACCAGCGCCCGTCGAGAAGCCCGTCGAGAAGCCTGCACGGAGGCAAGTATCTACGGAATTGCAGCCAAAGAAAGAAGCTGGCACACCTCCACCACAACAAAAAGTCCCCGAGGATTCAAGCAGGGACGACGACGACAGTCAAACCGAGGTACCAGAGAAGCCCACAGAGTCACGTTTCAGTCCCTCGGCAGGCCTGAAGAGGAGCAAGGCTACTAGGGTCAATTCTTCTCCTTTGAAGCAAAGTCCTGTTAAGAGGCCTTTGCGTGAGACCCTGAACAACCTCTTCAGAGGAGAGTCCAGCGGACACAAACTCCCAACGAAGGCTTATTCCAGCTATCAGGACATGGGACCTGAATCGGACCTCAGCTATATGGATGAGGTTGACGAAAACGATGAGCACACAGGACATGATAGTCGCCATTATCCTGCGGAAAGCCGGAGGCGTTCCTTGTCACCGGAATCATCGTATGTTTCTACAGAGGTCAGCAGCAACACCGAGGGCCCATACATGACACCAGCTGTTCCCCGACGAAAACCGCCACCGACAAGTGGGTTGCATGAGCTGTCAACTATCGCCTCAGAGGAGTCAGCGAGCACAGTCGGGTCCGAGACCATGTCGATGCTGTCAGAAACCACCGTAACGCAGACGACAGGACTTACTAGGTCCACTGCGACCTCACGGAGAAGCAAAGGCTCGGGTCTGAAACGCCGTCTCACGAAGCACTCTGATCTCGTCTCGGTCCTATCTCTACCGGAGAATGACGATGCTCCGATACGGGCCAGAAGTATCAGGTCTACGAGCAGCCTGCGGAGGCGGACAAGCAAGCTAGGAAAGGGAACCGTGGACGACCTCTTGAGAGAGTTTGCCGTCGATGAAGACTTCTATCAGCGGGAGTTGAAAACCCTTGTGGATGGAGCTATTCCAGTCCTGTTGAACCAGGTAGTCCATGGAAAGCAAGACTACGCCACCGATCTGTTCGGGCCTTCAACAGATGGACAGGCGGACTCTGTGGGCAAGACAGTGGTTAACATGGGTATTGCTCTGGAGAAGCTCAGGAACCTGCATAAATGGGCACCTCTGCACGATGTCAACAAAATCCTCAGCTGGCTTCTGACTGCTTACCCTGTATACGATAAATACCTGGATGTCTGGCGTCTCGGGTTTGAGGGGATTGTGGTGAATCTTGCTCTAGCCCCAGGGAGAGCCGACGACGAGGACTCCTTGGTCAATGCTATGCCTCGCAATGAGGACGGAGACGTCGTGGACACCAAAGGACAGCCTGTCGATCTTCAACATCTCCTGACCAGACCAGTGACACGGATCAGGGGCCTCTTGAAGCTCCTCAAGGTAACGTACCCTTGCAACGGCATTTGTGGTGCTACAGAAACTGACCCTTGAACAGAGCGCGGAGGCTTTCGGGAACCAACATCCAGATCTACCGGCAGTGATCGATGACTTCTCAGCCCTCCAGGAAAAGGCACGAAGACGCCATCGTGAAGAGGTCGCTCGCAAGACGGACGAGGATGCAAACAATACTGACACAAGTCGATGCTGCGACCTGCGAACGTTGAATGTCATGGACCGCATTCTCATTGATCCAAGCAGGCAAGTCAACGCCAAGGACTACTTCTCCTTGGATCTCACCCATTCTCGTGGACAGAGGCTTGAATGTCGGGTCGAGGTGATATACCGAGATAAGCCAAAAGACCCGCTTGACCGGGGCGACATCCTTATACGAGATATTGGCCACGCACGATGCTGCCTCTTGTTCCCTCCCATCCCAAAGACAGCGATCTCAGCTCGCCGGGGCGAGGAGCCTGGCGCTCTCGTTGTTATGGTCCGTGGCAGACACAACGGAAAAGAGTGGTACGAAGTGTTCACGCTATCCACCGATCTCGAAGACCAGGTCTTGGACTGGCTGGAGATACTAGGTACAAGCCCGTTGCCACCGGCCATAAACCGCAATCTGATCGAAGACATCGCCCCCGTCCAGTCGCCCAAATCAAATGTCTCTGTTCCATGGGGAGAACGAACAGGCACAGGTCAGGCCGGACGGCGCAAGTCTCATGAGCCTCGCTTGACCTCATCGCAGACATCTAACGAGATCGAGGATCGGCCAAAGGCCAAAACACCGAGTCGTTATCACTCACGCCACGCAAGCTCGCCTACTACACCGACTACTCCAACATCAGTGGCATCGAACCCTCTAGGCAGCGAGTCCCCAGAGAGGACCCCGACTCGGAACTCTCTTCCTGCAAACAGTCGGCCCCATTCTCTTCCAACGACACCGCTGCGGGAGGACATGCGACCTGAGCCCAGGAAGCTAGCCAAGTCGCCCCCGAACAACAAGCCCTTCCGTGAAGACGGTGCTCCTCCACCTCCGGTTCACCGCACTTTCTCTTCCGAGAAGTCTCCAACCCTTAGTCCGCCAGTGGACCTCAACCCCCCTGCGTCGAAAGTCAGGCGCCGTGGCTCATCGCCTCTCAAACACGAGTACCGCCCATCCGACGTCTCTTCTGATTCGTCGGAGACTGAGAGCGACTCAGCTTCGGAAGTCGAATCCTCCGGCGATGAACTTGATGAGGCCGACGTTCCAGACACTCAGCCGGCCATCAGTATCAAGCAAGAATCTGAGATAACAGGCGCTGAAACCGTCGTCTCTGACAATAGCATCGCTCCTTCCCAATCGGCCTCACAAGTTGGTCTTTACGGGCGACTTGGACCAGGAGGTGCCAAGGATCCTGAGTACATTGTCAAGACCATTGCGACCATCTCGTACTGGTCCAACAAGAAGGGCCAATGGACAGAAGCACTGGATGAGCCGTGCTCCATCAACATCACCCCGGGCTTGATTGAGGCCTACCCACTTGCTGTACACTCTATTTCTGGCCCAGGAGCTCTAAACTCGTCCGGCTCATCTGAGCTGAATGATTCCGATCCTGCTCGCACGCAGCCTTTGATTGCCCTTGAGCTGACACCAATTGTGATGATCCGCCAGAGTACGATTCTGGACCTTGAGATCCGCTCACCGGTTCGGCCATACTGCAAGCTCTCCAAAATCGACGGCAAGATCTTCCGCTTCCGTGCACCCTCTGCCAACGAGGGCACGGAACTTTACATGGCTGTTCACAAAGCCCGCCTCAACAACGCGAAATACAGAGCTTTGGAAGAAGAATCCCGGTTCCGTGCCTTTGGACAACCCCAGGCAGTCCAACAAGGTCCGGAGTCGCAGTCAAGCAGCAGTAACCGCCGTGGCTTGTTCGGTAGGAAGAACAGCTACCGTGCTTCGACTCGCGCTCCGTCTCAGTCCTTGTCTCAATCTCAGGGCACATCATCCAGTATTTCGGCGCCGTCCCTGCTCAAGCGCCTGACCGGCACCGGCAATCTTTCTTTCAACATCAACAAGTCGTATGTCGACCGTTACAGCCGCCCCAACTCCGCGATGGGTGGAGCAGGAGGTTCCCTGTACACCAGCAGCTCCTCTTCTGCTGACGGTATTACGACCCCGCGATCTCCTTCAGTGTCGCTGGCAGAGGCAAGCGGCCGCACGCAGGTCCTGGGCAGTGACAACTTGCGAATCCGTTGCCATCTGCTTGTCACGTCCTCGAAATGGGAGGACCACGGCAACTGCAACCTACAAATCACACGGCCACCTCCCGGGATGAGGCAGGAACTGAGAATCAGGCACGGCATGGAGAAGCGCGTGATCGTAACCAAAATCCCTAAGAAGTCGTTTGGTTTCGGATCATCCAACGCGGAGAAAGACAAGCCTTTGATCGTGCTAGACGTCGTGCTGGGGTCCAAGTGCTTCAGCCGGCTAGGAACCCGGGGCATCATCCTCAACGTGTGGGAGGAGGTGCGCGACGAGGACAACAACGTCGGCCTCGCGCCGAAGACGGGTGGCCTCTCTGGGAAGGTCACCAAGTGGTGCTTCCAATGCAGCAGCGCGATGGAGGCGAACTGGATATTCGGGCTGGTGGCTCAGGAGGTCAACATCGGCCTCGGCGAACCTCTGCTCCCGGAAGGACCGATGTGGTGAATAAGACAAGCTCACGATAGGCGGGTCTACATTTTTCCTTTTCATATGTTTATTGGCTGCTTGTGTCTGTTTAAACGGTATAAGGGTTCGCATGGCGAGGTGTTTACAGGATGTTATGCATGGCAATGCATTGGTATTTCTTCGGTCCCTTCACTTGGAGGACAGGGGCTGTTCTGAGACAGTCAGCTGGGCCGATAGATACCTTCTCCGTTCATCCTCGCTTTCTGTGCATTTAGACAACAGGCTAGACGGATGGCCGGCCGTCTTGTACGGGTGTGTTTCTTTGAAATAGGAGAGATGGAAGGAAAGCTGGTTGGTGGGTTGGTTGGTTGGTCGGTCGGTCGGGAGAGCGAGGGTCATTTCGGATGGGAAGAGACGGGATCGGGGCGGGCACGCGTTTATGCGTGATTTTGTACAAGATATGATATCCCAACGTTCATGAAGATGGAGAAGAAGCGATAGCGAGCATATACACGAAGCAAGCATACGCCGGATCAGCGGGGTTGATAGGTTACGATGTATTGGTATTTTCGGCTAGCGAGCAACTTTTTGGTGTTGCGAAGAGAATCAAGTAATATCTACCACACAGAGATGCCCAGTTCTTCCCGTTGGACCTGTTCGTAATATTGATGCCGACACAGCGATACATCTCCGTTGCCGGCAATGCTCTTCCCATCACGCCTTGTTCAGTCCGGAGTTCTCACATCCCCCTATCCTGAAGATCCGTTCAGCACAATACCATGGAGAAAGCGAAGTGACGTTCTTCGGCTCTGACCTACACGCGAAGCACCGGGCCCTCGCCACTCGGGAGCAGCGAAGCTGAGAGGACCATGTGCTAAGGCACAAGCCCATCCATGGCAGATCCAGTCCCCCCGAGGTAAGGCCAGAGATGAAGGAGCTCGCCGCAGAAAGAAGCACCATCGCGGTCAGCATGATGCTCAGAGTCCGCCTCGGACTACGCATGTCCCCCGTCACCGCCTCTGGGACTCAACGGTCCGTTTGGGATAGCATCGACGCCATCTCGTGGCTGACCTGCATCTGCTCTCTCTCTCTCTCTCAGGACACGGGCTCTCCGCCACCCACGGTGAGACCGCCACGTTCTGCAGCAGGAGGATCGTCGCAGTGAGGAAGTGGAGGTGTAGTGCTTTCTTCATGGAGATATCAACACCACGTAGCATTCAAGGGATCAGTCACACACGTGGTGCTAGATCATCCACGCCTCGCCGGCTTACTGACTTGTCGTCCAGAGACTAGGATGAGATGGCCAGCAGTAGCTTATGGCGCTATGGCATGACTGAGGCTCCTCTTAAGATCAGTCGGCTATAGCGATCCGTGGGGCTTGCCTCGATGAATCATAGTGACCCAGAAGATGGGAACATCGTTGAAACATCAATATACGGATGACTGTAGTCAACTGCATAATGTCAGCCACTGTCTCAACATCAACAACATATGGGATTCACTTCATCGGCCAAAAGTAACGTTCTACTGAATCTGTATATTCTCATATGGGGCCATGGATCACGTTCCCTGGCACTCCACCTATATCCAGTGTCTCTCGATGCCTCACGACACACCACGTAGCCGGCCGAGCCACAACGTGAGCATGGAACCGTCTGACCACTACTAGATGGCTGACCACATAACAGATCCCAATGAGCAGGAGCACGCTCGTCCAACCCGCCCCGGCCAATCGGCCCGTAGGCGGCGTAACCATGATTGGCACAAGCAGTGAGCTGAAACCTTTGCACGAGGTGCGGGAAGGGAATACCACCCCATCGTCCAGGTTCAAGCTTCCTCGAGATGACGCCGGGGGCGAGCAAGGCGGTGAGAAGGTCAAAGAAGGGAAGGACAGGAAGAAAGACATAGCCCATTTGGGCGAACACGGCCACCCCCCCCTCGTGCATGAAGTGCCGTCCGGCGGCGAATAAGCACGCATTCCTGATAACTTATCCGTCTGACATGCAGGCCAACTAAGGTGCCTGACGATCCGGATCCCGCATCCAGTGGGGCCAGTGCGAGCAACCTGCCCCCAAATATAGAGCACACAGCTTTTGACAGGCAACGTCGTTCATGCCCTTGGCGTACGAACTCCCTTGTCCGCCAGCAGCGGGCGGCGCCCCCAAGTCCCAATATGACGGTATGCTATTGTGCGGTGAGAGGGATTCGCGACCCGATAGGACGGCAGCCCGGGGGGAAAAGGGCAAAAAGAAGCAAAGAAACAAAAAAGGGGTTCTGACCAACCGGGCAAAAAAGAAAACTGACGGCATCAAAAGTACGCCGCAACGAACACCAAACATTCCTGTGATGGGTTGGGTGACTTGTGTTTCGCCATCCGGCTGTCGAACCCGCGCAGGCCAGTTGAACGTGTGCTCCCGGATGACGTGGTCAACTCAGCCGCGTCGTGGCTACGTTCTCGTCATGCCCCGATCTGGAAAGGCGAGAAAAGGCAATGCGACCACACACAGGCGCATACAGAAGAGGGAGGGAGAGGGCAGGAATGCGGTTGTCAGCTTGGCTACCTTGGTAGCCTCGCAGGGCTGAGCCACCTAAGGGACCCCGATATTGGACATGGGCTTGGGATGGATGGGTGTCTCGCTGCCACGCTGTGAGCCGTTCGAGCAAACATCTGAAAGTCACGCCGCGACAGAGTGAGTCACTATGAGCCCCCCAGAGAAACCCCAGAGGACTGACTGATCGAGGGGCGGAAATAGCCTTCCCATTCCCACCCCGAACCCTCGGTGAAGCAGCCTGGCTGGCGCGCTCAACGGTCTGCCAAGGGTGCCCAGGGGTCACATCCTGGGAAGCGACGACATCGCCCTCGACCATGTTATGAAAAGCTCCCAGAAAGAGAAAAACGGAAAGCACAATCGAGGAGCAGGCGGCGGCGGCTTCCGTGCTACGTGGACCTGAGTGAAGTATCCGGCGGCAGCCCACGTCGGAGAATTCCTATCGTGTCGCGCTGTCTACCGGCGGCGCTTGCACAGAGATATTGGCAGCAGCTGTCCGCTTTGGGCGGAGGGAGAGGGGGCGAGGGTGGTGGATGCTCGAGATCACCACGTTAATCTGCCGCGTCCCCACGAGAATGGCCAAGTCCACATGCGGGCGGTCTTTCAGCTTCGCTCTGCCTGCTGTTCATTGCCGCACGAGGTACGTGGGGAGAGATGGGGGGTGCTGTACCTCACAGGGTGTCACCCGAAGAACGTCAGGAACAAACGGCGTGCTACTCAACAACCCAAGGTCGCCCAACTCACCCTGGCATAGGTGGTTGGTTGTCCAATGGATCAACCCCTCCTCCTCCCCTACTGGACCTGAAAGCTGCTGTGAAATGGTGATCGTAATATAGGCCACAGGAAAAGCGGTCAGTTCGTGGGCCTCTTTGTCTCACTATTGCGTCCCTTTGCTCGCGGGCAGCAGGCCGGCGGCTTCAACCTAGCGATAACGTCCTTGCAGTGCAGGCGGAAGGTTCCCTCGGGCCTGACCTGCCTGCCTGCCTGCCCGCCTGCCCATCCAACTATTCATCGGGGACTGGAAACTCGAACCGAAAGGAAGTAATCGTCGACACAGTAGATCTTTGATCAGAGGGAGCCATTAAGCTAAGGATGCTGGCCCTCGTTGTGGTTTGCCCGATTCCCAGCCGCGTGATCAATCAATGCACATGAACCCGCATGAAAAGCTTAGATAGCCTCCGTGCTATGCTGCAGTGTCGTGGAAGTTGCATGCTCGCTGGCGTTCGGGTTCCTGAAGCTGGGCCGCTAATTGGACTGACACAAGGTTTGTCGTGCCTTTGATCCACAACCTTACTGAGGTCGGACGAGGGGCTTGCTGTCCGTCATGGACAGGAGAGAGCCCAAGGGCAGTAGTGCGAAATGCGTGGCTGCGTGGCGGTCGTCCACAGCATACTGTGCTGTGCTCCTCTGTCCCAGGAGTGGTGAAGGGTCACTGACCACCCGACTACCTGTGCGGTCAGCAAAAAGCTGTCTGCCCAGTCTGCGTGGGTCGGCTGCGGATGGCCAGCTTGGGACTGCACGCTGATGCTACTATATTTAGTAATCGGCTAACCACAATCGCCATGAGCGAAGTTGGTCCCTGGTAGGATGGGGGGCTTGGTTCGTCCATTGTTTCTTGGGAGTGGGGCGACCGCTCGCAGCACTCCGGTCCCTTTCCTAGGGCCTGTCGGTGCGGAGAGCGAGAGTCGAGCACGCCGAGAGGCGGAGGGTCTCGCGATGATCACTACCTGTCCAGGTTCCCGAGATTACTGTCGCAATAGATCTCACGATGTGCCCCCGTTGAGCCCGCGCCTCGTGGAAGGTGAAGGCGACCGATGGGCCGGGGATGTTCAAGCTTCCGCGACACCCACCGAGGCGAGGCGTCCGTGCCAGGTGCGCTATGTCCAATTAGCAGCAGCGCCGGTGTGCGAGACAGGTCTTGCGGACCCCTCTAATTTGGTGTGTCATGGCATGTATGGTACGGGCAGGGGCGGTTAAACCCCTGGGGGCACTAAATAGGCAACTTTTAGCTCCATAATCAAACTTAAGCCTATTTAAACAATACACACCCTATATACCCCTAACCTATTTACATTATTAATAATATAATTATTCTTTATATATTAATTACCATATTTCATAAAGATTTTACTAAAATTATGCATTAAAAAAGCATATTCTTTAATTTAAATTTTAAAGTTAAAGCCTAAAAAAAGCTAAAAAGTTATTAAATAAATATAAATAAATTAAGTTAATAAGTAAAGATAAAGCTAAAGCCTTTATTATTAAAGCCTACTTTATACCACTTATATATTATTAAATTAACT